>OX246754.1:145289439-145889439 GCA_945910035.1 Brachypalpus laphriformis
TGGCGTCAGGCCGCATTCGCAGCCTATAAATTATTTGAACCATACGAAGGAATCTCAAAGCATTACCAGGCGGTAGCTATTATTAGGAACAAAATTGTAGGCTCTGCGGATCAGGTTTTGTCATCTTTTAATACAGTCCTTAACTTCAATGCGATTATTGCAAGGTTGGATTTTACATATGCAGATAAAAGACCCGTTTATCTAATAGAACAGGAAATGTGCACCCTGCGCCAAGGCAGAATGTCGATCATAGAATTCTATGATGAGGTAGAAAAGAAATTCACTTTGATCATTAACAAAACTCTGATGCTTCATGAGGGCAATAAAACGTTGATTGAGTCTCTTTGTCAAAAATATCCTCAGGATGCGCTGACGGTGTTTATATCAGGTTTACAAAGGCCAATGTGTGACATTCTTTTCTCCTCGAGATCTACCGATATGCCAGGTGCACTTGCTCTTGCCCAGGAACTCGAGGCAAATCCAGAGCGATATGTTTTTGCGAACTCATTTTCTAATAGAAATGAGCGTCCAACCAACTTTTTGCCTAGGCAGAACTACAGTTATAATCAATATATTCCATACCATTCTCCTCACTACAGACAGACTTCCGCTAACCAAACACGACCTAACCCAACCGCAATAGAAATAGACCCAACTCTTTCTCATTACAGAAATCCGACAAATTTTCAAAAGCCTTTACAAAATCCCAATACGCAAAGACCCATCATGCAAAATCCCAATAATTCCCAAGGCCTTATGCAGCTCCCAATCATCGCCAAAAACCTATCCCAAATTCCAAGAACTTTCAAAGACCATTCGATGATCCTAATCAACTCAAGCGTCATTGCGAATCAGACCGTCAAACTCTTCCAAGACTTCAGAGAGTTAATCATTTCAGCCAAGGGCTAACCGCACCAACCACTACCATCGAAAATCAGTATTATCCATGCGAAATAACTGAAGAACATAATGATGATTTATACAATCATCACTGTGAGCAAAGTACTGACGGCCGATGCAATGAAATCGTGCATGAAAATACAGATTGTCAAGAAGTTCAAGAAATTTTTGATGAAATCAATTTTTTAAGGGTAGGATGACATTGGCAGGAAAGGAGATAAAGCTTCTTGTGGATACTGGTACCTCAAAAAATTATATTAAGCATTTCAATGCTCTCAAAGCTATCAAGCCGATTTATAGACCATTTAACGTGAAGTCAATACATGGAACCAACCAGATTACGTCTATGTGCATTATCAATATTTTCAATAGAAATAATAGTTTTTTTTTACTGCCAAATCTTGAAACTTTTGATGGTATCATTGGATTTAATTTTTTAAAAGAAATTAGTGCGAAATTAAATCTAGTAAAAGGAATTTTGAGTTACAATGGGGGTGAAGAAAAATTGTTATATTTTTACTGCAGGAATGTTAATAGCCTCTCCATAGAAAAGGGAAATAACTCTGCAGATTTAAATAAAAAATGTCGTTATTAATGGCACGGCGTTCGAAAGTTTTTGCTGATGAATGAATGAGTCACTCCCTTTTAACACAAATGTTGTTGCGACTATACGAACCACCGATAGTGATCCAGTGTATTCAAAGCCTTATCCCTATCCCATGTCAGCAGCTGAATTTGTTAATAATGAAATTGCTGAACTACTTCATAATAGAATTATAAGACCATCGCGATCTCCTTATAATAGTCCTATATGGGTTGTTGACAAAAACGAGTTGATGGCATGGGAAAACGAAAAAAGCGTCTTGTAATAGATTTTCGGAAATTGAATAATAAAACCATAAGCGATAAATACCCAATTCCAAATACTGCGGTCATTCTTTCCAATCTTGGAAAAGCTTCATTTTTCTCAACACTGGACCCAAAATCAGGGTTTCATCAAATTAGACTGGCTGAGCGGGATAGAGAGAAAACCTTATTTTCCATCACTAACGGAAAATATGAATTTTGTAGGCTTCCGTTTGGGTTAAAAAACGCACCCAGTATTTTTCAAAGAGCAGTAGATGACGTGCTTAGAGAAGAAATAGGGAAATCGTGTCATGTCTATATTGATGACGTCATTATCTTTTCACGATCGAAAGAAGAACACCTCAAGGATGTAGACAAAATTTTAAAATTGCTTTTTGAGGATAATATGCGGGTTGCGCCGGAAAAATCAAATTTCTTTAATGAAGATCGAAAAAACAACTTACTTACTTTACTTATTGGCGCTACAGTCCGGGGTGGACCTGGGCTTCAACCAACAAGCCTCGCCAGCCAGCACGGTTATGAGCCAGCTGCCTCCAGTTGCGCACGCCAAGTTGGTTGAGGTCCCCCTCCACTTGCTTGTGCCACCTACCACGAGGTCGTCCTCTACTGGGCCGTCCATCCGTGGTGGATTCGGAGACTTTCTTGGCGGGAACGTTGGGCTCCATCCCCTCTTAATGACCCAGCCATCTTAATCGCTGTATGAAGAGAAGATCGCTCGAAGAACTTTTCTCTCGAAATAATCAAGGGCATCCTTATCCGGTTTTGCCAAAGCCCATGTCTCTGCGCCATATAGCAGGATTGGGATGATTAGTGTCTTATAAAAAATTACTTTAATAGTTCGAGATAGGGCTTTGCTACTCAATTGCCGTCCTAGCCCATAGAAACAACGATTGGAAAAGAAATTCTTCGTGTGATCTCCCTACTGATGTCATTTGCGGAGTTCACCATAGAGCCTAGTTAGACAAAATCCTTTACTACATCAAAATTATACCTGTCTATTGTGGCGTTCTGTCTAAGACGCCGATGTGGGGTGTCCTTTTTTGTAGACAGCATATATTTTGTTTTACTTTCATTGACCGCGTGACCCATCTTTGCTGCTTCGATCTCAATACTCGCAAATGCCCCATTGATGGCCCGCTGAGTTCTTCTGATTATGTCAATATCATCGACATAAGCGAGTAGTTGAACAGACTTGTAAAAGATTGTACCTCCGGTGTTGGCTTGTAAGTTTCGTATAATTCTCGTAAGTACTATGCTAAAGAGATAGCATGATAGCGCGTCACCTTGCCTAAGACCTTTTCTGACATCGAACGGTTCGGTGATGTCATACCTACTTTGATGGAGCAGCGAGAGTTCTCCATCGTCATTGTGCACAAACGGATGAGTTTGGCAGGAATGTCAAGACTAGACATGGCTCTGTATAACTCGTTTCTATACACGCTATCATAGACAACTTTGAAATCGATCAAATAAATGCCACAAAACAAAAAGCAGCAAGTGTTATGAGTAAGTTTCTGTTTTTATTTATATTTGAGCTACTTAATTTTTATTTGCTTTATATGTTTTGATCAGATTATGAAGGCTCTATCATTCTCCTCCAACCGCAACAGCAGCAGAAACAGCATGCCTCATGTAAGTAACTATTTGTATGTATTTATCCCTTTGTTTTCTTTTTTTTGTATTTGAATGTTCGGGTTTATTTGCCAGCTGGATGAGTGCAAGACAGATGGACAGACATGGATTGCAACCCACACATGCTGCTTCCTGTGGTAAGTGACATAGAAAAATTATTCGAATATTAATTCTTTTCACTTCTCCGCAGGGTAACTGCAACAAAAACATAGACCTTGTGGAAGTGCAAGGGTCAAGCAGCTCCCCGAGAGCGGAACATGGGGTAGAAACCTACTCTCTGCAAGCCGGCCACTTAGCACGTAAGTCGCAATTGTAAGGTGGTTGGACATTAAACAATACTTAGACTAACGTATTCCATCACGTCATACTTGTACACTTAATGATCATTATTTGCTTAATAGATGTGTACACATGTACGTAATTCACGTGGACTAGGATGGCAAACGGCTAACAAAGGCCTCGTAGGGGCAGCATCTCCCGATAGGTGCTGGTCCGTTAAGTAACGAGAAGGAGCCACTGCAGCCGAAAACCTAGCAGCTCTGTTAGTAAGCCCTACTCCCACCTCCTCGTGGTGCCATCTGAGAATTTCTTCGGAAATTGCTAACGGGAGAGGACGAATGGCGAGCTTTCTGCGCCAAAAAAACACGATAAGCGTCGGTTGGTCTGTGGCCCAGCGAGCCGCAACCGTAAAAAGACGAATTGCTCCGAAACGGGAACTAACGCCTCGGATACGGACTGATAATTTGTTGACGACCTTTGGCTATCGAACACGGACAACGATCGGATTCTGGAACGTTAAGGACCTCCTGGACTCATTCAAAGAAGGGTCTTATAACGCCAGATTCATCCAATTGGAGCTCAAATTCGCATGGTATAAATAAATAATGGTATACGTAAATCGACATCTTAGGGCTGACCGAGATAAGATGGTACGATGCCGGGGAAATACATCGCCCCAACAAAAAGCAATGTCATGCTCCACTCTGGTAAACCAGCTGAAAGTGCACGGAGTTCCGGAGTAGGTCTCATGCTAACTCCAGCAGCACGTAGTAGCCTCATATCCCGGAAACCCCATAGTGACCGGATGTTGACAGCTAGGTTCCAGAGAAGAGTTAGAAAAATTACCATCGGGCAGTGTTATGCTCCGACTCTAGACGCGACTGGGGATGAAAAGGATGATTTTGATTGCCACTTAGGCACCGTCTACAACCAAACGCTTCATGGGGACATCATAATGGTGATGGGAGATCTCAATGCCAAGGTGGGTAGCGACAACACCATGCTTAAGCACGTGATGGGAGTTCACGGCGTGGGAGACCGTAATGACAACGGTGAGCGATTTGTGGACTTCTGCAATACCAACCATCTAGTCATCGGAGGTACGCTGTTTAAGCTTAACACCTGCCACAAGATCAGTTGGGTCTCCACTGATAGACAACGAACATCCAACCAGATCGACCACATTGCGATCAGTCGCCGCTTTAGTAATTGTCTCCTGGAAGTCCGAAACAGACGTTGAGCTGACGTCGGACAAGAACGAAATCACCATCTTATGGTAGCTCATTTACGCCTTCGTGTTGCATCCGTCAATAGCAACCGCCCAAACCTACTTAACGTCACCAGGTTTAATATCGACAGGCTCAAGGTTCCCCAAGTGCGCCAACAGTTCAGGGACCATCTTGCCTTAGCAGCAGAAGCAATCAGCAGCATAGAGAACATGGATGACCACTGGAGTGCTGTGAAAAATGCTTTTGCGACTGGGGCACGCACGTATGTCGGTAAAAAGCAGAAACACCACCGCACATGGCTTTCTACAGACACCTGGAGACGGATCGATGAGCGTACAACAATCGAACCGAGCTTGAAACCCAATACCGTGCGAAGAAAAAAGAATTGCAGCGTAGTGTGAGACGTGACAAACATCAATATGTCAAATCACTGGCCTCAAGTGCTGAAGAAGCAGCGAGTAGATGCGACAGTTGGACTGTTTACAACATCACTAAGGAGCTCATTGGTGGTCGAAACTCCAAACAACATCCAGTGAAGAGTCTAGACGGTAACCTTCTGATTTCGGATGAGGATCAGCTCACTAGATGGAGAGAACATTTTGCTACAGTGCTAAATCACTTAGACGATGGCGGTATGATCTTGAATTCAATGAGCAGTTCAAAGCAACAAATTCCCGAATTCGCACCGTACATCCTAGTTAAACCGAAATAATAACAGCAATCAAGTCCCTCAAGAAGAACAAAGCGGTGGGTATTGATGGCATCCCCGCCGAGCTATTTCAAGCGGCGCCAAATACGTCGGCAGATTTGCTGCATCCGCTAATACGGAGAGCTTGGGATAGTGAACAAATTGAATAGTTCAGATATATTTTGACAGCTATCTAAGACATTTAAGTTTTATTCCAAACGAGTCTGATTGTAAGGCTGCAAATACTCTCAATTTTTGGTGTTCTAGTATTGTACTGAAAATACCGCCGATAGTCACGGTACAGAACCGTGGTCTATCAACATATACAGTAAAAGCACTGTATACATTTGGTGACCCCGACGTTATCCTAACTGAACGCTAAATCTCTTCTTCGCCTGCTGAGTCTCCCGTCCAATCCCTTGGATATGCATTACTTTAGAGAATGGTGTTACTCCAAGTTTCTTTATGATTCTTTCGGTGATGAAGTTCAATTGAGATCCTGAATCTAGTATAGCCTTGCACTCGATAGTCTTACCATATTGATTTGTCAGGTTCACGATAGCCGTTGAGAGGAAAACATAATTCTAGAACGAATTAAAGAACATTTAGATTCAACTCTCGATGTCGAACAGGCAGGCTTTCGCGCTGGAGCCTCCTGCATCGACCACATAAACACCTTACGTATCATAATCGAGCAATGCGTTGAGTATAGGTCTCCGCTACATTTAATATTTATCGACTTCGAGAAGGCTTTTGACAGCTTGAATCGAGATGCGCAGGAGAAGCATTCCAGAAAATCTTATAGCTATTATCAAGGCTACATACGAGGGCGGTAAGTGTCACGTTGTGCACAATGGTAAGGTGTCGGAGGATTTTGAAGTCCAAAGTGGAGTACGTCAAGGGAGCATACTGTCCCCACTATTGTTCTTGGTGGTTTTCAGCGATTTACTCCGTGCAGCATTGACGGAAGCAAATTATGGAATTCGTTGGACTATGACATCTTACCTTAAACACCTAGATTAGGCTGACGATGTTTGTCTACTTTCACATCGGATAATGGATCTTCGTTTGATTGTCGAAAATCTAGAAGCTGAGGCAAACAAAGTGGGGCTAAAAATAAACACAGCCAAAACAAAAGCCCTGAGCACTTCCAATACCCGCGCTCAACTTAACATTGCCGGAAAGGAAGTCGAGAAAGTTGATAACTTTCTATATTTAGGAAGTGTCGTCTCAGCTAATCGCGGTGCCACCGAACTGGATGTGTGCAGCAGAATCGGGAAGGCTGAAGCTGCGTTTGGAATGTTATCCAGAATCTGGAGAAGCAATGTTATCAGCTTAAGAACAAAGCTACGACTGTTCCGCTCCAACGTAGAATCAGTGCTGCTTTATGAGTGCAGTACTTGGAAGGTGGACACCATTAACACACGCAAGCTGCAAGTCCTCGTAAGCATATGCTTAAGAATCATCTTGATGATTCTTTGGCCGAACCGCATCTCCAACGAACAACTTTGTCTGAGAACGGGCCAAGAACCTATAAGCATTACTATACGAAGAAGAAAGTGGCAATGGATTGGACACACCCTACGGCGCGAAGACAACTCCATTGCGAAATACGCCATGCAGTGGAATCCGCTCACCCAGGCAGGCAGAATAACGGGGCGCCCTAGGCCGCAGAACAGTTGAGGAGGAATCGAGCTCTTTAGGAATGAGTTGGAGGCAGCTCAAATGCGTTGCAGACCTTCGAACACGATGGCGCGCAGGCGTGGTTGACGCCCTATGCCCCCCGAGGGGTTAAGGGAACTAAGTAAGTAAGTAAGTATGGAGAATCCGCAGCAGCAATTTTGGAAACTTCGACTATATGGACGAGAAGATTTTATCTTCGGGTCTCAGTGAGTAACATATATATTCCTTAATAAATCTAGTTTAGGATTATTACTAGATGAGTATGTTGTGCATGTGTAAACATATAAATAATTAGAAAAATAAATAAATAACTCTGATATCACAACTAATAGATAGGTAAGATACAATAAAAAAAAATGTAAAATAAATATTAAGGCAATTAAAATAGATTGCATTATAGCTAATATAAATATATAATATATAGTCGCATGGATTGATGTAGTATATGTATGCAAACAAGATAAAATAAATAATATTGACAATTTATAATAAAATTAAAAATAAATAGGTACTTACATATCTTCTAATAAAAAAATTAATAACTATATAAACAAAATAAATAAGTTAATAAATTACTGTATAAACAAAATAAATAAATAAATAAATAAATAGGAAAATAAATTACATATTGTTACCGATCGATCTCACTACTCGACATTTGATGCGTTACGGCAAAGTTAAGACGCAAGGTTCTTAGTTGTGTCGCTAAGTACAATGTTACGCCTCTATACTTCCTGCCTGGGCAGGTAACGTATTTTACGTGTTCATATGTTATAAGTCTTTGCCCTTTTTTCGTTTGCCCTTAATATGTTCTCCTTTATTTTCTCACGTATGCACTGCATTCGACTTCGTCGAGAGAGAGTTAACAGCTCGCTGTCGGCAACTGCGCTCAACCTCATTGCTAGATCGTAGCTACTACCATGTGCCATTATATTTATTGCGAATAGGCCAAAATATGGTGACACGCCAGTATAAGTATGTATGAAACTCTGTAACGCACCCGCAATATCACTAAGGTGAAGATCCCAAACGCGTTGGTCTTCCCTTAGGTATGAGTCGCCAACAGCGTTCTATTCACCCGCTCTGAAGCGTTCGATTGCGGTATATTATAGGCTGTTTCTAAATATCATATTCCCATACCATACCTAAATGGAGAGGCTTGTTGGTTGAGGCCCAGGTTCACCCCGAACTGTAGCGCCACCTAAGTATGTAAGTAAGTATTCCATATTTTTTTTAAAGATTTTTAAAATCATTGGCTAAAATTGTTTTCCATTATCGGAGTGAATTATTTCCGGTACTTCGAACATGTTAAAAATATCACTGTGAAGAAATTTTACGACGCTACTGGTGTTGGCATTTCTTAGCGGTGCGGTGTGAGGAAAACAAACTTGGACAAATGATCTAAGACAACAAAGACGTACGCGTTACCGGACTTGGATCTTGGGGACGGACCAAAGAAGTCAACATATAATTTTTGAAAGGGACGATCGTGGACGAGAAATCTGACCAGATGACTTACATACTTTGCATGTTTCACAGTTAGCTATGAATTTTCTGATTTGTACAATCATATTCGGCCTGTATAAATACTGTCGAAATTGACTCAACGATTTCGCGATACCACCGTGAGCTGCTTGAGGAGGATTATACGTACGGGAGATGATTTCCTCTGTTAACTCGGAGGGAACCCACAACACGCGGTTGTGCTCTAACAAAGACTCATCTCGAATTAGTGGTAGAGACCGTTTATATACATACGAGTACTTCTACTCTACTTTAAGATCCGACAGCTGTTCTTGATGATCCTCTATGGTGGTCATCAAACTTTTGTACTCATCAGACTGGAACTCTTCTGAATTCAAATCAACTAACTCTGCTTCTTCTAAATCCAGGCTTTCAATTTAGACACGAGAAAGAGTGTCTGGCAAGACGTTCAATGTAGGGTCCTCTATGCCGAAGGTCAACGCTATTGTGGTTTCATTGGCGTTCAAATAAAACACAATTTATTTACTTCATTTTATGTACTTCTTTAAGTACTTATATCTTTAATTGTTATTTTAACTCTACAAATACAATTTTTGCACCGACAAACCAATATGGTTTAAACTAATATCTTCTACTCATTGCCCTACTAATGCCATCTCTCCTTCTTCTTTTCCGATTCTATTCCTTCTTTTCTTTCTCTTTGTGGGTATTTTATGTGGTAGTATATCTTTACCACACAGTACAAATAATAAACACCACGTTTAAAGCAAACTTAACTTTATTATATTCTAACTAAAAATCTCAGCAACCGAAACGTAGTACAAAATGAGGAATGTGTAGAAATGCTTGCGACCGCTGACGCAAACCAAAGAAGAATGTGTGCTGTTTCTCTCGATTGAAACTTGTCTCGCCCTGTTTTGCTCGACGTGGACTTCTGTTTCGTCCTGTTCTTCTCGAAGTGAGCAAAACGTTAAAATAGTTTCGCTAGATTGAAACACAGCTGTCCAGTGCGTTCCCACAATACTCCCCTCCTAGTGGAACGATAATAAAGTAGTATGCGCTGATTTTTTGTGTGATTGGAGCTGTCAATGTTGATGTTTACTCTTTTTTTGGTGTTCGAGTATGTACGCAATTGGGTTGTTGGTTGCTGATCTGGTAGAATATGCTTGACGGAGCTGGATTGCAGTGCTGCTTGAGGATTACTAGGGTACTGGAACCGATCTGTGGATTCTACTGCTGGAAAAGTCAAGTCGTCGGGTGTGAAGTGAACTGGTTTGAGACGTTCGACGTTTATATTGACTTCTCTACCATTAAGGTCGATGGTGAAGATTCGGTCGTCTATTCTCTTGAGCACTTGATGGGGCCCTGAGTATGGTTGTTGAAGTGGTCGTTTGACTATGTCCGCCCTGAGGAATACGTGTGTGCAGGAATACAAGTCCTTGTAGCAGACTGTCTTCTGGCGATGCTTGTGAGATGCTGATATCGGTCTGACTTTTCTCATGTGGATACGGAAGTCATCGAAGAAAAATTGTGCATGTGCGGGAGAATCGTCATCAGTGAAAAACTCACCCGGAATCCTTAGAGTTGTTCCGTAGAGGAATACTGCCGGTAACGCTTTCAGGTGTGAGCGTGGCGTCCTACTTTTAAGCGCTGGCACGGTATGCAGTTGCGATCCCATTTCATTATGTCCTAGTTCATTGATGGCCAAATGTATCGTTGTGAAATGATTTTGGTGGTGGCTCGCGCGCTGGGATGAGCTAAGTTGTGGAAGGTGTCATAAACCTTGCGACATACGAGTTGCGGCACAAAAGGTCTAATGTCGTTGCTGGAGACATCGCAGTAGATAGCTTGCTGATTTGAACCGTATATCATTTTTTGGAGTTTTAGTGATGTCGTATTGTTTATTAAAATTTGTTGCAGCTCCTCGTCGGTTGTTTGCGTGGTGGATAGCTCTTGAAAGTCAATCACTACTGGTGTGCAAATGGCGTCGATGCGAGACAGTGTATCTGCTACATTGTTTTCGGATCCGGCGATATATTGCAGAATTGTGGTGAATTGACAGATCCTGTTTAGTTGCCTGACTTGACGAGATTAAGCTTTGTTGGATCGTTGTAGAAACGCAAAAGTTAGTGGTTTATGGTCTGTCCTTATGAAGAATTCTCTGCCTTCGATCGTTTGAGGCTTGGGAAAGTCGAGGATGGCGGCGCGGTCAGGAAGTGGTGATGAACCATGCTCTGAGATACGGTAGCCCAAGAAGTTCACACTGTCTGCTCCTAGGACGCACTTATCTGCGTTGATGCAGAGTCCAAATCGGCTAAGTCGGTGGAAGACTAAACGAAGGTGTTCATGTTCTTCAGCTGAGTTGGAGGCAATTAGAAGGTTATCTATGAAGGCAAACACGAAATCGAGTCCAGTTAGCACCTCGTTAATGAATCGCTGGAATGACTGTGCTGCGTTTCGTAGACCGAACGGAATGCTGACAAACTCGAATAGGCTGAAAGGAGTAATCACTGCGGTCTTCGCAATGTCTTCTTCGGCAACAGGAATGTGATGGAAAGCTCTACGAAAGTCTATTGTTGAAAATATTTTTTTGTTGGCAGCGATCGTGGCGTAGTCCTGCAGTAGGGATATTGGGTATCTGTCCGGTACTATCTGCACGTTGAGTCCTCCGTAGTCTCCGCAAGGTGGTCAGTCCCCGTTTTTCTTTTTGGCGATATATAGTGGGATGGTCTTATGTGACCTAGTTCCATCATCAGCTGGAATTCTTTTCTGGCTACCTTGAGGCGTTCGGACATAGCTGCCTAACACGTTGTGCAGACGATCGTCCGGTGGTAGGAATAGAGTGCCTGACTGAGTGCTTGATTCCGAAGCGATTGGATCGATTCTCGAGAAATTCCGGAAATTCTTTCACTATGGAAGCATATTTGGTGTTAATTTTAATGCTAGTGGCTGAAACGACTGGAGCGAGTGCAAGAGTACCTTTTGTTTGGAGCCCTGTGATCGAATCCGATGTGAAGGGATGAGAGCTCGCTCTCCATATGTTCGGATTTTGCTAATGTTCGCTGCATACAGTTGGAGTTCAGTTTCCTTTGTTTTGTCTGCTCGAGTAGGTGGAATGATGGAAATATCCACGCCGGTATAGAAGAGGAATTTTGTTCCGGATATGCGGTCGAAAACGAAGAGTCGGCGAAAACGTGTTTCACCACCAGCAGCCGCCGAGTCTATTAGTGGTGGTTGGGGTTTCCCTGGTTTGGTAGCCATGCACATTGCATAGTGCATTTATTGGCTTTATCGGCGAATCTGCTGTGATAATAGCAGATTGTGGATTCTTTTGTAGGAACTGGTGTCTTGCTTCTGGTGTTGTTCGTGCGGCAGTAGCACTCACGTCTGTCGTTGGCCATGAAGTGATCCAGTTTTTGTGAGAGTTTTTCCATCATTCCGGCCAGCTCCTGTACCCATTTTTCGAGTTCGTTGGACTCCGAAGCACGAGAAACGGGCATGACTTGATTGATGTTTGAGTGGCGCTGAATGTCCATGATTCTATCGGCGACCTGAGCGAGGTTGCTTTTTTCTAGGCTGTCAGCAGCCGCCAGAACGACCTGGATGTATTTCGGCAGGCGATCGAATCAGAGAGTCTGATAAATGTTGAGTCTAACAGATTGCCCTCAAGTCGGTGCATTTGTGCTAGCTATTCGGACGGACGTTTGTCTCCCAATTCCACGCTAGAAGCGAGAATTTTGAACTGTCGTTCCTGCGATATGGAAAAATGGTTTAGCTGGGTCTCTTTGATAGTTTTGTACTTATCTTGAGCTGCGGGTTTGGCAACAATATGCTCAATAACCGAAAGAGTGTCCTGGTCTAAACGGGCGACAACGGCGTGGTATTTTGTTGAATCCGCAGTATGTAATCCTCTTGATCTGGAATTGGGATTCAATCGATGTGAACCATAGCTGAACTTTCTGCTGCCAGAAGGGTGGTAATTCGATGCGTTCGATGCGGTTGACTTGGACGTGAGCTTGCTTTTGTCCAGCTTGGCTTAGTTGACTGGGCTGATGACGTTGTTCAGCACCACTGTTACCCTGCTGTGCATCTTTTCGACTTTGGTTGGCGACGGGCTAGGAGTTATGTTGTCGGTTGTGCGGAATAGTTATTCCTTTTGCGGGGTCACCAATGTGGGTATTTTATGTGGTAGTATATCTTTACCACACAGTACAAATAATAAACACCACGTTTTATACAAACTTAACTTTATTATATTCTAACTAAAAACCGCAGCAACCGAAACGTAGTACAAAATGAGGAATGTGTAGAAACGCTTGCGACCGCTGACGCAAACCAAAAAAGAATGTGTGTTGTTTCTCTCGATGAAGACTTGTCTCGCCCTGTTTTGCTCGACGTGAACTTTTGTCTCGCCCTGTTCTTCTCGAAGTGAGCACAACGTCAAAATAGTTTCGCTAGATTAAAACACAGATGTCCAGTGCGTTCAAAAAAAAAAGTGCGTTCCACATCTTTATTTTCACCGGTGACCTCTATGAGTCATGTTGTGAATGAACATACGAGTACATAAATTAGAGTGCCATCTCACACTGACCTCTACATCACCCCCCTTCCAGCGTAATGCATAATGTCAGTCAGTCGTCCTGTCTAGTAAATATCTAAGCTGTCACTAAAAAATTGTTTAACTCTGTCGATTGACACTGATTTTGTTTTGTTATGTTTTCTAATTACAAATTGTTTCCTTAATTTTCGAACTAATTCATATGGACCCTCATAAGGAGAATCCCAACTTCTTTTTACTTTGTCGTTCCTGATCAGAACGTGGCTACATGTGAGAAGATCATTCGTAACGTGGGTGCGTATTTTTGTCTTTCTCGTTTGCAGTGTCGTGCTTAATACACTCTTGAAAAATTCCATTAGTCGGTTCACAAAGTTCGATTCTGTTACGCCATTGGCTAATACCGAGGAGAAATCGAAAGGAACCTTTATGTTTTCTCCATACAGGAGTTCGGAGAGTGTATGATTTACATCTTCCTTGATGGACGTGCAAAGGCCTAGCAAAATTAAGGGGAGTTGTTTAGTCCAGTTGACTCCTATTCCCCGATGCCCGTATATGCTTCAGGCCACCTAGAAAATCTATCCACTATAGTCAAAATGTATATGTATTTATGCAGTGGGAAGCGGACCGACAATGTCCATGTGTAGGTGTTGAAATCGACCAGCCGGGATTTCAATGTGATCAGGCTGTAATTTTATATGTTTCTGAAGTTTTTTTACCTGACACGATGAACAATTTCTCGCCCAAGAGTTTATGTCACGATTCATTTTGGACCAGAAGTAAATTTTGCCGATTTTCTTGCGTTTAGCTTGAATTTCCGGATGAGAGAGGGAATGAATTGCTCGGAAAATTAGCTTCCGCTTGCCCTCAGGTACATATGGCCGGTTGGTATTTGTGGACGTTTCCCACCACAGGGAAATTTTATAGGCAGGTATCTTAATGAACTCTAGTTTAATTTTGGAATTACAAGGGAGATTTCGAACAAGTGTGGTAAGTTCTTCATCATTCTCTTGAGCTTTGGCTAAGTCTTCCATTCCTGGATATCTAAGATCCAATGCGTCAACGTTCGGTCGCGACAAGGTGTCAGCTACGACATGTAAAGAGCCCTGTATGTGTCGTATATCAGTTGTGAACTGTGGTATAAAATCAAGATGTCGTTCTTGTCTTGGGGTACAGTTGGCTTTGGTAAACACATTTTCGGCAGTGAGTAGTTTTTGCTCTGCAAAGACGCAGAAGTCCTGCCCTTCGACAAAATTGTTTAATGCCCAAGTATTTAGCCAGAAGTTCCCTATCGAATGGCGAGTATTTTGTGTGCGTAAGGCGAAAGCATTTTGTTAAAAAAAATGCCAGGGGCTCCCATACATCACCTCTTTGCTGCTGAATGACTGCGCCGACAGCATTATCGGATGCATCCGTGGTGATGCTAATTTTAGCGTCAGGTTTAGGGTGTGCCAGGAGAGCTGCTTTAGCGAGTTCTTGTTTTGCCTTTGTAAACGCTTCTTGACAAACTGGGGGCCAAGAGAAATCTTTTCGTTTGGCATTGAATTTAATGAATTCAGACAGCTGGTTGTAAATTGGTGCTAAAATCTTAGCTAGGTTAGGTATGAAACGGTGGTAATGGTTTACCATAAATACAAATCTTCGTGCACTTTTTAATGATTTTGGCTGTTGAAAATTTTCGATCACCTTGACTCGATCGTGTGATGGTTGAATACCATCTTTTGAAATACCGAATCCTAAAAACTGTAACTTTGGCACTCCAAATACGCATTTAGAAGCCTTTATTCGAAGACCATACTCTAACAAGCGTTTGAAAAGGATTTTGAGATGTTTTTCATGTTCCTCTTGCTACTTACTATACACCAGGAAATCGTCTATGTAGACGAAAACCAATTCTAGATCCCTCGTGACTTGGTGCGCGAAGCGTTGAAAAGTTTGTGCTGCGGTTTTTAAACCGCAAGGCATGCGATCGAATTCGACAAGTTCAAAGCGGATTATCACAGCTGTTTTGTGTACATCTTCTGGTGCCACAGGAATGTGATGAAAAGCGCGTACTATATCGATCTTCGAAAAGGTAATACAACCGTCGAGGTTAATAGAACAGTCCTGGATTTGTAAAATGGAGTATCTGTCTGCCACAGTAATCGAGTTTTAAGATCTGTAGTCACCGCATGGCCTCCAGTCATTAAGATCTCTTTTAGGAGCCATGTGCAACTGAGACGAGCATGGTGACGAAGATGGTTTGCAGATTCCCACCTGGATCATATAATCGAATTCATCGTTAGCGATGTTGTACTTTTTCGTGTTTAACTCTCTAGCGTAAGTATATGGTACAGGTTCTTTTGTAAGGATGTGGTGAACGACTGAGTGTTTAACAGGTAAGTTAAATTCTGGAGATTCCATAAGTTCATTAAACTCTTTCAAAAGGGCTTGGTATTTTTCTTCTACCGCAAAAAAACGTGGGCTTGAACGTGTTGTTAACAAGATGTGCCACCAACCCTTTGTGAGGGGATCAATTAGATGCGAGTTTTTGATATCAAAAGCTAATCCCGTTTTTCACAGGAAGTCTGCGCCAATAATTGGTTTCGTAACTGATGTGATAAGGAAGGTGCGGTTGAATACTCGCGGGAAACCTAAAGCCATGCGGCGGTATTTAGTTCCAAATGCTTTAATGGTAGAACCATTCGCTGCGGAAAGGAGTTGGTCTGGTCTTAAACTTAGTGCTCTGTATTGCGATGCAGGGAGAGCGGAAACATCCGAACCGGAGTCAATTAAAGAGGTGTTGTTGGAAAACGGATCATTTATAAACAGACAGCTTGGCGAGATTTGAGCGCTACTGTCATCTGCAGTGGGCAAAATTGCATCATCATCTCCCCGTGGTGCCCGCTGGATAGCTATCTGATAGTGAACTAAAGATCAACGTATGCTGACAATATATGTGAAGCTGAACACTCGGACCTGCGTAAGCACATCTGGGTGAACTTCAGCGCGCATATCTTTAACGGGACGAGACATCTCTTGTTGACCTGATTGGCTGAAATATGCGTCTCAGAAGTCTAGCAAGAGGTCCTCAGAAGGAGGACGTGCGGCGGATGAATTCTCCCGATGGAATCAACGGTGAAGTCTACAGACCAGCGGATACCTTACCAGAGCTACGTTGACATATTTGAAACTGAGGTCTATAAGGATTTTCAATACTACGTCAGGGTAGTAAAAAAGAGATGGTGGCGGATGAATCCTTAATGGGCCAACTGCAGCACTCATATCCCCGAAGTGGGTTACTGACATCGGTGTATCCGGCCCCTCGTCCTAGGGGTTGCTAGAAAAGGATCTGGTCCTCCAGGTTGGGGGTTGTGCCGTCGGGTTAACTTCCCTACCACGTAAAAAACCTTCGGTTACGAATGAATTTACTGTTGACGACCCAAGCAAACGTAAAAAGGACAACGATCTTCGTGTCTGTACGTGGAATGTTAGGTCCCTCTACAAATCACGTGCAGCCGAACAACTTGCGGAGGCCCTAGAATGTCTCAAAGCAAACATTACCGCCATCCAAGAAGTGCGATGGGATGGGCCGGCAGAAGGAGTATGAAAAACAGCGACATCTACTACGGCGATTGCTACAGACAAAAAGGACAGCGTCTATTCGGGTGCGGATTTGTCATTGGAGGCAGACTTAGGCAAGAAGTCTTGAGTTTCCGGCATTTGAACGAGCACCCCATGACTATCCGTATCAAGGCTAAATTTGCCAACATTAGCCTTATGTGCGTTCACGCCCCTCATGAGGAGAAGGACGGCGCGACAAATGATGACTTCTACCAGCTCTTGGACAAGACGTATGAGCAATGCCCTAGCCATGACGTTAAAATTATAATTGGTGATTTCAACGCAAAGCTAGGAAGAGAGGACGTCTTTAGTAGCGTGGTCAGAAAGCACAGCCTGCACGACATCACATCCGACAATGGACTCAGGCTAATCGACTTTGCGGCGGGGCGAAACTCTGTCGTAGCTAGTACGCAGTTCCCACGTCTCGACATTCACAAAGGAACATGGCTCTCCATTGATCGAAACACCATCAACCAAATCGATCACATTGCGATCGACGCAAGGCACTCTTCCAGTATTCTGGGCGGCTACAATCGCAAGAAACCGCCAGAACCCTTGCCGATCGAGTTTCTTCTAATTTTAATCTAAGTCCTATGCCGCCAGCAGCAAATGCGGAAGACCAGAGGCAGCGTTGCCAACAAGCCATCAGAAATGCCACCTCTGATGTACTGGGTTTCTCTCGGCCACCACAACGAAACCCCTGGTTTGATGAGGAATGCCGGCAAGCACATTCAGCAAAACAAGAGGCGTACAAAGCGGCGCTGCATAGAAGGAGTAGGACTGCTTACGCTACGTACGCAGGAGAAAAGAGGAACAACGACTTCTCAGAAAGAAAAAAAAGGACCATGAGAAGCGCTCGATCAAGGAGATTGGGAGACTTTATTGCAGGAATAATGTTCGAAAATTTCACCAAAAGGTAAAAGAACATGCAAGGGTTTCAAAGCCAGAACAGAAGCCTGCAGGGACGAAAATGGTAACATAGTAGTAGAATCGCAGTCGGTGCTGAGGATATGGAAGGAACACTTCTGCAGACTGTTAAACGGCGATGATGACCAATATTCCGCTGTCAGGCAGAATGAGCCATTCAGTAGTGACGATGACAGTCAAGACTCCCCTCAACCCGATCAGAATGAAGTGAGGATAGCGATATCAAAAATCAAATCCAAGACAGCTGCTGGAGCCGACGGCCTTGTCGCTGAACTTTTCAAGACAGAGGGAGATGAGTTTGTAAGGAGCATGCACCAGCTCATCTGTAAAATCTGGTTGGACGAAAGTATGCCCGATGAATGGAACCTCAGCATCATTTGCCCGATCCTGAAGAAAGGAGACCCTCTGAACTGCGCCAATTACAGAGGTATAAGTCTCCTCAACATCGCATATAAGATCCTGTCTGCCGTATTATGTGAACGCCTAAAACCGATCGTCAACAACCTGATAGCTTCTTATCAGTACGATTTCAGGCCGTATAAAAATCGATACGCACCACCCCTTCATCGATTTCAAAGTTGCCTATGATAGCGTGTATGGAGACGAAATATACAGAGCCATGTCTAGTCTTGGCATCCCTGCCAAGCTCGTCCGTTTGTGCAGAATGATGATGGAGAACTCTCGCTGCTCCATTAAAGTTGGTAAGAACATCACCGAACCGTTCGATGTCAGGAATGGTCTTAGACAAGGTGACGCGCTATCATGCGATCTCTTTAACATAGTACTTGAGAGAATTGTACGAAACTCACAAGCCAACACCGGAGGTAAAATCTTTTACAAGTCTGTACAACTACTCGCTTATGCCGATGACATTGACATAATCGGAAGAACTCAGCGGGCCGTCAATGGGGCAATTACGGGTATTGAGATCGAGGCAGCAAAGATGGGTCTAGCGGTCAATGAAAGTAAAACAAAATATATGCTGTCTACAAAAAGGGACACCCAACATCGGCGTCTTGGAAAGAACGCCACAATAGACAGATATAATTTTAAGGTAGTAAAAGATTTTGTCTACCTAGGCTCTATGGTGAACTCCGCAAATGGCATCAGTAGGGAAGAATTTCTTTTCCAATCGTTGTTTCTATGGGCTAAAACGGCAATTGAGTAGCAAAGCCCTATCTCGAACTACTAAGGTAACTCTTTATAAGACACTAATCATCCCAGTCCTGCTGTATGGCGCAAAGGCATGGGCTTTGACAAAACCGGATGAGGATGCCCTTGGTTATTTCGAGTGAAAAGTTCTTCGAGCGATCTTTGGTCCCGTCTGCATAGACGGTGAGTGGAGGAGAAGGTACAATGCCAAACTATACGGCCTGTACAAGGACATCGACTTAGCCAGAAGAGTTCACATACAGCGACTAAGATGGCTGGGTCATGTAGAGCGGATGGAGCACAACGTTCCCACTAAGAAAGTCGCCGTAGAGGACGACCTCGCGGTAAGTCGCGCAAACAAGTGGAGGGTGACCTCAACCAACTTGGCGTGCGCAACTGGAGGCAGCTGGCTCGTAACCGTGCTAGCTGGAGAGGTCTGTTGGTTGAGGCCCAAGTTCATTCCGGACCGTAGCGCCATATAAGTAAGTAAGTAAGTAAGTCATCTGCCGTCGCGATGACAGCAGAATTGCGTTGTTTTCGAAGCTGCATGGTATTTTTTTCCACTTTTGTGCCTTTGCACCATGATGCGCGTGGTACCAACACATGGAGCCGTCTCGCTTGTTTGTTTGAGCACTGTCTTGACTATAAGTTCGAGAACTACTGAATTGATATTGCTTATGAAATCTATTTCGCCTTGAACTAGAACGGGGCCTAACACGTATGGATACATTGTGGTATGATGTAAATCTATTTCGGGGAGTGCGATTGTTGATGTTAAAGTTTGAAGCATTTATTTTATTTTATGAATTTCAGTCTGAAGGTTACGGTTTGTGCAGGTAAGTTCGCTTATTGTTTTCTATGCTTGAGATGTGATAGAAAATGCTGAAGTACATACTCTGTTGTTGACAAACTTCGAAAATTCCGTCTGCCACCTGATTGAGTTCTTCAATTTTTGTGTTAGGGCTTTACTTTACCACGACTTGGACTAATGTGGGAAGGCGACGTTTCCACAATTCTATAATTAGGTTTCCTAAAACGAGCATGTGCCCTGCTATGGTTACGAGCCGATGATAGAACTGAGACGGCTTTTTATCCCCCATCTCCTCACCTGACCCATCCACCTAGACGTTATCCCCATCTTGGGGTAACGCCTGAACAACATAATGAAATCTTGATTGTTCAGTTACTATGTTCCTAGTTGAAAATTGAGACTCTGCTCTAAAGAACCAGACAGCTGGCATAGCATTCCGAAATCTGGTAGTTTTATAGCCACAGCTTCGATTACATTGTTTGTTTGTCCGCTTGGGGGAGGTGTGTTACTAGTCGGTGGGGCTTGTTGATTGCTTTGTTGTAGGTTAGAAGAAAGACTTTGAGCGGTTGTTGGTCGTCACCGTCGCCCATTTCGGACAGAAAATGTTTGAGTTTAATTTTTTACGAAGGAAGAGAATGATTTACAAAACCAAACTTTTGGCGAAAATATTAATGGCGATGTAAGTAGATAAAACTTAATTACTATTTAATCTAATAAATAATAAAAAAGTACCACAAAAACTACAGCGGAGAAGATTTAGATAAATGAAACTTAATTATTATTCAATCCAGTAAATGACAAAAAAATGCCAAGGAAAAATATCTGAACAGCAGTGGAAAAAAAAATTATATGGATAATGTATCTGAGCACAATTGTCTCACGTAAAATTGTGGAGCTAATATACTTCAGAAATTTTCGGAATGAGTTACTTAAAATAATAGATGAAACATTTTATACATAAAAAAAAATAACATGCAACTATCGTAAAAATATAGGTGAGGTATTTCTTTCATATAAAAGTACGTATAGCTACTTAGGTTTTCAGTTACTTCGCCGGATGTGAACTGAGTCGGTGGAATGTCTTCGTGATGATTGCGTGACTTCGCTGAGCTCGTTGCTTTCTGGATTCCTGGACGATTGAGGAATCGTGCGCACCGTTTTCACTCTGTACGTTCAAATCACTATTGCAGTTGCATAACTGTACCGAGATTGATGCCGCATGCGTTGCATTGAGCTTAACCCGCTACGTCGATATTAAACTGCTACGATAATACGCGTATCGTTGGAGGTTATGCTTGACTGAAATTTGGGGTTTAAAGATTCTCGTCGTTGGAACGTCCAGAAATTTCGTGTGCAAATTTAGCAGCTGTTGTTGCTCCTTATGTGTGGTAGATGATGAATTGCAAGTCGCATGATTCGTAACGGTGTGATTCCACGCTGTCCGAATCGAGGTTAGGTTGATTCCCTTTATGAGTCATGTTGTGAACGAACATACATAAATTAGAATGCCATCTCACACTGGCCTCTACAAACACCTTTAGCTTCAGACTCCAACGAGCCAATCTGCCACTTTAAGACTCATTAACCAACGCAGACTGGAGTGATCAGTGATTATTGTGAAGTCCATACCTTAGACATGTGGTCTGCACTTTTGCACCGCCATACAGCAGCCAGACACTGTTTCTCGGTCACACTATAGTTTTTTTTGATAAGAGTTAAGTTTTTGGGAGAAATAACAAATAAGTTACTGAGAGAAATCGTCGTTCTTTTGGAAAAGGACTGCACCTATTCCAGACTCCGAAGCATCGCATTGTATGACGAACCGCTTCGTGAAGTTCGGATGTGTGAGTACGGGGGCGGTTGTAAGGGCCTCTTTGAGCTTCTCGAATACTACTATTGCGTCATCCGACATCTTGAGTTTTTCTTTGCTTTTTTTCTTGTGTGTCTGTGATGGGGGCAGTCAAGCTCGAAAAATCGCTGATGAACTTCCCTTGTGAACCTGCATACGATTTTTTGGGAACTGGGAAGTCCACTATGGCTTCCATCTTAGCAAGATCTGTCTTCAGCATCCCACAACCAACTATGAACCACAAGTACTTCAATTCCTTAAAGCAAAATCTGGATTTGTTCAAGTTGATTGTGAGATTATCTTTCCGCAAGCACTGTGCGACTTCATCCAACAGAGTGATATGAGTTCTGAAACCCGGCACTATGATAAGCTGCTCATCAAGATATACGAAGACACCGTCCTTGAATCGTGACGGGATGACCCTGTCCATCAAATGACACATCCTTTGGGCTGCTTTGCACAACCCAAAGGGCATTACCGTAAATTTGTACAATAGTCTTGCCGGCACCGTAAACGCAGTCTTTCACTACTCTGTCTCTCCAGCGGTATTTGCCAGAATGCATCCTTGAGATGTACGCTACTTATGTAGTAGGTATTTTGTAGGCGACTGAGAAGCCCGTCGATATGGGGGAGAGGATAAACACCCTTCTAGGTTAAAGTACTTATTTTTTATGTATCCAGGCAAAGTCGATCCTTCCCTGGCTTTCGTATAAGGACCACGGGTGAGCACCAAGGGCGCTCATTCTCCTCTATAAGGCCTAGGCTTAACGTTCGATCTACTTCCTGGTACAAAGGAGCTTGTATCGCTGGAGACACAGGGTAGTGACGCTGCTTAACCGGGGCCGCATCTCCTGTATCAATGACATGCTCCTCTAGCAATGTCTTCCCGAGCCCATGCTGTGTAAAGCAGAGAAATTTCAGCTTGACCACCTCCAACTCCGACTGCTGATCAGCCGACAGCTGGTAAGTATTTGTGGCGTCTGTAGCATCCGAGAGGGTCATCGCACTAACAATATCGGGTGCTATATGAAACGCTCTTCAAAAATCAATGCCTAAATAATAGTTCTTGGTACAAGTTTGGTACCAAGTAAAACATGATTGGGTGTTTGATACCCTGATAAGTTACTGGAATTTTTACATTTCCTACGATGGATTGACAATTGCCGTCAGCGATTTTTACTTTTGATTGTAATAGGAGAATCGGCAATGATATCGACTATACAAAACTTAAAAAATTTTCCCCGACACTGGCCCCACTGTCCAATAGACCGAGGATATCTATATCCACGATTTTAACCTTTGCGTAAGGTCTTGGGTCAATGGCAGTAGCTAAGATTGTGAACGATATATTTTTCGGAATTTCCTTCCTGAGTTTGTACCTATTTCTAGCCTTAGGAATTTTTTTTCGATACTACAGTTGTTGAATACTCTCTGCATACTTTGCCAAACATTCGAACATCACACTACATAAAATAACATAAATTTCTTTTGTAACCTCTATTGCTGCATCAACCGTAAAATGATTTTTTGCTTATTGTAACCAGTGTTACCGGAGAGAAATATTAGAAAGGTAGTACTGCAGCCAAAAATGGGACTATTTTTCAAAAAATAGTAGTACAGACATTTTTTAATCTTCAAAAATAAGTGTGTCGACAAACCTTTTTTTTTAACTTTATTAAAAAAAAAAATCATAAAAAAGAAACAGTTCAAAGAACAAAACATAAATAAATAAATTATTAATTCTAATAACAAAAGTAAGTAAATATCTCTTCAATTATAGAAAAAAAATCTCTTTTATAGCAGATAGCTTAATGCATAGTAATATTATATTTAAAATAAAAATTAAGAACTTATTGAATCACAAGATATGTATTAAATAAATTAAACACAAGTGGCTGCAAAAAGTAAGGTATTTTGATTCATATGGTATTATATGGTAAAAGTGTAACAAAAATGTAAAAAAAGAAACAAACATTCTTTTTTATATGACTTCAAAAGTTTTTTGAAGGATTCCATTTACTACAATCAACTCCATTTAATAATTCCTTGCAACTCATAATTGCATTCAATGTATTTACCTCCAATCTGTTTCGTTTTTTATCTGTGATGAGAAACAGTTAGGAAAAAAAATCGTTCTGCCGCTGCGCTGCTGTGCGGAAGACTTAACAAAGCACTTACAAAATCCCTTGTCAGAGGGAAAAGTGTTTCATCAAGGACATTTTTTAAGAAAAATATCTCTGACCAAAATTCTTCTATTTCTAAAGAATTAGAAACCATAGTTTGATTAAGTAGTGTTCGCCACTCCATGTCAAGGTTTTCAATTTCATTTTCATTAATCAAATCAGGAATGGAAGAAATTATTGCAGTGGCGCTTTCTGCTAAATTTAAAGGGTCAATGCCAAGTATAGATTTATTGAGTTAAGTATAGATTTCAAAATTTCGTCATTAAAATCGATTCGCTTTGAAATTTGCGCACACATGGTCTTATAATATTCTCGAGAAGCACCTTTAAATTCAATTACTTCATTTATTTATTTTTTTTTTGTTTTAATTAAAAGTTCAGCCTTGGCCCCAACATATACAGAGTCAATATTTTTTAAATAGTTGTCACAAAAATTCGGATCAGAGAGGAACTCGTCACGTACAAACTCCGATTTGATAAAATTTTGTAAAATAGTTTTGTAGAAAGTTTTTATGTTTGGCAAAAATTTATGAATCCGGACGAACTGAGATTGAAATTCTAAGTTAAGTTATTAGTTAACTGAAGAACAAAAGCTAGAAATAACAAACACAATTTTGTGGTATCATTTAGCTCTTCTTAAATCTTGTGAACAAAAGCTTATGTTTTCAACGTTAAAATATTCTTGAAACTTTTTAAACTCGATTTGCTTCTTTGGGCTATGCAAAAAGTAAACATAGATGTTTCTTAAGAAAACCTCAATGTTCTGTGGCATTTTTTTTAGCTGCGGCTGAAAAACAGAGATGTAGTGAATGGCACATACACCCTAAAGTGAACATATTTGGATTTTCCTTTAAAAAAAAAAAGATCGAACTCCACTTTTTTGCCAACCATCACAGCAGCATTGTCTGAGGCAAAACTAACACCATTTTTAAAAGGTATTGAAAGATCTTTGAACAACTTAAATATTACGTTAAAAATAGACTTAGCATTAAACTCAATCAGCTCAATTAAAGAAAGAAATCGATCTCTAATTTTACCATAATTGAAATCAAAATACCTTGCCACGACACATAAGCACTTTGAGGAACTGACATCCGTTGTCTCATCAATTATCACAGAAAACTTTTGTTTTTTTTAAATATCCAACATATCATGATTTGCCTCTTCTAACAAACTCGCCGTTATTGTTTCTTTGAGTTTTGTTCTCCCAAGCTTTATATCTTTTATAGTTTCACCATCAATACTTTTATTAATGCAATTAAAGGTTCAATTAGGACATGGCTAGGTTATACTGTAAAATGAACATTATTATTTTCCGTTATGATGTTCATTTTACAGTATAACTCTTTTCATTTTTTTTAGTTGATTCTGAATTTGTTATATTTATTTACGGTTGTTGTTTAAGCGATTTGAGTATTTGTTGGTGGTTTTTTTATTTTTCATGTCTTTCTATATGCTGTTTGTTGTTTGTAAGGTTCATATTAAAATACGAACAGAAAGGCTTTTTGTCGATTTCCTTAAGAAAGGCAAAATCACTCAACCATGCTTGACGAAACATTTGCGTGCGATTTTTGCTTTTTTTCGAAGATGTGGTAGCTGTATCAACTTCATCAACATCAGAAATCTCAACATCGTCGGTTCTTTCGGCATGGGATTCAGGTGATTCTTCCCTCAAATTTGCAGGAACAGCAGCAGACTCATTTGGTTTTGTACCAGCAACAGAAGACGCATTGACATTGGCAGCAGGAACTTTGTTTGCCTTTACCGATTTTGATTTGGTCGGTGTATCAATTTCAACAGCAAATACTTTTTCAGCATTTGTAAACTCAATATCGTTGGCTCTTGCAGCAGGTGATTTTGGAGCTAAATTAATGGGATTAGCAGCAGACTCATTTGTTTTAGATCTTCCAGCAGCATAAGAGACATTTACAGCTTTTTGGCCTTTACCGGCTCCAAGGAATCCAATTTCACTAAGTATCTGTAGCACAAGTTTACTTTGAATTATTCTTATAGGAATTACAATGTTTCAAGCATTAATTTAACAAACCTTTCCATTTTATTCAATTATACATAAAAATTTACGGAATTCAAACAAAAAAAAAACAGAACCACCAAACCACAATTTCAGGTAACAATAAAATACATACCGGAGTGACTGATGAAAATTGCATGAAGCCAACAAAAAACAAAAACGAACAAGAAAGATGGAAATTCCCTTTTTGACGACAGTTTGAAAGATAAAAGTAGTGCCAAAGTTGCATTCAATTTGAAGTGAATTCAATTTATTAAGGTTGAAATCACACTTTGCTGCAAGTGTAAGATATTTTAGGTCTTCCAAAAAAAGGAGTACTAATATGAAAGGATGAGTACGGGAGTACGGAGGTGTTGAAAGTAGTACAATACTCCTATGGGAGTACTTTCGGTAACACTGATTGTAACTACCAGTTGTACTCTCTTATACTAATCCTAAATATGTTAAATAATAACGTAACTTAAGCTCTCGTTCGATTATTTCTTTTGATATTGTATTCTTCTTTGCCTAATTGCTATCTTGTGAACTTAACTGAAGTCTCTTTCGTTTTGGACCTTCATCGAGGACGGTTGATTAATTGGTAACTCGTATCCTAAAACATTATATTACACATTACAAACACTTAATAGACATTATACAGTTCACACCTTAATAAATTGTTTTATTTTAAATTTGAAACACATTTAATTAGACACCCATTCCGCATACGTATAATTAACACAATTAAAACAATTTCTACACAAACTGTACAAAACATTTAATGGTCCTTCGAGCCGGATTAACTTGTGATCAGTGCAAAGTGGTGTTAATTGATTCAATTGATTTGATTTGTTTGATAAATTTTGATTAACTTTACGTATGTATGCTTAAGTGAGTGCTCCTCGTGTTGAAAAGAGTTCCACGGGTAGATGCATTATACGTATGTGGATTTCGACGCTTGCATATTCATACATATGTGCAATATATGCACGCTAAAACACGTGTTCATCTCACCCTTGATCTTTGCCCTACCTATCAATCAAACTCCTTGCTCTTTCTCTGTACTACTACAATAGAGTGTTTCTTTAATACCTTCCTCAAATCCGTTTTGTATACATTTAAATTAATAAGAACTATACAGTATGACGAAATTGAATGTGGTAAAAGCAAACCGCGGTCGTGCCAAAGGGTGCTTTACGAGGGCATTAGCTTTTCCGAGTCGGTTGATGATTCCACCCCGCTTTCCATGCTAGAAATTCGATAAGAAAAGCTAACTGAAGCTTCGTCTGAGTTTGTCGTGCAGCAGGATAAGTTATATGAATTCAGCGCCGAAGCAGATTTCGCAGGTTCTGAGCCTGAATTCGCTGAATACGAGGCCAAATATTTTCAGTCTCTGCCAATTCTGAGCCGCAATTGGTTAGTGAAGAAGTGGTGATTGAACAAGACTCGAATGACCACAGATTAGAAGAAACGAGTTCATCAAATTCAGTTCACATTTTACGGTGACTATAAAGACTAGCCAGCATTTAAAGATCTTTTCACGGGAACAATTGATAGAAATCGTTCGAGCACTGCTACGCAGAAACTTTGGTACTTGAAATCGTTCCAAGGTGGGGATGCTGCCAGCTTAATCAAACATATACCGTGCTCCGAACCCAATTATATTGAGGCGTGGGACAAACTAGAGGCTCGTAAAGACAAAAAATATCTTATTGGACAATCGTTTATATAAAATTTCCTTTCGTTACCATTGTCTAGCTCACCAAATATTCAATTACTTCGTACGCTTACTGACGGTGCCGATGCAGTTATACGGGGTTTAAATGCTTTAGAATTAGTGAACGGGGATCCCTGGCTTGTTTATATACTTTTACAAAAAGTAGATCAAGAAACGAAACAAGCCTGGGCAGCAGAGGTGGGTTCGAAAGACAATTATGCCATGGATCAGTTTCTTTAATTTTTACAAAATCGCTGCAGCTGCCTTGAATGTTGCTGTTCATTAACTCGTTCTTCTAACGCAAATAAAAAGGTTCAAAACAGCTTTCGTTCACATCTTGTGGAAACCAAACTAGGATGTCCAAAATGTAAAGAAGACCACATACTCCCATTTTGTAAGACATTTATTGCTCTTGGGGTTATTGCCCGCCGCAATTTCGTTAAGGAAAAATCATTATGTTTCAACTGTCTTCGACATGGGCATGTGTCTAACAAATGCCGTTCTAACTTTCGATGTAGGATGTGCAAATCTCGTCATCGCTCATTAGTTCATCCTACTCAAGAACCATGTTTGTCAAATACCTCGACTTCAAATCAAGGTCAACCAATTCCCCATACATCTCAACCGCCGCAGCATTCAGCCGATTCTCCTGTAATAAATCACCATTCGCTCGAATCCAGTCGTCGTGTTTCAACTCTTCTCCCCACTGCCGTTGTTAGGACTCGAGATAACCAAGGATTATATCACAATATTCGTGTGCTGTTGGATACAGGATCTCAAGTATCGTTTATCACAGAACAAGCTGTTCAACGCTTGGGATTAGCTCGAAAACGATCTCGGATTCCCATTATGGGAGTCGCATCCACTTCTGCAGGTGTTACCAATGGTTTGGTATCCCTAAACTTATGTTCTCGTTTTGATGCAAATAACATCGACATCGATTGTTATGTAGTCTCGAAACTAACGTCCTCACTTCCGCCATTCTCGTTAACCAATGCAAAAACAAATCTACCCTTCTCCGTGGAATTAGCTGATCCTAATTTTGACGAACTTTGACCCATCGACTTATTAATCGGAGTAGATAAGGTCTTTAACATAATACAGGAATCTTCGCACCCAAACAGACAATGGATATACCTAATTCCATCTCAACAATATTCGGGTGTGTGATAGCTGGTAAATGTCAACAGATTTCACGATTTGAAGCTAGGTCTGGAATTAAGACGTTTCGCACTCAACTGGATCATACGCAGGAATTTGACCTTAAGAGATTGTGGCATCTAGAAGAGGTCAATGCTGAACCCCACTTATCTCTTGAGGAACAAAGGGCTTAAGAACATTTTGCTACAACACACAGTCGAAGTTTTGATGGTAGATACATGGTGGAGTTGCCATTCAAAAGCGATGTAAACTTAAACTCTGAAAACTCCTACAGAATTGCACTAAATCGTCTGCATTCTATTGAACGGAGATCGCTTTATAATCCTGATTTAAAAACCCAATACTCCTGCTTTTTAAAATAATACCTATCGCTAAGTCATATGGAGGAAATTCCACCAAATGAAGTACATGAAGACAACACAGATTACTACTATCTACCTCACCATGCAGTTTTCAAGGATGGTAGTACTACTACAAAGGAGAGGGTCGTTTTTGATGGCTCCGTCAAATCGAATGGAAGCGATTCTATGTCATTAAATGAGTCACTTCTTGTTGGCCCTACAATCCAACGTGACTTATTCTCCATATGCCTTCGATGTCGCCGCCATCTGTATACAATTTCAGGGGACATAGAAAAAATATACCGGCAGACCACACAAATTTTCAAATGATCATTTGGCGAGAATCCCCAAAGGATCAAGTGAAGCATTACCAGTTATTAACAGTAACCTACGGTACATCAGCTGCACAATTTTTAGCAGTACGTGCACTTAAACAACTTGCCCTTGATTCTTTGGAAACACATCCTTAGGCATCCTCCATTATTCTTAACGATTTTTACGTTGACGATGTCATAACGGGCGCCGATACTGTAGATGACGTTATAAGACTTCGAAATGAGCTTGTGTATTTACTGAAATCTGCTGGCCTTTCTTTTTGTCCTTACCAAAGGAACAACGAGAATTATCCCCAATGGAGTTCGAGGAGTCGAACACGGTAAAGGTGCTTGGATTACAATGGTGTCCGTCGTGGGATTGCTTTTCGTACAGGGTAATCCTTCCCAAACCAACTTTATGTACCAAACGTCGTGTTTTGTCTGATGCATCAAGAATATTGGATCCGCTAGGATTTCTCGCTTCGGTTATTATAGCCATTAAAATATTGTTCCAATAGTTATGGCGAGAACAAATCAATTGGGATGAAGAGCTGCCGACAGAGCTTGCACATCGTTGGATCACTATCCGTGATGAACTTCATCTGATCGAATGCATTTCTATACCTAGGATCATATGGAAGAACAAACTTAATTGGGAGCTGCATGCATTCTGCGATGCTTCGTTGGATGCCTACGCAGCGGTCGTTTACTGCAGAAGTGTAGATCTAGATAGAACAGTTTCGATAGCCTTAGTGGCAGCGAAAACTAAGGTCGCCCCAATCAAGGTCCTATCTCTTTCGAAACTGGAACTCTGTGGGGCTCTTCTTTTGTGTCGACCTATAAATAAAATTAAAATCTCCTTACAGTATACTGAAATGAAGGTGTTTGCGTCGACTGATTCATCCATCGTTTTACATTGGCTTTCTGCTCCTCCTAAAAAATGCTCGGTCTTCGTTGCTAATCGGACTTCAGAAATTTTATCTTCGATCCCACTGAAGTCTTGGAAGCACGTTCGATCGGCGTTCAATCCAGCAGATATTGCGTCACGTGGAGTTCCACCATCAGCCTTTGCTTCCACGGAAATCTGGTGGAAAGGTCCATCATGGCTAAGTAAAGGACCATGTGAATGGCCTGCATCACAGTACAGTACGCAAAAATTTACTGTTGATCAACTGGAGGAAGTCAATTAAGTTTCATGTATTCGTAACTAATGTAAACACAAATAACGTTCTTGAAACAATTCTGTATCATTCATCTAATTGGTTGAAATCCGTACGTATAGTGGCATATATTTTTCGATTTATTACAAATTCTCGTTGCTCCGCAATTAATCGCAACTATCTGGCCTTATCTACACAATAAATTGCAGATGCAAAAACTCGCCTTATCAAATCCGCTCAGTGTTCATTGTTCAGTAATGAAATCGATATTTTAAGAAAGGGTAAGGAGTTACCGGCACGAAACAAACTCTTATCCTTGACTCCATATCTTGACCAAATGAATGTACTTCGGGTCGCTGGACGCTTGCAACACCCTGAGCTATCTTACAATGAAAAACATCCCATCATTCTTTGCAAATCGCATCCGATAGCGAAGCTCATAGTACAGTGCATTCACAAACAATATTTACATGCCGGTGTATCCTTAATGATCGCGTTGGTTAAGCAGAACTTTCATATCCTCGGTTGCAGAAATCTGTTACGCAAATTAGTTCACGATTGCATCGTATGTTTTCGTCAAAGTCGATCCTCGTCCACCGAATTAATGGGAAGCCTCCCAGTGGAGCGAGTTCGCTTTTCGCGCCCATTCAGCAAGGTCGGCTGGACCTATCACGTTGGGCTTAGCTCGCGGAAGAAACCCACGATTTGTAAAGGCTTATATCGCGATATTTGTATGCTTCATTACTAAAGGTGTACACATCGTGTTGGTCGGAAACCTATCATCAGACGCGTTTCTCTTGGCTTTAGATCGTTTCGTGTCGCGCCGCGGAAAGCCAGCCGAAATATGGAGTGAAAATGCAACTAATTTTAAAGGAGCTAAAAGGCTTCTTGGAGAAATGTACGATCTTCTATATAGCCAACAGCATAACAACATCGTCTTAAACCACCTTTAGAAAGACAATATCGTGTGGAAATTTATACCGCCTTCAGCACCTCACTTCCGCGGGTTGTGGGAGGCTGGTGTGAAGTCGGTAAAAACGCATCTCAAACGGGTTATCGGAGATAACATTCTTACGTACGAAGAAATGTACACTTACTTACTTACGTGGCGCTACAGTTCGGGGTGAACCTGGGCCTCAACCAACAACCCTCTCCATTTAGCTCGGTCTTTAGCTAATTGCCTCCAGTTGCGCACTCCAAGTTGGTCGAGGTCGCCTTGAACTTGTGCGCGCCACCTACGGCGATGATTCCCTCTACTGCGTCGTCCCTCGGGATTAGATTCGAAGACTCTGCGGGCCGGAGCGTTGGTGTCCATTCGCTCTACATGTCCTAGCCATCTCAGACGTCCAATACGCAGTTTTTTTACTACGTCGATGTCGCTGTACAGCTCAGTTCGTGATTGAATCTTCTCCTTCAAAACCTGTCAACGAAAACGGGACCGAAAATCTTGCGAAGAATTTTTCTTTCGAAGCGACCTAGAATATCTTCATCCTCTTTTAAAAAAGTCCATCTTTCAGCGCCGTAAAGCAGGACTGGGATGATCAGGGCCTTATACAGAGTCTCCCTAGTTGTTCGAGATAGGGCTTTACTGTTGAATTGCCTTATAAGCCCAAAAAACAGCGATTGGCAAGAGTTATTCTTCGCTTGATTTCTGCGCTGATGTTGTTTGTAGAATTTATAGCAGAGCCAAGGTAGACAAAGTCCCTTACTACCTCGAAGTTATAGCTGCCCACTGTGACGTTTTGTCCAATTCGTCGGTGTTGGCCTTCCCTTCTTGTTGACAGCATATACTTGGTTTTTCCCTCGTTTATCGCTAAACCCATTTTGGCCGCTTCCGCCTCAATGCTTGCAAATGAACGCAACGGTGACAGCCCGCTGAGTTCTTCCAATAATGTCTATATCATCGGCGTATGCAAGCAGTTGTACAGACTTGTAATAGATTGTGCCTCCGGTGTTGGCTTGTGAATTCCGCACAATCCGTTCAAGTACAATATTGAAGAAGTCACATGACAGCGAGTCACCTTGTCTAAAACCTTTTTTGACATCAAAGGTCTCGGTGAGGTCATTACCGACCTTGAAGGAGCAGTGAGCGTTCTCCATCGTCAGCCTGCACAGACGGACAAGTTTGGCATTGATGTCAAAAGTAGACATGGCATTATAAAGCTCTTCTCTATAGATGCTGTCATAGGCGGCCTTGAAATCGATAAAGAGGTGTGGTGAGTTTGGGTTTTCTCCAGGATCTACCGAAGTGTGAAGATTTGATCGATGGTGGACTTTCCTGGCCTGAAACCGCAATGATGGGGTCCAATCAGGCTGTTCATAAAAGATTTCAGGCGTTCACACAATATCGCAGAAAAGATCTTGTATGCGATGTTGCTGAGACTGATGCCTCTATAATTGGCGCAGTTGAGGGGGTCTCCTTTCTTGTGGATCGGGCAAACGATGCTGAGATTCCATTCATCAGGCATACACTCGTCTGAACAAATCTTAGAAATGAGTTGGTGTATGCACTCTACCAATTCATCCGCAGCTGCCTTGAAAAGTTCGGCCGGTAAGCCGTCAGGTCCAGCAGCCTTGTTGGAATTTAGCTTGGATATTGCTATCTTCACTTCATTTTGGAAGAAATGTGCACTCTTTTAGCTAAAAAAAGCTTGCTCAATTCGCGTCCAATGTGGCAAACGTCTGACTTTGAACCTACTGCACTAATTCCATCCCACTTAATGATTGGAGAATCATACTGTGCAGTTCCACAACCAGATTTTAACAATACTTTTTCACCTTAAACTAACTGGTATCTCTTACAGACACTAATGCAAGGTTTCTGGAAACGATGGCACCAGGACTATCTGACATCCCTACAACGTCGGCCCAAATGGCAAAAACCTCAACACAACATACAAGTAGATGATATCGTTTTATTGAAAGAACCTAATATGCCTCCTTTAAAATGGATACTAGGACATGTAACTCAACTTCATCCTGGAAGTGACAGCAGATGCCGAGTCGTCACCGTACACACCCAATTCGGAGATTATACTTGCCCAATAGTGAAGATCGCTCCTCTGCCTATATCTGAAAGAGTCTTTCAGGGGGGGGGGCTGAATGTTTAGTACTCTATGCATACTTTGCCAAACATTCGAACATCACACTACATAAAATAACATAAATTTCTTTTGTACTCTCTATTGCTGCATTAACCGTAAAATCATTTTTTGCTTATTGTAACTACCAGTTGTACTCTCTTATACTAATTCTAAATATTTTAAATAATAACGTAACTTATGCTCTCTTTCGATTATTTCTTTTGACATTGTATTCTTCTTTGCCTAATTGCTATATTGTGAGCTTAACTCAAGTCTCTTTCGTCTTGGACCTTCATCGAGGACGGTTGATTAATTGGTAACTCGTACCCTAAAACATTACATTACACATTACAAACACTTAATAGACATTGTATAGTTCACACCTTAATAAATTGTATTATCTTAAATTTGAAACACATTTAATTAAACACCCATTCCGCATACACATAATTTACACAGTTAAAACAATTTCTACACAAACTTTACAAAACAACAGTCTTATCACCAAAAATTCTTTTACGTACTGAGTAATACTTCCTGAACCGTATATGCAATGGCCTAATTTCTAATTTTTTCTAATTTTCTACTACTGACTCTAATGGTTTTTCTCAAACTAATAATTTAATTTCCTTATTGTCCGTCGTAGATTGAGAGTCAGCATCCCTCTTCTCAACGGTTACTGCGGGGTCTGAGTTGAACGCGACTTACCCGGCGACTCCGCATTCGTGAACCGGTTTTCCGGCTTGCAACGCCGACACTTGGGCTTTATAACCCCTTCTTTATCGCATCGATAACAAAATATGTGCTGCGTATTTGAAGCACAATCCATCAAGGTGTGTCCTTCTGTCCGACATTTCCAGCACACTATTTCGTTGGGTTCTGCATTTCTCGAAACCGCTTTGGGATGAACTCCGGGGTACTGTAGCGCCGCTACTTGTTCATCCGGGAGATAGGAGGTCTGCTCGTATTCCACCTCATTAGCTATATATTTAGTCGGAGGACGATGTTGCTACTCGGAAATGCATTCTCCGCATCTTAACATGCATACCTCAGCTGGTCCAGAGTGAAGATGGCCACCGGGTATACCAGCTTTCCTACCTTCTTATTCAGGTTTCAGGATCCTCATTAGGTCCACCTCGGACATCTGCACCCTGAGTTGAGATTTCAACTTCGATATCGATGAGAAGAACTCATCACTACTCTCCCAGGTACCTTCCCGGCTGTCCATAATATCGCGCATTATTTCGAAATCTGATTTCGAATTACGAAACTGTCGCATTAGGGCATTGCGTAGCATTGACCAGTCTGGGCGGTAGTTGGTACGTTGAAACTGCCAATACCACTCGTACGAGATGTTTGAGAGCAGTAGGTGGAAGTCAGACATAATCTCAGCATTATACTGCCTTTGAACCATTTCAAGACGGAAAATGAAATCCTCCATGGTAATTCGGTAGGATCTCGAATTCCTGTAGGGGGATTCAAATCGTAAGGCCGCCGTGTGGAATCCTGGTTCTAACCGGGAGGATAATTAACGTCTTTGTGTGCTCTTGGACTTTGAGGATGCCTGGCATGAATCTGGTTTGGATAGGATTCAGCTTGATTCTGCTGATGAGCTGCTTGGCTCAAGTGGAATGACGCCTGGCCCTGAAAGTAAGCATTTGGTTGGTACATTCTGCTACTGAAATTATTTTCACTAACATTGGTCTGAACTTGTTCTGGTTTGCTATTTGATGCAGTTGAGAATGCGAGTGGGAGATGCTACGCTGTTGAGCAGGAGGAGGCTTCCGGACTACGCTTGGATTCTTTGGCTAAGGAACAATTTCCTCTGGTGGAAGTGTTGGACGGGTAACTGAATTAATTTCTTTCATGAAATCAAGCAAACTATTTGTCATTTCTCCTTTCAGCCCTTCTGAAATGTCTTCTCTGATTGAATTCTGGTAAGTGGTGAACGTATTTACCACAGCCAGATTAATGTAGGACTTGAGCTCAGGCGACACCCTGTCCGGTTCTGAGTTGCTACCAGGTCTGCACATATCTAGGTTCTGTTTCTCCATTTGGTCCACCATCGCTCGAACACTACTATTCTGAGCTGAGAGTGAAGCTGCACCTAAGTGGCTAAGGCTACTAAAGGACGAGACCAGCAGAGATTCTGTTGAGCTCTCGTACTGACGGCTAATTGGAATACTAGAAGACGTTATGGTCGTTGGTACCGGCGTGTTGTTTGGCGATGGACTGTGCTTAACCGGAGCCATTACGAAAGATTTTTCCAATATTTGCTTCGCTGCAGGCGCGTGTGAGTACCCTATCATCTAAAATTTCTATATTCACCCTGATTGCCTATACACTTATCTCCAGTTCATTTGAAGAGTGCAATCGAACTTCTTCGTAGGTAAATCACTCTCCCACAGAATTATGGACCTCCACCAAATGACAGCAGATGTGGAGAGGGAGGCAGGCGTCGTCGGGCTGAAAATAAATACGGCAAAAACTAAAATTATCAGCTATCAGAACAAACTCATCGGCTCAAATATGCATTGCTGGACAATCGGTAGAGAGAGTAGAGGATTTCCAGTATCTTGGGAGTATTGTCTCGACCGGTGGTGGAACCGAACTGGATATAGCCAACAGAATCGCCAAAGCAAAGTCCGCGTTCGGGATGTTGTCCAAAATATGGCGAAGCAATAGACTGTTCCGCTCCAACGTTGAATCCGTGCTGCTATATGGTTGCAGCACGTGGAGAGTGACCACTACTATCACCAGAAAGCTGTAAACGTGTGTTAATAGGTGCCTGCGCAATATCTTAAAGCTTTTCTGGCCCAATCGTATCTCTAACGAACACCTTTACGAGAGAACGGGTCAGGAACCAATAGGCACAACCATCCAACTACGGAAGTGGCAGTGGATAGGTCACACGTTCCGAAAGGGTGACAGTTCCATAGCGAACCATGCTATGCAATGGAACCCTCAAACTCAGGATGGCAGAAGACCTGGCGGTCCAAGGAGAACATGGCGCAGAATAGTCGAGAAGGAGGCACAGCAGTTAGGGAAAAGTTGGGGAGAACTCAGACACATAGCCAGAAACCGTACACGATGGCGCGTAGGCGTAGTAGAGGCCCTAGGACCCACAAAGGGATACAGGACATAAGGAAGGAAAGGTAGGTAAATCAAACCGAAAAAAGAAGAAGCAAAGAAAGAAAAACATCCCTTAAATGAGCATAAACGCAACACAAACACACACCTGATCATTGCAATGACTCGCGATTGCTTGTGATTTTTCGTTCACTTACTTACTTACCTAGGTTTTTTTTTTTTGGATTGCGCCAGGGATGTGTAATCTGCATAGATACGAATAGCCCGAGTGCTACTAGTATGCACGATTCGCAAACCTGGGTAATCGATGCCAGGAATACGCCTACGTACTAAACACACCTACACACTTCAACCACTCTCCCCGCGGGACTGCCGTTAGGTATTACTTCGCGGGGCTGGTTAGCAATTTGTGCTATGCTTCTTGTGTCAGCTTCTTCCGCTGCTTCAGCTGTTCTTTTTAGCTTTTCTATTCTCCGCAGCTCTTTTTGCAGAGTTGTTACGAAGGAACATAAATCCATCCAATTTTCTTCCGACCGTAACATATGGTCGAGGAGTAATAACGGACTTGGCAGAGTAATTCTCCATGCCGTGAAACGTGTGCAGTAAAAAACTGCGTGCTCAGTATCTTCATCCTCACCTGGGCATTCCGGGCAGGATGGTGAGTTGTCGTGTCCAAATCGGTGTAGATATTTGCGGTAGCCACCGTGGCCAGACAGGAACTGCCTTAGATGGTAGTTGCAGTCTCCATGCTTTCGACTTATCCAGTCTTGGATTGTCGGTATAAGTTTATATGTCCATCTGCCTTTTGTTGTATTAGCCCAACGAGCTTGCCACATAGCTGCTGCCGCTGCCCTTTCTTCAATTTTTATCACCTTGATACCAGTGGCGTCGTGATGACTCAATGCTCTTCTGTTATATATCCTTAGCATTTCATCTGCGAGAATATCGATGGGGACCATTCCAGCTATGACCAATGCAGCTTCGTCAGAGATGGTTCGAAATCCGCTGATTGTCCATAGCGCACAGAGTCTGTATGATGACGATAGTCTCCTTTTGGTCTCTTTCGTCTTCAGTGCCTCCGCCCAGACTGGGGCGGCATATAACAGAACTGAGGTGATAACTTTAGAGTGTAGAATCCTTCTAGCGTATCCTGGTCCACCGATGTTAGGCATGATACGCGAGAGAGCTCCCTGCATTTGCGACGCTTTTTTGGTAACAAAATCAACATGCGTTTTAAACCGTAGCTTGTTGTCCAGCATTACTCCAAGGTATTTAACTGCCTCTTTCGACCTGATGGTTTGGTTACCAACCTGCAAGTTGCCAAATTCGACGGTTTTCCGGCTGGTTATAAGAACAGCTTCTGTTTTATGGTCAGCTAGTTCTAGTCCGGCGGATATTAGCCAATCTGTTATCCGGGCAATTGCTTCATTTATAGCTGATTCTACTGCATGGATCTGTTTAGCTACTGTCACGACTGCAATGTCGTCGGCGAATCCAATTATCATTACTCACCCAGGTATCGTTAATCGTAGGACTCCGTCGTACATGATGTTCCACAATAGTGGCCCTAAAACCGATCCCTGTGGAACTCCCGCAGTTACGTTGTAGTATTTTAGTATTGTACCTCAGCTTCCTGTTGTTGAAGTAGTTCGTCACTATCCGTAGCAGGTAATATGGTGTATCCGTCCTGGCAAGTGACCTTCTAATAAACGACCAGTCCGCACAGTTAAATGCGTTTTTAACGTCCAGCGTTACTACTGCACAATACTACTTTGTGCCATAGAGCCATCTTTCGCCTTCGATGGCACCTTTGGCTATATCAACTACCGCCCTTATGGCATCAACAGTAGATCGTGCTTTTTTGAAGACAAATTGGTGATCTGAGAGGGCTCCTTTCTCTTCTGCTACTGCGAGTAATCTATTATAGATTATCTTCTCGAGGATCTTTCCCATGGTGTCCAATAGGCATATTGGACGATAGGATGATGGTTCTCTTGGCTTCTTTCCTTTTGGCAGTAGGACCAAATGCTGCGTCTTCCATTTTTCGGGAAAGGTTCCTTCTTCAAGGCACTTCTGCATTGTTGATATGAAGAGGTCTGGTCTTTTTTTTACAGCTGCCTTTACTGCCTTATTCGGGATGCCGTCGGGTCCCGGCGCCTTGTTGTCACCTATCTTGCTGCATGCCCTTTGCAGCTCCTCGTGAGTAATTAAAGGAATATCTTCCGGATTGACTTCTCGTATAATATTGCACATGGTAGCAGGCCTTGTAGACATTTTGCCCGAAGTTCGCCTATTTCCTCGTTCCACCAGTAACACGGTGATGCCTTCCTGGTATTTGTTCTCCTAGGCATTGATGCGTCGCACGCTGTGGTGAAGGTGCCTGTGAGGTGGTGCTCGAGGGTCTCCGCTGTTCCGCTTGGAGTTTGATGACCGTTCAACATCTCTTCGAATGCATCCTTATCGAAAGATCTGTCGTTCCATTTTGGGCCAATAAATTTTGGGACTGGTTTTTTCCCTTTTATTTCCAGTATTATCACCTGATGGTCGCTTATGAATATTCCTTAATGACCCTCCACTTTATATTTTTCAGGATGGTGTCAATGATGGAGCCTACTCCAGACTTCCGGTAAGTATTTGCCCGGCCCTTATTAGCAATGCCTATCGCTAGGGGAGCGAATGTTTCCAATAAGGCCTGTACTCTGGTGTTGGTGAGCCTGCTGCCCCATTCTATGGCCCACGCGTTGAAGTCTCCTCCTATAACCACTGGGGCTCTCTGGAGCGCATCCGCGGTTAGATGGTCCAGCATTAGTTGATATTCGCTGGTCGTCAAGCTGGGTCTTGCATAGCAGCTATAGAAATGGACTCCATTTATTTTCGAACGAAGCCTTCTGTTTGGTCGTTTGTTTCTTGGAAGGCATGGGGTCCACATATCCATATTGCCACCTGTTTTGCTTTATCACAGATCCAGTTATTGTTCCGTTCGGGACATTTATAGGGCTCGCTGATCATAACAACGTCGGCTCTTTCGTCCTTGGCCGTTTGTGCCAGGATGTCCTGGACTATTCTACAGTGATTAAGATTTATCTGTAGTATCTTCATGGTATTTTGCTTGTAGTAGCTCTCCTGAAGACCGGGCATCTGCTGCTACCAGCTATATGATGCGCGTCGTCTGGGTGGTTTTTCTTGCAGAACATGCAGGATGGTTGCTTATCGCAATTTTTCGCTATGTGGACCCCTTCACCACATCTCCTACATAGCTTCGAGCGATCTTCTTCGCTTCTGCATTGTGTGGCTAGATGACCATACTCTAGGCACTTGAAGCACGTTTTCAGCAGTGTCTTTTCGCGGATTCGGCAGACTACCCACCCAATCTTAATTTTCCCGGCTTCTAACAGTTTTCTTACGTCTTCTACTGGAAGACTGATGGTAGCTCTTTGAGTCCCTCCGTATGCCTTTCGCAGGGATAAGATGTCTGCCAGTAAAACGTTTACTCCGAACTGGGCTCTAATTGCATCGATTATATCAACCATTGTAGTGACTTCATCGATGTATTTGGCCTCGAGAGTAGTGCGGTGCGTAAGTGTTCTTACACTCGTTTGTTCCGCTAAGGCTTCGCTGATTACGCCTTTAAACTCGGTGGTCTTTATTCCCGTCTCCTTGAGTTGTATTAGGGGGTCTCCCTTCTGTGTCCTCCTAATTTTAGAAACCGCTTTTCCAACTGCTTCCAGTTTGGGGTCTGCCTTTACTTTGCGTAGTATATCCGCGTAAGAAAGGGCTCCCGTAGCTTTGATGACAATAGCGTCAGGTTTCGTTCTTGTGACCCCTTGCTGCTTCTTTTTGGCGTCCTTCTTTCTGCTGGCATTTAACCATCGCCTTCTCCTGTCGCTTGCTTTTTGTTTGTGGTTGCACTTGTTCGCTGGGCTCTTGCTGGGGTCTCAGCGCCAATTGCCACATCTTTCTCCTTGACGTTTGCCAGAGATGGATGTTTCATCTTCCGCTTTTTTTCCGGACGCTTACTCGCTGTAGCATCATTTAATGGATGTTTCTCCTTCTGCTTTATCTCCGGGGGTTGACTCTCAGCAACACCATTTGATGGATGTTTCTGCTTCCGCTTTGGCTCCGGAGGTTCGGTGTCTGCAATGTGCCTTCTCTTGGGTTCTATTGTTGGCTTTAGCCAGGGTGAAGTTTGCGAGGAGTTGTTCCGGCGAAAAACCTCCTTCGCTTTCTCATCGTGCAGTTAATCGCCGAAAGCTCATAGAGAGCCCTGATGCTTTTAATGGCATCTCGCATCGCTTGGTGAATCGAACGCCTTTTGCCGTCTTCCGGCATTTCTACCAGCCCTCTAATCTGTTCCCCTAGCTTGAGAAAGTCAGATTTCTGGTCGGTTGGTTCGACCGTCACCCTTCCTACTGCGGGTGGCTCGCGTCGTTCCGTGCATCTTTGTGGTGCTGCTAATTGGCCAACTGGTGACCTCAGCATCCTTGAGCCCCCCTTGAAGGGGTTCTCCTCGTTCTCCTCAATTTTTCCTCCTGTGTTTTTATTTGGTTTGTTTGTAATCATTTCGGTTGGGTCCCCGCTCAAAGCCGCTATCAATGCTCGAACGTATAGTCACCCAAGGATCACATGGTTATCCATGCAAGCAGTGAGGCCATGCGAGGGTTGGCATAAGCCCTTATGGAGTCTTATGTCAGAGCCAGATCGGTGCTAAACAGGAATATTACATCTGTACCTACACCACCAACTTAATGGTGATGAAACATTGAATGTACTTTGAGTCCTGCCAAGGTTTTAACGGTACGGGCGCGCTTGTAGCATTAGCCTGAAAGCCATTTCGACCAGATTTCACTCCAGCTTACTCAGGTAACAGAATACCACAAACGTCAGCCCTCACAGCTGTTATTCCAATTAGTTTTCCAGTATGCCACATTTAAGACCTTACTTGGCTCGGTCTTAATGTTTTAGGGTACTGATGACGAAGTCATCATATTTTAAATATTTGTTTATAGTAGTGCGTACTATAATATATTGTAGAGTACATATAAATGCAGCCATCTTTCCGAGGTAAGAAGCTACGCCTTTTGCGTCGTGGCGCATACGTCCGGATCTCGCCATTTTCTCCTTACTGTATCCCTCGTAGCCCCCTTGTGAGGGGTGGGGAGCACCTATATGGAAGACGGTGCCTATTCGTCTTGTCGCAGAAAGTTCATAGGGCTTCCTTTGACCTTTTCAGACAAGCCCTCCTTCTCATCCGCTCTTGGTCGAGGACTGCTTATTTGGGTATTCGCAGTTAACCTGCATTCTACAAGCCGTTCACTATCCGCCACCTGTGACCCCCACAGTTGCCTGAGATTAGCCCCATCAGCCCGTCCGACTTGGTGGCTGTGTACTTACTTAGGTGGCGCTACAGTTCGGGGTGAACCTGTGCCTCAACCAGCAAGCTTCTCCATTGAGCTCGGTCTTCAGCTAATTGCCTCCAGTTGCGCATTCCAAGTTGGTCCTAAAGAACACGCATTTCGAGAGAGAACGCGAATGTACTCCAGCACGCTTAGCTAGTCTGGAATATCACACAGACGAAGAAGAGCTAGCACGCGAAATGTATCGGGTCCCAAAGAAAATACCTAGTAAGAAACGGAGAGCTGGTTCATCGCCCGAAGTCGAGCCCGTGAAAGAAGAAAATCACAAAGAACCACAAGAAAAGCAACTTCGAGCGCAATTTCGTCCACCCCCACCAATAAACATCGTCGGGATAACGGAATACAATAAGTTGCAAAGCCTCCTTAAAGGAATAATAACATCCAAGTATAAGGTTACATCTTTGAGGGATAATGCGTGGAAAATCAACGTCGATGACTACAATGACTACCGAGCTGTGTCCCAAAAGCTAAATACTGAAAAGATTCAGTGGTATACTTTCGAAATCAAGTCAGAAAGGCCACATTGTGTCGTTGCAAGGAGACTCCACACCTCATGCACCAAAGAAGACGTCATGACTGACCTTCAAACCAAAGGCTTTAAAATTCTTGATGCCGTTAATATCATCAAGAAGGAGAAGCAACAAACGGAAATAGATAAAGACGTCTTGGTAAGGCGCGGACTTCCGCTTTTTATGCTTACCTTCGATAAGTCGGATAATATCGACGATATCTACCGAATTAGAGCTATACTAAATATCGTGATCAAAATCGAGCCCATGCGTAGAAATTTAAGGACGATTCCGCAGTGCAAACGTTGCCAACAATTTAACCATACGCAAATGTACTACAAAAAAGAACCGCGATGTGTGAAATGCGCCGGAAATCACCTCTCCCAAGTCTGTGGAGTAAATAAACAAACCTCTGCAACATGTGCTAATTGTAAGGGAAAGCACCCGGCAAATTATAGAGGCTGTGAAGTAGCTAAGGAGTTGCAAAAAGGGAGAGATGTGCTCCTTAAACCCGTAAATGCAAAATCTAAGCTGCAAACTAAGCCAAAGCGTAAGAATGCACAGGAGAAACTAGCTAAACTAAAACTAACGGGTTCAGAGCGCAAAAAGATGAGGGAAAGAGTTACAACAGAAAAGTCCTCGACCTCAGTTCTTAAAAGAAACGGTACTGAAAAGCTAACATCGGATAAGCAGCCAGGTAGCAGGCCCTCGGACAGCAGGAGTGCAGACTTACGCTCAGGCCGCGGCATCCCAAAAACCACAAAATTGTTGAAATTTCGACGAACCCTGTCTCTCATGTTTTGTCGGTTATTCTCGAGAAATTTGAAGAACAAAGCAAAATAAATAAAATTATTCTCGATAGGCTGGTTAAGCTTGAAAATAATTCCCAGAAAACGCGTACTTCAACTAGAATATGAATAACAAAGGAATGTTAAAAATATGTACTTGAAATGCAAACGGACTTTTGCAAAAACTCGACGAATTGGAAATATTCATGCGTGAAAAATATATTGATATTTGCTTGATTTCTGAAACCCACGTAAAAAAGGAATCGCATTTAAAAATAAAAGGCTATAATGATTACCACGCTTGTCACCCTTCGGGAAAAGCGAGAGGCGGATCATCGTTATTTATTAAAGACTGCATCGAACAATCCGAAGACCTAAAGATAGAACTTGAAACTTTGCAACTGTGCACGATTCGAGTTAAAAATAGTCAGCGTACTCTTAAAATCTCATCTATCTACTGTCCACCGCGTTTCGCGCTTGAAAAATCTGATTTTACTAACTTGTTTGAATCGCTGAAACCTATTTTTATCATTGGCGGCGACTTTAATGAAACATACGTTCTGGGGCTCAAGATACAGCTCGAAAGCGGAAGAATGCTCTATGGGGCAGGTATGGAGTAGAGTTGTGATTTCCATTCGACAGATAAACTGACTTACTGGCCAACTGATACTTCGAAAATACCTGACCTGATCGATTTTTTCGTTGTGAAAGGAATATCTACCAACCTTATAAAAGTTAAAGAGAGCTTTGATCTGTCGTCTGATCATTCCCCGGTTATTTTAACAATCAGCGAAAAACTAGTCTATAAGCTAGAGCCAGCGAGATTAACTGGGCTAACAGCTAACTGGGAAAGCTTTAGGAACGAAATTGAAGATTATGTTGAACTGAGCGTCCCACTTACGACACCCTATGAACTTGAGGTTGAAGTTGATCGCTTCGTTGAGATCGTACAGCTCGCCTCTTGGAATAATACGCCCAATCCAAGGAAAACGCCGGACAGATGCGGTTTACGATATCCTCCGGAAATAAAAGAATTGGTCAGGGAAAAAAGAAAGGCGCGTAAAAAATGGCAACAGAGTCGTGCTCCGCAGCATAAAGCACACTTGAATCGTCTGTGCAATTTGTTGAAGAAAACTATAAAGGATTTAAAGAATCGTGCAATAGGCTCTTACCTTGAAAGTTTAACAGCGAAAAAAGATTCCAATTATTCACTTTGGAAAGCTGTAAAAGGCACCAAAAGGCCCAAAGTCCCCGCGCCGCCAATCAAATTAAATCAGAATAAATGGGCGAGGGAAGATAAAGAAAAAGCGGACGTCTTTGCGGCCCACCTGGAAGAAACCTTTAAACCCTACGATGGTCAAGTGGTTTACGACAACATGAATAGACCGGATTTACCATCTGACGATTCAAACACTCACAAGTGCAACGCTAAGGGAACTCACACATGAGATCGAGAATCTAAAACCTAAGAAATCTCCTGGTTATGATTTGATTACCGGAGAAATTCTCAAAGTTTTACCTAGAAAAGCATTGATTAAGCTTCTCCATATTGTTAATGCTGCACTCCGATTAAAACACGTGCCGAGCCAATGGAAAGTTGCAGAAGTCATAATGGTTTTAAAACCAGGAAAACCGCCAAATGAAGTAAAATCGTATAGACCAATTTCGCTTCTTCCAATCATATCGAAAATTTTCGAGAGGATATTATTAAGGCGTCTCCAACCGGTTATAGAAGAAAATAATCTTATCCCTGACCACAAGTTTGGGTTCAGAAGTAAGCATTCGACGATTGACCAGGTACATGGAATTACTGACGTAATCGAGAAAGCATTTGAAGAAAAAAAAGATTTGCTCAAGCGTATTTCTTAACGTCTCGCAAGCCTTTGATAAGGTGTGGCATGATGGCTTGAAATCCAAATCACGACAAGTTCTCCCTGTATGCTTATACGCTTATTCTAGAATCATATCTCGGGAATAGACTCTTTTGTGTTAGACATGGAGTGGAATACTCCGAGCTCAAGGAAATTTCGGCCGGCGTACCGGAAGGAAGCGTTCTTGGGCCGCTTCTCTATTTGCTATATACTCGTGATATACCGAAAGAAGATGGCACTATCCTTGCTTGACACCGCTAACATAAAAAATACGCTAACATAGCAGTAGGTAAAATAATCGAAGAAGCGTCTGCAAAACTGCAAAACGCACTGCATAATGTAAATGAATGGACGAGGGACTGGCGGATCGCACTCAACGAATCTAAATCTGTTCACTTGAATTTCACTTACAAGAAAATTAATGACTTGCCAATTTTTCTAAAATCGGCCCGAATACCCCTTGCGAACGGGGCCAAATACCTGGGAATGACACTCGATGCAAGACTGAAATGGAATTCGCGCGTGAAAATGAAAAGAAAAAAACTCGAAATCAAATATAGAGAAATGTACTGGCTACTCGGAAAACATTCCCAGCTCAGTACTGAGAACAAACTGCAATTATTCAAGCAAGTGCTAAAGCCGGTGTGGACCTACGGTATATAACTTTGGGGTTGTACCAAGAAAGCAAATGCAAATATTTTACAAACTTTTCTAGATAAAGTGCTAAGAGAAATTGTCCAAGCACCGTGGTATTGTAGAAACGACGATATCCACAGTGATCTCGGAATTCCGACAATCGAAGCTGAAACTAGAAGATTCGCGAGAAAGCATAGAAACCGACTAATCGGACATGTCAACAATACAGTCCTACAAATTTTGGATGAGAGCAATTTATTGCGCCGACTACAAAGGACGAAACCTTTCGACTTGGCGAGATAAGGATAAACCGCGTGTAAATTGCGGAAATGCAGGATCCTTCAGCGGAAGTAACCTGCCAAACGTTTTTATTTCGTGATAGAAAAATTGCTTGATAAGTTTATACTTAGTTGCGATACCTAACAAATTTATATCGAAGGGTGGTGTTTTTTTAGTCAGTAAGAATCTGACACTACTATGAGCACACGCTTGCTATTCTCATGGTGTCTATGGAAGATTTTTCACCTACCCTCGGAGAAAAAAAAAAATTCCAAGTTGGTCGAGGTCGCCTTGAACTTGTGCGCGCCACCTACGGCGATGATTCCCTCTACTGCGTCGTCCCTCGGGATTAGATTCGAAGACTCTGCGGGCCGGAGCGTTGGTGTCCATTCGGTCTACATGTCCTAGCCATCTCAGACGTCCAATACGCAGTTTTGTGACTAGGTCGATGTCGCTGTACAGCTCGTATAGTTCGTGATTGAATCTTCTCCTCCAAAACCCGTCAACGAAAACGGGACCGAAAATCTTACGAAGAATTTTTCTCTCAAAGCGACCAAGGATATCTTCATCCTCTTTTAATAAAGTCCATGTTTCCGCGCCGTAAAGCAGAACTGAGATGATCAAAGTCTTATACAGAGTCTCCTTAGTTGTTCCAGATAGGGCTTTACTGTTGAATTGCCTTATAAGCCCAAAAAAACAGCGATTGGCAAGAGCGCTGATGTTGTTTGTAGAATTTATAGCAGAGCCAAGGTATACAAAGTCCCTTACTACCTCGAAGCTATAGCTGCCCACTGTGACGTTCTGTCCCATTCGTCGGTGTTGGTGTCCCTTCTTGTTGACAGCATATACTTGGTTTTTCCCTCGTTTATCGTTAAACCCGCTTCCATTGACGATTGGGTCTCTCACGAGCACAATTGTGTGCGACATGACTCTCCGGGATGCAGGTTGACTAAGCGCATGCTCCCGGACGTCTGTAAGAAATCAGCGGCATTCTTGCTGTCTCTAAGCAGTAAAGAATGTAGACAACTTATTGGCGTCTTGACAGGCCACTTTGCTTTTGCCAAGCACCTTAACGTGTTGGGCTTCCTCTCCTCGATCCCTACCTTGTCGTGGTGGAGAGGCTTAATCTATTTCCTATGAACCGAAGGTCGAGCCGAGGAGAATAACTAAATCTAGTCTGCATCCAGCTAGATATTTTCCCACATATCGGTTCGACTAAAGGGGAGGTTTTAGAGACCAAAAGGTGATCACCAAAGGCAAGGTACGACGCGCCGAGGCCTGCATGGCTGGGGGGAAGCTCAGTCGCGAGCGCAAACTCTGAATACCTGGGGACCTTCAGTTTTATTTTAATTCCTCTTACCTGCATACAGGGGGTGAGTGCAGGCGGACATCTTCTTCCCCCTTACTCGTAGGATCCAAATGCAAAATATTTCAAAAAATAATAAACCAAAAGCGAAGAGTGTAATTCGATCGGGCACTCCTAGCTCTATAAAAACCGATCAAGGTGTAGGAGTGGAGGAAGAAGCAATTCTTCTCCGTACGTCGGATGAGGAAAGCGTTGGTGCAATTGACGTTAATCTTGAAAATCTTTTTCTGGAATCAAGCGACACTTGCTCCATTGCCAGTTCATCCTTCTCCAATATGTCAACATCCTCCAAGCGCTCAAAAAATTGCAAGTTGACAGTCCGGAGATTAGGGACTAAGAAATGGGAGGAGTTAACGGAATGCGAGCAAAAGAGGCTCCATAACGCACGTGCCTTCCTGCAGGAACAGTCCTTGGCGGAGTGTAAGCCTATTGCTAGCTCTCCAAAAAGAACAGTGACGGCGGAAGTCACGAGCGAGGAAGGGTTGATGGGACCACCTAAGTCTGCGACAAGCCTTAGCCAGTCAGGACGCAAGGTGATCTCATCGGCCAATCCGGAGCACAATCGTGATTCGGTGGTATTGCAAAAGCCTACCGATAAAGCCTCTGACTCGACGACTGGGGTAGTCCCAGTGTTAGGTGAGAGTGCGACTTTGGAGGATGCCAAGATGGTCAAGATGGACACTTCCAGCGTGTCAAGCCTCAGCTACTCACGCGGGAAGGATGCGTCAACACCTCAGCAACCTGGCGATTGCAGTCCTGCTGAGCCTAGGATTGACTCTTCTGCCTGTAGCTTCGCGACGGTATTTAGCTTAGGTAGCCATGGTTTGGGACTAGCCCGACCACCCAAAATAGGGAAGACCAGCGACGTAGACATCTACCCAAGACAGACGACGGTGCGCAACCGTATACGCAACGCTATCCGGTTAATACGGCGGCTTAAAAAGCGTGATCCGGAGTCCTACACGGACAAGGAAAGAGTGGCTCTGGATAGAGCCACTAACACGCTTAAGCTGAGAGGATCCACCCGACAAGACAGGACGGGCCGTAAGGTAAGAAGTTCCCTCGCGGCGGGGGCAGAAAGCCTCTCGCTCCCCGCCTCAGCCGCGAGGAGACTTCGGCCAGCTACCGACTCAGACTCAACCCCTGAGCCGGTTGCTGGCTGTTCCAATAAGGCAACTACGTCACGGAACTCGACCGCAACAGGAACGGGTGTAGGACTGACCGTGGCGAGGAGGGAACGCCTCTTGCCATCCACCTCAGCCGGGGACAGACCTAAACCGCTTTCAGTCGATCCAAGCAAAGACGCACAGTCCAAACCTAGGTCGACTGCGAGGCGTTCTGTTGTTGACTCAGGCAACAATCGACGTAGCATAGGGAAGACTAGGGGAACAGGCAGGAGACTGTTCGAGTCGAGGAAGGAAAGCCTCTTGCCATCCACCTCAGTCTCGGACAGACTCAAGCCCCCGTCAACCGTTTCGGATGGGGCCGCAAGGCTCACGGCCGAGCCGATTGCGGGGTGTTCCAAGAGAGGTAGGCACGACGACACGACATCGCCGCCAACACGAAGAATGAGCAAAAAAGCCAAGATGGCATCACGAAAAGAAAGAGCTAATCTTCAGGTGGCGATCGTCGATTTCAATAACCCTGACCGTAAGCTATCCGGAGACCAATGGAGGCTGGTGGAACTGCGTGTACTCGACGGAGTAAACGACGCCATAGTCAAGAATCAGGGAACTATCCCTTTCTTTGAGCAGCTCACCACCTTCAAGGGCTTCAAGGTCATGTCGTGTGACAACGAGACAACACTCAATTGGCTGAAGAATTTTGTAACCAGCACGCAGGCTCCTTGGGCGAATGCCGACCTGCGACTTGTGGAAAAAACAGATCTGCTGGAATTCACTAGGCCTAAAGGCCGCATTCTCATTCCGGGCCCACACATTCCTAGAGAACGGCTGGAAAGAAACCTCCAACACCTCAACCCCGAGCTATATAGCGAAAATTGTTAGGTGTTAGAAGTGGGTACCCATACAGAAGCCGGAACTGAGATTGTGGTGTTGTTTAACCACAAGTCCATGCCCATCCTAAGGAGATACAACTATAAAGTTCGCATTGGAATTACCCGATGCAAGGTCAGACCTTTAGTTGGGATGGACGAAAAGAAAAGAAGGAAGGCGGGTGATAAGGTAAATCAATGATGAAGATTGCTCAAATAAACCTTCACCATAGCATAGCAGCTAGCGCCAACCTCATCTATCTCGTGGGAGATAGAAACATAGACATTGCCCTAATTCAAGAGCCATGGATCTCCCGTGGCAAAATAAGTAGGTTAAGGCATAAAGACCCTACTACATACAGCATCGAACCGCTACACGCGGAATGTAAAAACAGAACGTGCATCGTAGCTAGGAAACAAATTAACCTTTTTCTTTTATCTAGCTACAGCAATGAGGACCAAACAGTGGTAAGGCTTGAGCGGAGGGGGCTTTCCCCACTGATTCTATCAGCCGTCTACATGCCTTTTGATGCCAAGGAGGGACCGCCATCCACACTGACCCGCTCTCTTGTGCAAAAGGCGGAACAGGAAAGATGGGACTTGCTGCTGGGGTGTGATGCCAACTCTCATCACTCTCAATGGGGTAGCAGCAACACAAACTTACGCCGTGAGTCTTTATTTGAGTTTATAATTGAAAATAACCTTATTGTAGCGAATAGGGGTAACGAACCTACTTTTGTAGTAAAGAACAGTCAAGAAGTTTTAGATGTAACTTTAGCCAGTAACTCGAGCACCCTAACTATTGACAAGTGGAACGTGATAGGGGAAGAGTCCTACTCCGACCACAAATTGATCGAATTCCTCGTGGGTAACAACTATGACTCTCCCAAACCTTACAGGAACCCCAGGAAAACCAACTGGGATCTATTTAACAACGAGGTGAGGAAAGGTGTAAGATCCCTGCAGGATAGCAACTGGCTCGGACCTGCCGACATTGACCGCAAGGCGGAGGATATTACATCCATTTTTAATGAAGCCTATGTCAAAGCATGTCCAGAAACCAAACGAAAAGATAGAAAATCACCACCTTGGTGGTCATCTGAACTAGCTAGAATTAGGAGAGTAACTAGACACCTTCTAAATAAGGCCAAAAGAACTATGCTAGAAGCGGACTGGGAACAATATAAGTCCAGTCAGAGAAATTTCAAAAACGAGACACAGAAAGCCAAACGCCACTCTTGGCAGCACTTCTGTAATGAAATCAAGGGTACGACAGAATCTACGAGACTGAGAAAAATTCTATCCAGGGAATCAAAAACTCTTGGATCTCTCAAGGAATCCGACGGAAGGTGGACTGAATCCTGTGCAGAATCGCTTAGCTCCCTGCTAAAAGCGCACTTTCCGGGTTGTACGACCCATCCAGATAATAACATCGTAACTAACAGTAGTTTTGTAACGGAAACTCCGACGGATTTTATCACAGAGGAAAGAATTGAGTGGGCAATCGGATGATTCTCTCCCTTTAAATCCCCAGGACCCGACGGGTTATCCCGATCATGCTACAGAAAACAATAACCACAATCATCCCGGTACTTAAAGAACTGTACCTCAACAGCCTCATGTGGGGGTATATACCTAGATCATGGAAAGAGGTCAAAGTGGTCTTCATACCCAAGGCCGGTAAAGCAAGCCACACTACTGCAAAGGACTTTAGGCCAATTAGCCTTACCTCCTTTGTCCTAAAGACCTTTGAAAGACTAGCTGACATATACATCCGTAGTAAACTACGCACAGGTGACATATCCCCAGCGCAGCACGCTTATACCAAAGGAAAAAGCGTAGAGACAGCGCTGCACTGTGTAGTCGGCTCAATAGAAAAATCACTGAAAAATAAAGAATATACACTAGCCGCTTTCCTGGACATTGAAGGAGCCTTTAACAATGTCAAAACGGAAGCGGTCAATATAACTCTAACGAACCTTAATATTCACAATTCTGTGATAAAATGGATCGTCAATATGATAAAGGAAAGACATATCAAAGTTGAACTCGGAGGTACTAAGCTCGAAGTCTATGCCTCAAGAGGCACCCCTCAAGGAGGGGTTATATCCCCACTACTGTGGGTTATTGTCCTGAACGAAGTCCTTCTTAAACTTAGAAACAGCGGCGTCAAGGCCATTGCATACGCGGACGATGTTGTGCTGCTAGCAACAGGTAAATTTCTCCCGACCCTGAGCGAACAAATCGAAGGGGCGCTGGAAATCATTGACTCCTGGACGGAGAGATGTGGGCTGGCGGTTAATCCCCAGAAGACAGAGTTAGTACTATTCACTAACAAAAGAATAATTCCACAATTCGTAACTCCTTCCATAAGGGGTACTCCCCTGAGTATCTCCGATAGTGCGAGATACCTTGGCCTGGTGCTCGACAGGAAACTGAACTGGAGACTAAACATCAACGAAAGAGTCAAAAAAGCCACGATAGCTTTTTACTCGTGCAATAGAATATTTGGGAAGACTTGGGGACCGAGCCCCAAAATCATCCTATGGATGTATACAGCTATAGTAAGGCCAATACTAACGTATGGCAGCCTTGTATGGTGGCAGGCAGCGAGCAAAATAAATAACCTAGCTGCTATCACAAAAGTACAAAGACTGCATCGCCACAACCAGTGCGATGAGAACGACACCTACAGCAGGACTCGAGGCCATTCTCAATCTGCTTCCGCTAGACATCTTTATACAAGTATCGGCAGCCCATAGTGCCGTAAGATTAAGCCAAACAGATAGCTGGAGACCAAATGCAATGGGTCGCACCACGATCCTGCAGAGATATCTAGGCAGTGTATCTAATACAGACTACTTAACGCCTTACCTAGACTTCTTAAGACCATTCTCTAGCACCTATCCGAGCAGGGAAGACTGGAAAAATGACAGAACGCCTAACGAGCGATCCTTAGCTGTTTACACCAATGGATCCAAAATGGAATTAGGTGTAGGCGCAGGCATCTTCTCTGAAACGCTTGGCCTCTCCATGTCAGCTCGGCTTCCGAACTACAGCAGCGTTTTCCAGGCGGAGGTCCTAGCAGTTACAATAGCAGCTCGTGAGACTGCGATGAGGGCAATACCACGAGAGGATATCACCTTTTTCATCGACAGCCAGGCAGCGATAAAAGCAATATCTGCTATAGAAATAAAATCGAAGCTTGTGAAGTATTGTAGAGAAGAGCTCAGGGTTCTTGGAACACAGCACGAGGTAAAGCTCTGCTGGGTCCCTGGTCATGAAGGCATACCAGGGAATGAGAAAGCCGATGAACTGGCTAGAGGTGGCTCAGCACTAAGTTCGGACCAATCCGACCCCTCGGTGTACATCCCGCCTTGCGCCCTTAAGCTCGTAGCAGGAAACAAAGCCATAACGGAGGCTAACAATAGGTGGACCTGTTTAGATACTTGTGTCACCACGAGGAAGCGGTGGCCCGCTTTTGACAGAGTAGGAACCAATAGACTCATACAGAGGCACAGAAAATCCCTCTCTACTCTAATTGGAGTCATTACGGGGCATAACATCATGCGGTACCACATGAAAAAACTACGTGTGACTAGCGAAGACCTTTGTAGAGACTGCGGCGACGAGCAGGCTCAGGAGGACATCGCCCACTTTCTCTGTCATTGCCCAGGCCTCTATCATTTGAGAAATAAGATCCTTGGGCAACACTTCTTTGAGGATCTAGAAGAGTTGTCCAACAGACCAATAAATGACATCGGAAACTTCATCAAATCCTCTGGATGGTTTGTATCTAGGACACAGTGAGTACTTAGTTCTTTCTTTAGGATACTTACAAGACGGTATTTTTCCACGAGGTAGGGATTTCCTTTCTCTATCTCCTTTCCCCCCTTGGGTATCACAATGGGTCTATACTGACCTGAGTGTGGTGTGGAGGTTTTCTATCCCCCTACTACACCTGCCCACTTACCTAACCTAACCTAACGTGTTGGGCTTAAGTGACGCTACAATCTGCGAGGCTTGTGGAGAGAGCGACACACCGCAGAACATTATCTCTGTCCGGTCTTTGCTCGTATCAGGTGGCAGATCCTCGGTGCGGATGTGGTGAATGCTGGTACTGTAAGCTCCTCATCACTAAAGTGCTTGCTTGGCTTTCTTAAAAAGACAAGGAAATTCCAATAAAATGGATAAATCAGGGTTTGCTCTCTGGTAGTACAATGGACCAGTTGCGCATGAGTGCTCCGGTTGAGCGTTTTCTATCCCGACAAAAAGAAATTCGTTAAACCCATTTTGGCCGCTTCCGCCTCAATGTTTGCAAACGCACCGGTGACAGCCCACTGAGTTCTTCTGATAATGTCTATATCGTCGGCGTTGTACAGACTTGTAATTGATTGTGCCTCCGGTGTTGGCTTGTGAGTTCCGCACAATCAAGTACAATATTAAAGAAGTCACATGACAGCGCATCACCTTGTCTAAAACCTTTTTTGACATCAAAGGTCTCGGTGAGGTCATTACCGACCTTGATGGAGCAGCGAGCGTTCTCCATCGTCAGCCTGCACAGACGGACAAGTTTGGCAGAGATGTCAAAACTAGACATGGCATTATAAAGCTATTCTCTATAGATGCTGTCATAGGCGGCCTTGAAATCGATAAAGAGGTGGTGAGTATCGATTTTGAATTCTTGAGTTTTTTCCAGAATCTGCCGAAGTGTAAAGATTTGATCGATGGTGGACTTTCCTGGCCTAAAACCGCACTGATAGGGTACAATCAGGCTGTTCATAAAAGGTTTCAGGCGTTCACACAATATCGCAGAAAAGATCTTGTATGCGATGTTAAGGAGACTGATGCCTCTATAATTGGCGCAGTTGAGGGGATCTCCTTCCTGGGCAAACGATCGGGATCGGGCAAACGATGCTGAGATTCCATTCATCACGCATACACTCGTCTAACCAAATCTCAAAGATGAGTTGGTGTATGCACTCTACCAATTTATCCCCAGCTGCCTTGAAAAGTTCGGCCGGTAAGCCGTCAGGTCCAGCAGCCTTGTTGGATTTTAGCTTGGATATTGCTATCCTCACTTCTCAGCACCGACTGTGATTCTACTACGAGGTTTCCATTTTCATCTCTACAGGTTTCTGTACGGGTATTGCTTCTCTGACACGTTCTTTTTATCTTTTGGTAAAACTTCCGTACATTGTTCCTGGAGTATAAACTCTCGATATTCTCAAACGCGCGCTTCTCTCTTTCCTCTTTTTTCTTTGGAGAAGCCGATGTTCTTTCCGTCTCTTTTGCTCGTAGAGCTCATGAACAGCTCTCGTCTTCCTTTGCAGCGTCGCTTTGTAAGCCTCTTGTTTTGCTGCATGCACTCGCCGGTATTCTTCGTCAAACCAGGGGTTTCGCGGTGGTGGGTGACGAGCGAGACCCAGCACATCAGTCGCGGTGTTTCTGATGGCATGTTGGCAGCGTTGCCACTGGTCTTCGCCACTTGATGCTGGTGGCATAGGGGTGATTGAGAGATTTCGGGATACCCTTCAGCGAAGAGTCTGGCCGTCTCTTGCGATTGTAGCTTTTCGACGTTAAATTTTCTTACACTGATTCTTCTTTGTTGCTCAGATTGGGATATCCGCATAAGTACCTTGGCTACAACAAGGTAGTGATCCGAGTGTATGTTGGCCGCTCGGAAGGTCCGGACATCCAGAATACTGAAGGCATACATTGCGTCGATCGCAATATGATCAGCCTGGTTGATCCTTATATGATCATTGGACCGCCATGCCTGCTTGTGAATATCGAGATGCGGAAACCATGTGCTTGCTATGGTGTCATTTCGCTCCACAGCGAAATCAATTAGCCTTAGTCCGTTATCAGACGTGGTGTCGTGTAGGCTATGCTTACCGACTGCCCCATACGATTTTAACGTCGTATTTAAGACATTGCTCATATGTTTTGTCGAGGAGTTCGTAGAAACACTCTTTGGTGGCAGGGTCCTTTTCTTCCGTGGGGGCATGAACATATATTAGGCTTATGTTAGCGAATTTAGCCTTGATTTGGATAGTCATGAAACGCTCCTTCACGTGTCGGAAGCTTAAGACTTCTTGCCTAAGTCTGCCACGTATAACAAATCCGCATCTGAAAAAGCGCTGCCTTTTCCCTCTGTAGCAATCACCGTAGTAGATGTGACAGTTTTTCATCCTCTTTTTGCCCGGCCCATCCCATCGCACTTCCTGGATGCCGGTAATATCTGCTTTATAGCAGTCTAGGGCTTCTGCTAGTTGTTCAGCTACACGTGGTCTGTAAAGGGACAGAACATTCCACGTACAGATCCGAAGATCGCTGTCCTTATTTCGTTTGCTGGGGTCGTCCTTATCCGAGGCTTTTGGTTGTTCCTGAAACATTCGGTTTTTTACGTGGCAGGGAAGTTACGCCGACGGCAAAACCGTCAACCTGGGGGCCAGTTCCTTTAGTTATACCCCTAGGATGTGTAACGAAGTGTTACATATTTCCCTACCACCACTGTACCTCCAATAGCACATCTGGCGATGATCACGCCGCCAGAGCATGATGCCAATGCATACCCCCAACCGACGAATGGTTTACTTCGTCGACGCCTACATTTGAGCGAAGTGTTTACTTCGTATTCCTCCGACCGACAAAGTGTTTACCTCATCGATGTATACCCCCGGCCGACGAGTGGCTTACCTCGTCGATGTATACCTCCGACCGACGAGTGACTTACTTCGTCGATGCATACTTCCGACCGACGAAAAGTTTACTTCGTCGATGAAAACTTCCAACCACTACTGTACCTGCAATAGAACAATAACATCTGGCGATGATCACGCCGCCAGAGCATGACCATCTCTCTCAGTCTCTCCAACCAAGTTGTGTGTGACAATAAATTGAATTCATTGTTAGAATTCACACCTGCTTGTTACAGGAATTTATATAAGAGGGAGATTGACAGACGTGGTCAGGAGAGTCTGTTCAGCCGTGGTTGGGTACCACACTTGTGTACTGCGAGCATTCTCTCATAGGAGCCTCGGTTCCAACTTTTGAAAGCCTTCACCTTGGTGATTGGGCAACCAATTTCAGGCCCGCTACTGGCCATAGCTGACCTGACGTCCCAATTAAGTTTCTCCCCGTTTGGGAAAACGCTTGTGGTCAATTTTAGATTTATTTGGAAATGTAAGCACGACCCTCCGGGAAAAGGGGTGCACCGCGACCGTCCGTACCGTCTGTAGTAGGTACAACCCTTCTCAAACTAGTCTTGACATTCTCGCCCGCTCTTAAAGTGGGACGCGACACTCTCGCCCGCCCTTAAAGTGGGACGAGACATTCTCGCCCGCCCTTAAAGTGGTCCGAGACATTCACGCCCGCCCTTAAAGTGGACCGAGACATACACGCCCGCCCTTTAAGTGGGGCGCGACATTCACGCCCGCCCTTAAAGTGGGACGCGACACTCTCGCCCGCCCTTAAAGTGGGACGAGACATTCTCGCCCGCCCTTAAAGTGGGCCGAGACATTCACGCCCGCCCTTAAAGTGGGGCGCGACATTCACGCCCGCCCTTAAAGTGCGACGTGACACTCTCGCCCGCCCTTAAAGTGGGACGAGACATTCTCGCCCACCCTTAAAGTGGGCCGAGACATTCACGCCCGCCCTTAAAGTGGGACGCGACATTCACGCCCGCCCTTAAAGTGGGACGAGACCCTCTCACCCGCCCTCAAAGTGGGACGAAACCTTCACGCCCGCCCTTAAAGTGGGCCAGGACAACCGACGAATCAACTCCAGAACGAGTCCACCGAATGGAAGCCGACCTTCAGCGGACCTAGCGACCCAGGAGGCATAAGAAGCAACATTCAGCGAGCCGATCAACCCGCCAATAAATTATATTTTACTGATATATTGTAATTATTGTATAAAATCAGTCTCGGTCAATAAAGACAACTCTTTCCCGAAGTTTTAGGGTGTTTCTTTGGGTAAACCCCGGACTCGGCGAGCTTACCTCAGCCTTCGACCAAAAACACCGTCGCAGACGAGAGGGTGGGTACACCGGTGCCGGTAGTCCAATACGGGAGTATGTGCGCTGCCGTTGGCCCATTAAGGGCTCCTCCGCCACCATCTCTAATCCAATTTCCTGACCAACACTGGAAATTCCTTACCGACCTGTGATCCGAATGCGTCGAAGCAACTCGCGCAAGGTATTCACTAAGTTCAACCTAACTGGAACTATAGACGTCACCGTTGACACCGTCTAGGGAATTCGTCCGCTGCCGCCTGGAACAGGAAGAAGTTTTCTAGTGAGAAAGTACTCTTCTCCCCTCTCTCATCTGCTGCCCCCAAGAATCCGCCAAACGGGGTTAGTGACCCATTTCTTGGATTAAGGTACTAGGCACCCGGCTGTCACCGCGTGGTGGTTGAGAGTAGGAGTTGATAGGCCTCAGCTAAATGAAAACGCTTGTGTTTTCATATGATCGCATGCACTACCGTTTGACCATTGGCTTACGCATTAACTTATATATTGGTTCACTACCCCCGGTTCTAGAAAGCACAGATAGTTGGTTCAATATTATCGTTATTCATTATTCCTTACGTTACCTATCGTAACGAAATATATACTTTAACCTGGCCAGAGAACATATCTATGATATAACAAAAAAAAACCCATAAATCGGATAAGTGGCTCTCGAGATATTAAGCCACTAACAGAAAAACGTTTTGCATTTTATATATATTAGAGAAGTACAGCAAAAATGTATTATTTCCAACGATTTTTAAATCAACAAAAGCCTCTATGTAACTTAAACAAAATGGTTAAAGTTGTCCTAAGTAGTTTTTTGTTGGACTGGGACAACCAGATGAATAAAATCTGCTGCTATCAAAACACAACAAGCGTGCTTATTAAACCTCATTACAGCATCGATACTTAGTACTATAAACAAAAAAAAAATTTATTTCAACACTTTCAATGTGCATGACAAAGTTTCCTTGCTAAAAATTAGCTTAAAACCGCGCGTTAAGACTTATAGATGGCAAAGACAATATTACCTCCATTGTTCCACTCGAAAATCGTAAAAACGTCTCGTCTCTTTTCATATTGTATCGCCTTTTTTATTAAAAACAGTCCACAGAAATAGCATTCCACCCCTTCAAAATTTCACCCGCAATACCATCATGCTTTGAATGCACAACAGTTCACCAGCAAACCCAGCTACAGGCGTACTGTCAAATATAGGGATTCGTTTACAAGCCGAACAACACGTTTTTGGAATGATGTATTTCCTAAATACCTATACATACTGGGCCCAAATGCCCAGTCGCGAACGGAGTATCTGGACACCTGCCAACCTCCGGATTGACCATGCTTATCCACATATCGTGGGCTCTGTGTGGACTGGGAACCACTTCCCTAGCTACTCGCGGGATCTAAAACTGCTAATAAAAGAAACAAACAAGAAAGTGGGACAAGTCAGACGCATGAAGTTGGCAAGGAGCTAGAGAGGACCTCTTCCTCGAAGAGACAGCCACATTGTTGGACAAGGATAAGGAATGCAACCCTCAAGAGGAGGACATGGTAGACTCCGAAGAAGAAAGGAGGATCCTGGAAGAGGATGCAGCTCCTCTGGCAGTACCACTTTGGTGCCCTCTGCAAACCGAAGATCAGTCCCATTGGGAATAAGGACTTACATGATCGAAGGTAAGCAGAACCAGAGAAAGCTAACCTTTAGAAGCCAGAAGCCAGCTAACGCCGGAGGAGAAGAGGGTGGACAATATCAGACGAACTGTAAGACGAATCACTAAAGCTGGGTCGTCGAAGTTAAACGCGAGTAATCGTAATCGCCCAAACAGGGCCAACCAAATCATTTCTCACACTGAAAACCCGAGCCCAAACATCCAAACGAATAACAGAGGGGAATATAATAATAATAATAATGCGTCAGGATCAGTAGACGGTCACGGAACGGTAAAAACGTCAAAGACATCTGCCGAGCAATTGTGTCACCCAGTCAAAACATCTGTCAATGACCGACTGATGCATAGCGAGGTGCGAGTGGTAGCTCCGCTAGTGCCAAGCGCGAGCACCTCGAAAAGAGGTAAAAATGACGACACCACAACACCACCGGCGTCGTCTACGAAGAAGCAGAAAACCGTAGAGGCTTCAATCACTCTAGCAGACGTAATCAAGGATCACCTTAAAATGGCCGTCATTAACGACAATAGCCTAGAAAAAAAACTCACGAACGCACAATACGCCGCAGTTGAAAAATCGCTGATCGACAAACTAATCGAAGCAACCAACAAACCCTCCGGCCCGGTACCTCTCTTTGGGCAATGTTTGAATGAAAACGGCTCAAATGGCTCAAGGAGATAGTGAACACGATACCAGTACCTGATCAGGGCATGAAATGAACGGTCGTCCCGAAAATGGACCTACCGACTAGACCCAAAGTAAAGATCTGCATCCCTGAGCCGACTATATGTATCTAAGGAGAACTTAGTGCATTTACTACGGTTCTTAAATCCAGAACTTCCTAGTGAGGATTGGAAGGTAATGGAGATGGGGGCGCCCACAGAGTCAGGCCAAGAAGCCACCATTATGCTCAGCCGTGAGACAATGACCATGTTACCTGCAAAAGGGTACAAAATATGCATCGGTATCAACATGGTTAAAATTAGACCGCTGACGCAAGGGAGGAAGGCCATGGCAACGACAACAAAACACGCTACGTGATGAAGGTTGAACAGATCAATCTTCACCATAGCAAGCTGGTCAGCGACAATCTCCTAACCTATATAACGAAGCACAATGTTGACATTAAACTACTCCTTAAATTATGGAAAGGGCCAATGGAGTACGAGTAGTAAGTCCCGTATCCTAGCAAAAAGACAGATTTACCTCTTTGTCCTACCCCACTTTAGCAACGCAGACCTAACATCAGCCCGACTTGAACAGGCCGGCTACAAGCCTTTGGTTCTGATGTCGGCTTATCGGCCCTATGATGACCCCCACCCGCCGAGATGCTTGCCGACCTAGTGGATAACGCTACAAAGAAAGGATGGGATTTCCTAATCGGCTATGATGCCGATTCTCACCCCATACAATGGGGAAGTAGTGACATCAACGAAAGGGGTCAGTCTTTACTAGAATTTATTATTGGTAGTAAATTGTGTGTAAAAAATATCGGGTCAGAACCCACTTTTGTAATAAAAAACAGAGAGGAAGTCTTAGATGTAACCTTGACCCTTAATTCCAGGTCCCTGGTAGTAAGTGATTGGAAGGCGTCCGATATCGTTGATTTCTCAGATCATAGAATGATCTGCTTCTCTGTTAACGAAAACACAAGGTAATGATAACCATATCGCAAACCCAAGAGAACAAATTGAGACACCTTTAAAACCCTCCTTGGTAACTCAGAGCATTCCCGACTATCGCCCCTGACAAACAAAACTGAGATTGACCAGGAGATCATGACCCTGACATCAACCCCTAAAGTAACCTTAGAAAGGTCTTGCCCTCTAAGCAAAGGCAAACGGAAGCTCAACCCCGCATGGTGGTCAAGTGAGCTCTCAGCTTTGCGCACTAATGCCAGGAAACTTTAATCTGGCAAAGTGCACCAGGAATGCCACAGACTGGGACCGCTACAAAGAAAGTAAGAAAAGATGAAAATGGTGGTCTACGCAAAAAGATCCCCATGGACTAACTTTTGCCACCAAAGACGCAGAGAGACTCCGGAAAGTCCTGTCACTCGGTCCCAGGATTCATCAAGAAATCAGATGGTACCTGGACGGAATCATGTGCCGAGATCCTAGAACTCCTCTTTAGAACTCAACTCACATCTCAAGGAGTTGACCTCTGGCAGAGGCATCGCGAATCTATGCATCGCGCTCTTATTAAATATTTTAATTGTTATAGCCACTGAAGTTCAATATCATCGGAACCGAGAGTGGAATAGAACACTAAATACATTAGATGAAAATGGAAAACATTTCTGGAATATTGCCAAAACCGTCATGTTTGTTGTGAGCAAGGCTAGGGCCAAGGAGGCAACTTCGGTGCAGGTGAGGAGGGCGGCGGCATGCTCGCGGTTGCTCGGCTCAGCTCGTCGGACGGGGTGGTTCTTGCCAACCCCACCATACACCACCTACTCAACAAACAAAAAATCATGCCGAGATAAAACTAAACCTAAGAGAAGAGAAAACTAAACCCTAACCAGACATCGGACGGACGAAAGAGGATAGAAAAGAAAAAGAAAAGAAAACTATGTCCAAGGACTTATGCCTAAACCAAGGAGAAAGTGTGGAAACGAAACCGCGAACTAAACCTAACTAGACTAGCCTAAACCTAAACTAACCTAAAACTTACAATAAGCCCTAAAGCTACCCCTAAACTACCTTAAAACTACCCTAACTTACCCTAACACGCAACTCCTCCTTTCCACAGTCTCCCTCAGATATAGGTTCGTCAAGAACCCGTGGTATGCCAGATGTTAATGGCAAAGGTTGGCCAGCCCACCCTTAACGTCTTCCGACGCAAACCAATTGCTATCTCTCTGCCCCGACTTCTGTGAGAGATAGCCCCTCGGAGTACCTTCCGATCACTGCTGTAAGTTTGTCGTCAGTTCATGTCGTCAGCGTTCGTAACTGTCCCGTTGCGTCATTGTCCGTCCATAGAAGGACGGCAGGACCCGTCACCCACACATCACTAGCAAAGAGGAACTCTACTCGATCATAGCTTTTAGATCACAAAAACTCACTAAATTTAAAATCACTATGTAAACCATTTTATTATATAACTCAAGCAAAATCCAAAAACTAAAAACTAACTCTCTTTCTGCTCTTAACACTAAAAAGCTAAAAAAATTCAAAACAAACTTAAGGTTAACTTAAACTACTCACGGTTTTACTCTGGGAATCCCCCGTTGTTCTGCCGTCAGCACAAGGAAGGATCCTTGTTTCCTTTTATCCTGGAATCGCGCACTAAAACAGAATTAAAAGCAGAAAGCCCTAACCTTAACATAGATTAAAACTAAACTAATCTAACCTTAACACTATATTCAGTTAAAATTCACTTCTTAATTGAAAAAAAAATTATGCTAGCACTTTTTGCGTCATACGGAGCGCCTCTGGGCGTTGAGTGTAGACCCAGGAACACACTTGGGGCCCTGTAGTTGTGGAGCACCCAGGCTCTCCTCTTGTTCGTTGAATGTTTTCCTGTCGCTTGTAATATGTTTGTAGTTTGTGTCCTTTGCGTTGTCGATTCGATGTTCCTTGTTGTAAATGCGTCGGCACGTCCTTGGTTTTGTGTGTGTATGTATGTGTTCGTGTATATAAAGGCGTATGGTAAACCGTACCACTACCCGCTTTTGCAGTACCTCGGCTCCACCGCTTTAATGTGATACCGTATCTCCGGCTAGGCCCGTTACGGTTGCCGCTTTACCGCGGTAACTCGACCCACTACCCAAGTAATTCTGTAGGGAAGAAACTATGTAAGGGGACACCGAATTCCCTACCAGCACGTTTACCTACCTCTATACAGCTGATATGTCACCTACAGGTGTGCCGTTATACTGCCTATGGGTATTGACTTGAGGAAATCGAGGTATTTAAAATAAAAATTTGAAGAGCCTGCCTTTTAAATCGCAGTGCCAACTCACCCTGCAATTAGAGTTCAAATCTCTTAGAAATGAGATTTAACTCACTGTTTCACAGACCAAAAAGAAATGTTTCTACCCTGTGGGTGTTTGCCTTAGGGCATCGACCGCTCGCTCGATTTGAAAAAAAACTGCAAGTGAATTGCCGGTCAATGCTCTTTGGCCCACTTTCTGTTCTTCTTTTCCTCAACCCGTTTATCTTATTTTTTCTTTGTTCTAATTCTCTCACTCATTCGGAACATTGAAATTACCTTTACCTTCCAATATCCCTAGCCTCTTATGTCCGGTCAAAATGACTACATTTGTTCAGTTAATTTAACCACTATGGCATAAATAAATTAACACTACATTAATAAAACCTTATCTAAAATAAATACAATAAAACATATAGGTGATAATAATAACACATAACATATCTACATACCTCTATAACGTTAAGTCTTTTCGGGACTTTTAAAGCTAACTAATGTGAATGGGGCTTAGTCGTAATATCCCACAGTCAAAAAAAAAGGGAAGTATTTTGCCAAAGAGTTTATGCGGAGGAGAGAGATCGCCTACCCCCAGCTGTCAAAACTCGATGGATCGTGCTGGATGGCAGTAAGTACAAATTTTTATTTATATTTTTATTTTTATTTTTTTTTGTTTTTTTAACTATGGATTTATTTTTCTTTTAACGGTGAGGTAGTAACCAGCTGTTTAGGTAAGTATGGACTATTTTGTGTGAGAGGTATCTTCTGGACAATTATGAGGACTGCCCAGCAGATAACCTCGAATCGCGTTTGTTTACGTTTTCGCCCTAATAAGATTTTTTTTCTTTTCTTTCAGATTGGTGCCAGGAATCATTTCTCGATGCCTGGCTTACCAACAGGCTCCCGTAACAAGCTCGACGACGGTTGACGAGTGGTCGTGAGTCAAGCGGCCTCGTAAAAAGGGGAGAATGTATCTCAAACAACGCGTGGCAAGGGCCCACTCCCTGAGCGTCTCATTTTCTACTTACTGAGTTAGCCGGGTAATAAAATGTTTTTGTTCTTAACAAACCTAAACCTAAACTTTAAAATATCACAGGTCTTATCACTGACGTCCATGCCGTGGAATTAAATATGTCCGGAGGTCTTTTACACCCAAAGGAGGCACTGGATTTTACCTCACGACGTGGACTCGATTCCTTACTCCTAATATCACAGATGATAGTTACAAATACTTTTAAATACCTTCATATACTTAACCTAAATAAATAAATATTGTAAATAAATAAATAAATGTAAATAAAACTCTATATATTTAAAAAAAATATAAAATGAATCTATAGTCAATAAATAAATCTATGAAATGAATAAATAAATAAGACTACACCAACAGATAGATAAATAAATATAATAAATCTGTGAATAAAATACATAAACCGATAAAATACATAAACCTTTGGACGAAATCTTAAATAAATAATCAGATACATTGTACATACACATATGTGGCAACGGCAGCTAGAGTGCTTCATCTGTCAGTCTTATTCTCTCTCATGCATGGAGGTCTTTCGCGTGGAACGTGCCTACTTTTTCACCCCTAAGGTTACCAATCTCGTAGAGGGACGTTCCAAGTGGCTTTAAAATGATGCACTTGATAAACTTGGGTCCTAGCTTAGCATTATAGCTATCTGCTACGCTGCTCTGCTTAAAATTCCTCCTATACACTATCTGGCCTACTCTATATTGCACATCCCTACTCCTGGTATTATAAATCTTTTTCCCCCTTTGCATGTGCTATCTTCAAATTATCGAAAATTTTACTCCTAATGAGATCTAGTTTGTCATTTCGGTTAGGTATCTCGATTTTCGTATCTTTTAGCATATCTAATTTCCTCAGGACTTCATATGACTTAGCATGCTGGATCATTGGAGTGCCAAATACGGCATAGTACGGCTCGAACGTAGTGGGATCATGTACCATATTTCTTAGTGAGAATGCCGCATTACTAACATGGAGATCCCAGTTCTTTTGGTCACCGTTGATATATGAGCGGATCTTAGTCAAGATTGACCGATTAACCCTCTCTGACGCATTGGCTTGTGGCGAGTAGAATGCGGTACGAACGTGTTTTACTCCATACTTCCCGAGAAAGCTGGCAAACAATTCAGAAATGAACTGTTTTCCATTGTCGGAGTGAATATATTCGGGTACACCAAAGATATGGAACACATTCTCTTCCAGAAACTTAACTACCTCAGCCGCCGTTGCCTTACGAAGAGGTCTTAAGAATATAAACTTGGAAAAGTGATCAAGAACTATAAGTGCGTGGGTGTTTCCTAAAAAATCTATATAGAGACGGGTAGGGTCCTAAAAAATCTATATAGAGACGCAGAAAAGGCCGCTCCGTTATAGTTTGTCGTCCCATCGGCGGTCGAGAAATCAAATTTGACGGCTTGTTGGTCTTGCAGATCTCACAGGTTCTAACTAAATCTTGTACGTCGGACACCATACCAGGCCAGAAGTGTTTTTGCCTCAATTTAGCTAGGGTCTTGTGGATTCCGCCATGACCGGCAGCGGGTGAGCTGTGCGCAAATTCCAGGAGGCCTTTACGCAACTCCGTCGGAACCCAGAGCTTCCATGACCTGTCTTCTTGTATTACGTCACCAGTTCGTACGTCGGTCCGTTTATAGACAAATCCATCTGAAATACATGTGTCGGGTAGTCTGTCCTTGTTCTGGTCAATAGTTTTCTTCAGTTCATCATACTCCTCCGAGGAGAAACATGGTGAACTAAAGTCAACTTCGGGCATTTCGTTGTCGGTCTTGAGCTCTGCCATATGGATGCGTGACAGAGTGTCAGGGACTACATTTTGAACACCCTTTCTATGTTCAATCGTGAAGTCAAAACCTTGTAGTTTTAAGCTCCATCGGGCCAAACGACCAGACAGGTCCTTTTGGGTCATAAGCCACTTTAGACTTGCATGATCTGTTATTATAGTGAAAGGTAGTCCTTCTACATAGGCCCTGAACTTCTTTACCGACAGAACGGCCGCATAGCATTCAAGCTCCGTGACGCTATAATTCCTTTGCGCGGAATTGAGCTTCTGGGACATGAAAGCTATCGGTCGCCCGTTATCCTCTACATCCTTTTGAAAGAGCACACACCCTACACCTGAAGTTGATGCGTCGTACTGTATGTAAAATTGTTTCGTAAAATTTGGATTTGTTAGGATTGGTGCGGTCACCAAAGTCATTTTGAGTTTCTCAAAGGCGCTGAGTGCTTCCTCGGTCATGTCAAACGTTTGACCCTTTCTCAAGCAGTCGGTCATAGGGGCAGCTAATGTCGCAAAATTCGGGATGAAGCGCCTGTACCATCCTGTCATCCCCAGGAACCGACGAAGTTGCTTCTGTGTCTTTGGAATCGGGAAGTTCTCTACCGCCGATACCTTGTCCGAGTCAGTTCGTAAGCAACCATCACCGACAATGTATCCTAGATACTTTATTTCCCTAAAGCAGAATTTGCTCTTCTCGACATTAATAGTCAAACCCGCATCCCTTAAGCACCTTGCTACTTCCTCAAGTAACCTGATATATGACTCGAAATCTGGAGAACAAACCAAGAGGTCATCGAGATAGACAAAGACATGCTCTTTCAACCGAGAAGGAATGACTTTGTCCATTAGCCTACACATTCTTTGAGCAGCGTTGCACAGCCCAAACGGTATAACCGTAAACTGATACAACGGCCGTCCAGGGACTGTGAAAGCTGTCTTCTCGCTTGACTTGTGCTCCAGAGGAATCTGCCAGAATGCATCTTTTAAATCAATGCCTGAGATGTAACGGGTGTCCTGTAATCTACTCAGCAGTCCTTCAATGTGGGGAAGCGGATACGCATCCTTTTTTGTAACTGCGTTCACCTTTCGGGAGTCGAGGCATAGTCTGTTTTTACCTGGCTTTCTAACCAACACAACTGGAGAGCTCCAAGCACTATTACTCTCTTCAATGACTCCTAATGAGAGCATCCTATCCAGTTTGTCGTACGGGAGCCTTTGTATTGCGGCGAGATTGGGTAATGCCGTTGTTTGATGGGTATTTTGTCATCCTCCACCTCAATAACATGCTCTTCCAGGCTAGTCTTACCCAATCTCCGCGTTGCAAATGAGGGAAACAGCTGCTTGGTGCTCTCAAGCTGTTGAGACTGAACTGACGAGAGAAGCTGCTTCGGATCCCGGTCTACCGTCGGTAATGGTGTGTCCAGTTCGTCGATAACGTTTGGAGCGACCTTAAAAGCACTCCAGAAATCTACCCCTAAATACAGCTGCTGCTGGAGATTTGGCACTACGAACAATTCTAACTCTTTAGATTTGTCACCTCAAGAGACTAATGTTTTCAACTGTCCCTGTATCCGTTGGTGGTTGCCGTCTGCAGTCTTTATGTCTGTTGTCATTTTCGTCATTGGCAAGTTGTGCCTTGCAATAAATTCTTCGGCTTCATTTCCTAAACAACTAACGGATGCCCCACTATCTAATAGGCCTAAAATCTCTTCACCTTCTATTTTTACTTTCGCGTATGGCCTATTGTCGTCCGAGTTCGATATCACAAATGCAGATAGAAATCTGTCTTTTTCGTCGCCTTGCTATTGCACGTTTTTCACTAAGCCTAAGAATCCTACGATATTTTCTTGGTTTCTTTTCTCTAGTCGTCAATTCTTCTCCGAATATTCTGCGTCTAGCTTCTTCATATTCTTGAAGTATTTGGTGAAGACTCTTTCGTGGAGGTAATGTTTTGACCTTTCGAATATCTTTTGCGGATGCGTCTCTAGACAATATCGTTATTTGTGCAGGTGGTTTTGAGGTCTCCACTGTAGTGCTAAACGTTACTGGATTAGTTTCGGCCCCAAATTTACTTTCCGCGTGTCCTTCACATGGTGCACAAAGGAATGATATTTGATGGCGACCACAACTAGAATATGTAAGTGTGTGTATATTAGATGAACATTCCTGTGGCTGCGATGTTACGTCTCCACGTAAGACTATCTTGTGTGGACTTTCATAATCTTCGTTACTCCTAATAGAATTCTGTGTCGTCACATTTATAGTTCGGTTGTTCGCCTCAATGTTCACTTCATCTTTGCTTACGACTTCTGCTACCACCCTAGCCTGGTCTTTTCTAGCTCTTAAATGATTTTCCGCGCGTCTGCATTCATTTCTGAGATCGCGATTGCTCCTTATGTCGCATCCGAAAATTAGAGTCGCAACTGTGTCAGAAATGTTTTGTTTAAGTATCGCAACCAAGTCGTGTTCGAGTGGTTGAGTTCTCATCTGTAGGATGAGCGTCCTAACGTCCCCGTAAAAATCGTCAAATGTCTCTTGGGGTAACTGCTTTCTATCTATAATTTCTCTAAAGATCTCATAGTCTCTTTAAGTATCTCTAAACTGCCAGATAAGTTCTCTTTTGAGGTCGAAGTAGTTTAAGCCTTCAGCACCTTTATTTTCCTCGAGATACTGCCAAAACCATACCTCGGTGAAACCTGTTACTAGATAGTGGAAGTTCGCTAACATTTGCCTATTGGTCAGGCCTTTCATCTTTTGCAGAGAATCGATGCGGAAAATGAAATTCTCAACAGGTAAGGGTTTCGGTGCCCCGTTAAACTTTATTCCCCACTTGTGTACGTCAGTCTCCTTCTCATGAGGGTTAGACGGCTCGCACCAAGTCCCTATACCGGGGTTGGCAACTTCGTACTGAAACGACGGTATTGGAAGGTCATTAAGTCGTTCGGCAGTCTGTCGAGGTGGCAATTTGGGGTAGCCTGTAGCAACTTCCAACTCGCAGACCTTTTTCTGCAGAGCTTGCACTTTTCCTTGGAAGTTTTTCATCAAATCGCCCATGCTATCTGCGAATACTGCCAACATCTCTTTCTAGCTTTCGCCTACCCCCGAAGATACCAATTCTTCTACGTGCAAGTTGAGTAGTTCGTCGTCGTTATGTAGGTTATTTTCAAGTCTTGCTGGTGGGCGAGTGTTCCACTGATCCAAAGAGAATACATCGTAGAAAGCGGTCGCTACTAGCACAACTGTCAGATAAGCTTTCGGAGGAGATCAAGATCAATATGGTTTATGGCCAAATTCTCATGAAGATCCGAGAAAAAGTTCCGCGGGATGCTGTCAAGACCTTCCAATACCTTTTGGAACAGGCCAGAGAAGTAGAAGCCGCTAACAAAGAGGAGAAACCTTCAGAGAAATCTTTTGATACCAATGAAAAGAAACGGTGTACATTCTGTAGGAAAAAGGGACATGTAGCTGAAATATGTTTTAAGAGACTCAAAAGCAATGAGCTCGGCAAGGCCGCTGTGGAAAAGAAACCCAACAAATCTGCTTTAAATTGCTATGGTTGCGGAGCAGCTGGTTACTTCCGCTCAAATTGCCCTACTTGCAGCAACAAAAACGTAAATAGCCCGAATATGCTCGATTTCAACCTAATCGATTCAGTCATAATTGGAAGGAAAGTACCCACTATAGACATCAATATCAATGGTCTTAAGGGGGAAGCATACATTGATACGGCCGCTAGAACTAGCATAGCTGGAAACCGTTTATATGAACAACTTCGGAAGAAAGGATGTCCATTTGAGAAAGTCAACGCAGAACTTACTTTTGCTGATGGTGTGCCTCGAAAAGAAATTGTTTATGCCACAGTAGCAAGCATCACTATAGGAAAAAGGTTTCGGAAAATCCGTTTCATCGCTTTACCTAAGGCAAAAAACAATCGGACACTCCTCGGAATAGACTTCCTGGAACAATGCGGTATCGTACTGAATGTAGCACAGCGATGTTTCTATTTTATTGATGATCCCGACAAAACCTTTGACTTTAAAATGGCGAATAGCGAGGTATTGAAATCGATAGATGACAGGTGTCAATGCAATCAATCGCCAACAGACACGGTTTTGGGAAATATATCGGCATACCTCACGTGGTTGGATAATCGAGAGCCCATTAGTCCAATCGGAAACACGCCAAAAAGGAAAAAACCGAATGATTACTCACCACACAGTGTCCAACCAATCTTCTCAGACGCAGTGCCAGCGGATATGAAAACTCCAGAAAGATCAAGTGACCTCTTTAGGGAACCACGGAGAGTAGAACCTTGCGAAGCTAATGCCTGGTTTCACCTCAATTCCGTAGACGTAACACTTTGTCCTGAAGAAGAAAAGCATTTGGAAGCAAAGGCACAGATACAGCTTGGAAAATGTATAAAGCAACAAGAAGATGTCTTTGGAGAGATCACAGCACCAATCTTACAACAAGTTAAAGAAAATATACCGTTTGAGTTAAGAACCGATGCCAGCAGTTATGCCATCGGTGCAGTACCACTCCAGGGGGAGGGAGAAATGAAACGACATAACTACGAACTTGAGAGAGCTCACAATACACACAGCAAGGCGAACACGTCGCTGGAAGCCACCAAGGAAAAAGTCATCTACTATGTCAGTGAACTGGCGAAAAGATCCAATCAGAGGTGCGAAGCCTTAGGTTAGGTTAGGTTAGGTTAGGTAGGGTTATGAGATTGTCATAAAACACTAGGCACCAAAGTGGGCCCATCGCGATCCCTAGGAAACCTTCACGGCAAAAAACCTAAACCCAATCCTCCAAGCAATTAATCTCCCTACAAAATCTGAAGAAATCCTTGTTATGGTTCAAGGACCTCACCTCCTCCAAGTTATCGAAGAAGTATCTACCCAGGTACTTTAGCCTTATCCTGGCAATTCCTTGACATTCACAGAGTATATGAGTTATATCCTCTGAGACATGTAGGTCATTGCAGTACCTACAAACATCCGTATCGGATAATCCTAGTCTCATGGCATGCCTCTTTAGGAGACAGAGGCCAGAGAGTATTCCTATCGCTGTTCTTAGCCTCGATCTATTTAACTTAATTATCTCCCCAGATTTCCTGCGATCTAACACAGGCCACAAGGCCTTAGACACCCTGTGACCATCTAAGTTTGACCATCTTAGATTAGCCGTGTCAATGATTTTATCCCGGATAATTCCCTTAGCCACGCATCCTGGTGGTTTAATACTACCAATTATATCGCTACGTGGGAGCCCCGCTCCTCTTTTAGCCAGCGCATCGGCTTGCTCATTGCCTTCGATATCGCAGTGTCCAGGTACCCAACATAATCTTACTCGGTTCTGCGTACATAATACCCTAAGCATTGTGCGGCAATTCCTGATTAACTCAGAATTGGTGACGTAGGACTCTAGCACCTTTAGCGCAGCCCGACTGTCAATGTAGATGGCGATATTCTTATCGGATATTGATCCCATCTCAAGTAATTCCGCAGCCTTAAGTACAGCTAGAACCTCTGCTTGGAACACACTGCATGTGTCCGGAAGTCTCAGGGCCACCTGTAGGTTCGTATCTCGCGAGTAAATACCTGACCCCGTGCCCTCACTGGTCTTAGAACCATCTGTGTATATTGCAATCTCATTGCGGACAGAGACTGTCTTCCTTCGCCAGTCCTCTCTAATAGGATACAGTACTTCATATGGTGTGTCGAAGTCTAAGGTGCCAAGTATATCGTCCGATTCGTCAGGGATTCCGGGAAAAGATTCCTTGAGAATGGAGCTGTGTCCTATGTTATTAGTCCTGAAGAGACCAACGTTAGTGAGCCGAAGCGCACTGTTGCCCGCTTGAAATTTGATTTGTAGGTCTAATGGTAAGAGATACAGGAAGATCTCGAGTGCAGCCGTAGGTGTTGTGCGTAGAGCACCTGTCATGGCAATGCAGGCTGATCTTTGTACCATGGCCAACATATCCCGTGAGTTTTTCGTATTCGTTGCCTTCCACCACACAAGAGCCCCATACGTAAGGATGGGTCTGACTGCCATGATGTATAGCCAGTGCATCATTGCGAGCTTCAGGCCCCATTTTTTCCCCGCGGTCCGCTTACAGATGAAGAGAGCATTATATGCTTTGCGGACTCGTTCCTGTATGTTAAGTTTCCAATTTAGTTTCCTATCCAGCATTATACCAAGATATCTGGCGCGATCCGAAAGGGAAAGCTCCACCCCTGCTAGCTTAGGCAGTTTGAAGGGTGGTATCTTGTATTTTCTACTGAAGAGTACCAATTCAGTTTTATCCGGGTTGACGTGTAGTCCACACCCTCTTGCCCATTTTTCGAGACTATTAAGAGCTGATTCCATCATTTCACTTAATGTATCCAGGAACTTACCCTGAACTAAAATCACCACGTCATCCGCGTAAGCAGACGCTTATACCTGTATTGCTTAGTTCTTTAAGTATCCCATCGATGACTAGAACCCAGAGGAGAGGTGGTGGTAACGCCTCCCTGGGGAGTCCCCCTGGTAACGGATTTTCTTATTGAACTGTTTCCGATAGTGGAGTTAATGTTTCTAGAGCCGAGCATATTGCAGAGCCAATTGGTAATGCTATGCTTGACATTCATAGATTCCAGGGCCTGTTTGATGGCCCTACCTTCTACATTATTGAAAGCACCTTCTATGTCTAGGAAGGCTGCTAGTGCATATTCCTTATAGTGAAGGCTAGCTTCTATCTTCCCTACTACGTCGTGTAAAGCTGTTTCCACCGATTTCCCCTTCAAATATGCATGTTGAGCTTTGCATAGAATGCCGTTGCAACACTTGCTTCTGATGTGAATATCAAGAAGCCTTTCAAGTGTCTTGAGCAGGAATGACGAGAGACTTATGGGTCTGTAGTCTTTCGCTGAAGTGTGGCTTGGCTTACCTGCCTTAGGTATGAATATAACCCGCACTTCCCTCCATGCCACTGGTACGTAGCATGCCCTTAAACAATGTTTAAAAATTTCCCTAAGCCTGTTTCTGACCTTGGCTGGAGCTTTTTGCAGCATAGCTGGCAAAATTCCATCAGGGCCTGGTGCCTTGAATGGTGCGAATGACATAATAGCCCATCGCAGATTCTTCCATGTAATGAGATTTTCTACGTCGTCCCCTATTGACCTACCAATATACGAGTAGCCATGAGTAGTAGAATCCATTGGCGATCTACTTCCTGGGAAGTGAGCTTCAATCAACGTTTCTAAAACTTCTTCGCTACTTTCTGCCCACGAGCCGTCAGATTTTTTGATGAATCTTGGGACAGAAGTGTCTTTAGCTAGCATCTTGCGAAGTCTGGAAGCTTCACTGGTATCCGCAATGGACTGACAAAATTCCTTCCACGACTTTCTTTTTGATTGCCTAATTAAGTATTTAAACTCCCGCTTGCGGTACATGTATTCATCCCATGTAGTACCTTCCCCTATTTCTTTGGCCCTGCTGTAGAAATGCCTAACCTGTTTTTTCTTGGAGTTGATTTCCTTGCTCCACCAAGGAGGTTGGGACCTCTTAGACTTCTTTCTTAGTGGGCAGGCCCTTTCAAATGCCATGTTCATTACTTTGCCTAAGTTGTCTACCGCCTTATCTATATCTTGAGGGTCGCCACTGCGAATAGGCCTATCCTTAAGATGTTTCCTTACTAGCTCTGTGTACATACCCCAGTCTGTACTCTTAGGGTTTCTGTAGCTGTTGCTAGCCCTAGTTTGGAAATTAATATGGAAGCATATCCATCTGTGATCAGAAAGAGATGCCTCCTCTAAAACCCTCCATTTTTCTACCGTTAGGTGATCAGAACAAGAAGCTAGTGTTATGTCAATCACTTCTTGTCTGTTCCTAACTACAAAAGTTGGCGTAGATCCCTTGTTACATATGGTGAGCTTGGTCGAAAGAATGAAATCGAAAAGACACTCACCTCTTGTATTGGTATCACTGCTACCCCATTGCGAGTGATGCGAAGCCTAAACGACATCGATACCTACGGACGAGAGACAAGATGCCTCAAAGAGCAGATCGAACGACTCCGCGAGAAACTTGATAAGATTCTCATGAAGTTGGAAATCATCCGAGGCAAATCCCAATACGACTCCGAGTTCCTCAAGAAATACAAGAAAAATTCAAGCAAAAAAAAAAACAAATATTTGGCGCAACAGCTCTTTAAAGTGCCAGGGCCTAGCTTCTCGCAACCACTCATGTTGTGTGCGTTATATTTTTCACACGAATGGAAGGGACCTACAGTTTAATGCCGAATCCGAACGGCGATTTGAGAAACTTTTTCATGACAACAATACTCTCGGATGTTTGTCAGACGCTCGCGAGAGGTGGGACCGTGAAAAACTTTTTTGGTATTTTCTGGGATTCGAACTTGGAACCTCATGCGTAGTGATCCGACACACTAACCACTTACGCCACGGCGCCCACTAAAAATTTCAAGCAACGGCAACTCGAAATCCAAAATATGGAATCGAAGCTACACGAGTCCACACTGCAGTTGGAGCTATCCAGAGGAGAAGTGGCCAAGTTGCTCGCAATCCAAGGTAAGCTACTGAAGGAAGTCGAGCTCTTGCGACTGCAACAGCAATCCACGGGTATTAGCCCCAGCACCAGCGCTAGTAAAAGGCGAAAAGGCTCTACAATCTCGAGACGCCACCGAGCTGGAAGACGATCATCTTGCCAAGGAGCTGGAAAAAGCACATATGCATTCCGCCAAACAACAAGAAACCAATTTCAGTATTGCACTCGAAAGCAATCCAACCGTTCCATTGGGAACATATCACGCATCAATGTTAATACCGTATGCGGGTAGCTCTGCTGACCTACCCGAACCAGTGGTTCCGATCAAGAAGAGGGGCAGACCTGCTAAGACAGCTACAAACGTTGTAGAATCCGATGTTCCAAAGAAGACCCAAAGAAGGATGACTTCACCTGTTCCTGCCACATCATCGGGACGATCTATGCGACAGAGGGGGAGATTCTAGCAGGCATCCTAATTTTGCACATTTTATATTTCATTTTTTCTTTCATTTATCATTCTGTTAACTTATAAAATACATATTCAACTTGCATACTTTACATACATACACTCAGTTTACATACAGATGTACATATATTTATATTCACAACCATACATTTTCATTATATTCATACACACATTTGTAAACACTAATATTTTTTCCTATAATAATCACATCATGTAAGAAAACACTTTTTAAATACAAAATTCGAATGTGCTCCACCTGTGTAACGTAGTATGTAACGTCTATACACATAATTGGTCGAAAGAGAAATAATAAAGAAATAAAAGCTAAGAACCGTTACAATTGTGTGTATAAAAGGGCGATCAGGAGCTCGTCGCAGTCTTTCCCAGTCATCCATTGGAGCTACACGACTAGTTTAGAGCATTGCAGAGTGGACGAATTGAACAATTCAATTTGGTCGTTTGGCCCTCTGACTCATACTCTCTAAGGAAGATTTGCATTGTAATAGTATAGAGTATAGATAAGACTAAAACAAAATGTAAGAATCTAAATATAAGAACTAAAGATTTTCCTAATAGGTCTACTCTATAGGTGGTTATTTAAGATCTGTAATGCGCTATGATGTGTGGCTTCTTGGTCCTGTTATCCTGTTCTACTGCTATGGAAATAGTAAGGTAAGTATGTGTGTGTGTTGTGTCGTCTTGTATCGTTGAGTCCTTTGATCGAACAGTGGCCGGTGCCTCGGATACTTGACGAGTGCCGAAGTCAACCCTTTCTGTCCCTACCACAACTTGCCATCAGGTAAACCCAATGCAAGGCTGGTCAGGACTTCCAGCATAAACTCCAACACGGACAAAGTTTCAAGACCTTCTACTCACGCCTCACACTGAATCTGACAAAGAGCCTTGATTCAACGGCAGCAGCTAGCATTAGGCCTTTCCACCTTGACCCGTTCTTCATCTCTTCATAGACCTCCGACTACCTCACGAGATCTACTAGCAACAGGCCTGTAGATTGGACAGCCGTCTTCAGTCTATGATGAAAGAAAGAACCTAAACAGCCCTTGAACATGGGAAAATGATAGAAAAGTAAAATAAAATAAGAAAAAACTAATTGGGAAGCAGCTGCAAGTCCAAGATGACAGCGGGCTTGCGATGTGTTTCTAACCGGTAAAATTTGCCCAACGTTGAGGTAAGATACCATTAGGTGTCAATATTACAACGTTGGTACGTTTTGTTGAACATTGGTACGTTTCCCCCCCCCCAACAACCAGCGCTTGTCGTAAAAGGCGACTAAGGGGACAAATCAGATCTAGGCAATATAACACCCAAGTGAGCCTAGCGACACATATACTACCTTAAAAACCCTCCCACAAGTGTGCATGCGAGTCCGTGGGTTGACACGACTGGAGATCACCGGTGTCATAAAAGAAAGATCAAACAATACTAAAACAGGAGCATGCACGTGTCAAACAACAAACATCATCGCAATATGGTGCAAAAAATTGTATTGCAAAACTGCATCATTATGGTAATACTTGCAAAAAGGAAAGGCACTACCCCGCCAGGCACTACCACTGCTGTGCATGGTACTGATCCTGGACCGAGCAGAAATGTTCGGGTCAGAGCTATACGGATTCCGGGGGCTAGCAAAATAATGAAACAGTTTGGACGCAATTTGAGGGTCGCGAGTTGGAACGTTGGAAGCATGACCGGTCGAAGTTACGAGCTGGAAGAGATGATGAATAGAAGGCGGGTGGACATCTTGTGTGTCCAAGAGACGAAATGGAAAAACACCGGGAATCGGGCGCGTTTCTTGGACGTTAGGACAAAAGATTACAAGATGTTCTACTACGGAACGGAAAAGGCTAAGAACGGAATCGGTATCATCCTTGCGGCAGAGCTACTTGGAAGCGTCTTGAGCATTTCGAAGTCCAGCGACCGTTTGATGTCTCTCAAATTAGTAATACAAGGAGAGGTGTGGAATATTGTCAGTGCATATGCTCCCCACGATGGGTACAATCAGAGAGATAAAGATGCATTTTGGCTAGATTTCCACAATCTCCTTAAGAACATCCCAAAGGAAGAATTTCTATTTGTTGGAGGAGATTTGAATGCACATGTCGGGAAATCAAACGAAGACTATGAAGACTGCCATGGAGGACTAGGATATGGAACCAGGAACCTTCCTGGTGAAGACATCCTAAGCATGTGCAAATCACACGGTCTTATCGTGTTAAATACCATGTTCATCAAACAAAGCCGACACCTGATCACTTACAGCAGTGGTGGAGATGAAACTCAGATTGACTACCATTTGGTAGGCAGTTTCATGAAGCCCCGGGTAAAAGATTGCAAAGTGATCCTGGGAGAGGCAATCGCTCGGCAACACCGTCTCCTGCTAACAGAAATTTTTATGAAAACACCGAAGAAAAGCAAACAAACAAGGGTCTCTGAGAAAATCAAGAGGTACAATCTGGACAAAGAAAAAGGCCAGGCTTTTGTTTTCGTAATGAAAAATTACCTCTCTCACACCATCAACGGAGCTGAGGATGAAGAGTGCAGAGCACAAAATATGTGGGATTCCCTACAGCGAACTTGCTTAAATAAGGCCAAATCACTGCTAGGAGCTTCAAAAGGCCACCATCAACACGCCAAAGAAACATGGTGGTGGAGTGATGAAGCTAAGATGCTGATAAATGAGAAGAAAGCGGCTTTCAAAGCTTGGTCAAAGTGCCCCTCTAATAATAGTGACGAAAAAGCTCGCCTCGAAATGGAATACAGATGCTGCAAGAAAAAAGCGAAGAAGAAGTGCGCCCAGCTTCAAGCAGAGAGTACGGAGGGCCTGTATCGGGAGCTGGAGAAAATATTTTCCCCGGTTGCTGATGCAAACCAGGCTATCCAGGAGCTGCGAAGATACAATATGAACAAGAGCGCCACTATCTTCAAAATAGCCGCCCAAAGAAGGAACAATGCTCAGGAGATTCGTTCGCCAAAGTTCATTAGCAATGCTCATGGCCAGCTTCTTGTGGATGACGACAAAATTCTGCAGAGGTGGCGACAGTATTGTGAAGAGCTTTTAAATGAACAGTTTCCCCGGCTATACTTTCCAAGAGCCACCCCTAACTGTGAAAAAATAGCCGACATTACAGTCGAAGAAGTTAGTGAGGTGGTCAAATACTCCAAAAAACGAAAAGCGGTTGGGCCAGACGAAATACCCTCTGAGTTCTGGAAAAAGATGGGAGACGTCGGGTTCAGATGGCTCAGAATTCTTATCTCCAAATTCGTGAGAGGTGATCCAATGCCGAATCAATGGAGGGAAAGTTACCTCCTCCCTGTATACAAAGGGAAGGGTGATACGCGAAACTGTGATAACTACCGTTCGATCAAGCTGATGTCACACACCATGAAGATCGTTGAGCGGGTATTAGGTGGCCGACTGCGAAAAATAATACGGCTATCTGATGATCAGTGCGGGTTTGTCTCGGGTAAATCAACCACAGATGCAATCCAAAGTATAAGGATCATAATGGAAAAACATCGTGATTCCTTAAGGGATTTGCATATTGTATTGGTTGACTTTGAAAAGGCATTCGACAGACAACCACGAGATCTGATATGGGTGGCGCTAAGACATCGAGGGGTTTCAGAAACCTATGTACAGATGATCATGGACATGTACGAAGGAGCAAAGACAAGAGTAAGATGTCCCGCTGGAGTAACCAAAGAGTTCCCAATCAAAGTCGGGGTGCACCAGGGAAGCGTTTTAAGTCCTTTGCTCTTTATTACAGTCCTTGATTATCTGCTTGAAGGTAAAGTGATGGACCCCAAGGTACATCAGTTATTCTTTGCTGACGATGGAGCCATCATAAGTGAGGATCCTACATCCCTGCAACGAGCACTTGATGTGTGGGTGGACGTTTTGGAGGGAAATGGGTATCGCATTAGTTCAAAAAAGACAGAGTACTTGTGCTGCCCGTTCTCTGATCCACTCAGGCCTATTCCATACATTTATTTGAATGGAACAGTGCTTCCCAAGTGCGAAAAGTTCAAATATCTGGGATCTATGATCAATAGCAAAGCAACTTGTGATGACGACATCAATCATCGTGTAAGCGTAGGGTGGATGAAGTGGCGAGAAAATTCCGCTATCTTCTGTGACAGAAAAATGCCCCCTAAGTTGAAAGGAAGGCTCTACACCGCAGTTGTACGTCCAGCGCTCACATACGGTTCACAATGTTGGACGATGTACAAAAAGTATGAGAGTAAATTAACGGCAGCTGAGATGAAGATGCTTCGCATGACAGCAGGAGTGACCAAGCTTGATCGAATAAGAAGTTCGAAGATCCGTGGAAGCTTTCACATCAAGGAAACCATCGTACACAAATTAGAGCGCGACCGGCTCAGCTGGTATTGCCACGTTCAAAGAAGAGATCATTTGAACCCTGTTAAAAAGGCAATATCTATGCACGTTCCAAAGACATCGCGATGTAGGAAAGGCAGGCCTATAAACGCCTGGATCAGACAAATGCGACGACATCGGCATTTCATTGGCCTCAGTAACCGAGTGATCCAAAATCGGCAGGCCTGCCGATATTTTCTGAGGTCAAATAGGCGAACCCCACAGGCGGATCAGTAGAAATGCAGTGAAGTGGGAGGGCTGTGATCCCTTGTTTTCGGATCATAGCCTCGCTGATAAAAGGAAGAAGAAGAAGAAGAAGATTGGTACGTTTCGTTGACCGTTGGTACGTTTCGTACCTCGGAACTTCGTTGGGCGCCATTGTTGTGAGCAAGGGTAGGGCCACGGAGGCAACTTCGGTGCAGGTGAGGAGGGCGGCGGCATGCTCGCGGTTGCTCGGCTCAGCTCGTCGGACGGGGTGGTTCTTGCCAACCCCACCATACACCACCTACTCAACAAACAAAAAATCATGCCGAGATAAAACTAAACCTAAGAGAAGAGAAAGCTAAACCCTAACCAGACATCGGACGGACGAAAGAGGATAGAAAAGAAAAAGAAAAGAAAACTATGTCCAAGGACTTATGCCTAAACCAAGGAGAAAGTGTGGAAAAAAAAACGCGAACTAAACCTAACTAGACTAGCCTAAACCTAAACTAACCTAAAACTTACAATAAGCCCTAAAGCTACCCCTAAACTACCTTAAAACTACCCTAACTTACCCTAACACGCAACTACTCCTTTCCACAGTCTCCCTCAGATATAGGTTCGTCAAGAACCCGTGGTATGCCAGATGTTAATGGCAAAGGTTGGCCAGCCCACCCTTAACGTCTTCCGACGCAAACCAATTGCTATCTCTCTGGCCCGACTTCTGTGAGAGATAGCCCCTCGGAGTACCTTCCGATCACTGCTGTAAGTTTGTCGTCAGTTCATGTCGTCAGCGTTCGTAACTGTCCCGTTGCGTCATTGTCCGTCCATAGAAGGACGGCAGGACCCGTCACCCACACATCACTAGCAAAGAGGAACTCTACTCGATCATAGCTTTTAGATCACAAAAACTCACTAAATTTAAAATCACTATGTAAACCATTTTATTATATAACTCAAGCAAAATCCAAAAACTAAAAACTAACTCTCTTTCTGCTCTTAACACTAAAAAGCTAAAAAAATTCAAAACAAACTTAAGGTTAACTTAAACTACTCACGGTTTTACTCTGGGAATCCCCCGCTGTTCTGCCGGCAGCACAAGGAAGGATCCTTGTTTCCTTTTATCCTGGAATCGCGCACTAAAACAGAATTAAAAGCAGAAAGCCCTAACCTTAACATAGATTAAAACTAAACTAATCTAACCTTAACACTATATTCAGTTAAAATTCACTTCTTAATTCCAAAAAAATATATGGTAGCACTTTCTGCGTCCCACGGAGCGCCTCTGGGCGTTGAGGGTAGATCCAGGGACACCCTTGGGGCCCTGTAGTGGTGGAGCACCCAGGCTCTCCTCTTGTCTATTGAATGTTTTCCTATCGCTTGTAATATGTTTGTAGTTTGTGTCCTTTGCGTTGTCGATTCGATGTTCTTTGTTGTAAATGCGTCGGCTCGTCCTTGGTTTTGTGTGTGTATGTATGTGTTCGTGTATATAAAGGCGTATGGTAAACCGTACCACTACCCGCTTTTGCAGTACCTCGGCTCCACCGCTTTAATGTGATACCGTATCTCCGGCTAGGCCCGTTACGGTTGCCGCTTTACCGCGGTAGCTCGACCCACTACCCAAGTAATTCTGTAGGGAAGAAACTATGTAAGGGGACACCGAATTCCCTACCAGCATTTTTACCTACCTCTATACAGCTGATATTTCACCTACAGGTGCGCCGTTGCACTGCCTATGGGTACTGACTTGAGGAAATCGAGGTATCTAAAATAAAAATTTTAAGAACCTGCCCTTTAAATCGCAGTGCCAACTCACCCTGCAATTAGAGTTCAAATCTCTTAGAAATGAAATTTAACTCACTGTTTCACAGACCAAAAAGAAATGTTTCTACCCTGTGGGTGTTTGCCTTAGGACCTCGACCGCTCGCTCGATTTGAAAAAAAACTGCAAGTGAATTGCCGGTCAATGCTCTTTGGCCCACTTTCTGTTCTTCTTTTCCTCAACCCGTTTATCTTATTTTTTCTCTGTTCTAATTCTCTCACCTCTCTTTTCTCTCACTCATTCGGAACATTGAAATTACCTTTACCTTCCAATATCCCTAGCCTCTTATGTCCGGTCACAATGACTACATTTGTTCAGTTTATTTAACCACTATGGCATAAATAAACTAACTTACTTACTTACTTAGGTGGCGCTACAGTTCGGGGTGAACCTGGGCCTCAACCAACAAGCCTCTCCATTTAGCTCGGTCTTTAGCTAGTCGCCTCCAGTTGCGCACTCCAAGTTGGTCGAGGTCCCCTTGAACTTGTGCGCGCCACCTACGGCTATGATTCCGTCTACTGCGTCGTCCCTCGGGGTTAGATTCGAAGACTCTGCGGGCCGGAGCGTTGGTGTCCATTCGCTCTACATGTCCTAGCCATCTCAGACGTCTAATACGCAGTTTTGTGACTAGGTCGCTGTACAGCTTGTATAGTTCGTGATTGAATCTTCTCCTCCAAAACCCGTCAACGCAAACGGGACCGAAAATCTTACGAAGAATTTTTCTCTCGAAGCGGCCAAGGATATCTTCATCCTCTTTTAATAAAGTCTACGTTTCAGCGCCGTAAAGCAGGACTGGGATGATCAGTATTGGTTTTCCCTTCTTGTTGACAGCATATACTTGGTTTTGCCCTCGTTTATCGCTAAACCCATTTTGGCCGCTTCCGCCTCAATGCTTGCAAACGCACCGGTGACAGCCCGCTGAGTTCTTCCGATAATGTCTATATCGTCGGCGTATGCAAGCAGTTGTACAGACTTGTAATAGATTGTGCCTCCGGTGTTGGCTTGTGAGTTCCGCACAATCCGTTCAAGTATAATATTGAAGAAGTCACATGACAGCGCGTCACCTTGTCTAAAGCCTTTTTTGACATCAAAGGTCTCGGTGAGGTCATTACCGACCTTGATGGAGCAGCGAGCGTTCTCCATCGTCAGCCTGCACAGACGGACAAGTTTGGCAGGGATGTCAAAACCAGAAATGGCTCTATAAAGCTCTTCTCTATAGATGCTGTCATAGGCGGCCTTGAAATCGATAAAGAGGTGGTGAGTACCGATTTGGAATTCTTGGGTTTTCTCCAGGATCTACTGAAGAAGATTTGATCGATGGTGGACTTTCCTGGCCTGAAACCGCACTGATAGGGTCCAATCAGGCTGTTGACAAAAGGTTTCAGGCGTTCACACAATATCGCAGAAAAGATCTTGTATGCGATGTTGAGGAGACTGATGCCTCTATAATTGGCGCAGTTGAGGGGGTCTCCTTTCTTGTGGATCGGGCAAACGATGCTGAGATTCCATTCATCAGGCATACACTCGTCTGACCAAATATTAGAAATGAGTTGGTGTATGCACTCTACCAATTCATCCCCTGATGCCTTGAAGAGTTCGGCCGGTAAGCCGTCAGGTCCAGCAGCCTTGTTGGATTTTAGCTTGGATATTGCTATCCTCACTTCGTTTTGGTCAGGTGGACGGAAATTTTGACTATCATCGTCTATGTTGAATGGTTCATTCTGCCTGACAGCGGGATGTTGGTCTTCGTCGCCGTTATACAGTCTGCAGAAGTAGTTTTTCCATATTCTCAGCACCGACTGTGATTCTACTACGAGGTTTCCATTTTCATCTCTACAGGTTTCTGTACGGCTATTACTTCTTTGACACGTTCTTTTTACCTTTTGGTAAAACTTCCGTACATTGGTCCTGGAGTATAAACTCTCGGTATTCTCAAACGTGCGCTAAATAAGCTAACACTACATTAATAAAACCTTATCTAAAATAAATACAATAAAACATAGAGGTGATAATAATAACACATAACCAGGGTTAGGATTTTGTTGAAATAAAAAATTAAAAAAGGCAAAAAAAAGGCATTTATTAAAAAATAAGAAAAGGAAAGTAAATGCACATTTAGTTATAGTAGCATTGAACTACCAAAAGCTTTTTGAAATTTTCTGGTAACAATCTTCTCCGATTGTTTCTTAGAAGCGCCTTTAATGAGCTAAATGACCTTTTTTACTTCAGCTGAAAGGAGTGGAGCCCATTTAAAGCTTTCAACATTATTAACATCAATATTTTCTGGAAGTTTGGAATCCAAGTCGCCGTTCATTACAGAATTTATCTGCTCAATAGTTTTCAGTCCCGTATTTGCATTGAAAACGGCAGTAAACTTCTTCAGGACTTCCTTTGTAATCGGCCATTTTGCTTTTTTCAAGTTTTACTGAATGTTCTTTAAAACCGGCAAGACTTCGCCAATTGATGTTCCTTGATCAGAATAATGCTAGTTAAAAATATAAGTACAGACTCTCAAAAATACCCGTTTTTTGTAAGTTTTCGACTTTTTTGGGTCGACTAAACCTAAATTTGACTTTGATGTACACCAGCTGCGCTTGTACTGCTTCATCTTCAATCAATTCCTTTGCAAACACAACACAGCTTGCATCGTCTTCAAGAACGCTGACGATTTTTTTAATCCGAGCAAAATAATCCGCATAATATGTATTGTATACAAACAAGAAATATGTAATAGAGTTATACAGAGTAAGTGGTTATGTACATATTTGCATGTTGACTCTCCCCACAGACTAGACGTTTTAAATTTGAATGCGTCTAGGAATTTAGATATGCGTATTACGTAGTGTGAGTAAGATGCATGCATGCAAAAGCGCATTTTTTACAACTTTTTTAGCGAACAAACTTTGAGAAAAAAGCAAAATAGGCAAAAAAGGCAGAAAAAGGCAACAACGACAAAAAAAGACAAAAAAAGGCAATAATGATATAAAAAGGCAAAAAAAGGCAAAATAAAATACATATATTTGGAATCAGGAAGACATGAAACGTGTTTGTGTAAAGTCGATACTGTCTTCCGATTAAGCAAAAAAAAGAAGCAAAGTTAGCAAAATCCTATCCCTGCACATAACATATCTACCTCTATAACGTTAAGTCTTTTGGGGACTTTTAAAGCTAACTAATGTGAATGGGGCTTAGTTGTAATATCCCACAGTCAAAAAAAAGGGAAGTATTTTGCCAAAGAGTTTATGCGGAGGAGAGATATCGCCTACCCCCAGCTGTCAAAACTCGATGGATCGTGCTGGATGGCAGTAAGTACGAATTTTTATTTATATTTTTATTTTTTTATTTTTTTTTTTTTTTAACTATGGATTTATTTTTCTTTTAGCGGTGAGGTAGTAACCAGCTGTCTAGGAAAGTATGGACTATTTTGTGTGAGAGGTATCTTCTGGACAATTATGAGGATTGCCCAGCATATAACCTCGAATCGCGTTTGTTTACGTTTTCGCCCTATTAAGATTTTTTTTCTTTTCTTTCAGATTGGTGCCAGGAATCGTTTCTCGATTCCACGTAGTTTCTCAGAACCTAGGTGACACGGTTACCAATTGCTTAGTGTGTGAATCAACCTCAAGATTTATACATGAAGAGCCTATGACGTCAATGGCAGAATTCATATCTCAACAAGAAGTAGAAGATATAATTAAAAGCTTGCAAGTGAAAACAACGGAAGGGTTAGATGGAATCAAAAATATCTACTTGAAAAATTTACCGAGTTCGGGAAAGAACTTTTTGACGCTCCCATTTTAATTCCTGTCTAAAACTTTAATACTTCCCTAATCGCTAAAAGGTACCGATTCCTAAGCCGGGTAAGCCGCCAGAAGACGCTTACAGCTACAGACCGATAAGTCTTCTTAGTAGTCTCAGCAAAATTTTCGAAAATATTTCGAAGAAAAAATTATTAACAATAATTGAAAGACAAGAAATTGTTTCCCAATGAACAATTTGGATTTGGAAGCCAATCAGTGGTGCTGTACATCAAGTTTATAGAATTAAAAAAAACTTAAAAAGTAAAAGGTCACAAGGGAAATCAACTGGTTTTGTACTTCTTGACATTGAGAAGGCCTTTGATCCTGTGTGGCATTAAATATTGTCTTTTGGTTTCCCGTCGTACGTAGTTAAAATTGTACAAAGTTTTAATCAAATAGACTTTTTTTTAGTATACATTAATAAATATCGTTCGGAATTAAAATATTTTACCACTGGTGTTCCACAAGGCTCAGTTTGGGGGCAAATTTTATGTAACATATTCACATCCGATTTTCCTAAACTCCCCTCCTGTAAATCAGCAATTAGGTGTCACAATTGAGACAAACCTTCAAAATGCCATCGAGATATTACAATATTAGAGAACAGTTTTGTATCGGGCAACAGTGGGTAAGTGGCCCAACCTTAAACATATATAAAATGTTTTTTAAGTACTAAAGTAATATAATCCTAAAGTAATGGGTAGACAGCTGGACCGAGGGTACCCGGCGGCTTACCCGGTGGCGTGTGTTGCTGCACCCATGAAAAAAAATTGTAGTACTAAAGTATATACTTTAATTCTGACCAAACTTCGTAGCAACTTTTCCAGGCGGGACGCGTTGCTGCTTCTAACAAAAAAAAAATTGTAGTACTGAAGTACTTTACTACTCAATTACTACTAAGATTATGACCAAACTGCGCAGAAACTTCACCCAAAAATACGCGGAAGCGTGCGTTGCTGCACCTAACAAAAAAATGGTAGAACTAACGTACATTACGTAAGTAGTCGGCTGATTCTGACCAAACTTCACAGAAACTTTACCCGGCAGCGTGCATTGCTGGACCTAACCAAAAAAATTTACTAGTTAAGTACTTTACTACTAGATTACTACTAAAAAAGTGGCCCGATTTTGACCAAACGTCACAGAGACTTTACTCGGCGGCATGCGTTGCTACACTTACATTTTATACATACAATACGGTGACGTGAAATAGCGCCCTACGAAATAAGGCCATATTCGAAATATGGCCTTATTACCATGGAAAAATGGAAATAACGCCCGGCGGGTCTTATTTCCAACACAACTTGGAAACTCAACCACATTTAACCATGAAAATAAAGCCACATTTATGGAAAAAAAGAAAATCAGAAATATAGCCTTATTTCCATATTAATATAGAAATAAACCCACATTTTCCAGTTGACGATAATAGCTACTACGAGTAGTAAGAAACGGTGACGTGAAATAGCGCCGGCCACATGTGGCCTTATTTCCATTTCTACGTGGAAATAAGGCCACACGAGTGTTGTGGCCTTATTTCAATAACTGCTGCGAAATAAGGGCCAGTGGGTCTTATTTCATTTTTGGACATTCTTGAAGATTTACACTTTAATCAATTTGGAACCAATAAAAAAATGTACAAAAACATGGCCAAATGAAACAACACCAACTTTCAAAAATTGGCCATAATTCGCTTAATTGGCTGTGCGAATAACCGCCGAAAACAAAATCGACCAAATTTCAAAAATGAACAATTGCCCAAAATTTTTGAATGTTTCTACATCATGCAAGAAAGCCAAAAAAAAAGGACCAACCCTCCAAAACAGGAGCGAATGGCTGTGCAAATAATCGCTAAAAGAAGAATCGCCCAAAATCCGAAAATGAACGATCGCCCAAAATGTTATATTTTTTTTTTTTGAAATAATTTCTTAAAGTCATATCAGAAAAGCATATTGTCGATAGTAGTAAATAACTGTTATTTCTTGAGTTGTAAAAAAGCCGTGTTGTTTGTTACATCAATCTGGTCAAAGCGTTTTGTGCGGGCCGACAGTTGGTAAGTGGCGGGCTTCGCGTGATACATTTATTTAAGCCCCGCTTTCCCGAGGGGTTAGCCGCTCACGCCACTTCGTTGCTCCGCTAAGAGTATGTCAACAACTGTCAGGCAGGCGTCTGGGGCTAAGTCTATTCGAGGACAGTTTTGTGCGGGCCAACAGTGGGTAAGTGGCGAGTTTCGCGCGATTCATTTATTTAAGCTCCGCTTTCCGGAGGGGTTTAGGCGCTCACGCGGCTTCGTCGCTCCGCTAAAGGTATGCCAACAACTGTCAGGCAGGCGCCTGGGCTTAGCCTATTCGAGGACAGTTTTGTGCTCGATTCATTTATTTATACTCCGCTTTCCCGAGGGGCTTAGCCGCTCACGTGACTTCGTCGCTCCGCTAAGGGTATTTCAACAACTGTTGGACAGGCGCCTGTGGCCAAGTCTATTCGAGGACAATTTTGTGCGAAGCAACAGTGGGTAAGTGTGGCGCTTCGCTTTCCGGAAGGGTTTAGCCGCTCACGCGACTTTGTCACTCCGCTAAGGGTATGTAATCAATTGTCAGGCAGGCGCCTGGTGCTAAGTCTATTCGAGGACAACTTTGTGCGGGCGAACAGTAGGTAAGTGACGAGCTTCGCGCGATTCATTTATATAAAATCCGGTTTCCGGAAAGGTTTAACCGCTCACGCGACTTCATCGCTCCGCTAAAGGTACGTCAACAATTGTCAGGCAGGCGCCTGGGGCTAAGTCTATTCGAGGATAATTTTGTGCGGGCCAACAGTGGGTAAGTGGCGGGCTTCGAGCGATTGATTTATTTAAACTCCGTTTTCCGGAGGGGCTTAGGCGCTCACGCGACTTCATCGCTCCGCTAAGGGTATGTCAACAACTTTCAGGCAGGCGCCTGGGGCTAAGTCTATTCGAGGACAATTTTGTGCGGGCCAACAGTGGGTAAAAGGAGCGCTTCGCGCGATTGATTTCTTTAAACTCATCTTTACGGAAGGGTTTAGCCGCTCACGCGACTTTGTCGCTCGGCACACGTTTGTGGAAACTCCTCAGATTCGTTTTCAAAGTGCCTTTTAAGTGTAGCTCCTAAGAGAAAAAAAATTTAGATGTTACTCCATAGGTTACTCTCGTCATCCTGTAGATTTGAAGGTCTGGAAGGTCATAAACGGACTTCAATTCGGTTGAGTTCCAAAAAAATCTATGCACATCACGGTCTTTTGTATCAAGTGATGCCTTCTCGATATCAGAAACTATTCCAATAGAACCTTGTCGAAAATTTAACAAAATTTTTAAAACATCTGGAAGTAAATTCGTTCCGGGAAGTAGGAGTGTAATAAAGGACAATGTTGCGCATGTGCAATTATTTTTGATGTTGTCTTGTCATCTCGGTATACGGGCCGATGAGGCATATCGTATTTTCGGGTATTTTCACGTTCTTCAGCAACCTTTTCAGCAACTCCAGCATCCACAAGTTCTCGCATGGCTTTGTCGTATCGGAAAAGGTCTTCTGGTGATCTGGAAAGCTTACGGGTTAATGATTTAAATCGAATCCTAGCGCCTACTTCATTATCGTCCAACGACACGTTCTCTTCTCTCCGGGGTTAACATACCTGATATCGATCCTGCTTTTTCACTATTGATTTACGAAGAAATTCGTGAGTAAAATTATCGGACTGCGACTCTTCCAATTTTATTCCAATAGTTTCTAGATCCCAAAAGCTGCTTTCATTGCAATCATCTACTCGTACATACGTTAGTCGTACACACATTCAATGGTTGTTTATTGGCCACGGTTGGTTCTTGCGCCGAACTATTATAACTGCCTTGTCGTCTGTACGTTGGATCACATACTACTTTAGCATGCCATCCTTTGCATGTTTCACATCGCGAACGTTTCAAGGAACATTTCTTGCTGAGTGGCCACGGTATGTGCAACGAAAACATCTATTGTCTCCCGTTACATTTTTTCGTTTGATGGGATAACGATTTGCAAAAGAACAGCATTCTTTACTGGTAGTGGTAAATAGTTCAGCTGCCGTCGTGTATGTTTACGAGTATGTTGTCGCCGTGTGTTTTCTCTTTCGAAAAAGCTTTCAAGGACTTTCGTTTCTCTCTTAATGAATTTTAAGAGATGTTTTATTTCATTATCACCAACAGAAATCTCACTTACCGATTCTGATGCAGTAACTGTACTCTCGGAAGATGTTACTTTCTGATTTTCGCTTACCTCTTCTCCATCTTTGTGGCAACGACAATATTCTGCCCGCAAATCACCTGGCAAGCATCGCAAAAGCTTTGATTTTAGCTTTATAATCGTAATGTAATTATTCGATGAAATTGCCATGGATGTTAGCAATCTCGTGTATGTCACGTGACGGTGTTGTACAGATTATGTAGACCTTTTACACGACAATTTTGACGACAATTGGGGGATCGTCATCAACTGATTCATAGTCTTATCAATCTTATCAATTCGAGTTCTCAGTTGTCTGTTGTGGGGTACGCACGCGTCGGGAACAATTTTCCTTTTGATAGTTCGCTTATATATAATTTTAAATTTCAAAATGTCTTGCAATACTTGTGGAGAAAAAGTGGAGCGTTCCCAGCTGAAGGTAGTTTGCTGAGACTGCAGTAGCCTTTCTCATGCAGCATGCGTTAACGTGATGCCTGCCGATATCGACTTCATGAAAAGAGCAAACAAACTCTGGCGATGCACAAACTGTGTTGCCAACAAACGTCGTGACTCGCTATCGGGGGAATCGCTAGCCTGTGCCTCAAGTGCGGTGAACCAACATCTTCACAAAAAAGTTAACATCAATCGACCTGTTAACCCTACACCTTCACTAAGTTCACCAACACTGGAATCTAATGTTACACTTGACATGATTTACGCGGAAATATTAGAGGTGAAGCAGATTCAGAGACAACAGATAGAGGAACTGCAAATCAAAAATAATGAGTGTGAGCTTAAAATCCAACAGCTGTAGAAAAAAGTCGATCATCTCGAACAGCAACTGATCGCTAATGCAATAGAGATCTACAACGTCCCCCTTAACAACGACGGCACTTCCAACATTGATTTGGCTCTGAAGATCTTTCGCGATGGTTTGCTAGTCGACGTATCGGAGCAGGACATTGACCTCTGCTACACAAAACAGATAACTAAGCGGCGAAAAGATGCACCAAACAGTAATCAACAAAACAAGACTAACATTCTTCACGTCAAATTCGTCTCTCTCCAGTGCAAGGAGAAATTGATGAAAGCAAAGAGAGAAAAAAAAGCACAACTAACAACAACACTACTCAACGCGCATGGGAGACCAGAGAAGATGTACCTGAATGATTGTTTGACGTAGCAGACACGTCAACTTCTTAACACTGCAATATCGCTGAAGGGAAAGAAGGGGTATAAATATGTATGGACTAGGAGTGGGACAGTTTATATGAGGAAGAAGGAGGGTGATAATTCAGTAAGAATAAATTGTGCTACTGATTTTAATAATTTATGAATCCTCTTAACTCTGTTTCGTACTTAGTCCCTAATGCATGTAAATACCCAGCCAATTCCTTTAATTATGATGATATAGTCTGTTTACATCAAAATATTCGTAGTATGAGAAAAAACTTTTCAGTTCTGGTAACTCATATTGAGTCGCTCGCGAATTTTCCTACCGTCATTGTTTTGAGTGAAATATGGATATTTGAGAATGAATTAAAATTATATAATATACCCGGGTATACGCTTTTTGGCAATTGTAATGAACATACTCAGCTGGTGGTGTAGCAGTTTATGTGAAAAATGGGGTTGCAAGCGATTGTTCTCAGCTTAATTTTCGTAGCGCTGATGTAATGAAATTATCTTTTGTTTTTAGGAATGAGAGTTATACAATGTTGTGTGTATATAGATTGCACGAATTTGGTAAAGGTGTTTTCATTGATGAATTAAGTGATGCTCTTAGCGTCTGTAAGGAAAAAAACTTAATTGTTTTGGGTGACATCAATATTGATGTTTTAAATGAATTTGATAGAGATACAGAAAATTATTTATTTCTTATGGCGTCAAATGGTCTAAATAGTTTTATAAATGAGCCAACCCGTGTGACTGATGTATCCAAGACCTGCATCGACCATATATTCATTCGTCTTCACAAAAGCAATAAAAATATTTTTAGTGGTGTTGTATATGACTTAAAATTAACAGATCATTGTATGGTTGCACTCAGTATGTGTTCATATTCAGATCCATTAAAATGCTGCAATCCATCTGTAATAGAGAAATATTGTACGGATTATAATTTATTGAAGGAATGCTTAAAATATGAATTCTGGGAGCCGGTTTATTCAGAAAGTAATCCATCAATTGCTTTCGATCTCTTTCTCTTTTACAGAAGCATACAAAAAATTGTACTACTCTTTCACGGCGCATCTCGGGCTATACAAAATACTTAAAGCCATGGATGACGTATAGTTTTTTGCAACAGGTTAAAAATAAAAATAAAATTGCAGTGAAATGTAGAAAACACCCACAAAACATAAAACTTAAAAAATATTATGGCAATCTGTGCAAAACCGTTCATAGAAATATTGAGGAAACCCGTAATAAGTTTTATTCTGATTCTTTCGAGCGAGCTAGGGGTAATGTACGAGAAGAATGGAAAGTAATTGATAGTATTTTGGGTAAAAGTAAACAGCCTACCGAAATTGACTGTTTAGAAATCGATGGTATGAATTTCACTGATTCATCTTGCATTTCAAATAAGTTTAACGAGTACTTTACTGAAATTTCGGAAAAACTAAAGCCATCTCTTGAACCTTCTGTAGGATGCAATTGTCCCCTTTTCTCGTACATGACTGCAGAGAATATGCAATCAAATAGCTTTGTTTTTCAGTCGTTTTCTTCAGGTGAAATCTACAGAGCTATATTGTCCTTAAAAAATTAAAACTCTTGTACAAGTGATAGTATATCAAGCGTGTTTCTGAAAAAAATTTGCTTATATGTGGTTGACGTGTTAAGTTACTTGTTTAATCTTAGTGTTCAATGTGGCTGTTTCCTCGGCACCTTAAGTGCACAGAGATTATACCACTTTTTAAAAAAGGTAGCACAAAGAGTATATCTAATTACAGACCCATTTCACTGCTACCAACCTTCTCCAAGATTTTCGAAAAACTTCTTAAGTCGCGCATTGTGTCATTTTTAAATAAAAATAACTTTTTCAGTAGTAGTCAGTTTGGATTCAGAAGGGGAATGTCAACTGAGGATGCTATTCTTAGACTATATAGTCAGTTGTATGAGAATATTAACTGTAATAAATCTACAATGGCTCTCTTTGTTGATATGACAAAAGCATTTGATATGGTTGACCATGACATACTACCAGAAAAATTATATGCTGCTGGTTTTAGGGGTGTAATTCACAAATGGTTCACCTCTTATTTAAAATGCAGAGAGCAGAAAGTTAATATAAACGGAAATTTTAGTAACTCCCGTTTTTTAAAAAATGGCGTACCTCAGCGTTCGGTTCTCGGTCCGTTGCTGTTCTTAATTTATATAAACTCTATTTTTAAACTAAATTTAAATGGAACGTCTACTGCCTTTGCGGACGACATAGCATTCACCTATCAATCTCATACAGGTTTCGAGTGTATTGCAAGGATTTCTGAAGACCTTGAAACCTTGAGGCTTTGGTTTACTGCGCATAAATTAATCGTCAGCGAGAAAACAAAACTCATGTCATTTAAGATATCCGGTAACGTCTTATATGATTTTAATCTCTGTTTTCATGCACATGATTGTAAAAAGTTTTGCTTACCTGTTCATAGTTGCGGGAGAAGTAATTTTACATATAGCTCTCATTGTTCTGCTAATTGTTTTATAATTGAGTCAGTGCAACATTATAAATACCTTGGAGTCCTAATCGATCACAATTTGAATTGGAGAAAGCATATCCGAACCATTAAATCCCATATGTTGTTGGTGACGCGAATAATGTATCTTATTAAACAATATTGCTCCCAAAAAGTTCTGAAGTTAATTTATTATGGTCTTGCTCACTCCAAGTTGCAATATGGCATCACAAGCTGGGGTGGCTAATATACAAACTCCTTTAGACCTTTGTTGATAGCTCAAAAACACTTGATTCGTATTATCTGCAATAAAAATCGTGTTACCCATAGCTGGCCTCTATTTAGAAACCTGCGCATTTTACCAATGAGACATCTTTATGTTTTTAAGGTACTGAGAGAATTCTTTAAGCAAAGTGGTAATATTCCTAGCAGAAACTCCCAGTTTTACAGTCTACGTATAAATAACATGAACCTTGCCATCGTACCTATCGCTGACAAAACCCATTTTTCACATTTCTACTCCGTTACAGCCCCTACAATTTTCAATAAGCTGCCTTTATTTGTCCGGACAACTTTAAATTTTCATTCTTTTCTAAACCGAGTAAAAGTCTGGTTATTCACGACTGACACTATGCTAATATTGAATCTTGTCTGAGAAGTGTATCTTTATCATCAGCACAAATCATTGTTAAATATGTATGTATCTTATTGTCTGAATTGCTATATTTATTACTTTGAATTGTTTTTCTTTATCTTTTCGCATGAATTTTGAAATTATAATAGATATTATTTCTGAAATTGAATTATTAATAATGTAGAACTGATTGTCACCCCACATCAGATTTTTAAGTTTGTATAAAATATCAATTCTTGTGTCATTCCCCACTAACTTTTTAAGTTACAGAATGATCACTATTATTTAATTCCGCCATTATTAAGCATTTTTTGTTAATTATCTTTAAGTTTGGAATTAAATAAATAAATGAAATGAAAAAAGTTTCTCTGCGCTGCCAAAGTCTTCTTGCAGTAAGGCAATTGTAAAGGAATGGTAAACGAGTTGCACGCAGAAGCGAAAAAAGGTATGACCCAAGACCAAACAGAATGCTTTCCAAAAATGTAAAGTACATTAAATTTATTCAGTATAATAAATTTCACGAAAGTGTAGGTTGTCCTGAGTCCCAAATCCAAGTGGACAGCCGAACATTCACCTCACCACGCAACCAATATTCACCACGAGAAGTGAGTGTCGCTGCAGCAGTGCATAATGCATGTACGCATACATTGATGTGTGTGTGTGTGAGCGAACCAAAAGAGAGAGACAGGTGAAAACTGCATGTCTGTACTGTGCGTGTGTGCAATGGCGTGAGGGTTTTTTTTTTTTTTTTTTAGGTTGCGCCAGGGATGTGTAATCTTCATAGATACTAATAGCCCGAGTGCTAATAGCATGCACGATTTGCAAACCTGAGTAATCGATTTCAGGAATACGCCTACGTACTAAACACACACCCTACACACTTCAACCACTCTCCCCGCGGGACTGCCGTTAGGTATTACTTCGCGGGGCTGGTTAGCAATTTATGCTGTACTTTCTGCTTCTCGACGTATTCTTTCTTGGATTCGAAGCTGCATTTGCACGTGCGTAATAAACGCGCAAATTTCCATCCATTTTTCCTCAGATTGTACCATATGATCTATGAGGAATGGAGGACTGGGAAGTTCGTTTCTCCAGTTTTCAAATCGCCTACAGTAGCAGACTGCATGCTCCGTATCTTCCTCCTGGTCTGGACATTCTGGACACAACGGAGAGCTATCGTGTCCAAACCGGTAAAGACATTTGCGATAACCTCCATGGCCAGACAGGAACTGCGTGAGGTAGTAGGTGCAGTTCCCATGTGCTCGGTTTATCCAAATGTCGATGGAGGGAATTCATTTATAGGTCCATCTGCCTTTAACCGCATTATCCCATCGATCTTGCCACACAGCTCTTGAAGCTGCTTTTTCTTCTTCTATAACTCTTCTTCTTTCGCTAGCCTCTTGATGGCTCGAGCCTCTCCGATTGCAGATTCTCTGCATCTCGTTCGCGAGGATGTCGATAGGAACCATTCCTGCTATGACAAAGGCTGCTTCGTCAGAGATAGTTCTAAAACCACTGATGGTCCTTATAGCGCAGAGTCTGTAGGCTGATGTAAGTTTCCTCCATGTTTCTTTGGTCGTGAGAGCCCCCGCCCAAACCGGAGCCGCATAAAGAAGGACTGAGCTGACAACTCTGGATAGTAGGATCCTCCTAGCGTATCCAGGTCCTCCAATGTTGGGCATTATCCTTGAGAGTGCTGCCTGAAGTCGTGACGCTTTTTTGCTCGAATAATCAACATGCTGTTTAAACCGCAGTCTATTGTCGAGCATTACCCCTAGGTATTTGATTGCTTCTTTGGATCTGATGATTTGGGTTCCAACCTGGACATTCATATATTCCACAGATTTCCGACTGGTTATTAGAGCAGCTTCAGTTTTATGGTCAGCTAATTCTAAACCGGCGGATCCTAGCCAGCTTTTGATTTGACTGATTGCCACATTTGTAGCTGATTCTACTTCACTGATTTGTTTTGCTACTGTAACAACAGCGATGTCGTCAGCAAATCCAATTATATTCACTTTAGGTGGCAGTGGTACTCGTAAAACTCCGTCGTACATTATGTTCCATAGTAATGGGCCCGATCCTTGCGGGACCCCAGCTGTAACATCGTAGTACTTCACTCCTTCGTCGGTATCATACCTCAGTTTCCTGTTGATAAAGTAGCTCGTCATTATCTGCAGCAAGTAAGATGGTGTATCCATCCTAGCAAGAGATCTTCTTATAGTGGGCCAGTCTGCCGAATTAAACGCGTTTTTAACATCTAGCGTCACTACTGCGCAGTATTCCTTGGTGCCGTATCGCCATCTTTCACCTTTAATTGCTTCCGCTGCTATATTAACTACAGCTTTAATGGCGTCAATTGTTGAGCGAGACTTTCGGAATCCGAATTGCTGGTTGGACAAAGCCCCTTTCTCCTCCGCTATTGTGAGCAATCTGTTGTAAATGACTCGCTCCAGGATCTTTCCCATTGTGTCCAGTAGGCATATCGGGCGATACGACGATGGGTCTCTTGAGGGTTTGTTTCTTTTTGGCAATAAAACGAGATGTTGCAGATTCCATTGATTAGGGAAAATTCCTTCTTCTAGGCACTTTTGCATTGTTGTAATAAAGATTTCTGGCCTTTTTTGAACAGCGGCTTTCACTGCTTTGTTAGGGATGCCGTCAGGTCCGGGCGTCTTGTTGTCACCTATCTTTCTGGATGCGATTGTCAATTCCTCTGTTGTAATCACTGGAATTACCTCCGTAAAATTTTCTCTGGTGATTGCGCACATAGTAGATGCTCTCCTTGGAAAAAGATGTTCTACTATTGACTTCAGCATTATCGGGCATGTTATCTGCGGGGAGTTGCCGCCCTTAAGCTTTCTCATCACCATCCTATACGCCGTGCCCCAAGGGTCTACGTTAGCTTCATCACAGAGCTGTCTGAAACATCTTGCTTTGCTCTCCTTGATAACTCTACTTAACTGTTTTCGCGCCAGCTTAAAGGATGATAGGTACTCCTGAAAGTTGGGTGTGTTTCGCGATCTTTGTACTTTGCGTCTTGCCCGTAGATACTCTGCTCTACGTACCCTGATCTCGTCGTTCCACCAGTAGCAAGGGAGGCGTCTTCTACTTGGGGCCCTCCTGGGCATTGATGCATCGCACGCCATGTTGATAGACTGGGTGAGGTGGCGAGCTGAATTGTCTGCCGATCCTTGGACTAGCGTGAAAGTGTCAACCACCTACGTGAATGTATCTTTGTCGAAGAGCTTATCCTGCCATTTCGGACCAGTCGATCACGGGCGGTGAGTGCTTCTGGCGTTACCGATGTCAATTATAACAGCTTGGTGGTCACTGTGGGTATAATCTTCACTGACTCTCCATTTAATTCCCCGCAGGATGGAGTTACTCGCTAACGTGATATCAATTATTGAGCCCATGCCTGCTCTGCGGAAGGTTTGCGATGCCTACGTTGAGAGCTGCAAATGTTTCCAAAAGGGCATGACCCCTTGCGTTGGTAAATCTACTGCCCCATTCCGTCGCCCATGCATTGAAATCTCCGCCAATAATCACTGGAGTTCTTTCCCGAGCATCGGCCACGAGGTTATCTAGCATCTCCTGATATTCAATTATAGTCCAGCTGGGCCGAGCATAGCAACTATAGAAGTGTATACGGTTGATTTTGGCCCGAACGAAGCCCTCTGACTCTTCGCTGGCATCCTGGAACGCATGTCTCCCACATGACCATATCGCGGCCCGCTTCGGTCGATCACTGAGCCAGATGCTGCTGTTGTCCGGAATTTTATATGGCTCGCTGATCAAGATTACATCTGCTTTTTCGGTCTTGATGGTTTGTGCCAGGATATCCTGAGCTGTCTCACAATGGTTGAGGTTAATTTGGATAACCTTCATGGTTTCTTGCTGCAGATCGCTTTCTTGAGGACAGGGCATTTATTGCCGCCGGCTATGTGCTTTGCATTTTCTGGGTTAACTTTCCTGCAGAACATGCAGGATGGTTCCTCGTTGCAATCTCTCGCGATATGTCCCTCTTTATCGCATCTCCTACAGAGTTTGGAGCGGTCTTCTTCGCTCTTACAATGCTTGGCCAAATGTCCGAATTCGAGGCACTTAAGGCATTTCTGTAGCAGCGTTCGCTCACGAATGCGGCAGACTACCCAGCCAATTTTGATGCGTCCTGCTTCCAATAGTTTCTTCGCGCTTTCTGCAGTGGGATTAATTATTGCCGTTTGAGTCTCACCGTACGCCTTCCGCAAAGAAATGATGTCAGTAGTCATGACCCTGCCCAAATCGAATTGGGCTCTGATCACCGCACATACGTCCTCCTTGGTAGTGACCTCGTCGATGTCTCTGATCTCGATCGTGGTACGATGAGTGAGCGTTCTGACTTCAGCCTGTTCTCCTAGAGCTTCACCAATGACGTTTCTGTAATCCGTCGTTTTGTCTCCTGCTTCCTTCAGTTGTATCAGAGATCCCCCTTTTTCGTTCTCCTGATTCTGGATACCGCCTTGCCCACAGCTTCCAACTTAGGGTCTGCTTTTACGCTGCGGAGTATCTGGGCGTAGGAAGCCTCCCCTTTCGCTTCGATGACGATGGCATCAGGTTTTGGTTTTCTGCCCTGCTTCTTTTTGGTGGCCTTCTTGTTTTTAACAGCTAACTATTTAACCATTGTCTTCTTCTCGCGTCGTACTTTCCTTATTACCAGAGATACTGGTCTGTTTAGCCTTTGCCATAGCCGTTTCTGTGACTTTTTTTTTGTCCTTCTTCTTATTTTCCTCGTCTGAGGGGCGCTTCTGCTTGCGTTCACGTTTTGGCTTCGGTGTGCTGTTCTCCGATGGCAGTCTCTTCTTTTTTGCGTCCTGGACAGGTTTGAGCCAGGGGGATGGTCTGAGAAGAATTATTTCTTCTTATCACTTCCTTGGCCTTTTCATCCCGCAACTGGATTGCCGAGAGTTCATACAGCGCCCGAATGCTTTCTATGGCGTCTCTCATTGGTTGATGTATTGAGCGCCGCTTTCCGTCTTCGAGCATGTCGACTAGTTCCCTAATCTGCATGCCCAGCTTGTGGAAGTCAGGTCGATCAGGGGCTTTATCAACCGTCGCCTCCGATGCCACCGGAAGTGCTCCATCTGATTGTCCCACAGGTGACCTCAGCATCACTGAGCTCCTCTGGAATGGGTCTCCTCTATACTCACCGTTGGGTTGACTGTTGCTTGTTTTATTGTTGTTTGGGGTTTTTGTTTCTTTTGTATTCATTTCTTTTGGGTCCCCACTCAAAGCCGCTATCAATGTTCGCATGTGTAGTCACCCGGGGATCTCATGGTTGTCTATGCAAGCAGTGAGGCCATGCGAGGGTTGGCATAAGCCCTTATGGAGTCTTATGTCAGAGCCAGATCGGTGTTAAACAGGAATGTTACATCTGTACCTACACCACCAACTTAATGGTGACGAAACATTGAACGTACTTTGAGGCCTGCCAAGGTTTTAACGGGACGGGGGCGCTTGTAGCATTACCCTGAAAGCCATTTCAATCGGATTTCACTCCAGCTTACTCAGGTAACAGAATACTACAGACGTCAGCCCTCATAGCTGCCATTCCAATTCGTTTTCCAGTATACCATAATTAAGACCTTACTGGGCTCAGTCTTAATATTTAAGGTACTGATGACGAAGTCATCGTGTTGTAGTTTTTTAATTACAGTGATGCGCACTATAATGTGTTGCACTGTATACACTCATATTTCGTAGTGTGCAGACATCTTTCCGGGACAAGAATCTGCGTATTTCGCGTTGTGGCGGCTACATCCGGATCTCGCCATTTTCTCCTTACTGTATCCCTCGTAGCCACCTTGTGCGGTGGGGAGCACCTATATGGAAGACGGCGCTCATTCGTCTTGTCGCAGAGAGTTCATAGGGTTTCCCTTGACCTTCTCAGCCAAGCCCTCCTTCTCTGCCGCTCTTGGTCGGGGACTGCTTATTTGGGTATTCGCAGTTAACCTACAATTCTGCAGGCCGTTCTTTATCCGCCACCTGTGACCCCCACAGTTGCCTGAGCTTAGCCCCACCAGCCCGTCCGACTTGGTGGCTGTGAATGGCGTGAGTTTGTCTTCTTATGTGTGTGTTGTTGCAGATAGTCGTCTTTGATGATGATGGACCTTGATCAGGATGCGACACCCAGCCTGCCCGTGCAGGGCACGGACATAGCCAGTCAGCCCGTGCTTTGCACGGACTGATAGCCGGCCCGTGCCTTGCACGGACCAGCCAGGGGGCCCGTGCCCTGCATGGACAAGCCCGTACCAGTACCGCGTGTGGACCGCACGCCCTGTCAAGCCATTCCAAGACACCGCAACCCCAGAGACCCGCCAAAGAGGCCAGTCCGAGCCTGAACTCGGGGTTTAAGTATTACTGTAGTGTAGAATTAAGCTATCCACGAATGGTATAAGATTTGTTAGTATCAGAATCTTGCATTGTTAAAGAGAACACTGTAATACTAGTCTTATAGTGTTAATAAAGTGCCTCTTTCCCAAAGCTTTAGGGTATTTCTTTGGGGCTGACCCTGGAGCCGGCGAGCTCACCTCAGCTTTCGACAAAAAAGACCTTTACAATTGGCGCCCGAGCAGGGACCTCTGCAAGAGGTACCACCAGAACCAGACTAGCCGGAACCAGATTATACCGGAACCAGACCTCTGCCAGAGGTACCACCAGAACCCGACCTCTACAAGAGGTATCACCAGAACGAGACCGAACCAGAACCAGACCTTTAAAAAAGGTATCACCGTGAAACCAGAACCAGACCGTATTAGAACCATGACACCCGGAATGAACGACGCCCCAGCAAGCCGGAAACCGTCAGCGGATGACCAGCTCGCTTCTGTGAATATCGGCTGGATCTACTTGTTAAGCAAGGCAGAACTTACGACCACAATGGCCGGCAAAGGGTTACACACCACGGGCACATTAAAGAAACTACGGCAGCGGATGAGCCAATACCTGAAGGATGCTCGAACCCGTAAGTCGACCCAGAACCTCTGCGTGGAGTGGGAAGACCGCATCCAGGAAAGGGAGTACGCCGAAGCCAAACCCATTGCGGGACCCACCGAGGCCAAAGGGCCTACACCGCTGTATGTTGAAACTCGCTTCCTGGTCCCGATGGTCAGCCAAGTGAAGTATCCAGGGGGCTGGAGGAACCGATGGCGACAGCGAGTCCCCCGCAACCCGCGACACAGCATAAGCTGCTCCTCAGCTATGAGGCCGAAATAATGAACACTGACCGCCAGTGGGGTCTGAAATTTGACGGGTCAAGAAACCCCCACGAGTTCATTGAGCGGCTCGAGGAATTAGCCCAGTGCTATGATATTCCGTTAGATCACTTACCCCGTGCACTTCCCGAGATCTTCCGAGGGACGGCCCTGGAGTGGCTCCAAATTTATCGAGGAAATTGGAAGACCTGGGAAGATTTCCGGCAGGCTTTCCTCCGGTACTATCTCCCAGCCCGATTCGTCAGCAAGTTAGAAGACGAAATCATGCGGAGACGGCAAGGGCCACGGGAGAAGGCTAAGGACATACGGGCATACCAGTACCTTATCCGGCAGCATCCCCAAATGGAGGGTATTAAGAGCGTAGACCAAATCTACGATAACCTCCGGCCCAAGTATCGGTTGTACATCAAGCGCCGAGATTTTGAGACGCTGGAAGAGCTGATGGATCTCGCAGAGGAATATGAGTTCGTAAGGAGCGAAGAAAAGGCCAGTAGACTGCCGGTCGTTCCAAACCATCCCTCGAGACTCCAACCCGTTAAGACTCTACCTGCCCAGATCATCTACGATCGCAACTCGCACTGCTGGAATTGCAAGCAACATGGGCACCGCCAGCAAGAATGCCGTCAACCGTTCCGCCTCTTCTGTTCCCATTGTGGAGAGGACGGAAGAATGACGAGGGACTGTCCGTGCCACAATACACCGAGCGCACCAACGCCAAGAAGACTGCTCAGCGCAGTAGAAAGCCGACATACATACCCGATGGCGCCTCCGAAACAGCAGCCTGAAGCTGTCAACAAGATGAAGCTTTCTTCACCACCGTCGATACCGCTGCTAGAGTGCGACCTATCAACGCGACCAATGAAGCCACCGCACCGGATCCCGCCCGTACTTAGATCGTCACTGTCGCCAACACGCCGCAGTCATTAGAAGAACCTCCATTACCGATGCCATCAGTGCCGCCAGAGTTGCGAAACTCCAATTGGCTACACCCACCAGATGTCATACCACCGCCGTCACCGTCATCCGTGCTACCAGAACCGCCGTCACCGATACCAGAACCGTTATTACCGTCGACATCAGTGCCGCCGGAGTTGCAAAACAACAACTTGTCGCCACCGTCAGATGTTATACCGCCGCCATCACCGTTATCACCGTTAGCAGAACCGCCGTCACCGATACCAGAACCCTCATTACCGTCGACATCAGTACCGCCAGAGTTGCGAAACTGCAACTTATCACCCCCGTCAGATGTCATACCGCCGCCGTCATTGCGAAGTATTATACAAACACAGCCAGAGGAGAAAACAATGCTGTTGCCATTCCCACCAGCAAGGCTACCGTTACCCGCTATGCCGATTACTAGACCAGGATCATTGAGACCATTGAGGATACAAGAGAACGAGCAATCACCATCAATAGGCCCAACGTTAACCATGGCCAAACCGGCACTGTCTAAACCTCCGCCATGGTCTATGGTCGAAGTATTCCTCTCACCGTCGCCAGCACGGACACCGACATCACCAACGTACGTCAGTTTACGATGGTCGCAGCCCCGACCGCCTGAATTCCTGCAGAAACAGTCATCATTAGTGTCATGATTCGATTTTCTATTTTAGTCTTAATCTTTTTAATCATCCATTTTAATTTTTTTTTTTTTAATTAAAGTTTTTATGAAGTAATTTATATTTATATTTTTCCTTACAGGAGAAATGAGTAAACGACGAGAAGGTTCCCGTCTGCCGAAGAAGGAGGGAGATGTAACGAAGTGACATGTTGCCCTACCTTCAATTACCAACCGAGAGAGAAATCGGGGTATACAGCCAGGTGTTTTGGCAGAGGACGACCCATGACACCAAAGGGTTGCATACTTTCGGGGACTTCTACAAAGACGACCAACTCATAAGGAAGTATGGTATACCCTAAGACACGCCAAGATCAAATAAAGCCAGAAAGTAAACGAGACACAAACAACAACAAAACACGAAGGAGTTTTAAAAAGTCACACTTCGTTCTTACGGGGATATCCCATAAGTAAGAGAACGTAAGTGGCAGTTGGGAGAGTCTGCTCAGTGGTGATAAGTGTACCAATCAAGCGTACTTGGAACAGACTCTCCCCCGAATTCGGTCACCAACATTTTTAGTTTTTGGTTTTCGTGCCTTCACCCCAGTGAGTGGGTAACCTGATAAGGGTCCGATTTGACCACAGCCGGCCCGTCCCTTGATAAGTGTCCCCATTCCTTTGGGACAAATCCTCCAGACCGGTATTTAGCGGAGTTTTGCCGCCAGCCTTTACCGCTCCAAGCTTACGCTTGGCTCCCCTTCCTGAAAAGCAGCCCGGACCCTGTTCGGACTCGCCAGTCAGCCCGTGCCTTGCACGGACTGATAGCCGGCCCGAGCCTTGCCAGGACTAGCAGCCGGCCCGAGCCTTGCCCGGACCTTGCCTTGCACGGACACCCAGCCTGCCCGTACCAGTACCGCGTGTGGACCGCACGCCCTGCCAAGCCGTTCCAAAACACCGCAACCCCAGAGACCCACCAAGGAGGCCAGTCCGAGCCTGAACTCGGGGTTTAAGTATTATTGTAGTGTAGAATTAAGCTATCCACGAATGGTATAAGATTTGTTAGTATCAGAATCTTGCATTGTTAAAGAGAACACTGTATTACTAGTCTTATAGTTTTAATAAAGTACCTCTTTCCCAAAGTTTTAGAGTATTTCTTTGGGGCTGACCCTGGAGCCGGCGAGCCCACCTCAGCCTTCGACAAAAAAGACCTTTACAAGACGATAAATTAGCAGTTCACGCATCTCGTGTTCCATAAAGAACCAGACGATAAATTAGCAGTTCACACATCTCGTGTTCCATAAAGCATTGTCTCTGTTCGCACGCTTAGATTAATATTCATACATATTCCATTTCAAACTCAGGCATCAAAGCTCACACACTGTAGAGACGCAAAAGAATTTTGGACAGCGATAAAAATCTTAAACGGGAAAAGTTTACAAATTAGTGTCAAGTTAACTGCGGTCTCATTACATGGGCACTTTAAAAAACTTCTCAACCCGGTATCCATGACGCCGCCTATTCTATATGCAAAACCCTCGTTTACTGATACTGTTTTAGATTCTTCCTTTACTATGGAAGAAGTTCTTTTGGCAGCGAACAAACTCAAAGATGGAAAAGCACCAGGAGCAGATAGAATTTCAGTAGAGTTTTTCAAATATGGAACGATGGTTCTTATAACAAAACTTACGGAGGCCTACAATAGAATGTTGGAGACTGGAAATATACCGCATCAGTTCAAAGAATCGATTATATTCCCAATACACAAAAAAGGTGAATATCAGATCCAAACAACTACCGCGGAATATCGTTTCTTAATGCTTCGTACAAGGTGTTTGTGTCACTCTTAAGCAATCGACTTTGTGAGTGGATAAATCAAAACAAAAAGCTTAAGGAATCCAGGCGGGGTTTCGGAGCGGTTATTCGACCAGCGACAACATCTTAGTCCTACGAAGCATTGCGGGAACATTCCTCGAGCAAAAACGGAAGTTGTATGCATTTTTCGTCGATTTCAAGGCAGCTTTCGACACAGTTGATAGAAAAGCGTTATTTTACAAGCTGTATAAGGCCGGAATGACAGCAAAGTTTGGAAAGGTCTTCGAAAATCTGTATGTTGAGAACTATTCAGCTGTATGCAACGGAGACGAGATATCGGAAGGGTTCGAGACAACAATGGGAGTTAAACAAGGATGCCCTCTGAGTCCATATCTTTTTTCGCCATTTATTGACGATCTAACTGACTTTCTACCAGGTGGGATAGAGTTTGCCGGAATATCAATTAATGCCCTCCAATTTGCGGACGATGTTGTCCTCTTCCAACGTTCACCTGAAGCTCTTCAGCTTATGATCAACCCACTTGATGTGTACTGCCGGTTGTGGAATTTGACGGTGAATCTGAACAAATCAAAAGTGATGGTCTTTAAAAAGGGGGCCGGTAGAATGTCAAGGAATGAAAAATGGCATTTAAATAGTGAACCTATTGAAATTATTAAAGACTATAAATATCTTGGTGTCATAATAACGAGCAATCTGAGTATGGAAAGCCACTTAAAAGATAGACTCGTGAAAGCTAAAAGCGTGATAAATGCTGCTTGGAAGAAATGCTTTTCAAACAAGCTTATAGCCCACACCATAAAGTACAAGGTTTTTGTAGCAGTGGCCGAATCGGTGATGTTGTATGCAGCTCAAACGTGGGGATATGAGAAATTCGAGACGGTAGAAAAACTTTTAAGATTTTATGTTAAAAGATGTTTTCAACTACCGAAAAATACTCGAAATTATATGATAACCATCGAAATCGGGTTGTCACCACTGTACATCAAAACGCTCAAACTACACGTGGAGTATCTACTGAAAGTATTTAATATGCCGGAGGGAAGATTGCCACAAATAGTAGCACTGTATACAATTGGAAAGAGAAATCTATGGTTTGGGAAGCTAAGCCAGATTGCAGACTACTGCGGCACAAACTTTGACCTTGGCCTGCAGGGAAGTAGCAGTAGGGACATTGAAAATTCACCTTTCGACCTCGTCACAAAAGTAGATGAAAAACATAGATTAGACTGTATCAACGAAGCTACTTCGTCTGTACATAGAGCAACTTACAGTATTCTACAACACAATCTATGCGAACGGAATTATTTTCGATCTGAACATAGTCAGAAATTAATTTCAGCTATATTTAAAATGAGAGGAGAGCTGGTAAGGTGGAACTTTATCCCTCACCGTGAGGATTTGCCAATTATTTGCAGTCTTTGTAACCTGTCAGTGAGAGAAGACGTTGTCCATTTCATCGGAATATGTCCGATCCTGAAAGAAGTAAGGAGAACATTTCTTGGCAGCGACCTAAAACTGAAACAGAAGTACTAGCGATCCTAAACTGCGAGGGTGATGCAAATCAGCTTTAGCAATTGCGTATAGAAATCGAATTTTGAATGAAGCCTTTTAAAACTTTTTTATTTTTTATTTTATTTCGTTTTTTCTCTTCTTGAATTACTTTTTTGTTATTAAAAAACTACCATTTACTTTGTAAAGTAATGTCAATCGGGCAGACGGCAAAGCCATGCTTTAATGATTTATAAAAAAAAAAAAATTGTATGTAAATTGTACTTTTGGAAATTAATAATAAATCAATCTATCTATCTATCTATCTGCATATTCCATTTCAAATTGTTATTCTCGCGATTAGATTAAGATTCATATTGCATTTCAAAATTGTTATTCTCGCGCTTAGATTAAGATTCATATTGCATTTCAAAATTGTCTTTCTCACGCTTAGATTAAGATTCGTATTTCGCAGGTTATCTGAAAATTGTAAAAATAAAATATAGTTGTGCATATACTTTTGAAGCGTTCGGTCTTCTTCATTTAAATTTTCACTTTATTTTCATAGTAGTTTGTTTTTCACGTTGCTTGTTTCAATTAAACCTTGTATCTTTAAACATTGGCGACCGTGACAGGACACACATCAAAAAAGTTTGTTGGCCTGTAAATAAGTTAATCAAAATTTATCTTTATAAAATCCATTATAAAAAAGTGTGAAGTTTACAATAATTAAAGTCAAGTGAAGTGTAAAATATGGCAGAAAGTGAAAGTATTGGTCAAGATGGAGACATCGAATTCTTCGCTAGCCAACAGGAAGAGTTGGGCGAAGTAATTTGCACAATTGTCAGAAATTACAATAAAGATAGTCACAACAGGAAGACTCTAGATTATCTCAACAAGATAAAAGAAAAGCTAGAATGTCAATGGGAAAACTTTGACAGGAGGGATACTGAAATCCGTGACAAATGTTCCGACCAACTTCAAATACAAATACAAATATTTGGCGCAACAGCTCTTTAAAGTGCCAGGGCCTAGCTTCTCGCAACCACTCATGTTGTGTGCGTTATATTTTTCACACGAATGGAAGGGACCTACAGTTTAATGCCGAATCCGAACGGCGATTTGAGAAGCTTTTTCGTGACAACAATACTCTCGGATGTTTGTCAGACGCTTGCGAGAGGTGGGACCGTGAAAAAAACTTTTTGGTATTTTCTGGGAATCGAACTTGGAATCGAACTCAACTTCATCACCCTTATTTTAGGAGGGATTATTACGAGTCGGTGCGAAATGTAACAGAACGCATGCGAATCGGTGTGGCTCTCCGAATTCAGGAAATCAAAGCGAAAGATGATTCCCATAAGGAATTTGTTCCAGCTAGGTTTTCGGTACAAGGCGAAACTCAAAAGGAGGATAAAGAATCTACCGAAAGCAGTACTAGAATAGATGATTCAACAAGATCGGAAGTACCCCTTAAGCCCATAGGAAAGACACAAGAGCAAGGTGCAATTCCGAAATATAAGATGGGATTTTGTACAGAGCCCAGAGCACCAGGACAACAACAGCCTACCACGCCGAAAGCGTACATGAGCAACAAACAAAGGTTTAGCCTCTTAGTCGATATATTAAAGAGGTCACTCAACAAGTCGATAGAAGAAGCATCACGACAAAGAAGTGACCAATTCTATCAAATAAGGGCAAGAAGTATTGAACAGAATTGGGAAGAAATCACGTGCTTGTATCGCAAACTAGAGGACGAAACCACTGCTGACGACGTGGAAGAGTACTTTGATTTGCAGGAGAGAGTGGAGGTGACATTGCTGAACTTGTACGCCGACACTTCGAAACGTCAAGAAAAGAACAGTGAGACAAAGACGTTGAACATAATGATGAAGCTACCAAAAATAGAGCTTCCCAAGTTTGATGGTGAATAATTGAACTGGTTGCAGTTCCATGACTTATTTAAGCAGATGATTCATGACCAGCCAATTCCGCCAGCACAAAAACTTTATTTCTTGCGAGCCAACGTAACTGGAAAGGCTTTGGAACTAATTCAAAACTTCAAACCAACGGATAGTAATTATGAAGTAGCATGGAACGTGCTTGTTAAACGTTTTAGTAACAAAAGATTGCTGCTGACAGCTCAACTAAACAAGCTATTAGTGCAGCCAGTTACCACAGCAACAAGTTCGAGCCTCAGAAAGCTCCACGACAATACAAAGGAGTGCCTGCAGGTGATCACAAATCTTAACGTTGACACTGCAAGTTGGGATCCAATCGTGGTCCATCTTCTCTTGCAAAAACTGGGTAGAGAGAGCAGGGAACAATTTGAATTTTCCATGAGCGACCCGAGAAGCAGCCCCACCATCGAAGAGTTCCTGAAGTTTGTCGAGTCAAGGTACCAAACTCTAGAAGCCATCAGTAGCCGTGATGACAGGAGGAAGTTCCAGAGTTTAGAGGCCATTAGCAGCCATGACGATGAAAAGAAGCCCACGCGGGGCGTCGCCTCCAAGTTTGGCCAGGACTCATCACCTATTTGCAATTATTGCAGTACAAGTAAGCATGCTATCTACAATTGCACTAAATTTTTGTCTCTTTCAGATGTGGACCGAGGAAAGGCTGTTCAAAGACTGATGTTATGCAGAAACTGTCTGAAGAAGGGCCACTTTTCCCAATCATGCCAGTCCCGAAGACGCCAAAAATGCAACATAATCCACAATACACTGCTTCACCAGCAGAGACGACAGCAAGAACTTCCTCCACCACAGCAGAGCTTCGACAACTCATCTGCACATCAGTGGGGTGAGAAAGGTAAAGTTAATGAAGTCCCACAGCCCCTAAATCCATCAGTAAACAATGCAGCAACAGAAATAAGAACTAAAAAACGTCATGTTCATCTGGCTGCGGCTGTGGTCAATGTGATTTCTTCATACGGTACCTGAATCCCATGCAGAGCTCTTCTTGACTCTGGTTGGCAGCTCCACTTTGTGATGACATCATTTTTACATCAATTGGGAATCAAGAAACGTCGCATGGATACTCCAATCAGTGGACTAGGAGCGCAGGAGTGCAAGTCGGATTTTGTGGCCTCAATATCATTTGAGTCCAGCGCATCATCATTCAAAGCAACGATAGAGGCAAATGTAATGTCTCGTATAGTAAGTGATTACCAGTGCAGCGGAGAAATCGACTTGTCTCAGTGGGAGCTTCCAACTAAAATGCAGTTAGCAGATCCTTCGTTCTTCAAATCCAAGCATCAAATCGACATGCTCTTAGGAGCTGAACTGTTCTTTGAATTGTTGCAACCGGGAGAGTACAGGTTGTCAAACGATTTGCCAATTTTGCGGAACACAAAGTTAGGATGGATCGTAGCAGGAAGCGCCCCAGCTCCAAACACCACTGCGCATTGTCACATAGCGACGAAGCCTTCCTTGTCATCGTTGGACAAACTTGTGCGTTCATTTTGGGAAACCGAAAGCCATGAAACTCCCATTAACACCGTGAGCGAAGAAGAACACCAGTGTGAGAAGCATTTCAAAGAAAATACGACACTAAATTCCAAAGGTAAATTCATTGCAAAATTACCCTTTAAGGAGGATGCAAGGATAATGTTAGGAGACTCCCTCCATATGGCAAGAAGAAGGTTTCTTTCATTAGAAAACAAATTAAGCAAAGACGACAAGCTTAAAGAATCATACATTAGTTTCATGGAGGAGTATAAAGCATTGGGTCACATGACACTCATTTCTAAAGACGAAGTTCCAGAAACACATTACGTCATACCTCATCATTGTGTCATGAAGGCCGAAAGTTCATCAACAAAGCTGCGGGTGGTTTTCGATGCGTCAGCAAAGACAACATCTGGCCACTCACTCAATGATATACTCATGGTCGGTCCAACTGTACAACTAGACGTATTTTCAATAGTTTTGAAGTTCAGGACACATAAATATGTCTTTACGGGGGACATAGCTAAGATGTATCGTCAGGTTTTAGTAAGCCAGGAAGATCGACCTTTTCAACTTAAGTTTTGGAGATAAAATCCTGACACCCCATTGCAGTGTACCAGTTGAACACCGTCACTTATGGAACAGCGTCTGCTTCTTACCTAGCAACTAGATGTCTTGTGAAGCTAGCAGAAGACAATAAAGAAGTCTTTTACAGATCAGCTGAAGTCATTAAAAATAATGTGTACGTGGATGATTGTTTAGCTGGATCAGAGACTATTGAGGATGCTCAAGCATTGCTAAATGAGACAATTTGCTTACTCAAGGCAGGTCATTTTGAATTGAAAAAGTTTTGCTCAAATAGTTCAATGATTTTAGAAGGAACCTCTCCCGAAGATAGAGAGAAGTTAGTTACCTTTCATCATTCGGAGGTGATAAAAACATTGGGATTAATATGGGATCCCTCGCAAGATGTCTTTAAATTTAGCTTCAATGAAGAAAAGGTAATTAAGCTGAACACTCAAATATCGAAGCAGACGGTGCTGGCTGACCTTGCATGACTTTTTGACCCTCTAGGTCTAGTCGGGCCAGTGATTGTTCTTGGAAAACTTTTCCTAAAAGAGTTGTGGAAAACCAAGTTGGCTTGGGATGAAACTCTTCCAATCGAACAGGTTCAAAAATGGATTAATTACCTTGATCAATTTTCAAACATGAAGAAGACATGCATTCCACGATACGTGCTGCGTCCATCGGCTAGGATAATTGAACTTCATGCTTTTTCCGACAGCAGTTTAGGCGCATATGGATCATGCGTGTACTTAAAGTCAACTGATGAAAGCAACCAAAACTTTTGCCAGCTTCTCTGCTTTAAATCACGAGTTGCACCATTAAAAGGATTATCCAAATACTGCCAAAGAAAATTAATAAAATTTGTTCTTACACAGAATCAACAACAGTATTAGCCTGGCTAAAATCACCTTCTTATACATGGGAAAAGTGTGTTGCGAATAGAGTAGCAAACATCCAATCAGCTTCAGGGTTCCATCAGTGGCAATACTTCAAAGGCGACCTCAATCCTGCAGATTTAGTATCCAGAGGATCAAGTCTAGAAGCACTTTTAGCATCATCAATATGGTTCGAGGGTCCTAAATTTCTTAGAGATGGTGAAAATATTTGGGCTAAAAATTACACTCTACCAGATTCAATTCCAGAACGCCGTAAAAAGAAATCGGTTCTAACAACATCCATAAAAGGCGATCCCAATTTTTTCGGAAATATCAAACATAGGAATTCATTTTTTACGTTAACAAAAATATTCTCATTTTGCTTTAGATTCGTTAACAATTCAAGAAAACCAAGGGTGCTGAGAAACACAGGTCAGTTAACTCTTGAAGAACTAAAAGAAGGAACCCGCTGGTTACTTGTGTACACACAAAAGGTGTCGTTTCCAGAGGACTATCGTGATTTGGAAGAGAATAAATCCGTAAGCAGAAAATCAAATATATCATCTCTTTCTCCATATGTTGATGCCAGAACAAAACTTATTCGGGTTGGAGGGAGGTTGGCAAACGCAACAATTTTGCCAGATGCCAAGCATCAAATCTTAATTCCAAAAAATAATATTATAACTAAAATGATTTTAACGTATCTACATCAACAATATATGCACGCGTCGCATAGAGCGCTAGTTTCACTTTCCAGACAGCAATATTGGATCTTGGGTGTTGGAAACGCAGCCCGACAAGTAATCATCAAATGCATCAAATGCTTTAGATCAAGGAATACATCTATAGATCAGCTGATGGGAAACATGCCCCCGGAAAGGGTAACTCCAGCGCGACCTTTCTATCATTCAGCAGTAGACTTTTGCGGACCTATAAAAACTCATTTCAAGGTTAGAGGTAAGAGTCCTACTAAGTCATGTTTAGCAGTATTTGCCGTACATATAGAGGTAGTAGGTGATTTGCCATCCGAAGCATTCATTTATGCTCTAAAAAGATTTATAGGCAGGCGAGGCCTTTGCCATACGATATTTTGTGATAATGCCACGAATTTTGTTGGCGCAAAAACTGAATTATCAGAGCTAACGAAGATTTTCAATTCAGAGAGACTACAGTCAACGATTCATTCGACATGCCGTGAAAATGGAATCAAGTGGAAAAACATACCACCTCGATCGCCTCATTTTGGAGGGCTCTGGGAATCGGCTGTTATATCAGCAAAAATACTCCTCGTCCGTCACCTCGGAGAAGCACCATTGACGTATGAACAATTGCTTACTGTGGTCATACAAATAGAAGCAATTCTAAATTCCCGCCCTTTGACTCCCATATTATCCGATCCAAACGATTTGGAGGCATTAACACATGATCATTTTTTAATTGGAAGTCCGTTATCAGCCTTAGCCGAACCAGATGTTACAGAATGCAAAATGAGCAGCCTCAACAAGTTCCGGCAGATACAACAAATTCAACAGCACTTTTGGAGAAGATGGTCGACGGAATATTTGCATCTCTTGCAGCAAAGAAACAAGTGGAAAACTGAGTCTGACAACCTTAAGCCGGACACACTGGTTCTCATCAAGGATGCCAGTACTCCTCCAATGCGCTGGAAATTGGGACGTGTTGTCGAGATCTTTAAGGACAGCGATAATAAAGTACGCGCAGCTAATGTCAAAACACAAAATAGAACATACCAACGAGCGATTCACAATCTTTGTCCGCTTCCAATAGATGAACCCGATAAACAAAAGGAAGTTCCAACCTCCATCGCACAAAGGAACAGGAGAAATCTAAGACCCAAAAAACCCAAAAAGGTGTCATCGCTCTCAGCGGTGCTTCTAGTACTCCTATTGTTACCAGCTTCTCTATGTCAAACACACAAGGAAGTAAACGTGAAAGAACTTGATGACGGTGTTGGCATTTACTTTAAAGATATTGGTAACGTTCGAACAGTAAACACTTATTGGAAGATCTTTATATACTACAATATGTCCACGTATTGGCAAGAGTTCGGCGGGCTGAAATCATATATTAACCGTATGGAAGAAATGTGCACAAAAAATCTATCACAGCAAAATTATTATGTCCCTATTATAGTAGCGTTGCCATCTGTCCGGGTTTTCCCGGACATGTACTCTTTTTGGCCTGTGCGGGGAACGTCCGGGATCGTTTTTCTAAATTTTCCGGGTTTATCCGGGATTCAGGGATGATTTAAGCGAGGCGTATTTGTTTCTTGTACATTCTCTAATGTCAATATTTAATTGTAATATTCAAAAACTTGAAAAACAAGCTATAGTATTCATTATTGAGACTGTGGATATTTTATATATATTTGAAGAAGAGTTACAAGAAGAAGTAGAAAAAATTAAAATTGACAGCAATAAACAATATGAAATACATTGGATCGTGAATAGCACCTTTCGAAGAATTTAATTCTTTTTCATGGATGCAGTTTAATGATAACAATATAACGTGGGAATCGGTTAAGCCATGCTTGCTATATGTTAAAAAAAAAGGTATTAATGTTCAGGATAGTAATTTATTTGGTCAATTTCGTAATCTCAAGCGCTACAGGGATAATCTATCTCTCTGCAATGAAACAAATGTAAACACAAAATGGACTGAATATTTTAAAAGTTGTAGTTCTATGGATTCGTATATAGTGAATTAGTTAAGATAGCAGAGTTTTGTTTCGCAATTCCTATTCACAACGCCCATGTAGTAAGAGATTTTTTTCTTTAATTAATTCTGAATGGATAAAGGAAATAAATAAATTGGTGCCTGACACAGTAAAAGGAATAATTTTAACCAAGTTTAATTTCCAACTATTAAGCTGCGAATCGTTTCAAGATTTCTTAATCACAAGCAACAGTGACGTACTTGGCTAGGACATGTAAAGCGGATGGACACCAACGCTCCGGCCTGCAGAGTCTTTGAATCTAACCCGGAGGGACGCCGCAGAAGAGGGTCTCCTCGCCGTAGGTTGCACACACAAGTTCAAGGGGATCTCGACCAACTTGGAGTGTGTAACTAGAGGCAATTAGCTAAACATCGAGCTAAAGGTCTACCGAGGAGTCGCTTACCGATTACACGGCAATCATGATACGTCTAGGAATCTGGTCTGTGGGCATACGCACTACGTGACCAAACCATCGAAGCATAGATCGTTCCGTTCGGAGAAGTAGTTGCTCAACATTGAGCGCCTCGCGTACTCTGATGTTGTGCAGTCGATTCCTATGAGTTATTCCAGAAACACTGCGAATGAACCTCATTTCGGCACCATGTATCCGCAATCCTATTCTTTCGGTCACTACCCAAATTGCATGACCATAGATGAGATTTGGAAGATACTCGTGTACCTAGTTAAAAACCAATAATTTAACAAAGTTTGGCCTTCTTTGAAACAAATTGACCAAGCCCTCTCAAAATAAATAAATTGTACAGGCTAACTCGGCATTGCTCTTTCCATCACTTGTGAATAAGACCCCGAGGTAGTTAAACTTATCCACCTGCTTCAATGGGACTCCCCTAAATATTTTTAAACTATTCTATTTTATTCGAAAATATATTTACGTGTATGAAATGTATCATGAACATGAAGTACATATTTTTTTTCTTTTTACAATAAATAGTACCTGTGTTTTCGCCCTAGTTTTGTACTCTTTTTTGAATCCTATTTTGTCCGGGAAAGTCCGGGATTTTCAAACTCGATAACTAGTTTCTTTGAAATATTGCTGGCAACCCTATATTATAGAAACATTACGAAATAGGATTGCAGTGACCGACCATAATAATGAATTACTTCACAATTACCACGCCCCAAAATTTGAAAGAACCAGAGCAGCAAGATCTCCATTCGATATTGTCCTTGATCAAGAAAATGCGAATAAAATACAACATCGAATTGATAATGCTTATAAAAATGAAAAACGTTTAATTGAACTTATAAGAAAACAAAGTTCCATTGCAGGTGCAACTTTAAAGATTTTGAAGCGGAATCACATTCAAATTCAAGATCAATTTAAAACTGTTAATGATTACCTCTCAAAAACAATCGGAATCATTAATGAAAAACAAAAAGCAAACGAGGCAATACAGAATCTGTCATCAATGACATCGTACTTGATTCTAGTTCTTACCAACTTCGAACATGTGCAAGAAATCTTGTTAGATGTCCTACTGGATTTAAACCATGCAAAGATACCATAAATCGACAACTTATAACCCCGAAGCAATTCAGTCAGCAGCTTCGGTTGGTAAGGAACAATCTGCCTTCATATTTATCATTGCCAGAGGGGTCAGTTATAGACATGTATAAAATGTCATCCATAAGAGGGCGTAGCTTGAACCACTCCATTGTGTTTGAAAAGCTATTACCGCTAACAAATACGGAAGAATTTCAAACACAATGGAGTGGTTCAAGCTACGCCCTCTTATGGATGACATTTTATACATGTCTATAACTGACCAAGAACTTCCTCCACCACAGCAGAGCCAATGTTTAAAGATACAAGGTTTAATTGAAACAAGCAACGTGAAAAACAAACTACTATGAAAACAAAGTGAAAATTTAAATGAAGAAGACCGAACGCTTCAAAAGTAGATGCACAACTATATTTTATTTTTACAATTTTCAGATAACCTTCGAAATACGAATCTTAATCTAAGTGTGAGAAAGACAATTTTGAAATGCAATATGAATCTTAATCTAAGCGCGAGAATAACAATTTTGAAATGCAATATGAATCTTAATCTAAGCGCGAGAATAACAATTTGAAATGGAATATGTATGAATATTAATCAAAGCGTGCGAACAGAGACAATGCTTTATGGAACACGAGATGTGTGAACTGCTAATATATCGTCTGGTTCTTTATGGAACACGGGATGCGTGAACTGCTAATTTATCGTCTGGTCACACGCTTGGAAGAATATGTTTAGAACAATATCGAATTTTGGCTAAGAAAAAATGAAACTTAAACATAGGGCTTTCCTATAAGAAAATGCGAAGGGGTTAGTGGATTTAAATCTTCATCGGGCAAAGCATAAAGGGGACGAGAATTCAAGATTGATTCGATTTGAGTAAGTACAGTGTAAAGTACCTCAAAGTTAAGAATGGAACTTCCAATAACCCGACGACGATGAAGTTTCACGGATTTTACCCCTGCCTCCCACAATCCGCCGAAGTGTGGTGCAGAAGGGAGTATGAAGTGCCATGCGGTTCCATCCATGGCAAAAGAACTAGCGAATGTCTGTGATAAAACCAACCTCTGCATCTCATTGAGAATACGACGAGCACCTTTGAAATTGGTCCCATTTTCGCTGTAAACGTTAGAACATTTACTTCGGCGAGCAACAAACCGTCTAAAGGCAGCGAGAGAGGCGTCGGTCGTCAAATCACTTACTAGTTCTAAGTGAATCGCCTTGGTACACATGCATACGAATAGAGCGAGGTAAGCCTTGGATAGTCGGGGATTCCGTCCACGAGACAGCTTTATGGTGAAGGGACCAGCGTAGTCGCACCCTGTGTTCGAGAATGGTCAGCTTGGGTGAACACGTTGAAGCGGTAAATCACCCATGAGCTGTGTACTGGTCATCTTCCCCTGAAGAAAACATGGTTTACATCGATGTACAACCTTTCGAATGAGATTTCGGCTTCCCAATATCCAGTAACGATGACGAACTATAGAGAATGTCTCTGATACCCCTGGATGAAGATGGTCAACATGTATGTGGCTCACTATAAGGAGAGAAACATGATTATTGGGTAGGATTATTGGATGTTTGGGGTTAAAAGACACAAAGGCATGTTTAATTCGACCCCCTACACGTAGTAAACATATATTGTCAATGAATGGAAAGTACCTTAAGAGTTCAGATTTTGGGTTAAGGTCGCGATTACTACACAAATGGCGAAGTTCATTCTCGAATTATTCTTGTTGCACAGTTTTTAAAATATGGAATTCTGCTAAGTGCAGTTCAGGGACTGTTAAGTTGCAAACGGTTTTTCCAAATGTTTTAGGCCGACAATTTTTTGTAAACCGAACACAATACGCGACGATTCGAACTAACCGAGTCCACGACGAAATCTTAATGATGAGATTTTTTAAATCATCAGTTTCTGCGATGGTGATGAGAATCTGCTTTGGTTTTTGGTGTTCTTCCGATGTTACTTCTGCTTCATCCTGTTGTGACACTGAGAACGCTGATGCGGGCCAATGTTCCTGTGACAACGATAGCCATGGAGGACCTGTCCACCAAAGAGGATGAGTATTAAGAAGAGATGGCAATAATCCTCGTGACGCACAATCTGCCGGGTTGGACTCCGATGCGATATGCTTCCATGAATATCGTGTAATCTTTTCCAGAATGGCAGCTGTACGATTGGCGACAAATGTAGTCCAACGACGAGATGAAGAAGACAACCAGTGAAGCACGATTTGTGAATCGCACCAAGCAAGTACCTTGACGTTCCTATGAATTAATGGTTATTAGGCGAGAGAGAAGTAGAGCTCCGCAAAGCTCTAATCGAGGGATCGAGGCAGGTTTAACCGGTGCAACGGTGCCGCGACAATGACGACCTGGGTTCCAATGCATACCAAGTAGGGGAGCGAGGGGCTTGTTGTAACAGCTTTCAGAAAAACGAATATATCTTGAGATCCATCGGTTAAATTACTACTAAATAAACATAGGCTGATACTGTAACCTTTTCTCTATCAAATTAAGTAAAAAGAAGGTAATAACATTTGGTCATTATTTCACAATTACCATTTTTCTAGAGAAAGTACGATGTTACAACTTACCCCGTGCTTGGGGTAAGTTGTAACATCCACTGGGGCAAGTAGTAACGATAATAAAAAAACAAAAATATGATACTTTTAATCATTTATTTTTTATTTGTTGGCAACAAAACTAACATCTTTCTATAAATAGGTAGGTACTATGTTAATGTGTTAGACACTACTTATGATCAGCATGGCACCTTAAAATCACAGTCTCGTAATTATCTGAATCTGAACATAAAACCTTTTTTTTAACTCTGTGAACTACAGTTTTATTTTTTGTTGATTTACCTTTTCCTTTGCCTTTTCCCTTCCCCTCCCATTTTCTGTTATCTTTTTCATCTTTTTTCAGTTTTTTCTCTATCTTTTCTTCATATTCCAGTCGTAAAGCTTCCTTTTCAGGAGTATCTGTCAAAACAGTAGATTTTCTTTTGCGTCTGCGAGTTGTATTTGTTTTCCTCGGTGGCGCCTTTGGTAAAGGTCTAATCTCTGATGGCGAAAAACTTTTTTGTACACCTGACGAACTTAGAGTTGGTTCGCTCGCAGTTTCAATCTGACGTATAATTTCCGTGGTGCTGATATCTAATTCAGGAGCAGAATCTAATATTTCTGGATTTTCAAGATCCAATGATAAATTTTCAGTAACATTTACAGCGTTTTCTGGCTCTTCACTAGAATCTGGACGGTCAGTAACATAAGACGGTGCAAAGTCGCTGTCTTGGAAAATGTCAGCATTCAAAGGCCATACACCAGAAGCTTTAAATCCACTCATAATATTTGCAGGGTTTAAGGCAATCGGTAGTGCTTCTTTCGCTATATCTGGGATGTCGTATATTGTCATCGTTTTCCCTGGATTATTATGCATCCATGCTGTCTGTGCTCTGTTTACGTAGTTTTTAAAAGGACCGTAGACTCCTAAGTCTAAGGGTTGTAAATTATGGGAGCAATGAGGAGGAAACGATAACATGATAACATTGTTTTCTTTGGATTTTTCAACAACTCCAAAATTCACGTGTGAGCTATGGTTATCAAGAAGTAACAGAACCGGCTCTTCCTTGGTGGGTTTTGAGTGTTTGATAAAATGATGCATAGAAACTGTAAATTCTTTTTCGGTCATCCACCCTGAAGAATTGCCAGCTCCAATACAATCCGGAGGCCCACCGCCAACAAACATTTTTAGAATATTTGAGTCTGGGAAAAACAAACATCGGTGGAATAAAATTACCCGCAGCCTTACAGGCACAAGCAAGTGTTACAAGGGTTCCTCTCTCAGCTGATGTGATAGCGCCAACTTGCTTTTGGCCACGAGCAGCTACTATTTTCTTAGGTTTTTGAACTGTCGTGATCCCGGTCTCATCAATATTCCATATTCGAGAAGCGTTAAAGTGGTATTTTTGTAGAAGTCGTTGATATATATCAAAGAAAGCATTAACGTTAGTCTTATTGAAAGATGTTGCTCGGCTAAAGATGTCGCTTCTGGTGTCCTTAAAGACAAGTGAGGATTTCTGTGCATAAAATTTTGGAACCAGTCAGGACCAGCCATGTTATTTTGATGCCAAGAAGGAGGAATGATTTTAGCACTAAGCTGCACAGCGCATTGGTAAGCTAGTTTCCTTATTTCCCTAGGAAGTAATCCAAAATATATTTCGGAGCACTTAAAGATATAGGCAGACATTTTACCTTCTTCTTCTGCAGTAAATACTTGTCTGGGCTTAACATAACCAACTTTTGGACTCTTATTATTCTTCTTTTTCTTAATGTATCTGTAAAGAGACACGTTGCACAAGCCGAAATTCTGACTCGCTTTCCGAATGCTACAGTTGTTTTCTAAAACTTCAGCTGCAGCTAACTCGTAATTTCTTGGCTTCGTGCTGCACGCTCTGACTTTCTTTTATAAAGTCTCATTCTAGAAGATAAGAAAAAAATACATCTTAACAACCGGTATCGATAAAACTCGGGGCATGTTGTAACATGTTACAACAAACCCCACGATTTTGTTACAACTAACCCCATGGTATGATTTTTAACATTTTTCAAGATAACTATTTAATCAACTAAGCAATCTTAAAAACTGTTACATAATATCAGAGGTAGATAAATTTGGATATAAATAAAAGATAGAAGCTTTCAAATTATTCGTTAATAGTAACGCCAACCAAAACTTGACGAAAGTATAATTTTACGTTACCTGGCAAAAAAGGAGAACGTGCACACATCCACTCACTGCGCCTTCCGGTGGGACATTAACTATGACTACATGATGTGGCGCGATATTAAGGTATGGTTGAGTGAAAGAAATAGGTAAATAAAGTTAAAGTTCTTAGTAAAAAGAGCCTGTTACTACTTACCCCTGTTACAACAAGCCCCTCGCTCCCCTACCTTTATCATGGACGTTGACCGGTCAGTATCAAACCACGAAAATTCGCAATCATCCCTAGGCAACCGAGCAAGAAAGGGCCAGCAATTGGAGTTCCACCTCCGAAGTTCAAGACCAGCATTCGACAATAAGGAAAAAAGCTCAGACCCTAGACTTATAAGTTCATCTGATGAATTCGCTCCTGTCATGATGTCATCTACGTACACGTCATTCAGCAAAACGCGCGCTGCAGTTGGGTACTTCGTTTGGTAGTCCATCGCTATCTGCTTCAAGATTCGAACGGACAGAAAGGGCGCTGATGCCGTTCCATACGTTACTGTGCATAGTCGAAAGTGGCTGATGTCATCTGATGGATTATCACGCCAAACGATGCGCTGGAAGTCGGTATGCAGCTTGTCATCCCATACCTGCCGAAACATTTTGACGACATCTGCTGTAAATACGTACTTATGCTGGCGAAGGCGTAGACAAACTCCAAATAAATCACGTTGAATGGGTGGGCCTATCAGCAACTGACTATTGAGTGATTTTTCGAGCGAATCCCTAGCCGAACCATCGAATACTACCCGTAGTTTGGTTGTCGAGCTATCTGGCTTCAGAACTGCGTGATGGGGTAAATAAAAGACCTTCCTGGGTTCGTTTTCCAACTCAGCTGGAGATACACGAACCATGTGACCTACGTATTCTTGCATGAATCTAACATACATCCTATGCAAATTGGGGTCCTTGAGAAACCGATGTTCCATCGAATGCAAGCGACTGATAGCATGCCTAAGCGAATTGCCAAAGACCGGCGAAGGGGTTTTGAATGGTAGTTGAATGAAATATCTACCATTGGGGGAACGCGAAAACGTCTTCCGAAAGTGCTGTTCAGCTTCATCATCAGCAAAGGATTCGTCCTTCAATGGTGTCACTTAATCCAGCTCCCAAAAACGCTGCAATAGAACGTCGATGTCGAGAGTAGAATGGAGCGATGATACTGGTACATTTTACAGTTGTTTGGTATCCAGTAGCTCTCCAGTTACTACCCAACCAAACGATGTATTCTGGGCAATTGGCAGACCTTGTGATCCTTGAATCTGATCGCCCATGAGGATGCACCATAGTTTGTCAGCTCCAAGTAGCATGTCAATAGGACCAGGTACATTAAAGTTGGGATCTGCCAAGTCCAGATTCTGAAGGCGGGACCAGGAAGCTGCATCAAAGGACTGCGAAGGGAGGTTCGAAGTAAGCCCAGTTAGAACAAAAGCGTCAACGACTAGATGGGTTTGATTGAAACGCGAGCACAACTCGATTGAGATACAACCTATTGTTTGGCCTGCATCTGTTGATGACAACTCAATAACGGGAATCCTTGCATGTCTACGAGGAAGACCTAGACGTTGAGCGAAAGATTCAACCAAAAACGAATTTTGAGAACCCGATTCGATCAACACTCGACAGCTTATAAAATTGCCTGAATTGTCCTGAACCTTAGCTAATACCGTGGGTAGAATTGTTTGCCTAAGTAGGCCAACATCGAGCGACGAATGGTTATTCACAGGCGGAGAACGAGGTATCATTGGTGAAGGTATTGGTGTAGCTTGTGGTGTTTGAGGCAAAGGTGCCTTAGAACGATTTGACGACAACGAATTATAATCCGCGGATACCAACGAATGGTTTCGTGAGTTGCAAACCCGGCAACGAAACGATGAGCGACATTTGTTACCAGGATATCCGGCCCGAAGACAATTAAAACACAAAGAGGGTAATTTCACGAGAGCGCGACGTGACTCCACATCAAGGGCTACGAATTGTTCACATTGTGGTAGGATGTGGTTGTTCTTACATTTAGGACACTGTGAATACGATTGCGAGGACGAAGGCGACTCAGCGAAATGCGTACGAATCTGTCCTGGCGGCTTAACACGTGAAGCACTAGATCGCGAAGTTGTCTGACACGACTCCAAAGCATAGCATCTCGATTGCAAAAAGTCCAGGAGTTCGTTGAATTTGCAATCGTCCCGAGAACCGAACGTTTCTGCCCAACTTTGCCGAGTGTCCGCGTCGAGTTTGCTAATTAGCAGGTAAATTAACCATGGATCACGATCATTTGACCCAAGTGCGTTTAGACCACGTACGACCTCGTCAGCACCATCGGTAATTTTGCGTAATGTCTGTGCATTGCTAACTGATGGTGATGGAAGGGACAAAAAAGTCTGAATAAACGACTGCACTATGAGGTGCCCGCGATCATACCGTTTCTCTAAGCGATCCCAAGCTTCAAAATAATTTTTGTCAGAAACCGGTATATGTTTAACTAAGTTAGCCGCGTCTTCGCGAAGAAATGATTTTAGGTAGTGGAACTTTTGAGTTTCAGTCAAATTTGGTTTATTATCCACTGTACCCGTAAACGTATCCCGAAACGAAGGCCAATCCTTATAGTTTCCTGAGAAGGGTGGCACTGTTAATTTGGGTAACTGTACCGACGAACCACTATTACTCGTAGACGTCGAGTTTAATTTCTCTAGAAACTTCGATTGTTCCTCCGCGAGTTGCTGAACAGCGGATTGTCTTTCGCGAATCAATTTCTTTATCGATGAATGGGCAAAAAAAAAACCTGTTTCGTAATCATCGAATTCAAGTTCGAGTTCATTGAATTCTTCCTCGGTCACATTTTGTAATGCTTCATCATGCAATGGCGAGAATTCTGACCACGTTTCGTCTAATTTGGTCAGCCGAATCTCTAGCATTTCTAGTGTAGTCGCGGAACTGCTTGAGTCGACGAAAGACACTGCACGTGTCACACGACCTTTAGCATTTCCGCGCCTGAGTTTTAAGGAATTCATTGCCTTGATGCGAATTGCTTCCTAACCAAGTTTGTGAACAAAAGATTGCAATTTAGATTTATCGACCGCACTTCACGTATGCCTGTATATATAAGTATGCGTCTATATCACTTATGTCTATAAGATCAATCAATTGAAATAATATAGGGTTCAATGTGCGAAGTGTGGAATTTAGGTAAGAACGAATGTATTTTAAATTAGTATATAAGACAAACGAATTTTTTAATAAAATCACTTCTGATCTAGAAGCCAAAGGAAAACCTCTGAGTTTATTTACAGCAACTCGCTAAAAACCGAGGTTTTCCATCCCCAATCACGACGCCTTGAGGGAGCAAGTAATTGCTCCAAGGTTTGAGTCGAAAGGCGTAATAGCCAGGACGAGTCGTGGGGTTTTCACAGTGTGAGCGAACCAAAAGAGAGGGAGAGGTGAAAACTGCATGTCTGCACGATGCGTGTGTGCAATGGCGTGAGGGTGTCTTCTTATGTGTGTGTTGTTGCAGATAGTCGTCTTTGATGATGATGGACCTTGATCAGGATGGTGCGATGCGCTTAAATATAGTGACTAACAGCGATTTCATAAATTACTTTAGAATAATATAACCAAAAAAAAAGATTTTAAATTAACACTTAATAATTAAAATAAACATTATTAAACAGGAATAGCACCGTCATAAAAAGCACTACTCGAAGTAAAATCGGAACATGCTTCTGCCGCTTCCCCTCTGAGTATAGATTGAAGATAATTGAATTTATCCGTTCCAGACAAAGCATTATTTTCGTGTACTCCTGAAACTGCTCCAAGAAGGGAAGCCAGTGCTTAAAATCTCCTGAAAATGTCTTTAATGGAAGTTTCGGCAATTTAACACAGCTAGATAAATTGTCACGTGAAGGAACTCGCACTGATGTTTCTTTAAAGTTTTGGTTGCGGTGAAATTTTTCGAGTCGTTGTGTTAATTTTGCAATGCAGGTGACAGCTTTGTCCTCATATTCCGCGGTAGCATCACATTCCTTCTGAAGATCTTTGGCTGTTCCTATTAAGCGTTATTGGCTTTATTAAGACCATCATGAGCCATCTTTAATCTTTGCAGAAAAACCGAGAGCTCTTCCTCAATGGTATCCCAGCTGTCTTCGTTCTTGGAGGTCGGCTTCGATCCATCGGATTCTAAATATTCCGTTGCACTTTTCAAGATATTTGTGACCTGGTCTCTGTAAGTCGTACGATTCGCGATATTCATATTTAAGCGATAAAAGGGAATATAACGCGATCAAAATTCTTCTAAACTCGATTTCTTTCAACTATTACACGTTCCCAAATTTCGGCACCATAAACAAAATGCTATTAATATAAATTAAAGACTCAAGTCAAATAATGAAGTAATAGTTTATTGAATTCAAATGATGAATATTTAACATGTGTAGTTCATCGAGGTTAAAAGACTACTGTGATTTTAATAAATTAAGTGAACTGACTATATAGTAATTAATTTATGTATACAAAAGCTTTATGCATGAGTATATGAATAGGTATAAGAGTAGTAAACGGAGTTGGGAAATAGGAATTCTAGTACAAATTTCTACAACTGTGGTGTCTCCATCCTCTGACTCTGAAGATTCACCACTATTATGCTTTGGCAGCTCCACCGTCTCTTTCTTACCTGCTGATTCAGCTGGTGTTCCAACTGGTTCAATTATTACTATTTCGACTGCAGAATCAGCTGACGTTCCGACCTGGGTCGAAGTGGAAGCCGGCGGTTGTGAGTGAGACGGAAGGCTATCTGGTTCGGTGTCAAATCCAATGCTACTTAGAGGGGAACCCATACCTGAGATGAGCCTTTCGTCTTTCTCATGGACCTTCAGCACCAGTTCTTCCATACCGTAGAATATTTTATATTATACGGCAAACAGTAAGATTGAGCTACAAATTAAGTCCATATACCTATCTGAATTTCAATGATGGGGAGAATTCTTGGTACTGAACAATCTTACAAGACTACTACCGGAAGAATCCTTTACAACCAAGAATTGGGATCATATTAAACATTTACCGTTGGCGGATCCAGCATGCAACAAAAAAATGGCCACAGATATGCTTGTGGAAAATTAAATAGCATATCATGTATGTTGTAGACTGTTGATTTGTTCGTACATAATTCGAAACTATCTATCTCTTTCACCCTTCTGGTTGAACAGAGTTATTATGTTTCCTCTTTTGTGTATATACTCGTAAAACGAAGAAGATTTTTCTTGTATAAGTAGTCTTATACCGAAAGTTAAAGAGACCGAATAAATTTGAATTACTAGAATTTTGCGCGCGACTATTTTTTTATATTCATTGATTTTATTTTTAAAATTTGGTGCCGAAACCCGGGATGTTTCACGCATAATTAAATTTTTTGTCTACCGTGTTAAATTATATTAGCTCCTTCCTCTAAAATGTCAAAATATTGTGCAGTTTGCCAACAGAAAATTCCGCGATCAAATTCTTCATCAAAGCGTAGTTTGCGAATCTTTTTGTGGTCAATCATTTCATAAGGTTTGTGTTCAATTAAAAGACAATGACTTAAAAATGTTACAAAACGCAAACTTTTTTTGCAAATGCAATTCTTGTGTTCACTTAAAATTTTCTAACTTTGTTCTCCGATACGATGAACTTTTTAATTGTGTTAGTGATCTTAAGAAGTAATTTTTGTCTCTTAAATCACTATTTGAAAAAAACATTCTCACAAAAACCAATAAAAATACTGTTAAATCTAATATTGTGCTTGATATACAAAATGATACCCCCTAATGTTTCCAATGAAAACACTAGTGAATCACTCCGCGAAATCTCCGCTAATAATCCAAATAATATTAGTTCAAATCTACTCTCTAATACTAACTTATTATCAGTTCCCCTTTCCTCCCAACCTATCTCATTATCTTCTCTTGATGATAGTTTTTCATCTACCACTGGAACTAATTACAACAATAAAAACAATAAAGACAAAATAGTTGTTAAACAAAACTAAAATAAAAGAGTGCTCCCAATAAAAACCGAAACAAATTCAAAAAAGATTTTCGGTAGTGACACTTCTTCCTTTCTTAATGTTTTGCCTTACTTATAAATGGCTTCACATTTCTAAATTCCGAGTTGATACCAATCCCACTGATATTATCACACATGTTTCTAACAAAACTGATATTCCGCCTTCTCTTATTCAGCGCTTTAAACTTATTAAAAAGGATGCTGATATGTCTGTTTTAAAGCACATCAACTTTAAATTAAGTGTTCCTTCTGACAAATTGAATTGTGTAATGAATCCGTCGATTTGGTCATTCCTTGTGCAAATTAAACGTTTTCTTCCAAAGTCAAAATACGAAGATGTAGTACTTCTCCAACCTGCAAATTAAAATCAATTTCTAATATTCATTCCAATTGTCAACCTGCCTCAAATTCTTTTCATCTATATTACCAAAACACTGGTGGTATCCGAACTAAAATGCAACAGCTGCTTCCCTTTTCTTCTTCCCTCCAATATGACTTCATCGCTCTCACCGAGACCGGGCGCACAGTGAATCATCATAGTGCTGAGATCTTTAACAATCAACAGTACACTGTTTTCCGGAAAAATCGTTGCCGTGAATTGACTGGACATGAAAGGGGTGGAGGAGTATTGATCGGTGTAAGAGCATCATTGCATCATTTTTTTTTTTTTTCGTAGGGTAGGTGAAAAATCTTCCATAGACACTATGAGAATAGCAAGCGCGTGCTCATAGTAGTGTCAGATTCTTACTGACTAAAAAAACACCACCCTTCGATATAAATTTGTTAGATATCGCAACTAAGTCTTAACTTATCAAGCAATTTTTCTATCATGAAATAAAAACGTTTGACAGGTTACTTTCCACTGAAAGATCCTGCATATTCCGCAATCTAGACGCGGTTAATCATTATCTCGCCAAGTCGAAAGGTTTCGTCCTTTGTAGTCGGCGCAATAAATTGCTCTCATCCAAAATTTGAAGGACTGTATTGTTGACATGTCCGATTAGTCGGTTTCTATGCTTTCTCGCGAAGCTTCTAGTTTCAGCTTCGATTGTCGGAATTCCGAGATCCCTGTGGATATCGTCGTTTCTACTATACCACGGTGCTTGGACTATTTCTCTTAGCACTTTATTTTGAAAAACTTGCAAGATATTTGCTTTTGTTTTCTTGGTACAACCCCAAAGTTATATACCGTAGGTCCACACCGGCTTTAGCACTTGCTTGTATAAAATCAGTTTTTTTTTTTCAGTACTGAACTGGGAATGTTTTCCGAGTAACCAGTACATTTCTCTATATTTGGTTGCAAGTTCTTTTCTTTTCATTTTCACGTGCGAATTCCATTTCAGCCTTGCGTCGAGTGTCATTCCCAGGTATTTGGCCTCGTTTGCAAAAGGTATTCGGGCCGAGTTTAGGAAAATTGGCAAGTCATTAGTTTTCTTGTAAGTGAAATTCACGTGAACATTTTACATTCGTTGAGTGCGATCCGCCAGTCCCTCGTCCATTCATTTACATTATTCAGTGCGTTTTCCAGTTTTGCAGTCGTTTCTTCGATTGTTTTACCTACTGCTAGGATAGCGGTGTCATCGGCAAACGTAGCAAGGATAGTGCCATTTTCGTTCGGTATATCACGAGTATATAGCAAATAGAGACGTGGCCCAAGAACGCTTCCTTGCGGTACGCCGGCCGAAATTTCCTTGAGCTCGGAGTATTCGACTCCATGTCTAACACGAAATAGTCTATTCCTGAGATATGATTCTAGAATATCGTATAAGCATAGAGGGAGAACTTGTCGTAGTTTGCATTTCAAGCCATCATGCCATGCCATCAAAGGCTTGCGAGACGTCAGGAAATACGCCTGAGCAATTTTTTTTTTCTTCAAGTGCTTTCTCGATTACGTCAGTAATTCTATGCACCTGGTCAATCGTCGAATGCTTACTTCTGAACCCAAACTGGTGGTCAGGCATAATATTATTTTCTTCTATATCCGGTTGGAGACGCCTTAATAATATCCTCTCGAAAATTTTCGATATGATTGGAAGAAGCGAAATTGGTCTATACGATTTTACTTCATTTGGCGGTTTTCCTGGTTTTAAAACCATTATGACTTCCGCAACTTTCCATTGGCTCGGCACGTGTTTTAATCGGAGTGCAGCATTTACAATATGGAGAAGCTTAATCAATGCTTTTCTAGGTAAAACTTTGAGAATTTCTCCGGTAATCAAATCATAACCAGGATATTTCTTAGGATTTAGATTCTCGATCTCATGTGTGAGTTCCCTTAGCGTTGCACTTGTGAGTGTTAAATCGTCAGATGGTAAATCCGGTCTATTCATGTTGTCGTAAACCACTTGACCATCGTACGGTTTAAAGGTTTCTTCCAGGTGGGCCGCAAAGACGTCCGCTTTTTCTTTATCTTCCCTCGCCCATTCATTTTGATTTAATTTGATTGGCGGCGCGGGAACTTTGGGCCTTTTGGTGCCTTTTACAGCTTTCCAAAGTGAATAATTGGAATCTTTTTTCGCTGTTAAACTTTCAAGGTAAGAGCCTATTGCACGATTCTTTAAATCCTTTATAGTCTTCTTCAACAAATTGCACAAACGATTCAAGTGTGCTTTATGCTGCGGAGCACGACTCTGTTGCAATTTTTTACGCGCTTTTCTTTTTTCCTTGACGTTTAGGCGTTTTTCTGGGATTGGACGTATTATTCCAAGAGGCGAGCTGTACGATCTCAACTTCAACCTCAAGTTCATAGGGTGTCGTAAGTGGGACGCTCAGTTCAACATTATCTTCAATTTCGTTTCTAAAGCCTTCCCAGTTAGTTGTTCGACCAGTTAATCTCGCTGGCTCTAGGTTATAGACTAGTTTTTCGCTGATTGATAAAATAACCGGGGAATGATCAGACGACAGATCAAAGCTAACAAATAAAAACAAATATTTGGCGCAACAGCTCTTTAAAGTGGCAGGGCCTAGCTTCTTGCAACCACTCATGTTGTGTGCGTTATATGTTTCACACGAATGGAAGGGACCTACAGTTTAATGCCGAATCCGAACGGCGATTTTGAGAATCTTTTTCATGACAACAATACTCTCGGATGTTTGTCAGACGCTCGCGAGAAAGATCAGATCAGATCAAAGCTCTCTTTGACTTTTATATGGTTGGTAGATATTCCTTTCACAACGAAAAAATCGATCAGGTCTGGTATTTTCGAAGTATCAGTTGGCCAGTAAGTTGGTTTACCCGTCGAATGGAAATCACAACTCTACTCCATACCTGCCCCATAGAGCATTCTACCTTTTTTCGAGCTGTATCTTGAGCCCCAGAACGTATGTTTCGCATTAAAGTCGCCGCCAATGATAAAAATAGGTTTCAGCGATTCAAACAAGTTAGTAAAATCAGATTTTTTAAGCGAGGAACGAGGTGGACAGCAGATAGATGAGAATTTAAGGGTACGCTGACTATTTTTAACTCGAATCGTGCACAGTTGCAAAGTTTCAAGTTCTATCTTTAGGTCTTCGGATTGTTCGATGCAGTCTTTAATAAATAACGATGATCCGCCTCTCGCTTTTCCCGAAGGATGACAAGCGTGGTAATCATTATAGCCTTTTATTTTTAAATGCGATTCCTTTTTTACGTGGGTTTCAGAAATCAAGCAAATATCAATATCGTTTTCACGCATGAATATTTCCAATTCGTCGAGTTTTTGCAAAAGTCCGTTTGCATTTCAAGTACATATTTTTAACATTCGTTTGTTATTCATATTCTAGTTGAAGTACGCGTTTTCTGATAATTATTTTCAAGCTTAACCAGCCTATCGAGAATAATTTTATTTATTTTGCTTTGTTCTTCAAATTTCTCGAGAATAACCGACAAAACATGAGAGACAGGGTCCGTCGAAATTTCAACGTTTTTCGGTTTTTCGGATGCCGCGGCCTAAGCGTAAGTCTGCACTCCTGCTATCCGAGGGCCATTATCTGGCGGCTTTTTCGATGTTAGCTTTTCAGTACCGTTTCGTTTAAGAGCAGAGGTCGAGGACTTTTCTGTTGTCACTCTTTCCCTCACCTTTTTGCGCTCTGAACTCTGTAGTTTTAGTTTAGCTAGTTTCTCCTGTGCATTCTTACGCTTTGGCTTAGTTTGCAGCTTAGATTTTGCATTTACGGGTTTAAGGAGCACGTTTCTCCGTTTTTGCAACGCCTTAGCTACTTCACAGCACCTATAATTTGCCGGGTGCTTTCCCTTACAGTTAGCACATGTTGCAGAGGTTTGTTTGTTTACTCCACAGATTGGGAGAGAGGATTTCCGGCGCATTTCACACATCGCGGTTCTTTTTTGCAGTACATTTGCGTATGGTTAAATCCTTGGCAACGTTTGCACTGCGGAATCGTCCTTAAATTTCTACGCATTTTGATCACGATATTTAGTATAGCTCTAATTCGGTAGATATCGTCGATATTATCCGACTTATCGAAGGTAAGCATAAAAAGCGGAAGTCCGCGCCTTACCAAGACGTCTTTATCTATTTCCGTTTGTTGCTTCTCCTTCTTGATGATATTAACGGCATCAAGAATTTTAAAGCCTTTGGCTTGAAGATCAGTCATAACCTCTTCTTTGGTGCATGAGGGGTGGAGTCCCCTTGCAATGACACGATGTGGCCTTTCTGACTTGATTTCGAAAGTATACCACTGAATCTTTTCGGTATCTAGCTTTTGGGACACAGCTCGGTAGTCATTGTAGTCATCGACGTTGATTTTCCACGCATTATCCCTCAAAGATGTAACCTTATACTTGGATGTTATTATCCCTTTAAGGAGGCTTTGCAAGTTATTGTATTCCGCTATCACGACGATGTTTACTGGTGGGAGTGGAGGAAATTGCGCTCGGAGTTGCTTTTCTTGCGGTTCTTTGTGATTTTCTTCTTTCACGGGCTCGACTTCGGGCGATGAACCGGCTCTCCGTTTCTTACTAGGTATTTTCTTTGGGACCCGATACGTTTCGCGTGCTAGCTCTTCTTCGTCTGTGTGATATTCCAGACTAGCTAAGCGTGCTGGAGTACTTTCTCGTTCTTTCTCGAAATGCGTGTTCTTTAGGACCTTATTTTCTTCTTTTAATAAGTCTATCTCTTTCTTAAGATCTTGGTAGAGTAGATCCATTTCGTTAAGCTTGATTCGGAGTGTTTTATTTTCTTCCTCAAGACTTTTGTATTTCGCTGAGTCCTGAATTTCGCGCGCTGGCGCTTCCGGTGGACTTCTTTTCCCGGAGTTATTCGCTCTTGGTGGAGGAGATCGACATACATACTTGCACTTTTTAAGAAGGGATTTATTAGTTGCAATAACTGGCTCTCCCCAGAATCCGTAGAGCCGACCTCCGAAGAGGATGGATTTTCCAGTGAACCTGGGCTGCCACCTGGGGTAACTAGCTATCAAATTGATCTGCCATTCAACTCATCGAAGCTTGACATCGACCAGATTATAATTCACATCAAAATTGACAATGTTAATGAATTATTTGTTATTGTTAGTTATATACCACCTAATAGTTCAATTGGTTTATGTAAATTTCACGTCGATAATTCTTCTTTTATTCTCAAAAATCTTAAAGATAATCACCATATTATGATACTTGCAGATTTTAATTTAAAAAAATGTTAATTGGTTATTTGATCAAGACGAATCTAAACTTCTTCCATACAATGTTAGATTTGATTTAGAATGTGTGGTAGTTGATTCGTTTGCTGAATTTGACCTTCGTCAAATTAATTATATTCGTAATTCATTAAATAGAATTCTGGATCTAGTTTTTGTTGACGATGATTTTTGTGTTAACATCTACAACTCTTTAGTTCCATTTGTACCATTTTGCTAGGGCAAACTTTTTCAATATTGGAAATCAGTTAAATTCTATTAATTGGTCTTCGTTATTTAACAACACGGACTTAGAAAATTCTTTTACTCTTGTCATAAATATTGTTAAAGAGGCAATTGACGCTAATGCGCCGAAGGTAAAAGTAGTTAACAGTTCTAAGCCTATATGGTTCAATAAACACCCGATGAACTTAAATAAGAAAAAGAACAAAGTTTATAAACGGTTGCGTAAATCAAATTATAACGCTGAACTTGATCGTCAATATCGAATGCTTCAGAAGTTAACTACGGGTTAACCACGATATCTTAATCAGGAGACTGATAAATTAGGTTTTCACTCGAACCTTTTAAATTGGTTTAGTCCTTACATAAGAAAGCATACGCAATACGTTCGTATTAATGAAATTCTGTCGGTCCCCGCTCTTGTTACATCTGGGGTACCACAAGGCAGCCACCTTGGGCCTCTGTTCTTTCTATTATTTGTCAATGGCATTCCTAATACTACCCTGAATTCCCAATGTCTTATGTTTGCAGATGATCTAAAAGTATTCCGGTGCTTAAAATCTATTCATGATTGTATATTATTGCAAGCTGATTTGGAAAGGTTATCATATTGGTGTAAAATTAACTGCTTGGACCTTAATATATCCAAGTGTCAAAGCCTTAGATTCTGGTGTAATTATTCGCCAATTCAATACACTTATAACATTGATAACATTCCCCTGTCTATTGTACCGTCCAAGAAGGACTTGGGTGTTGTCTTCGATCGAACACTTAGTTTTTCCAATTAGATTGATTTTCTAGTTGCGAAATGTAACTCGCTACTAGGGTTTATTTTATATAACTCAAAGGATTTTTCTGATCCTCACTCCCTAAAATCTGTTTTTTTTTTCATATGTTAGGTCTTCTTTAGAATATTGCAGTATCGTATGGAATCCATTTTATCAAGTTCATTCTGCTAGAATGGAACGGAAAAGGCTAGGAACGGAATCGGTATCATCCTTGCGGCAGAGCTACTTGGAAACGTCTTGAGCATTTCGAAGTCCAGCGACCGTTTGATGTCTCTCAAACTAGTAATACAAGGAGAGGTGTGGAATAGTGTCAGTGCATATGCCCCCCACAATGGGTGCAATCAGATAGATAAGGATGCATTTTGGCTAGATTTCCACAATCTCCTTAAGAAAATCCCAAAGGAAGAATTTCTGTTTGTGGGAGGAGATTTGAATGGACATGTCGGGAAATCAAACGAAGACTATAAAGACTGCCATGGAGGACTAGGATATGGCACCAGGAACCTTCCTGGTGAAGACATCCTAAGCATGTGCAAATCACACGGTCTTATCGTGTTAAATACCATGTTCATCAAACAAAGCCGACACCTGATCACTTACAGCAGTGGTGGAGATGAAACTCAGATTGACTACCATTTGGTAGCCAGTTTCATGAAGCCTCGGGTAAAAGATTGCAAAGTGATCCTGGGAGAGGCAATCGCTCGTCAACACCGTCTCCTGCTAACAGAAATTTTTATGAAAACACCAAAGAAAAGCAAACAAACAAGGGTCTCTGAGAAAATCAAGTGGTACAATCTGGACAAAGAAAAAGGCGATGCTTTTGTTTTCGTAATGAAAAATTACCTCTCTCACACCATCAACGGAGCTGAGGATGAAGAGTGCAGAGCACAAAATATGTGGGATTCCCTACAGCGAACTTGCTTAAAGAAGGCCAAATCACTGCTAGGAGCTTCAAAAGGCCACCATCAACATGCCAAAGAAACATGGTGGTGGAGTGATGAAGCTAAGAAAGTGATAAATGAGAAGAAAGCGGCTTTCAAAGCTTGGTCAAAGTGCCCCTCTAATAATAGTGACGAAAAAGCTCGCCTCGAAATGGAATACAGATGCTGCAAGAAAAAAGCGAAGAAGAAGTGCGCTCAGCTTCAAGCAGAGAGTACGGAGGGCCTGTATCGGGAGCTGGATAAAATATTTTCCCCGGTTGCTGATGCAAACCAGGCTATCCAGGAGCTGCGAAGACACAATATGAACAAGAGTGCCACTATCTTCAAAATAGCCGCCCAAAGAAGAAAGAATGCTCAGGAGATTCGTTCGCCAAAGTTCATTAGCAATGCTCATGGCCAGCTTCTTGTGGATGACGACAAAATTCTGCAGAGGTGGCGGCAGTATTGTGAAGAGCTTTTGAATGAACAGTTTCCCCGGCGATACTTTCCAAGAGCCACCCCTAACTGTGAACAAATACCCGACATTACAGTCGAAGAAGTTAGTGAGGCGGTCAAATACTCCAAAAAACGAAAAGCGGTTGGGCCAGACGAGATACCCTCTGAGTTCTGGAAAAAGATGGGAGACATCGGGTTCAGATGGCTCAGAATTCTCATCTCCAAATTCGTGAGAGGTGATCCAATGCCGAATGAATGGAGGGAAAGTTACCTTCTCCCTGTATACAAAGGGAAGGGTGATACGCGAAACTGTGATAACTACCGTTCGATCAAGCTGATGTCACACACCATGAAAATCGTTGAGCGGGTATTAGGTGGCCGACTGCGAAAAATAATACGGCTATCTGATGATCAGTGCGGGTTTGTCTCGGGTAAATCAACCACAGATGCAATCCAAAGTATAAGGATCATAATGGAAAAACATCGTGATTCCTTAAGGTATTTGCATATTGTATTGGTTGACTTTGAAAAGGCATTCGACAGACAACCACGAGATCTGATATGGGTGGCGCTAAGACATCGAGGGGTTCCAGAAACCTATGTACAGATGATTATGGACATGTACGAAGGAGCAAAGACAAAAGTAAGATGCCCCGCTGGAGTAACCGAAGAGTTCCCAATCAAAGTCGGGGTACACCAGGGAAGCGTTTTAAGTCCTTTGCTCTTTATTACAGTCCTTGATTATCTGCTTGAAGGTAAAGTGATGGACCCTAAGGTACATCAGTTATTCTTTGCTGACGATGGAGCCATCATAAGTGAGGATCCTACATCCCTGCAACGAGCACTTGATGTGTGGGTGGACGTTTTGGAGGGAAATGGGTATCGCATTAGTTCAAAAATGACAGAGTACTTGTGCTGCCCGTTCTCTGATCCACTCAGGCCTATTCCAGACATTTATTTGAATGGAACAGTGCTTCCCAAGTGCAAAAAGTTCAAATATCTGGGATCTATGATCAATAGCAAAGCAACTTGTGATGACGACATCAATCATCGTGTAAGCGTAGGGTGGATGAAGTGGCGAGAAAATTCCGCTATCTTCTGTGACAGAAAAATGCCCCCTAAGTTGAAAGGAAGGCTCTACACCGCAGTTGTACGTCCAGCGCTCACATACGGTTCACAATGTTGGACGATGTACAAAAAGTATGAGAGTAAATTAACGGCAGCTGAGAAGAAGATGCTTCGCATGACAGCAGGAGTGACCAAGCTTGATCAAATAAGAAGTTCGAAGATCCGTGGAAGCTTTCACATCAAGGAAACGATCGTACGAAAATTTGAGCGCGACCGGCTCAGCTGGTATTGCCACGTTCAAAGAAGAGATCATTTGAACCCTGTAAAAAAGGCAATATCTATGCACGTTCCAAAGACATCGCGATGTAGGAAAGGCAGGCCTATAAACGCCTGGATCAGACAAATGCGACGACATCGGCATTTCATTGGCCTCAGTAACCGAGTGATCCAAAATCGGCAGGCCTGCCGATATTTTCTGAGGTCAAATAGGCGAACCCCACATGCGGATCAGTAGAAATGCGGTGAAGTGGGAGGGTTGTGATCCCTAGTTTTCGGATCATAACCTCGCTGATAAAAGGAAGAAGAAGAAGATTCTGCTAGAATTGAAAACATTCAACGAAAGTTCACCAGAGTTGTAATACGACGTTTGCGTTGGAATATTGATACACCTTTTTACAAAATTAGATGCAAGCTAATTGGAATTTTATCTCTTAACATTTGCAGGAAATATTTTTCTATTATGTTCGTTAGAGATTTATTAACGAATCGCATCGATTGCTCTTTTCTTTTGTCCCAAATCGGGTTATATACTCCTACGAGATCTCTGAGAAATCGCAATTTATTTTATGAACCTCGTCATAGAGTAAATTATGGTCTTAATGAGCCGCTTACGAGATGTTTGAGAGAAGCCAATTTAGTGTGTAATTTAATTGATTTTCAATCTTCCTTAAGTAGAGATACCTTTAAAAAGAATTAGCATTATTTTATGTAAGTTTAGTGGAGAAAATTAGTTTATTTATTACTTTATAATTTTATCGTTAAGTAATCTATTAGAGTATAACTTGTATCTCTGTTTGATGAAACAAATAATCAAATAAATAAATAAAAATAAATATAAATAATAATATAAAAATAAATAAACAAAAGTCAGAAATGAGGTGGCAGAATATTTGAAATCACCCGAATCTGCTGTTAACTTTCGGTATATTTGCAAAGATTAACCACGGCTAATGGAAATCTGCGTAACATGAACCTAGATATAGCAACTAAAGCCTTGGATAACAAAAATCACGAGAAGGTAGCAGAATACGACGATTTAGCTACTGGAGTCATTGCTCACCTGCAGGCACGTTTGTCTAAGATCAAATCACGCCTTGGTTCATCTGATAGCATAAACGAATCCACTTTGCTGTCCACACCCCTCATGCGAAAATCAGATCATGTAAAATTGCCGAAATTGCAATTGAAGAAATTTTCAGGTGAAAATCAGGAGTGCATTCCCTTTTGGGAGAAATTTCGAACTGCGGTGTATTTTGGTGTCATTAACAGAAGGATTTAACGCTAAGATCAACTTCAGCTTTACTGACTGACAGAAGCAACAATTGCTTCGTCCACATCTCGCGTCAACAGAAAATACTGCTGAAATCTTTTCACTAACGCATTTTCTACTTTTACAATGGTTTCCAATGGAAGGTTCGTTAAAGGGCCATTTATTTGCATCTTCCTATATTTTGTCCTGATGGTTGCCAAAGTAGGTAGTAAGTAGCCGTAAAACATTCCTTTTTCTCTTTGGAGAAAATCTAGCGCTTCCGAAATTAGTCTCAACAAATGTATAAAATCTTCAAGATAATCAAAGTCGAGTTAAAAAAATTTTTGGACCTCTTACTTTCTGCATAGCTCATTTATCTTCTCTTCTTCTTCCTTTTATCAGCGAGGCTATGATCCGAAAACAAGGGATCACAGCCCTCCCACTTCACCGCATTTCTACTGATCCGCATGTGGGGTTCGCCTATTTGACCTCAGAAAATATCGGCAGGCCTGCCGATTTTGGATCACTCGGTTACTGAGGCCAATGAAATGCCGATGTCGTCGCATTTGTCTGATCCAGGCGTTTATAGGCCTGCCTTTCCTACATCGCGATGTCTTTGGAACGTGCATAGATATTGCCTTTTTAACAGGGTTCAAATGATCTCTTCTTTGAACGTGGCAATACCAACTGAGCCGGTCACGCTCTATTTTTTGTACGATGGTTTCCTTGATGTGAAAGCTTCCACGGATCTTCGAACTTCTTATTCGATCAAGCTTTGTCACTCCTGCTGTCATGCGAAGCATCTTCATCTCAGCTGCCGTTAATTTACTCTCATACTTTTTGTACATCGTCCAACATTGTGAACCGTATGTGAGCGCTGGACGTACAACTGCGGTGTAGAGCCTTCCTTTCAACTTAGGGGGCATTTTTCTGTCACAGAAGATAGCGGAATTTGCTCGCCACTTCATCCACCCTACGCTTACACGATGATTGATGTCGTCATCACAAGTTGCTTTGCTATTGATCATAGATCCCAGATATTTGAACTTTTCGCACTTGGGAAGCACTGTTCCATTCAAATAAATGTCTGGAATAGGCCTGAGTGGATCAGAGAACGGACAGCACAAGTACTCTGTCATTTTTTAACTAATGCGATACCCATTTCCCTCCAAAACGTCCACCCACACATCAAGTGCTCGTTGCAGGGATGTAGGATCCTCACTTATGATGGCTCCATCATTAGCAAAGAATAACTGATGTACCTTGGGGTCCATCACTTTACCTTCAAGCAGATAATCAAGGACTGTAATAAAGAGCAAAGGACTTAAAACGCTTCCCTGGTGTACCCCGACTTTGATTGGGAACTCTTCGGTTACTCCAGCGGGGCATCTTACTTTTGTCTTTGCTCCTTCGTACATGTCCATAATCATCTGTACATAGGTTTCTGGAACCCCTCGATGTCTTAGCGCCACCCATATCAGATCTCGTGGTTGTCTGTCGAATGCCTTTTCAAAGTCAACCAATACAATATGCAAATCCCTTAAGGAATCACGATGTTTTTCCATTATGATCCTTATACTTTGGATTGCATCTGTGGTTGATTTACCCGAGACAAACCCGCACTGATCATCAGATAGCCGTATTATTTTTCGCAGTCGGCCACCTAATACCCGCTCAACGATCTTCATGGTGTGTGACATCAGCTTGATCGAACGGTAGTTATCACAGTTTCGCGTATCACCCTTCCCTTTGTATACAGGGAGGAGGTAACTTTCCCTCCATTGATTCGGCATTGGATCACCTCTCACGAATTTGGAGATAAGAATTCTGAGCCATCTGAACCCGATGTCTCTCATCTTTTTCCAGAACTCAGAGGGTATTTCGTCTGGCCCAACCGCTTTTCGTTTTTTAGAGTATTTGACCGCCTCACTAACTTCTTCGACTGTAATGTCGGCTATTTCTTCACAGTTAGGGGTGGCTCTTGGAAAGTATAGCCGGGGAAACTGTTCATTCAAAAGCTCTTCACAATACTGCCGCCACCTCTGCAGAATTTTGTCGTCATCCACAAGAAGCTGGCCATGAGCATTGTTAATGAACTTTGGCGAACGAATCTCCTGAGCATTCTTCCTTCTTTGGGCGGCTATTTTGAAGATAGTGGCACTCTTGTTCATATTGTGTCTTCGCAGCTCCTGGATAGCCTGGTTTGCATCAGCAACCGGGGAAAATATTTTATCCAGCTCCCGATACAAGCCCTCCGTACTCTCTGCTTGAAGCTGAGCGCACTTCTTCTTCGCTTTTTTCTTGCAGCATCTGTATTCCATTTCGAGGCGAGCTTTTTCGTCACTATTATTAGAGGGGCACTTTGACCAAGCTTTGAAAGCCGCTTTCTTCTCATTTATCACTTTCTTAGCTTCATCACTCCACCACCATGTTTCTTTGGCGTGTTGATGGTGGCCTTTTGAAGCTCCTAGCAGTGATTTGGCCTTCTTTAAGCAAGTTCGCTGTAGGGAATCCCACATATTTTGTGCTCTGCACTCTTCATCCTCAGCTCCGTTGATGGTGTGAGAGAGGTAATTCTTCATTACGAAAACAAAAGCCTCGCCTTTTTCTTTGTCCAGATTGTACCACTTGATTTTCTCAGAGACCCTTGTTTGTTTGCTTTTCTTTGGTGTTTTCATAAAAATTTCTGTTAGCAGGAGACGGTGTTGTCGAGCGATTGCCTCTCCCAGGATCACTTTGCAATCTTTTACCGGAGGCTTCATGAAACTGCCTACCAAATGGTAGTCAATCTGAGTTTCATCTCCACCGCTGCTGTAAGTGATCAGGTGTCGGCTTTGTTTGATGAACATGGTATTTAACACGATAAGACCGTTTGATTTGCACATGCTTAGGATGTCTTCACCAGGAAGGTTCCTGGTGCCATATCCTAGCCCTCCATGGCAGTCTTCATAGTCTTCGTTTGATTTCCCGACATGTCCATTCAAATCTCCTCCAACAAACAGAAATTCTTCCTTTGGGATGTCCTTAAGGAGATTGTGGAAATCTAGCCAAAATGCATCTTTATCTCTCTGATTGTACCCATTGTGGGGAGCATATGCACTGACAATATTCCACACCTCTCCTTGTATTACTAGTTTGAGAGACATCAAACGGTCGCTGGACTTCGAAATGCTCAAGACGTTTCCAAGTAGCTCTGCCGCAAGGATGATACCGATTCCGTTCCTAGCCTTTTCCGTTCCGTAGTAGAACATCTTGTAATCTTTTGTCCTAACGTCCAAAAAACGCGCCCGATTCCCGGTGTTTTTCCATTTCGTCTCTTGGACACACAAGATGTCCACCCGCCTTCTATTCATCATCTCTTCCAGCTCGTAACTTCGACCGGTCATGCTTCCAACGTTCCAACTCGCGACCCTCAAATTGCGTCCAAACTGTTTCATTATGTTGCTAGCCCCCGGAATCCGTATAGCTCTGACCCGAACATTTCTGCTCGGTCCAGGATCAGTACCATGCACAGCAGTGGTAGGGTCTGGCGGGGTAGTGCCTTTCCTTTTTGCAAGTATTATCATAATGATACAGTTTTGCAATACAATTTTTGCAACATATTGCGATGGTGTTTGTTGTTTGACACGTGCATGCTCCTGTTTTAGTATTGTTTGATCTTTCTTTTATGACACCGGTGATCTCCAGTCGTGTCAACCCACGGACTCGCATGCACACTTGTGGGAGGGTTTTTAAGGTAGTATATGTGTCGCTAGGCTCACTTGGGTGTTATATTGCCTAGATCTGATTTGTCCCCTTAGTCGCCTTTTACGACAAGCGCTAGTTGTTGGGGGGCGCTGCAGTGATATTCTTAACCCGTCCCTGCACGGGCAGCTCATTTATCTTCTCCTTACGTGCAAGTAAATCTTTGATGGAATCATACAATGAGTTCCATCTTGTCACAATATGATATTTGATATTTCAGTTGGCATCCCAACACCGAACCTATTTTTTCCGAAGTCTTAGGCCTATTGAACTTAGTCCATAGGCTTGAGCATTTTTGCATTATCTTTAAAAAATATATATATAGATATATTCTCATGGTATAAAAAAAAAAATACCGCTTACATTTACATGTTTGCTATAATTTGAAGAATTTTCCCGAAAAATGTGCGTAAAATCGGTTGAAGCAAGTAAATTTAGCGTATGTGTTGCACATTTTATATACTTCGGCAATGAATTTTCAAATAGTTAATTCCATTACATTCGTTGAGTGCGAGTGCAGTCCCTCGTCCATTCATTTACATTATTCAGTACGTTTTCCAGTTTTGCAGTCGTTTCTGCGATTGTTTTACCTACTGCTAGGATAGCGGTGTCATCGGCAAACGTAGCAAGGATAGTGCCATTTTCGTTCGGTATATCACAAGTATATAGCAAATAGAGACGCGGCCCAAGAATGCTTCCTTGCGGTACGCCGGCCGAAATTTCCTTGAGCTCGGAGTATTCGACTCCATGTCTAACACGAAAGAGTCTATTCCTGAGATATGATTCTAGAATATCGTATAAGCATAGAGGGAGAACTTGTCGTAGTTTGCATTTCAAGCCATCATGCCATGCCATCAAAGGCTTGCGAGACGTCAGGAAATACGCCTGAGCAATTTTTTTTTTCTTCAAGTGCTTTCTCGATTACGTCAGTAATTCTATGCACCTGGTCAATCGTCGAATGCTTACTTCTGAACCCAAACTGGTGGTCAGGCATAATATTATTTTCTTCTATAACCGGTTGGAGACGCCTTAATAATATCCTCTCGAAAATTTTCGATATGATTGGAAGAAGCGAAATTGGTCTATACGATTTTACTTCATTTGGCGGTTTTCCTGGTTTTAAAACCATTATGACTTTCGCAACTTTCCATTGGCTCGGCACGTGTTTTAATCGGAGTGCAGCATTTACAATATGGAGAAGCTTAATCAATGCTTTTCTAGGTAAAACTTTGAGAATTTCTCCGGTAATCAAATCATAACCAGGAGATTTCTTAGGACTTAGATTCTCGATCTCATGTGTGAGTTCCCTTAGCGTTGCACTTGTGAGTGTTAAATCGTCAGATGGTAAATCCGGTCTATTCATGTTGTCGTAAACCACTTGACCATCGTACGGTTTAAAGGTTTCTTCCAGGTGGGCCGCAAAGACGTCCGCTTTTTCTTTATCTTCCCTCGCCCATTCATTTTGATTTAATTTGATTGGCGGCGCGGGGACTTTTGGCCTTTTGGTGCCTTTTACAGCTTTCCAAAGTGAATAATTGGAATCTTTTTTCGCTGTTAAACTTTCAAGGTAAGAGCCTATTGCACGATTCTTTAAATCCTTTATAGTCTTCTTCAACAAATTGCACAAACGATTCAAGTGTGCTTTATGCTGCGGAGCACGACTCTGTTGCAATTTTTTACGCGCTTTTCTTTTTTCCTTGACGTTTAGGCGTTTTTCTGGGATTGGACGTATTATTCCAAGAGGCGAGCTGTACGATCTCAACTTCAACCTCAAGTTCATAGGGTGTCGTAAGTGGGACGCTCAGTTCAACATTATCTTCAATTTCGTTTCTAAAGCCTTCCCAGTTAGTTGTTCGACCAGTTAATCTCGCTGGCTCTAGGTTATAGACTAGTTTTTCGCTGATTGATAAAATAACCGGGGAATGATCAGACGACAGATCAAAGCTAACAAATAAAAACAAATATTTGGCGCAACAGCTCTTTAAAGTGGCAGGGCCTAGCTTCTTGCAACCACTCATGTTGTGTGCGTTATATGTTTCACACGAATGGAAGGGACCTACAGTTTAATGCCGAATCCGAACGGCGATTTTGAGAATCTTTTTCATGACAACAATACTCTCGGATGTTTGTCAGACGCTCGCGAGAAAGATCAGATCAGATCAAAGCTCTCTTTGACTTTTATATGGTTGGTAGATATTCCTTTCACAACGAAAAAATCGATCAGGTCTGGTATTTTCGAAGTATCAGTTGGCCAGTAAGTTGGTTTACCCGTCGAATGGAAATCACAACATACCTGCCCCATAGAGCATTCTTTCGAGCTGTATCTTGAGCCCCAGAACGTATGTTTCGCATTAAAGTCGCCGCCAATGATAAAAATAGGTTTCAGCGATTCAAACAAGTTAGTAAAATCAGATTTTTTAAGCGAGGAACGAGGTGGACAGCAGATAGATGAGAATTTAAGGGTACGCTGACTATTTTTGACTCGAATCGTGCACAGTTGCAAAGTTTCAAGTTCTATCTTTAGGTCTTCGGATTGTTCGATGCAGTCTTTAATAAATAACGATGATCCGCCTCTCGCTTTTCCCGAAGGGTGACAAGCGTGGTAATCATTATAGCCTTTTATTTTTAAATGCGATTCCTTTTTTACGTGGGTTTCAGAAATCAAGCAAATATCAATATCGTTTTCACGCATGAATATTTCCAATTCGTCGAGTTTTTGCAAAAGTCCGTTTGCATTTCAAGTACATATTTTTAACATTCGTTTGTTATTTATATTCTAGTTGAAGTACGCGTTTTCTGAGAATTATTTTCAAGCTTAACCAGCCTATCGAGAATAATTTTATTTATTTTGCTTTGTTCTTCAAATTTCTCGAGAATAACCGACAAAACATGAGAGACAGGGTCCGTCGAAATTTCAACGTTTTTCGGTTTTTCGGATGCCGCGGCCTAAGCGTAAGTCTGCACTCCTGCTATCCGAGGGCCATTATCTGGCGGCTTTTTCGATGTTAGCTTTTCAGTACCGTTTCGTTTAAGAGCAGAGGTCGAGGACTTTTCTGTTGTCACTCTTTCCCTCACCTTTTTGCGCTCTGAACTCTGTAGTTTTAGTTTAGCTAGTTTCTCCTGTGCATTCTTACGCTTTGGCTTAGTTTGCAGCTTAGATTTTGCATTTACGGGTTTAAGGAGCACGTTTCTCCGTTTTTGCAACGCCTTAGCTACTTCACAGCCCCTATAATTTGCCGGGTGCTTTCCCTTACAGTTAGCACATGTTGCAGAGGTTTGTTTGTTTACTCCACAGATTGGGAGAGAGGATTTCCGGCGCATTTCACACATCGCGGTTCTTTTTTGCAGTACATTTGCGTATGGTTAAATCCTTGGCAACGTTTGCACTGCGGAATCGTCCTTAAATTTCTACGCATTTTGATCACGATATTTAGTATAGCTCTAATTCGGTAGATATCGTCGATATTATCCGACTTATCGAAGGTAAGCATAAAAAGCGGAAGTCCGCGCCTTACCAAGACGTCTTTATCTATTTCCGTTTGTTGCTTCTCCTTCTTGATGATATTAACGGCATCAAGAATTTTAAAGCCTTTGGCTTGAAGATCAGTCATAACCTCTTCTTTGGTGCATGAGGGGTGGAGTCCCCTTGCAATGACACGATGTGGCCTTTCTGACTTGATTTCGAAAGTATACCACTGAATCTTTTCGGTATCTAGCTTTTGGGACACAGCTCGGTAGTCATTGTAGTCATCGACGTTGATTTTCCACGCATTATCCCTCAAAGATGTAACCTTATGCTTGGATGTTATTATCCCTTTAAGGAGGCTTTGCAACTTATTGTATTCCGCTATCACGACGATGTTTACTGGTGGGAGTGGAGGAAATTGCGCTCGGAGTTGCTTTTCTTGCGGTTCTTTGTGATTTTCTTCTTTCACGGGCTCGACTTCGGGCGATGAACCGGCTCTCCGTTTCTTACTAGGTATTTTCTTTGGGACCCGATACGTTTCGCGTGCTAGCTCTTCTTCGTCTGTGTGATATTCCAGACTAGCTAAGCGTGCTGGAGTACTTTCTCGTTCTTTCTCGAAATGCGTGTTCTTTATGACCTTATTTTCTTCTTTTAATAAGTCTATCTCTTTCTTAAGATCTTGGTAGAGTAGATCCATTTCGTTAAGCTTGATTCGGAGTGTTTTATTTTCTTCCTCAAGACTTTTGTATTTCGCTGAGTCCTGAATTTCGCGCGCTGGCGCTTCCGGTGGACTTCTTTTCCCGGAGTTATTCGCTCTTGGTGGAGGAGATCGACATACATACTTGCACTTTTTAAGAAGGGATTTATTAGTTGCAATAACTGGCTCTCCCCAGAATCCGTAGAGCCGACCTCCGAAGAGGGTGGATTTTCCAGTGAACCTGGGCTGCCACCTGGGGTAACTAGCTATCAAATTGATCTGCCATTCAACTCATCGAAGCTTGACATCGACCAGATTATAATTCACATCAAAATTGACAATGTTAATGAATTATTTGTTATTGTTAGTTATATACCACCTAATAGTTCAATTGGTTTATGTAAATTTCACGTCGATAATTGTTCTTTTATTCTCAAAAATCTTAAAGATAATCACCATATTATGATACTTGCAGATTTTAATTTAAAAAAATGTTAATTGGTTATTTGATCGAGACGAATCTAAACTTCTTCCATACAATGTTAGATTTGATTTAGAATGTGTGGTAGTTGATTCGTTTGCTGAATTTGACCTTCGTCAAATTAATTATATTCGTAATTCATTAAACAGAATTCTGGATCTAGTTTTTGTTGACGATGATTTTTGTGTTAACATCTACAACTCTTTAGTTCCATTTGTACCATTTTGCTAGGGCAAACTTTTTCAATATTGGAAATCAGTTAAATTCTATTAATTGGTCTTCGTTATTTAGCAACACGGACTTAGAAAATTCTTTTACTCTTGTCATAAATATTGTTAAAGAGGCAATTGACGCTAATGCGCCGAAGGTAAAAGTAGTTAACAGTTCTAAGCCTATATGGTTCAATAAACACCCGATGAACTTAAATAAGAAAAAGAACAAAGTTTATAAACGGTTGCGTAAATCAAATTTCTATTATACTCCTACGAGATCTCTGAGAAATCGCAATTTATTTTATGAACCTCGTCATAGAGTAAATTATGGTCTTAATGAGCCGCTTACGAGATGTTTGAGAGAAGCCAATTTAGTGTGTAATTTAATTGATTTTCAATCTTCCTTAAGTAGAGATACCTTTAAAAATGAATTAGCATTATTTTATGTAAGTTTAGTGGAGAAAATTAGTTTATTTATCACTTTATAATTTTATCGTTAAGTAATCTATTAGAGTATAACTTGTATCTCTGTTTGATGAAACAAATAATCAAATTAATAAATAAAAATAAATATAAATAATAATATAAAAATAAATAAACAAAAGTCAGAAATGAGGTGGCAGAATATTTGAAATCACCCGAATCTGCTGTTAACTTTCGGTATATTTGCAAAGATTAACCACGGCTAATGGAAATCTGCGTAACATGAACCTAGATATAGCAACTAAAGCCTTGGATGACAAAAATCACGAGAAGATAGCAGAATACGACGATTTAGCTACTGGAGTCATTGCTCACCTGCAGGCACGTTTGTCTAAGATCAAATCACGCCTTGGTTCATCTGATAGCATAAACGAATCCACTTTGCTGTCCACACCCCTCATGCGAAAATCAGATCATGTAAAATTGCCGAAATTGCAATTGAAGAAATTTTCAGGTGAAAATCAGGAGTGGATTCCCTTTTGGGAGAAATTTCGAACTGCGGTGTATTTTGGTGTCATTAACAGAAGGATTTAACGCTAAGATCAACTTCAGCTTTACTGACTGACAGAAGCAACAATTGCTTCGTCCACATCTCGCGTCAAGTGAAAATACTGCTGAAATCTTTTCACTAACGCATTTTCTACTTTTACAATGGTTTCCAATGGAAGGTTCGTTAAAGGGCCATTTATTTACATCTTCCTATATTTTGTCCTGATGGATGCCAAAGTAGGTAGTAAGTAGCCGTAAAACATTCCTTTTTCTCCTTGGTAAATCCAGTCTATTCATGTTGTCGTAAACCACTTGACCATCGTACGGTTTAAAGGTTTCTTCCAGGTGGGCCGCAAAGACGTCCGCTTTTTCTTTATCTTCCCTCGCCCATTCATTTTGATTTAATTTGATTGGCGGCGCGGGAACTTTGGGCCTTTTGGTGCCTTTTACAGCTTTCCAAAGTGAATAATTGGAATCTTTTTTCGCTGTTAAACTTTCAAGGTAAGAGCCTATTGCACGATTCTTTAAATCCTTTATAGTCTTCTTCAACAAATTGCACAAACGATTCAAGTGTGCTTTATGCTGCGGAGCACGACTCTGTTGCAATTTTTTACGCGCTTTTTTTTTTTCCTTGACGTTTAGGCGTTTTTCTGGGATTGGACGTATTATTCCAAGAGGCGAGCTGTACGATCTCAACTTCAACCTCAAGTTCATAGGGTGTCGTAAGTGGGACGCTCAGTTCAACATTATCTTCAATTTCGTTTCTAAAGCCTTCCCAGTTAGTTGTTCGACCAGTTAATCTCGCTGGCTCTAGGTTATAGACTAGTTTTTCGCTGATTGATAAAATAACCGGGGAATGATCAGACGACAGATCAAAGCTAACAAATAAAAACAAATATTTGGCGCAACAGCTCTTTAAAGTGGCAGGGCCTAGCTTCTTGCAACCACTCATGTTGTGTGCGTTATATGTTTCACACGAATGGAAGGGACCTACAGTTTAATGCCGAATCCGAACGGCGATTTTGAGAATCTTTTTCATGACAACAATACTCTCGGATGTTTGTCAGACGCTCGCGAGAAAGATCAGATCAGATCAAAGCTCTCTTTGACTTTTATATGGTTGGTAGATATTCCTTTCACAACGAAAAAATCGATCAGGTCTGGTATTTTCGAAGTATCAGTTGGCCAGTAAGTTGGTTTACCCGTCGAATGGAAATCACAACATACCTGCCCCATAGAGCATTCTTTCGAGCTGTATCTTGAGCCCCAGAACGTATGTTTCGCATTAAAGTCGCCGCCAATGATAAAAATAGGTTTCAGCGATTCAAACAAGTTAGTAAAATCAGATTTTTTAAGCGAGGAACGAGGTGGACAGCAGATAGATGAGAATTTAAGGGTACGCTGACTATTTTTGACTCGAATCGTGCACAGTTGCAAAGTTTCAAGTTCTATCTTTAGGTCTTCGGATTGTTCGATGCAGTCTTTAATAAATAACGATGATCCGCCTCTCGCTTTTCCCGAAGGGTGACAAGCGTGGTAATCATTATAGCTTTGGCTAATCGCCTTTAATTACCGAGCAAGTAAAAGATTTTATAACAATTCACTTTCTTTATTGCGACTTACTACTACGACTATTACTTAACTTAATTTACTTATATACACCGAACCAGATGCTGCCGCTGGCTTACTGCTTGAGGGTTGAAGATCGAATGTTTAGGAAAACCGAATGTACTGGAAAACTGAATATCTCCTCGCTGCCAGTTTGACATTTGGGAATTTTTAGCGCGCGGCGGTGTTCGCAAATTAGGTGCTGCCAAACAGCATTGCCAGACCGCCACAGTACCCCCCGCTTAGTGGACCACCCATGGTGGTTCACGATACCTTTCAGGCTTCCTAGAAACACGGCCGCATCTGGTCGTTCTTTTCGTTGGTGTGTCCACCGCAAAAGTTACTTTGCGCTTTGGCAGTGCGAGGGCTGAGCTGTTCTCATGCCTCGCTGCCTCTGTGTTTGATTGTTCCTGAAATGCTGGTTTTAGTCTATCTATGCTAACTTTTACCGATTTTCCCCTAACATTGACCGTATAATATTTTTCTTTACGATCCTTTACTTTGAAAGGCCCATCGTAGGGCGGCTTCAGGGAAGGTCTCACCGAGTCGTCCCGGACGAAAACGTTTTCGCACGACGTGAGATCTTTGAAAATGAAAGATTTTTGACAAGAGTGATGTAGAGGTAAAGATGGACGTATTCCATCGAAATGTTCCCTCAACCGAGCTACGAACTCTGTCTGACTAATCGTTTTGCTTTCCTGCAAAAACTCATTGGGTAACCGCAAGCCTTGCCCATACACCAGTTCTGCAGAAGAGCACTGAAAGTCTTCCCGAAATGCCGTTCGGAGTCCAAGCAATACCAATGGTAACGACTTCGACCACTGTGAGTTTTGTTGGCACATAATTGCTGCTTTCAGTGTGCGGTGCCACCTCTCTATCATTCCATTTGACTGGGGATGGTACGCTGTAGTTCGTCTCCTTTCGAAACCGAGCATATGACCCAGTTCTCTAAAGAGTTGCGACTCGAACTGCCTACCCTGATCCGTGATTATAGTGCAAGGAATGCCAAAACGCGGTACCCATTCGCGACAGATTGCTGCTGCTACTGTCTCCGCTGTGATATCGTTTAAAGGAATGGCCTCTGGCCAGCGAGTAAAACGATCAATCAGGGTTAAGCAATAGCGATAGGTCTCTGAGGTGGGTAAAGGGCCGATAATGTCTAGGTGTACGGTTTGAAATCGGTTACCCATGTTCTTAAATTGCTCAACTGGGCTGTGAACGTGTTTGGAAATCTTTGATCGCTGGCAAGCTATGCAACTTCGTGCCCAAGCCCTAATATCCTTGTTTATTGATTTCCACACAAATCTGGTTCTTGCCTCTTTGACACTCACTCTTATGCCGGGGTGAGATAGCCCGTGGACACTGTCAAATATTTTTATTCTGAATCGAGGAGGAATATATGGACGAACTCTACCTGTGGACACGTCACACCAAATGTGAACTTCCGAGCCTAAAACTGGAATTTTCCTAAACTTTAGCGTGCCTTGTTTGGCGAGTAATGATTTCAATTCCTCGTCATTTGCTTGTTCATGCGCTATTTCCGTGTAATTTACTGTTTCCGGTATTGAGATCGCGTCTAATCTAGATAGTGCATCTGCTACCGTATTTTGTTCTCCCGGCAAGTATCTTATGTCCGTTGTAAACTGTGCTATCAGATCTAAGTGTCTCATCTGCCGAGGAGATGCTTTATCATGTTTTTGTTGGATCGCGTAAATGAGGGGCCTATGGTCTGTATACAAAGTGAATGCCCTGCCTTCCAATAAGTGTCGGAAATGACGAATTGCTGCATACGCTGCTAATAATTCTCTATCGTATGCACTATATTTACTTTGCGCATCTGTCAATTTTGCTGAAAAGAAACTAAGCGGTTGCCAGCTACCTGACAACTTTTGCTGTACGACCGCACCCATTGCCATATTAGAAGCGTCTACGACCAAGGATAACTCGGCGTTCGCGACCGGAAACGCAAGCATCGCTGCATCTTTAAGCTCCTCCTTGCAAAGCTCGAAGGCTTTTAATGATTCAGGAGTCCACGCTATCTTAGTCCTGTCATTCTTCTTCTTGCATCCCACCAGATACTTGTTTAACGGAATTTGTGAAGAAGCGGCTTTGGGAATAAAACGCCGATAAAAATTTAACATCCCAAGAAACCTTCGCATGTCGTTGACAGTTTCTGGCAGTTTATACTTTACAATTGCCTTTACTTTGAGCTCCTGCGGTTGAATACCATTCGCATCTATTGTATGGCCCAGAAAGTCTACTGACGATTTAGCAAATACGCTTTTAGCGATATTGACGACTAGACCATTCTCATGCAATATTTTAAGTACGGATTCCAAGTGCTTCATGTGCTCTTCCCTATTTTTAGACGCTATTAAGAGGTCGTCGATATAGACAAAGCAAAAATGGAATTGTCTCATAAGGGAGCTGATAAACCGCTGAAATGTTTGGGCCGCGTTCCTCAGCCCGAAAGTCATACGCGTAAACTCAAATAGTCCGAATGGAGTACATATTGCAGTTTTCGGAATGTCTGCCTCCTCCACTGGGATCTGGTGGTATGCTCTGACTAAATCTAAAGTCGAAAATATAGTGCATCCACTCAGGTTCTGCCCAAAGTCATGTATATGAGGAATGGGATAGCGATCTGCTTTCGTTACCGCGTTTAGCCCGCGATAATCTCCGCATGGTCTCCATTCCCCATTTTTCTTGGGCACCATATGAAGTGGTGAAGCCCAACTGCTTTTCGAAGGTCTACAAATTCCCTGCTGCAGTAGGAAATCAAATTCTTTCTTGGCAATTGCCATTTTATCTACGGAAAGTCTACGCGGTTTTCCGAAGACTGGTGGGCCAATCGTTACAATGTGATGTGTAACAGCATGTTTTATCTCTCGTGGGTGTGAATTTTCACCGTGGATACTGCAGAACTTCTTTAGTAGGGCCTGGATTTCAAAGTCGTTGGTACGGATATCATTCGATACCACAGAGAGCATTGAGGAACCCCTAACTAGCTGACCCTTTGCCTGAAGAGAAGTAAGAGGATCGATAAGACGTTTCCTTTTAAGGTCTACCAAAAGGCCAAAAGCATTTAGGAAGTCTGCTCCAATTATTGGCTTCTCTACGTCGGCCAACACGAATACCCAACGGAAGGTACGTCTAAGACCCAATTCTAGTGAAACGCTTTTTGTTCCGTAAGTTCTAACCCGAGTGGCGTTAGCGGCAAATAAGGGGAAGTTATCTGGCTTGTTTTTCTTTTGGGAAGGTGACGCAGGTAAAACGGATATATCGGCCCCCGTATCAACCAGGTAATTAGCATTGCTTGCTCGGTCATACGCAAATAGGCGACAAGTGGGTTTATGTTGCGGATCGAGCGTCGCCACAAGCGATCCACCCACTAGTTTTCCGAAGCATGCTTTTGGTTGCTATATGAGCAGGGCATGGTGCAACGTTCTGCCTTATCACCAAAACGTCTATGATACCAACACGCATTAGCTGTTGCTCGCTTTCGGTTTCCTACGCTCTTGGAACGGCTTCTAGACCTTGGTTTCCGCATGCTGTCTCTAAGCTCGCTCACCTGTAAGGCGATCGCTTCAATGCGTTTTTCTAAAGAACTATTTGTTCCAGAGGTGGAACGATTGTCGCGTGAAGACCGGGTAGCAGGTGGCCTTAGACCGGAAAGAATAGGCTGCGGTATTGAGGTACCCTCGTCAATGCTATTCACATTGAAATTCTGCGTTGCTTCCACAATCTTGTCTGCCGTTAAGGCCATTGGTTCAAGCTCTTCTGTACTACCGGCCAATATTGCCTTAACCATATCTGGCAAGCGCTGCAACCAAAGCTTTTTTATTAAAACTACGGAAAATTCAGAACCCGCCAATGATTTCATATCGCGTAAAAGCTGGCTGGGTTTTCTGTCTCCCAGGTCCAATCCACCTAGCAATTGCTGTAACCGAGTATCCTCAGAATCCATAAGCCTGGATAAAACTGCGCTTTTAAGGGCCTCAAACTTTTGTGCAGATGGAGGAGAAGCAACTACATCGCGTACGCGCTGCACGGTGTTTATATCCATTAGGGATATCGCCGTATAAAACTTTCTTTCATCTGACATATTTCTCGCGAGGGCGAATTGACCTTCCATGGCCGTGAACCATAAGTCTGGACACGTGGGCCAAAAGCTGATTGGTTTGTAAGAGACCGCCTCCACACCATGGTAGTCTCCAAGGGGTGGTACGGGCGGACTGAATGACTGTGGGATATTTGTATTCGCGCTGGGGGTATCTTCCCCTTCCGAAACTACTTGCTTTTCCTTAGTGGTCATTTTTGTTTGTAAGCTATTACGAAAGACGGTAACAAAAACGAAAAGCTTGTAACTCGCGAAGTTGGTTCAAACGGTCAACCAAAGTAAGTACTAGAAAATGTTAAATCGCTAGCTGCTACAAAAAACGCTAACGAAACCCAAAATGTCGAAACTTGCGCGACGGATTTAAACGGTAAAAAAAAAAAAAAAAATATATATATTTTTGTAGCGGGCCTCGTGGCGGCAGATTCGGTTTGGTTCTGTGTTTTTTATAGGTTAACTATTTTCACTAGTTACTAGTTTACAATATTTCTTATAGCAGAAAAAAAATATAGCTCTTATAGGCAATAGAGAAAAAAAAAAAAAAAAAAAAATAATACAAATATTTGCGTCACTAAAAATACGGTAAAATGTATAGTAATACCGTAATATGTTGTGGACTTCCGCGCTGCTTTCCACGCTGGCACCATGGAGCTTACGCTAATGAGATCGGATCTCGTCCCTCGGTGTCCCACGTTGCTATCTGCTATGGCACGATAGGGTTTTCTGCAATTGAGATTGGATCTCGTCCCTCGATGTCCCGCGTTGCTATCTGCTATGGCACGATAGAGGATCTATTGAGATTGAATCTCGTCCCTCGATGTCCCGCGTTGCTATCTGCTATGGCACGATAGAGGATCTATTGAGATTGAATCTCGTCCCTCGACGTCCCGCGTTGCTATCTGCTATGGCACGATAGAGGATTTATTGAGATTGAATCTTGTCCCTCGATGTCCCGCGTCGCTATCTGCTATGGCACGATAGTTGAGAACCGTTACGTTGGTTTTTCACGCGGCCTTCGATCGCCGGCGTCCACGTGCTGTCTGAAACGGCGGACAGTTAGGAGCCGTTATGCCGCAACTTTTCGGGTACTATCTGCCGTGGTAGATAGGGAGAGTCTACGGCTCTCTACCCGCTTTTTCGACGTCTCGGTTACTGTCTGCAGCCGCAGACAGTTGAGAGCCGATATGTCGCGATGTCTCGGGTGATATCTGAAGCGCAGATAGGGAGAATCTTCTGGAGATTTGCGTGGCGTCGTGTTGTCGTTTCTCGGCACCAAATAAAAATAAAAAAAAATACTGAGAACCGAGAGAAGGGGTGGAACCAGCGGCAGCTAAATTCTTTTCGCGTCGTAAAAATCGGTAAACTTGCCCGTCGGAGTGCTTCTTGCGTTGTACAACAGTATGCGCAGTAGTAACAGGGCTGTACAGTTATCGCGTTACTGACTAGCGGTGAAGTACAGCTGCAACTGTAAATTTACTGCCGCGAGCATATGCGTCGCACTCCTATCACGTCGGGGTCACCACTTTGGCTAATCGCCTTTAATTACCGAGCAAGTAAAAGATTTTATAACAATTCACTTTCTTTATTGCGACTTACTGCTACGACTATTACTTAACTTAATTTACTTATATACACCGAACCAGATGCTGCCGCTGGCTTACTGCTTGAGGGTTGAAGATCGAATGTTTAGGAAAACCGAATGTACTGGAAAACTGAATATCTCCTCGCTGCCAGTTTGACATTTGGGAATTTTTAGCGCGCGGCGGTGTTCGCAAATTAGGTGCTGCCAAACAGCATTGCCAGACCGCCACATAGCCTTTTATTTTTAAATGCGATTCCTTTTTTACGTGGGTTTCAGAAATCAAGCAAATATCAATATCGTTTTCACGCATGAATATTTCCAATTCGTCGAGTTTTTGCAAAAGTCCGTTTGCATTTCAAGTACATATTTTTAACATTCGTTTGTTATTTATATTCTAGTTGAAGTACGCGTTTTCTGAGAATTATTTTCAAGCTTAACCAGCCTATCGAGAATAATTTTATTTATTTTGCTTTGTTCTTCAAATTTCTCGAGAATAACCGACAAAACATGAGAGACAGGGTCCGTCGAAATTTCAACGTTTTCCGGTTTTTCGGATGCCGCGGCCTAAGCGTAAGTCTGCACTCCTGCTATCCGAGGGCCATTATCTGGCGGCTTTTTCGATGTTAGCTTTTCAGTACCGTTTCGTTTAAGAGCAGAGGTCGAGGACTTTTCTGTTGTCACTCTTTCCCTTACCTTTTTGCGCTCTGAACTCTGTAGTTTTAGTTTAGCTAGTTTCTCCTGTGCATTCTTACGCTTTGGCTTAGTTTGCAGCTTAGATTTTGCATTTACGGGTTTAAGGAGCACGTCTCTCCGTTTTTGCAACGCCTTAGCTACTTCACAGCCCCTATAATTTGCCGGGTGCTTTCCCTTACAGTTAGCACATGTTGCAGAGGTTTGTTTGTTTACTCCACAGATTGGGAGAGAGGATTTCCGGCGCATTTCACACATCGCGGTTCTTTTTTGCAGTACATTTGCGTATGGTTAAATCCTTGGCAACGTTTGCACTGCGGAATCGTCCTTAAATTTCTACGCATTTTGATCACGATATTTAGTATAGCTCTAATTCGGTAGATATCGTCGATATTATCCGACTTATCGAAGGTAAGCATAAAAAGCGGAAGTCCGCGCCTTACCAAGACGTCTTTATCTATTTCCGTTTGTTGCTTCTCCTTCTTGATGATATTAACGGCATCAAGAATTTTAAAGCCTTTGGCTTGAAGATCAGTCATAACCTCTTCTTTGGTGCATGAGGGGTGGAGTCCCCTTGCAATGACACGATGTGGCCTTTCTGACTTGATTTCGAATGAAATCTGAAATCTGAATCTTTTCGGTATCTAGCTTTTGGGACACAGCTCGGTAGTCATTGTAGTCATCGACGTTGATTTTCCACGCATTATCCCTCAAAGATGTAACCTTATGCTTGGATGTTATTATCCCTTTAAGGAGGCTTTGCAACTTATTGTATTCCGCTATCACGACGATGTTTACTGGTGGGAGTGGAGAAAATTGCGCTCGGAGTTGCTTTTCTTGCGGTTCTTTGTGATTTTCTTCTTTCACGGGCTCGACTTCGGGCGATGAACCGGCTCCCCGTTTCTTACTAGGTATTTTCTTTGGGACCCGATACGTTTCGCGTGCTAGCTCTTCTTCGTCTGTGTGATATTCCAGACTAGCTAAGCGTGCTGGAGTACTTTCTCGTTCTTTCTCGAAATGCGTGTTCTTTATGACCTTATTTTCTTCTTTTAATAAGTCTATCTCTTTCTTAAGATCTTGGTAGAGTAGATCCATTTCGTTAAGCTTGATTCGGAGTGTTTTATTTTCTTCCTCAAGACTTTTGTATTTCGCTGAGTCCTGAATTTCGCGCGCTGGCGCTTCCGGTGGACTTCTTTTCCCGGAGTTATTCGCTCTTGGTGGAGGAGATCGACATACATACTTGCACTTTTTAAGAAGGGATTTATTAGTTGCAATAACTGGCTCTCCCCAGAATCCGTAGAGCCGACCTCCGAAGAGGGTGGATTTTCCAGTGAACCTGGGCTGCCACCTGGGGTAACTAGCTATCAAATTGATCTGCCATTCAACTCATCGAAGCTTGACATCGACCAGATTATAATTCACATCAAAATTGACAATGTTAATGAATTATTTGTTATTGTTAGTTATATACCACCTAATAGTTCAATTGGTTTATGTAAATTTCACGTCGATAATTGTTCTTTTATTCTCAAAAATCTTAAAGATAATCACCATATTATGATACTTACAAATTTTAATTTAAAAAAATGTTAATTGGTTATTTGATCGAGACGAATCTAAACTTCTTCCATACAATGTTAGATTTGATTTAGAATGTGTGGTAGTTGATTCGTTTGCTGAATTTGACCTTCGTCAAATTAATTATATTCGTAATTCATTAAATAGAATTCTGGATCTAGTTTTTGTTGACGATGATTTTTGTGTTAACATCTACAACTCTTTAGTTCCATTTGTACCATTTTGCTAGGGCAAACTTTTTCAATATTGGAAATCAGTTAAATTCTATTAATTGGTCTTCGTTATTTAGCAACACGGACTTAGAAAATTCTTTTACTCTTGTCATAAATATTGTTAAAGAGGCAATTGACGCTAATGCGCCGAAGGTAAAAGTAGTTAACAGTTCTAAGCCTATATGGTTCAATAAACACCCGATGAACTTAAATAAGAAAAAGAACAAAGTTTATAAACGGTTGCGTAAATCAAATTATAACGCTGAACTTGATCGTCAATATCGAATGCTTCAGAAGTTAACTACGGGTTAACCACGATATCTTAATCAGGAGACTGAATAAATTAGGTTTTCACTCGAACCTTTTAAATTGGTTTAGTCCTTACATAAGAAGGCATACGCAATACGTTCGTATTAATGAAATTCTGTCGGTCCCCGCTTTTGTTACATCTGGGGTACCACAAGGCAGCCACCTTGGGCCTCTGTTCTTTCTATTATTTGTCAATGGCATTCCTAATACTACCCTGAATTCCCAATGTCTTATGTTTGCAGATGATCTAAAAGTATTCCGGTGCTTAAAATCTATTCATGATTGTATATTATTGCAAGCTGATTTGGAAAGGTTATCATATTGGTGTAAAATTAACTGCTTGGACCTTAATATATCCAAGTGTCAAAGCCTTAGATTCTGGTGTAATTATTCGCCAATTCAATACACTTATAACATTGATAACATTCCCCTGTCTATTGTATCGTCCAAGAAGGACTTGGGTGTTGTCTTCGATCGAACACTTAGTTTTTCCAATTAGATTGATTTTCTAGTTGCGAAATGTAACTCGCTACTAGGGTTTATTTTATATAACTCAAAGGATTTTTCTGATCCTCACTCCCTAAAATCTGTTTTTTTTATATGTTAGGTCTTCTTTAGAATATTGCAGTATCGTATGGAATCCATTTTATCAAGTTAATTCTGCTAGAATTGAAAACATTCAACGAAAGTTCACCAGAGTTGTAATACGACGTTTGCGTTCGAATATTGATACACCTTTTTACAAAATTAGATGCAAGCTAATTGGAATTTTATCTCTTAACATTTGCAGGAAATATTTTTCTATTATGTTCGTTAGAGATTTATTAACGAATCGCATCGATTGCTCTTTTCTTTTGTCCCAAATCGGGTTATATACTCCTACGAGATCTCTGAGAAATCGCAATTTATTTTATGAACCTCGTCATAGAGTAAATTATGGTCTTAATGAGCCGCTTACGAGATGTTTGAGAGAAGCCAATTTAGTGTGTAATTTAATTGATTTTCAATCTTCCTTAAGTAGAGATACCTTTAAAAATGAATTAGCATTATTTTATGTAAGTTTAGTGGAGAAAATTAGTTTATTTATCACTTTATAATTTTATCGTTAAGTAATCTATTAGAGTATAACTTGTATCTCTGTTTGATGAAACAAATAATCAAATTAATAAATAAAAATAAATATAAATAATAATATAAAAATAAATAAACAAAAGTCAGAAATGAGGTGGCAGAATATTTGAAATCACCCGAATCTGCTGTTAACTTTCGGTATATTTGCAAAGATTAACCACGGCTAATGGAAATCTGCGTAACATGAACCTAGATATAGCAACTAAAGCCTTGGATGACAAAAATCACGAGAAGATAGCAGAATACGACGATTTAGCTACTGGAGTCATTGCTCACCTGCAGGCACGTTTGTCTAAGATCAAATCACGCCTTGGTTCATCTGATAGCATAAACGAATCCACTTTGCTGTCCACACCCCTCATGCGAAAATCAGATCATGTAAAATTGCCGAAATTGCAATTGAAGAAATTTTCAGGTGAAAATCAGGAGTGGATTCCCTTTTGGGAGAAATTTCGAACTGCGGTGTATTTTGGTGTCATTAACAGAAGGATTTAACGCTAAGATCAACTTCAGGTTTACTGACTGACAGAAGCAACAATTGCTTCGTCCACATCTCGCGTCAACAGAAAATACTGCTGAAATCTTTTCACTAACGCATTTTCTACTTTTACAATGGTTTCCAATGGAAGGTTCGTTAAAGGGCCATTTATTTGCATCTTCCTATATTTTGTCCTGATGGTTGCCAAAGTAGGTAGTAAGTAGCCGTAAAACATTCCTTTTTCTCTTTGGAGAAAATCTAGCGCTTCCGAAATTAGTCTCAACAAATGTATAAAATCTTCAAGATATTCAAAGGCGAGTTAAAAAAATGTTTGGACCTCTTACTTTCTGCATAGCTCATTTATCTTCTCCTTACCTGCAAGTAAATCTTTGATGGAATCATACAATGAGTTCCATCTTGTCACAATATGATATTTGATATTTCAGTTGGCATCCCAACACCGAACCTATTTTTTCCGAAGTCTTAGGCCTATTGAACTTAGTCCATAGGCTTGAGCATTTTTGCATTATCTTTAAAAAATATATATATAGATATATTCTCATGGTATAAAAAAAAAATACTGCTTACATTTACATGTTTGCTATAATTTGAAGAATTTTCCCGGAAAATGTGCGTAAAATCGGTTGAAGCAAGTAAATTTAGCGTATGTGTTGCACATTTTATATACTTCGGCAATGAATTTTCAAATAGTTAATTCCATTACATTCGTTGAGTGCGATCCGCCAGTCCCTCGTCCATTCATTTACATTATTCAGTACGTTTTCCAGTTTTGCAGTCGTTTCTGCGATTGTTTTACCTACTGCTAGGATAGCGGTGTCATCGGCAAACGTAGCAAGGATAGTGCCATTTTCGTTCGGTATATCACGAGTATATAGCAAATAGAGACGCGGCCCAAGAACGCTTCCTTGCGGTACGCCGGCCGAAATTTCCTTGAGCTCGGAGTATTCGACTCCATGTCTAACACGAAAGAGTCTATTCCTGAGATATGATTCTAGAATATCGTATAAGCATAGAGGGAGAACTTGTCGTAGTTTGCATTTCAAGCCATCATGCCATGCCATCAAAGGCTTGCGAGACGTCAGGAAATTCGCCTGAGCAATTTTTTTTTTCTTCAAGTGCTTTCTCGATTACGTCAGTAATTCTATGCACCTGGTCAATCGTCGAATGCTTACTTCTGAACCCAAACTGGTGGTCAGGCATAATATTATTTTCTTCTATAACCGGTTGGAGACGCCTTAATAATATCCTCTCGAAAATTTTCGATATGATTGGAAGAAGCGAAATTTGTCTATACGATTTTACTTCATTTGGCGGTTTTCCTGGTTTTAAAACCATTATGACTTCCGCAACTTTCCATTGGCTCGGCACGTGTTTTAATCGGAGTGCAGCATTTACAATATGGAGAAGCTTAATCAATGCTTTTCTAGGTAAAACTTTGAGAATTTCTCCGGTAATCAAATCATAACCAGGAGATTTCTTAGGACTTAGATTCTCGATCTCATGTGTGAGTTCCCTTAGCGTTGCACTTGTGAGTGTTAAATCGTCAGATGGTAAATCCGGTCTATTCATGTTGTCGTAAACCACTTGACCATCGTACGGTTTCAAGGTTTCTTCCAGGTGGGCCGCAAAGACGTCCGCTTTTTCTTTATCTTCCCTCGCCCATTCATTTTGATTTAATTTGATTGGCGGCGCGGGAACTTTGGGCCTTTTGGTGCCTTTTACAGCTTTCCAAAGTGAATAATTGGAATCTTTTTTCGCTGTTAAACTTTCAAGGTAAGAGCCTATTGCACGATTCTTTAAATCCTTTATAGTCTTCTTCAACAAATTGCACAAACGATTCAAGTGTGCTTTATGCTGCGGAGCACGACTCTGTTGCAATTTTTTACGCGCTTTTCTTTTTTTCTTGACGTTTAGGCGTTTTTCTGGGATTGGACGTATTATTCCAAGAGGCGAGCTGTACGATCTCAACTTCAACCTCAAGTTCATAGGGTGTCGTAAGTGGGACGCTCAGTTCAACATTATCTTCAATTTCGTTTCTAAAGCCTTCCCAGTTAGTTGTTCGACCAGTTAATCTCGCTGGCTCTAGGTTATAGACTAGTTTTTCGCTGATTGATAAAATAACCGGGGAATGATCAGACGACAGATCAAAGCTAACAAATAAAAACAAATATTTGGCGCAACAGCTCTTTAAAGTGGCAGGGCCTAGCTTCTTGCAACCACTCATGTTGTGTGCGTTATATGTTTCACACGAATGGAAGGGACCTACAGTTTAATGCCGAATCCGAACGGCGATTTTGAGAATCTTTTTCATGACAACAATACTCTCGGATGTTTGTCAGACGCTCGCGAGAAAGATCAGATCAGATCAAAGCTCTCTTTGACTTTTATATGGTTGGTAGATATTCCTTTCACAACGAAAAAATCGATCAGGTCTGGTATTTTCGAAGTATCAGTTGGCCAGTAAGTTGGTTTACCCGTCGAATGGAAATCACAACATACCTGCCCCATAGAGCATTCTTTCGAGCTGTATCTTGAGCCCCAGAACGTATGTTTCGCATTAAAGTCGCCGCCAATGATAAAAATAGGTTTCAGCGATTCAAACAAGTTAGTAAAATCAGATTTTTTAAGCGAGGAACGAGGTGGACAGCAGATAGATGAGAATTTAAGGGTACGCTGACTATTTTTGACTCGAATCGTGCACAGTTGCAAAGTTTCAAGTTCTATCTTTAGGTCTTCGGATTGTTCGATGCAGTCTTTAATAAATAACGATGATCCGCCTCTCGCTTTTCCCGAAGGGTGACAAGCGTGGTAATCATTATAGCCTTTTATTTTTAAATGCGATTCCTTTTTTACGTGGGTTTCAGAAATCAAGCAAATATCAATATCGTTTTCACGCATGAATATTTCCAATTCGTCGAGTTTTTGCAAAAGTCCGTTTGCATTTCAAGTACATATTTTTAACATTCGTTTGTTATTTATATTCTAGTTGAAGTACGCGTTTTCTGAGAATTATTTTCAAGCTTAACCAGCCTATCGAGAATAATTTTATTTATTTTGCTTTGTTCTTCAAATTTCTCGAGAATAACCGACAAAACATGAGAGACAGGGTCCGTCGAAATTTCAACGTTTTTCGGTTTTTCGGATGCCGCGGCCTAAGCGTAAGTCTGCACTCCTGCTATCCGAGGGCCATTATCTGGCGGCTTTTTCGATGTTAGCTTTTCAGTACCGTTTCGTTTAAGAGCAGAGGTCGAGGACTTTTCTGTTGTCACTCTTTCCCTCACCTTTTTGCGCTCTGAACTCTGTAGTTTTAGTTTAGCTAGTTTCTCCTGTGCATTCTTACGCTTTGGCTTAGTTTGCAGCTTAGATTTTGCATTTACGGGTTTAAGGAGCACGTCTCTCCGTTTTTGCAACGCCTTAGCTACTTCACAGCCCCTATAATTTGCCGGGTGCTTTCCCTTACAGTTAGCACATGTTGCAGAGGTTTGTTTGTTTACTCCACAGATTGGGAGAGAGGATTTCCGGCGCATTTCACACATCGCGGTTCTTTTTTGCAGTACATTTGCGTATGGTTAAATCCTTGGCAACGTTTGCACTGCGGAATCGTCCTTAAATTTCTACGCATTTTGATCACGATATTTAGTATAGCTCTAATTCGGTAGATATCGTCGATATTATCCGACTTATCGAAGGTAAGCATAAAAAGCGGAAGTCCGCGCCTTACCAAGACGTCTTTATCTATTTCCGTTTGTTGCTTCTCCTTCTTGATGATAATAACGGCATCAAGAATTTTAAAGCCTTTGGCTTGAAGATCAGTCATAACCTCTTCTTTGGTGTATGAGGGGTGGAGTCCCCTTGCAATGACACGATGTGGCCTTTCTGACTTGATTTCGAAAGTATACCACTGAATCTTTTCGGTATCTAGCTTTTGGGACACAGCTCGGTAGTCATTGTAGTCATCGACGTTGATTTTCCACGCATTATCCCTCAAAGATGTAACCTTATACTTGGATGTTATTATCCCTTTAAGGAGGCTTTGCAACTTATTGTATTCCGTTATCACGACGATGTTTATTGGTGGGAGTGGAGGAAATTGCGCTCGGAGTTGCTTTCCTTGCGGTTCTTTGTGATTTTCTTCTTTCACGGGCTCGACTTCGGGCGATGAACCGGCTCTCCGTTTCTTACTAGGTATTTTCTTTGGGACCCGATACGTTTCGCGTGCTAGCTCTTCTTCGTCTGTGTGATATTCCAGACTAGCTAAGCGTGCTGGAGTACTTTCTCGTTCTTTCTCGAAATGCGTGTTCTTCAGGACCTTATTTTCTTCTTTTAATAAGTCTATCTCTTTCTTAAGATCTTGGTAGAGTAGATCCATTTCGTTAAGCTTGATTCGAAGTGTTTTATTTTCTTCCTCAAGACTTTTGTATTTCGCTGAGTCCTGAATTTCGCGCGCCGGCGCTTCCGGTGGACTTCTTTTCCCGGAGTTATTCGCTCTTGGTGGAGGAGATCGACATACATACTTGAACTTTTTAAGAAGGGATTTATTAGTTGCAATAACTGGCTCTCCCCAGAATCCGTAGAGCCGACCTCCGAAGAGGGTGAATTTTCCAGTGAACCTGGGCTGCCACCTGGGGTAACTAGCTATCAAATTGAACTGCCATTCAACTCATCGAAGCTCGACATCAACCAGATTATAATTCACATCAAAATTGACAATGTTAATGAATTATTTGTTATTGTTAGTTATATACCACCTAATAGTTCAATTGGTTTATATAAATTTCACGTCGATAATTGTTCTTTTATTCTCAAAAATCTTAAAGATAATCACCATATTATGATACTTGCAGATTTTAATTTAAAAAAATGTTAATTGGTTATTTGATCAAGACGAATCTAAACTTCTTCCATACAATGTTAGATTTGATTTAGAATGTGTGGTAGTTGATTCGTTTGCTGAATTTGACCTTCGTCAAATTAATTATATTCGTAATTCATTAAATAAAATTCTGGATCTAGTTTTTGTTGACGATGATTTTTGTGTTAACATTTACAACTCTTTAGTTCCATTTGTACCATTTTGCTAGGGCAAACTTTTTCAATATTGGAAATCAGTTAAATTCTATTAATTGGTCTTCGTTATTTAGCAACACGGACTTAGAAAATTCTTTTACTCTTGTCATAAATATTGTTAAAGGGGCAATTGACGCTAATACGCCGAAGGTAAAATTACTTAACAGTTCTAAGCCTATATGGTTCAATAAACACCCGATGAACTTAAATAAGAAAAAGAACAAGGTTTATAAACGGTTGCGTAAATCAAATTATAACGCTGAACTTGATCGTCAATATCGAATGCTTCAGAAGTTAACTACGGGTTAACCACGATATCTTAATCAGGAGACTGAATAAATTAGGTTTTCAGTCGAACCTTTTAAATTTGTTTAGTCCTTACATAAGAAGGCATACGCAATACGTTCGTATTAATGAAATTCTGTCGGTCCCCGCTCTTGTTACATCTGGGGTACCACAAGGCAGCCACCTTGGGCCTCTGTTCTTTCTATTATTTGTCAATGGCATTCCTAATACTACCCTGAATTCCCAATGTCTTATGTTTGCAGATGATCTAAAAGTATTCCGGTGCATAAAATCTATTCATGATTGTATATTATTGCAAGCTGATTTGGAAAGGTTATCATATTGGTGTAAAATTAACTGCTTGGACCTTAATATATCCAAGTGTCAAAGCCTTAGATTCTGGTGTAATTATTCGCCAATTCAATACACTTATAACATTGATAACATTCCCCTGTCTATTGTATCGTCCAAGAAGGACTTGGGTGTTGTCTTCGATCGAACACTTAGTTTTTCCAATTAGATTGATTTTCTAGTTGCGAAATGTAACTCGCTACTAGGGTTTATTTTATATAACTCAAAGGATTTTTCTGATCCTCACTCCCTAAAATCTGTTTTTTTTTATATGTTAGGTCTTCTTTAGAATATTGCAGTATCGTATGGAATCCATTTTATCAAGTTCATTCTGCTAGAATTGAAAACATTCAACGAAAGTTCACCAGAGTTGTAATACGACGTTTGCGTTGGAATATTGATACACCTTTTTACAAAATTAGATGCAAGCTAATTGGAATTTTATCTCTTAACATTTGCAGGAAATATTTTTCTATTATGTTCGTTAGAGATTTATTAACGAATCGCATCGATTGCTCTTTTCTTTTGTCCCAAATCGGGTTATATACTCCTACGAGATCTCTGAGAAATCGCAATTTATTTTATGAACCTCGTCATAGAGTAAATTATGGTCTTAATGAGCCGCTTACGAGATGTTTGAGAGAAGCCAATTTAGTGTGTAATTTAATTGATTTTCAATCTTCCTTAAGTAGAGATACCTTTAAAAATGAATTAGCATTATTTTATGTAAGTTTAGTGGAGAAAATTAGTTTATTTATCACTTTATAATTTTATCGTTAAGTAATCTATTAGAGTATAACTTGTATCTCTGTTTGATGAAACAAATAATCAAATTAATAAATAAAAATAAATATAAATAATAATATAAAAATAAATAAACAAAAGTCAGAAATGAGGTGGCAGAATATTTGAAATCACCCGAATCTGCTGTTAACTTTCGGTATATTTGCAAAGATTAACCACGGCTAATGGAAATCTGCGTAACATGAACCTAGATATAGCAACTAAAGCCTTGGATGACAAAAATCACGAGAAGATAGCAGAATACGACGATTTAGCTACTGGAGTCATTGCTCACCTGCAGGCACGTTTGTCTAAGATCAAATCACGCCTTGGTTCATCTGATAGCATAAACGAATCCACTTTGCTGTCCACACCCCTCATGCGAAAATCAGATCATGTAAAATTGCCGAAATTGCAATTGAAGAAATTTTCAGGTGAAAATCAGGAGTGGATTCCCTTTTGGGAGAAATTTCGAACTGCGGTGTATTTTGGTGTCATTAACAGAAGGATTTAACGCTAAGATCAACTTCAGGTTTACTGACTGACAGAAGCAACAATTGCTTCGTCCACATCTCGCGTCAACAGAAAATACTGCTGAAATCTTTTCACTAACGCATTTTCTACTTTTACAATGGTTTCCAATGGAAGGTTCGTTAAAGGGCCATTTATTTGCATCTTCCTATATTTTGTCCTGATGGTTGCCAAAGTAGGTAGTAAGTAGCCGTAAAACATTCCTTTTTCTCTTTGGAGAAAATCTAGCGCTTCCGAAATTAGTCTCAACAAATGTATAAAATCTTCAAGATATTCAAAGGCGAGTTAAAAAAATGTTTGGACCTCTTACTTTCTGCATAGCTCATTTATCTTCTCCTTACCTGCAAGTAAATCTTTGATGGAATCATACAATGAGTTCCATCTTGTCACAATATGATATTTGATATTTCAGTTGGCATCCCAACACCGAACCTATTTTTTCCGAAGTCTTAGGCCTATTGAACTTAGTCCATAGGCTTGAGCATTTTTGCATTATCTTTAAAAAATATATATATATATATATATATATATGCCCCCCTGGCAGCTGACCTCCTCGTGGTGGGGGGCGGGCAACGTGACTGGGATGTGCGGATGGGGTAACTTAAATAGTTATTCCCATCCATACAACCCAGTCACGGCTAACAAAGCGCACACCCCATGATGACACGAAGACGACCGGCCTCGGATATTGCCAAGCCTGGTAAGCCAGGGCATCCTTTGGAGCCAGGCCTGAAGGGTGTCAGGATGCGAGCGTCTGGTGGTCGGCTTGTCCCGCTCGGCAGCCGGCCGGGTCAAACCCGAAATGGCTACGAGCTTCCTGTCAATGGTCTCGCGAACCATTACGGGGGTCAAGGGGTGAACGCGCTGTGCACCGATAGGGGCACAGATGGACTCTCTGAGATTCGACAACGGCATCGACTTAGGATAGGCACATGGAACGTCTCATCGCTCACAGGGAAGGATCTTGAGCTTGTTGGGGAGGCTGTTAAAAGTCGACTAGATATAGTTGGCGTTTCTTCAACAAAGCAGAGAGGTTCTAAAACTGTGGACCTTTCGGGTGGGTGGAAGCTCTTCCTGTCAGGAGTCGCACCCTCAATGTCTGCTCGGGCGGGAGTGGGGATACTCACAAGTCCCAGGTTGACAGACAGAGTATTGGAGTGGATACCATTAGGAGGGAGAGTTGCGATCTTAAAGCTCAAGCTTGAAAGATCAACTCTGGCATTGGTGCAGGTGTATGCACCGAACCTTCTGTCAGAGTACGCAGCTTTCTTAGATGAAGTTGATGTTGCCCTTGAAAAGGTTGCAGATATGGATTCTTTTGTCCTGATGGGTGACTTCAATGCTCATGTGGGTGTAGATGTTATGACATGGGGGAGTGTGATTGGGAGGAACGGTGATCCTGATCAAAACGCGAACGGAGAGAGGTTGTTGGATTTTTGTTGTGAAAATGGCTTATCCATCATGAACACCATCTTTCCACACAAAGACATTCACAAATACACGTGGTACCGTCAGAGTCTTCAGCAGAAGTCGCTGATCGATTTCTTTGTGGTACCATCGTGTCTGAAGAGAATGGTTTGTGATGTTCGCGTATTGAGAGGGGCCGAACTGTCAACTGATCATCACTTAGTGCTGTGCAAATTGTATCTTACCGAGAGAGTGCCTCCCCTACCAAAGCGTAAACCAAGGATGGTTACACGCATACGATGGGAGAGGTTACAGGACGATGAGATACGGGAGACATTTGCGCGGCAAATATCTGAGAGGTTTGAACGAATTCCAACTGTTCCATCAAATGTAGAGGAAGAATGGCAACTGTTTTCAACAGCGGTTATTGCCTCTGCGGGAGATGTTTGTGGAGTGAAGCGGCTTGGTGTGGCGGCTGGTGGTGAGAAAAGAACTGCTTGGTTTAAAACGCCCGGAGTTCAAGAAGCCATCAGAGAGAAGAAGAGAGCCTTTAAGGTGTGGATTCACTTGGGGAACTCCGATTCTCGAAATCGGTACACTGAGGCGCGAAGAACTTGCAAATTAGCTGTGAAAACAGCGAAAGAACAGTCTTGGAAGGAGTTTGGCGAGAAATTGGAACGTGACCACAGATCTGCAAATAAGATGTTCTGGCAGACCGTCCGCCGACTCAGAGGAAAAAAGTTGAATATCGTTGAAGGAGTCAAATCCAAAGACGGTAGACTTCTTTCCAATGAAGAGGACATCTTACGCAGATGGAGCGAGCACTTTTCAGAATTGCTCAATCCCGAACAGGGCACCGAAGATGACAGACCTATGGTCGAGAGTTGGGCGGAAAGTAGTCCTACGGTAGAGGAAGTAACTTTGGCGATCAAATCGCTAAAAGTTGGCAAATCTGCTGGTGTGGACGAAATTCGGCCAGAAATGCTCAAGGCTTTAGGTAAAGAGGGAGTGCAATGGCTCTCGCGTGTCATTAAAGTGGCCTGGGAATGCGGTGAAACACCTGCTGATTGGCAAATGGGGGTGATAGTTCCTCTTTTTAAAAAAGGGGACAAAAGAGATTGCGCCAACTACAGGGGTATATCTCTTTTAAGTCTCCCTGGAAAAGTCTTCGCTAAGGTGCTAGAAAAGCGTTCCAGAGCTGTGGTTGAGGACAGTTTGGGGGATGAGCAGTGCGGTTTTCGTCCCGGTAGAAGCACAACCGACCAGTTGTTCACTCTCAGAATGGTTCTTGAGAAAGCCTGGGAATATGCCAAACCTGTCTACACTTGTTTTGTGGATTTGGAAAAAGCATATGATAGGGTTCCTCGAGGCAAACTCTGGAGTGTTCTGCAGGAGTATGGGATTGATGGTTCCCTGTTAAGGGCGATTCAGTCTTTATATACAAACTGTAAAAGCTGTGTTCGGATAAACGGTATTAAATCAATACCTTTCACTGTGGGCGTTGGACTCCGCCAGGGGTGCGTTTTGTCACCTCTCCTCTTCATTGTATATATGGATTGGATGTTGCAGCGCAGCCGTGGCGGAGAATGTTTCAAAGTGGGAGACCTAAGGATTAGTCATCTGCTCTTTGCGGATGATTTGGTCATCCTTGGGTCCTCTCAAACCGAACTTCAGCGCGCACTCGAAAGGTTTGTAGCCGTTTGTGATGATGCTGGAATGAAGATCAACGTGAACAAATCGGAAGTAATGGTCGTTTCCAAAAAACCCATTCAGTGCACTCTGCATGTTAGTGGAGTCCCACTGAAGCAGGTGGAGAAGTTTAAGTACCTCGGGGTTTTATTCACGAGTGATGGGAGGAGCAATGCCGAGTTATCCTGTAGAATTGGTCAGGCTGGATCAATTTTGAGAGAGCTTGGCCAATCTGTTATAAGGAAGGCCGAACTTAGTATTCAAGCTAAGCTATCGGTTTTTAACTTGGTGTATGTTCCAACTCTCACCTATGGTCATGAAATTTGGGTAGTGACCGAAAGAATAAGATCGCGGATACAAGCTGCCGAAATGAGGTTCCTTCGCGGTGTTGTTGGAATAACTCGTAGGGATCGAGTGCGCAACACCAGAGTACGCGAGGCGCTCAACGTTGAGCAGCTACTTCTCCGAACGGAACGATCTATGCTTCGATGGTTTGGTCACGTAGTGCGTATGCCCCCAGACCGGCTTCCAAGACGCGCCATGGTTGCCGTGCCATCAGGTAGACGACTTCGCGGAAGGCCCAGAAATAGATGGTTGGATCAAGTCCGACATCTCTCTTGGAGCCGCTTAGGGATTCTCCCTGATGAATTGGAGTCAATGGCGGAGGATCGAGAAGGATGGAGAGTCCACCTGAGCATCCTACCCCCGCGACCCTCATGAAGGATTAGCGGGCCATTGAAAATGAATGAATGAATGAAAATATATATATAGATATATTCTCATGGTATAAAAAAAAAATACTGCTTACATTTACATGTTTGCTATAATTTGAAGAATTTTCCCGGAAAATGTGCGTAAAATCGGTTGAAGCAAGTAAATTTAGCGTATGTGTTGCACATTTTATATACTTCGGCAATGAATTTTCAAATAGTTAATTCCATTACATTCGTTGAGTGCGATCCGCCAGTCCCTCGTCCATTCATTTACATTATTCAGTACGTTTTCCAGTTTTGCAGTCGTTTCTGCGATTGTTTTACCTACTGCTAGGATAGCGGTGTCATCGGCAAACGTAGCAAGGATAGTGCCATTTTCGTTCGGTATATCACGAGTATATAGCAAATAGAGACGCGGCCCAAGAACGCTTCCTTGCGGTACGCCGGCCGAAATTTCCTTGAGCTCGGAGTATTCGACTCCATGTCTAACACGAAAGAGTCTATTCCTGAGATATGATTCTAGAATATCGTATAAGCATAGAGGGAGAACTTGTCGTAGTTTGCATTTCAAGCCATCATGCCATGCCATCAAAGGCTTGCGAGACGTCAGGAAATACGCCTGAGCAATTTTTTTTTTCTTCAAGTGCTTTCTCGATTACGTCAGTAATTCTATGCACCTGGTCAATCGTCGAATGCTTACTTCTGAACCCAAACTGGTGGTCAGGCATAATATTATTTTCTTCTATAACCGGTTGGAGACGCCTTAATAATATCCTCTCGAAAATTTTCGATATGATTGGAAGAAGCGAAATTTGTCTATACGATTTTACTTCATTTGGCGGTTTTCCTGGTTTTAAAACCATTATGACTTCCGCAACTTTCCATTGGCTCGGCACGTGTTTTAATCGGAGTGCAGCATTTACAATATGGAGAAGCTTAATCAATGCTTTTCTAGGTAAAACTTTGAGAATTTCTCCGGTAATCAAATCATAACCAGGAGATTTCTTAGGACTTAGATTCTCGATCTCATGTGTGAGTTCCCTTAGCGTTGCACTTGTGAGTGTTAAATCGTCAGATGGTAAATCCGGTCTATTCATGTTGTCGTAAACCACTTGACCATCGTACGGTTTAAAGGTTTCTTCCAGGTGGGCCGCAAAGACGTCCGCTTTTTCTTTATCTTCCCTCGCCCATTCATTTTGATTTAATTTGATTGGCGGCGCGGGAACTTTGGGCCTTTTGGTGCCTTTTACAGCTTTCCAAAGTGAATAATTGGAATCTTTTTTCGCTGTTAAACTTTCAAGGTAAGAGCCTATTGCACGATTCTTTAAATCCTTTATAGTCTTCTTCAACAAATTGCACAAACGATTCAAGTGTGCTTTATGCTGCGGAGCACGACTCTGTTGCAATTTTTTACGCGCTTTTCTTTTTTTCTTGACGTTTAGGCGTTTTTCTGGGATTGGACGTATTATTCCAAGAGGCGAGCTGTACGATCTCAACTTCAACCTCAAGTTCATAGGGTGTCGTAAGTGGGACGCTCAGTTCAACATTATCTTCAATTTCGTTTCTAAAGCCTTCCCAGTTAGTTGTTCGACCAGTTAATCTCGCTGGCTCTAGGTTATAGACTAGTTTTTCGCTGATTGATAAAATAACCGGGGAATGATCAGACGACAGATCAAAGCTAACAAATAAAAACAAATATTTGGCGCAACAGCTCTTTAAAGTGGCAGGGCCTAGCTTCTTGCAACCACTCATGTTGTGTGCGTTATATGTTTCACACGAATGGAAGGGACCTACAGTTTAATGCCGAATCCGAACGGCGATTTTGAGAATCTTTTTCATGACAACAATACTCTCGGATGTTTGTCAGACGCTCGCGAGAAAGATCAGATCAGATCAAAGCTCTCTTTGACTTTTATATGGTTGGTAGATATTCCTTTCACAACGAAAAAATCGATCAGGTCTGGTATTTTCGAAGTATCAGTTGGCCAGTAAGTTGGTTTACCCGTCGAATGGAAATCACAACATACCTGCCCCATAGAGCATTCTTTCGAGCTGTATCTTGAGCCCCAGAACGTATGTTTCGCATTAAAGTCGCCGCCAATGATAAAAATAGGTTTCAGCGATTCAAACAAGTTAGTAAAATCAGATTTTTTAAGCGAGGAACGAGGTGGACAGCAGATAGATGAGAATTTAAGGGTACGCTGACTATTTTTGACTCGAATCGTGCACAGTTGCAAAGTTTCAAGTTCTATCTTTAGGTCTTCGGATTGTTCGATGCAGTCTTTAATAAATAACGATGATCCGCCTCTCGCTTTTCCCGAAGGGTGACAAGCGTGGTAATCATTATAGCCTTTTATTTTTAAATGCGATTCCTTTTTTACGTGGGTTTCAGAAATCAAGCAAATATCAATATCGTTTTCACGCATGAATATTTCCAATTCGTCGAGTTTTTGCAAAAGTCCGTTTGCATTTCAAGTACATATTTTTAACATTCGTTTGTTATTTATATTCTAGTTGAAGTACGCGTTTTCTGAGAATTATTTTCAAGCTTAACCAGCCTATCGAGAATAATTTTATTTATTTTGCTTTGTTCTTCAAATTTCTCGAGAATAACCGACAAAACATGAGAGACAGGGTCCGTCGAAATTTCAACGTTTTTCGGTTTTTCGGATGCCGCGGCCTAAGCGTAAGTCTGCACTCCTGCTATCCGAGGGCCATTATCTGGCGGCTTTTTCGATGTTAGCTTTTCAGTACCGTTTCGTTTAAGAGCAGAGGTCGAGGACTTTTCTGTTGTCACTCTTTCCCTCACCTTTTTGCGCTCTGAACTCTGTAGTTTTAGTTTAGCTAGTTTCTCCTGTGCATTCTTACGCTTTGGCTTAGTTTGCAGCTTAGATTTTGCATTTACGGGTTTAAGGAGCACGTCTCTCCGTTTTTGCAACGCCTTAGCTACTTCACAGCCCCTATAATTTGCCGGGTGCTTTCCCTTACAGTTAGCACATGTTGCAGAGGTTTGTTTGTTTACTCCACAGATTGGGAGAGAGGATTTCCGGCGCATTTCACACATCGCGGTTCTTTTTTGCAGTACATTTGCGTATGGTTAAATCCTTGGCAACGTTTGCACTGCGGAATCGTCCTTAAATTTCTACGCATTTTGATCACGATATTTAGTATAGCTCTAATTCGGTAGATATCGTCGATATTATCCGACTTATCGAAGGTAAGCATAAAAAGCGGAAGTCCGCGCCTTACCAAGACGTCTTTATCTATTTCCGTTTGTTGCTTCTCCTTCTTGATGATATTAACGGCATCAAGAATTTTAAAGCCTTTGGCTTGAAGATCAGTCATAACCTCTTCTTTGGTGCATGAGGGGTGGAGTCCCCTTGCAATGACACGATGTGGCCTTTCTGACTTGATTTCGAAAGTATACCACTGAATCTTTTCGGTATCTAGCTTTTGGGACACAGCTCGGTAGTCATTGTAGTCATCGACGTTGATTTTCCACGCATTATCCCTCAAAGATGTAACCTTATGCTTGGATGTTATTATCCCTTTAAGGAGGCTTTGCAACTTATTGTATTCCGCTATCACGACGATGTTTACTGGTGGGAGTGGAGAAAATTGCGCTCGGAGTTGCTTTTCTTGCGGTTCTTTGTGATTTTCTTCTTTCACGGGCTCGACTTCGGGCGATGAACCGGCTCCCCGTTTCTTACTAGGTATTTTCTTTGGGACCCGATACGTTTCGCGTGCTAGCTCTTCTTCGTCTGTGTGATATTCCAGACTAGCTAAGCGTGCTGGAGTACTTTCTCGTTCTCTCTCGAAATGCGTGTTCTTTATGACCTTATTTTCTTCTTTTAATAAGTCTATCTCTTTCTTAAGATCTTGGTAGAGTAGATCCATTTCGTTAAGCTTGATTCGGAGTGATTTATTTTCTTCCTCAAGACTTTTGTATTTCGCTGAGTCCTGAATTTCGCGCGCTGGCGCTTCCGGTGGACTTCTTTTCCCGGAGTTATTCGCTCTTGGTGGAGGAGATCGACATACATACTTGCACTTTTTAAGAAGGGATTTATTAGTTGCAATAACTGGCTCTCCCCAGAATCCGTAGAGCCGACCTCCGAAGAGGGTGGATTTTCCAGTGAACCTGGGCTGCCACCTGGGGTAACTAGCTATCAAATTGATCTGCCATTCAACTCATCGAAGCTTGACATCGACCAGATTATAATTCACATCAAAATTGACAATGTTAATGAATTATTTGTTATTGTTAGTTATATACCACCTAATAGTTCAATTGGTTTATGTAAATTTCACGTCGATAATTGTTCTTTTATTCTCAAAAATCTTAAAGATAATCACCATATTATGATACTTACAAATTTTAATTTAAAAAAATGTTAATTGGTTATTTGATCGAGACGAATCTAAACTTCTTCCATACAATGTTAGATTTGATTTAGAATGTGTGGTAGTTGATTCGTTTGCTGAATTTGACCTTCGTCAAATTAATTATATTCGTAATTCATTAAATAGAATTCTGGATCTAGTTTTTGTTGACGATGATTTTTGTGTTAACATCTACAACTCTTTAGTTCCATTTGTACCATTTTGCTAGGGCAAACTTTTTCAATATTGGAAATCAGTTAAATTCTATTAATTGGTCTTCGTTATTTAGCAACACGGACTTAGAAAATTCTTTTACTCTTGTCATAAATATTGTTAAAGAGGCAATTGACGCTAATGCGCCGAAGGTAAAAGTAGTTAACAGTTCTAAGCCTATATGGTTCAATAAACACCCGATGAACTTAAATAAGAAAAAGAACAAAGTTTATAAACGGTTGCGTAAATCAAATTATAACGCTGAACTTGATCGTCAATATCGAATGCTTCAGAAGTTAACTACGGGTTAACCACGATATCTTAATCAGGAGACTGAATAAATTAGGTTTTCACTCGAACCTTTTAAATTGGTTTAGTCCTTACATAAGAAGGCATACGCAATACGTTCGTATTAATGAAATTCTGTCGGTCCCCGCTTTTGTTACATCTGGGGTACCACAAGGCAGCCACCTTGGGCCTCTGTTCTTTCTATTATTTGTCAATGGCATTCCTAATACTACCCTGAATTCCCAATGTCTTATGTTTGCAGATGATCTAAAAGTATTCCGGTGCTTAAAATCTATTCATGATTGTATATTATTGCAAGCTGATTTGGAAAGGTTATCATATTGGTGTAAAATTAACTGCTTGGACCTTAATATATCCAAGTGTCAAAGCCTTAGATTCTGGTGTAATTATTCGCCAATTCAATACACTTATAACATTGATAACATTCCCCTGTCTATTGTATCGTCCAAGAAGGACTTGGGTGTTGTCTTCGATCGAACACTTAGTTTTTCCAATTAGATTGATTTTCTAGTTGCGAAATGTAACTCGCTACTAGGGTTTATTTTATATAACTCAAAGGATTTTTCTGATCCTCACTCCCTAAAATCTGTTTTTTTTATATGTTAGGTCTTCTTTAGAATATTGCAGTATCGTATGGAATCCATTTTATCAAGTTAATTCTGCTAGAATTGAAAACATTCAACGAAAGTTCACCAGAGTTGTAATACGACGTTTGCGTTCGAATATTGATACACCTTTTTACAAAATTAGATGCAAGCTAATTGGAATTTTATCTCTTAACATTTGCAGGAAATATTTTTCTATTATGTTCGTTAGAGATTTATTAACGAATCGCATCGATTGCTCTTTTCTTTTGTCCCAAATCGGGTTATATACTCCTACGAGATCTCTGAGAAATCGCAATTTATTTTATGAACCTCGTCATAGAGTAAATTATGGTCTTAATGAGCCGCTTACGAGATGTTTGAGAGAAGCCAATTTAGTGTGTAATTTAATTGATTTTCAATCTTCCTTAAGTAGAGATACCTTTAAAAATGAATTAGCATTATTTTATGTAAGTTTAGTGGAGAAAATTAGTTTATTTATCACTTTATAATTTTATCGTTAAGTAATCTATTAGAGTATAACTTGTATCTCTGTTTGATGAAACAAATAATCAAATTAATAAATAAAAATAAATATAAATAATAATATAAAAATAAATAAACAAAAGTCAGAAATGAGGTGGCAGAATATTTGAAATCACCCGAATCTGCTGTTAACTTTCGGTATATTTGCAAAGATTAACCACGGCTAATGGAAATCTGCGTAACATGAACCTAGATATAGCAACTAAAGCCTTGGATGACAAAAATCACGAGAAGATAGCAGAATACGACGATTTAGCTACTGGAGTCATTGCTCACCTGCAGGCACGTTTGTCTAAGATCAAATCACGCCTTGGTTCATCTGATAGCATAAACGAATCCACTTTGCTGTCCACACCCCTCATGCGAAAATCAGATCATGTAAAATTGCCGAAATTGCAATTGAAGAAATTTTCAGGTGAAAATCAGGAGTGGATTCCCTTTTGGGAGAAATTTCGAACTGCGGTGTATTTTGGTGTCATTAACAGAAGGATTTAACGCTAAGATCAACTTCAGCTTTACTGACTGACAGAAGCAACAATTGCTTCGTCCACATCTCGCGTCAAGTGAAAATACTGCTGAAATCTTTTCACTAACGCATTTTCTACTTTTACAATGGTTTCCAATGGAAGGTTCGTTAAAGGGCCATTTATTTACATCTTCCTATATTTTGTCCTGATGGTTGCCAAAGTAGGTAGTAAGTAGCCGTAAAACATTCCTTTTTCTCTTTGGAGAAAATCTAGCGCTTCCGAAATTAGTCTCAACAAATGTATAAAATCTTCAAGATAATCAAAGTCGAGTTAAAAAAATGTTTGGACCTCTTACTTTCTGCATAGCTCATTTATCTTCTCCTTATGTGCAAGTAAATCTTTGATGGAATCATACAATGAGTTCCATCTTGTCACAATATGATATTTGATATTTCAGTTGGCGTCCCAACACCGAACCTATTTTTTCCGAAGTCTTAGGCCTATTGAACTTAGTCCATAGGCTTGAGCATTTTTGCATTATCTTTAAAAAAATATATATGTTTTGAAACTTCATCAACATTTAAAAATTCATTAAATTCATTCATTCATTATTTCGTTACCAATTCTGGTAATCTAACTCTGACTCACTGTACTTGCTATTTACCTAAATTGAGTGTAATTCTTAAACAGACTAATTCGGTTTTTTTATATAATACCAATTGTGCGGTACTTCTATCGAACCATACGTAATATTCTCTCTGGAATAGAACAGCAAGTACAGTGAGCGAGAGTTTGAGTTTTTTTTACTTAGAGGTTGGTCTATCTTTATTTTCTCGTCCACTTGGATTTCGACCGTCACTCACACCACACCTTGTAATCGTAAGACAAGCTTTAGTGTAATTAATTGTTGCCAATAAATTCAATTGCTCTACCATTTTGTCGCCTGGTTTATTCCGTTTACTCGCAGTTTGTCGTGGATTAAAACATTATAAAACATTGTGGTCCTTCGAAAGCCGAATTTATAAGAATCATATTATTAGTAAATCGATCGAGGAATCGCCGTGTGGTAGAGTAATAGACATTGTTTTTTTTCCTATATCGTTTCTATTCGAATAAAGCTTAATATGAATGCACTGAAAGTCAAACGAGGTCATGCAAAGGGATGTGTTACCCGTGCGGCAGTATTCGCTGAAAAGATTGGCTCCGCCGTGACTGTTGAAATGCTCGAAGTGCGGTTAGAAAAGTTAGAAGACGCATGGTCGAATTTTATATCTCTTCATAACGAACTTTTGAACCTTTCGGGTGAACCAGATTTCGTTGATCCTGAACCCGAGTTTATCGAGTACGAATCTAAATATTTTCTGGCTCAATCGTCTATAAAAAAAGCGATTCGCGAAAAAAAGGCGCGTGTACTGTTTCAAGTGACGTCATGGTTGAAAAATTAGCAGATCAACAAGCCTCCCTCCTCGATAAACTTAATTCTTCCTCTCAATCCGTTTCCGTTAAGCTGCCAAAGATTAATCTACCGCATTTTTCTGGTGATTATAAGGATTGGCCGTGTTTTAGGGATCTCTACACCGGTTCGGTAGATAATAACAAACATTTGACGACCACCCAAAAGTTCCAGCATCTAAAATCTCTTCTTCGAGACGACGCGGCTAATTTGGTGAAGCATATACCTGTTTCAGACGCCAATTATATTGATGCCTGGGAAAGGTTGGAAGAAAGATACGATCGAGCGGATCTAATCGTTCAATCCTTCATCGAAATGTTTCTCTCGTTGCCCTCAATAAACGTAAGCAACGTTTATACCTTGCGTAAAATCACGGACGGTGCAGATGAAGTCATCCGTGGGCTAAATGCACTTGAGGTAACCGATCGCGATCCGTGGTTAATACATCTCCTAGTAAATAAAGTCGACAAAGATACTAAACATGCCTGGGCGGAGAAGGTTGGCTCTCGTAACGATAGTACCATTGATGAACTCTTAGATTTTCTGAAATCGCGGTGCGTGGCCTTGGAATCGTGCCAACCGGTCGTTCGTTTAAACTCTTCGCGTAGTAAACCACAAGGACAAATACGAGCCCATTTTGCCGAACAACAACAGACTAAATCGAAGTGTCCTAAGTGCGAAGGAGATCATCTCTTAGCTCAGTGCGCTAAATTTGTAGCATTAGACGTCGATTCGCGTCGGAATTTCGCTAGGAAAGGCTCCTTATGTTTTAATTGCCTTCGAATAGGGCACTCTTCTAACAAGTGTCGGTCTACCTTCCGCTGCCGAGTTTGTAAATCACGCCACCACTCCCTGGTTCATCCACAGGAACAAGACTCCTTGTCTTCACCTTCATCTTCATTCACAAACTCTTCGTCGTTGGCTCCCAATGTGACATCATCACCAGCGCCACCATCCTCTTCATTTGTGCCCCAAATAATCAATAACCACTCGCTTGAAGTAACTCATAACAAACAAACGGTACTTCCGACCATTCTGGCAACAGTTGAGGATAGTCATAGAAAACAGGTGAACTGCCGGGTTTTAATCGACTCCGGATCGCAGGTCTCATTCGTCGTCGAATCGTTCGTCCAAAGACTAGGACTCGATCGAAAGCATGCTCGTATCCCTATCATTGGTCTATCGTCTTCAGAAGCAGGTCACACCAAAGGTTATGTTTCGTTAAGCTTATGTTCGCGTTTTAATGGACACCATTTATACGTTGATGCATTTGTTCTTAATAAATTGACATCGAACCTGCCGTCTCAGCCATTTGACGTATCTTATTGGTCTCATATACGCAACTTAGATTTAGCAGACTCCTTCTTCAATGTCCCCAGTGCGGTAGATGTGTTGCTAGGTGCTGATAAGCTTTGGAGTATCTTAGAGGCTGGTCAAGTTAGAGGATCACAGGGTGTTCCTATAGCACAAAATACTTCGTTCGGCTGGGTTGTAACGGGGGAGTTATTAGACAACAAGGTACCAACTTATTCGTCAATCTCGTCTTTGCATTCTACTCTCGATGTCGATACCTTGTTGCAACGTTTTTGGGAAATAGATGAAGTCTCGGCACCCACCAACCAATCTATCGTCGATGATAAGGCTGAAAGTCATTTTCGTGAAACATTTTCTAGAGCTGCTGATGGAAAGTATGTCGTTCAGCCACCGTTCAAATATTCTACACCGTCATTTGGAAATTCGTTTAAATCCGCCGTGTCTCGTATGTTAGGAATGGAACGTCGTTTTCGTGCTGATTTAGAACTGCATAACCTTTACTCCAAATTTATGAAGGAGTATCTCGACCTTGGTCATATGTCACGTATACCTGCAAATGAAATAGAAACAGCTAAGGGCAAACATTTTTATCTTCCGCACCACGCTGTTTTGAAGCCTGACAGTAAAACCACCAAACTCCGTGTCGTGTTCGACGGCTCTGCCAAAGATTCATTTGGGAATTCTCTCAACAGTAGCCTACTTATCGGTCCCCCAATTCTGCGAAATTTAGTTGGCGTCTGCTTGCGTTTCCGTCAACATCGGTATGTGTTCACTGCTGATGTTGAAAAAATGTTTCGCCAAATTTGGGTGGACAAGGAGCATACCGATTTTCAACGCATTGTTTGGCGTGAACATCCATCTAATGAAATTGAACATTTTCGATTATGTACCGTCACATATGGTACAGCTTCTGCTCCATTTTTGTCCGTTCGGGTATTACAGCAACTAGCGAATGATTACCACAATCAATACCCAAATGCAGCCCGTGTTCGGCTAAACGACGTGTACGTGGACGACGTGATGACGGGAGCGGATACTGAAGAAATGTTAATCAGCTTGCAGTCAGAGTTAGTTGCCTTCATGTCAGAAGCTAAACTCAAACTCCGGAAATGGAACTCTAACTGTTGGGCCTTACTTGCTCTCCTTCCGAAGGAAGAGTGCGAATTTTCGTGGTATGATACCGAGAGATCAAAATCTTTGATTAAAGTGCTTGGCATGTTTTGGAATCCTCCAAGTGATCATCTTTCCTTCAGAATGACGGAACCTCTTCCATTACTACCTCCAAGTAGGCGTTCTTTGCTATCCGAGATATCGCGTATCTTCGACCCTTTGGGTCTATTGGCCCCATCGGTAATCTTATTCAAATTGCTATTTCAAGAGCTTTGGTCTGCAGAATTTGAACTCGATTGGGATGACCCGTTACCATTTCAATTCGCTAGCAGATGGAGTAGCTATCGGCAGGAGCTTCATTTCTTCGAACGGATTCAGGTTCCAAGAAATGTATTCTCATCATCAGAAGGAATCGAGCTACATGGCTTTTCAGATGCATCTTCCTTGGCATATGCAGCTGTTGTTTATGCTCGTTGTAAGCTATCTACCGGTGAATTTAGGACTACGATCATCGCAGCCAAAACAAAGGTAGCGCCACTAAAACCACTATCAATTCCGCGTCTCGAGCTTTGCGGAGCTCTGCTGTTGTGCCGACTGATAACGACAATAACGTCTTCTTTGTCAACCAACTTTTTAAGAGTGTATGCGTGGTGCGACTCCGAAGTTGTTCTTCATTGGCTTTCGTCTCCGCCTCACCGCTGGACTACTTTTGTTGCGAACCGTACAGCTGCCATCATTGAAAAAATTCCGCGACATTCATGGTATCATGTAAGGTCGGAGTCAAACCCGGCTGATTGCGCATCGCGTGGCATACTTCCTTCGAAATTAGTCGATCATTCCCTCTGGTGGATCGGCCCTCCCTGGTTATCCTTGGAGCAAGAACTTTGGCCAAAATCTAAGTTATCTATCCAACAGTCGGAAAATGCAGACTTTACTTCAGAAGAAAGGCAGACCACGAAATTCGCGTTCGTATCGTCCGCACAACCCAATTCTATTCAAACACTCATCGATAAACTATCATCTCGGACACGATTGCAACGTATAGTCGCGTATTGCTTTCGCTTCGTTTCAAATTGCCGGTCTAGTCATCGCGATAGAATCACTCACGGTCTTAGATTCTGTGAAATTCAACATGCAAGGAATGTACTCATCAAACACGCCCAGGAAGAATTGTTTGGAGATGAAATTCGTCATTTATCCAGTCATCGAACACTCGCAGCTAAGTCTAAACTATTGAGATACTCAGCGTTTGTCGACAATGACGGGCTTTTACGTGTCGGCGGACGTATAAAACACGCCAATGTTTCATACACCATAAAACACCCTTTAATCCTTCCTAATAACCGCCTTTCATTTCTTATAGCTACGTACGTCCATACTAGTAATCTACATACTGGAGTATCGGCAACGTTCGCATTAACTCGACAACAGTACTGGATAATGGGAAGTCGTAATCTAATACGAAAGATTGTGCACACATGCAAGTCTTGTTTTATGCAACGAAGGAGTACTAGCAGCCAGCTCATGGGAGATCTACCATCACAACGCATTCATCCCAGCCGCCCATTCTCCAACACTGGATGCGACTACGCCGGTCCCATCACAATTAAGCTGTCTCGAGGGCGCAAGCCAAAGCTGTCCAAAGCATATTTTGCACTCTTTGTATGCATGTGCACAAAAGCAATCCATTTGGAGTTGGTAAGCGACCTAACCACAGATGCCTTTCTGGCTGCGTTCCGAAGATTTGTCTCTCGTCGGGGAAAATGTGCAAATATCTATAGCGACAATGGAACTAACTTCCAAGGTGCACGTCGTTGCCTCGACGAGATGCACAAGTTAGTTCTTTCACAAACGTACAATGACAGTATTGCGGCAGCTTTAGCAATGGATGGTGTTGCTTGGCATTTCATTCCTCCATCTGCACCACACTTTGGTGGCTTGTGGGAGGCGGGGGTGCGATCCATAAAGTTGCACTTAAGACGCGTCGTTGGATCTTCGATCTTAACATTTGAAGAACTCTACACTGTCTTAGCCCAGATCGAAGCTATTTTGAACTCTCGTCCTCTTTGTAGCATATCGGATGACGATTTAAATCCACTAACTCCTTCGCATTTCCTTATAGGTGAACCGTACTCAGCAGTTCCAGAGCCAAGCTTATTGGAGATGTCGCCAAACAGGTTGTCCCATTGGAATCATTTGCAGAGCATGGTCCAAGGGTTTTGGAAGCGATGGTCCAACGAGTATCTCACTACCCTACAAGAACGTTCGAAGTGGCAGCAGATATCGGACAACGTGAAACCCGGCGATCTAGTTGTTGTGACGGAATCCAACCTCCCCACTACGAAATGGTTCATTGGCAGAGTCGAAAACGTTCATCCTGGTCCAGATACCCGAGTAAGAGTTGCGACCGTAAGAACTAGTCGTGGCTTATTTGTTCGACCCATCAGTAAACTGGCTGTACTTCCCACTTCCTGAAACGTGTTTCAGCGGGGCCGGAATGTTTTGAAACTTCATCAACATTTAAAAATTCATTAAATTCATTCATTCATTATTTCATTACCAATTCTTGTAATCTAACTCTGACTCACTGTACTTGCTATTTACCTAAATTGAGTGTAATTCTTTAACAGACTAATTCGGTTTTTTTTATATAATACCAATTGTGCGGTACTTCTATCGAACCATACGTAATATTCTCTCTTGAATAGAACAGCAAGTACAGTGAGCGAGATTTTGAGTTTTTTTTACTTAGAGGTTGGTCTATCTTTATTTTCTCGTCCACTTGGATTTCGACCGTCACTCACACCACACCTTGTAATCGTAAGACAAGCTTTAGTGTAATTAATTGTTGCCAATAAATTCAATTGCTCTACCATTTTGTCGCCTGGTTTATTCCGTTTACTCGCAGTTTGTCGTGGATTAAAACATTATAAAACAATATATATAGATATATTCTCATGGTTTAAAAAAAAATACTGCTTACATTTACATGTTTGCTATAATTTGAAGAATTTTCCCGGAAAATGTGCGTAAAATCGGTTGAAGCAAGTAAATTTAGCGTATGTGTTGCACATTTTATATACTTCGGCAATGAATTTTCAAATAGTTAATTCCATTACATTCGTTGAGTGCGATCCGCCAGTCCCTCGTCCATTCATTTACATTATTCAGTGCGTTTTCCAGTTTTGCAGTCGTTTCTGCGATTGTTTTACCTACTGCTAGGATAGCGGTGTCATCGGCAAACGTAGCAAGGATAGTGCCATTTTCGTTCGGTATATCACGAGTATATAGCAAATAGAGACGCGGCCCAAGAACGCTTCCTTGCGGTACGCCGGGCGAAATTTCCTTGAGCTCGGAGTATTCGACACCACGTCTAACACGAAAGAGTCTATTCCTGAGATATGATTCTAGAATATCGTATAAGCATAGAGGGAGAACTTGTCGTAGTTTGCATTTCAAGCCATCATGCCATGCCATCAAAGGCTTGCGAGACGTCAGGAAATACGCCCGAGCAATTTTTTTTTTTCTTCAAGTGCTTTCTCGATTACGTCAGTAATTCTATACACCTGGTCAATCGTCGAATGCTTACTTCTGAACCCAAACTGGTGGTCAGGCATAATATTATTTTCTTCTATAACCGGTTGGAGACGCCTTAATAATATCCTCTCGAAAATTTTCGATATGATTGGAAGAAGCGAAATTGGTCTATACGATTTTACTTCATTTGGCGGTTTTCCTGGTTTGAAAACCATTATGACTTCCGTAACTTTCCATTGGCTCGGCACGTGTTTTAATCGGAGTGCAGCATTTACAATATGGAGAAGCTTAATCAATGCTTTTCTAGGTAAAACTTTGAGAATTTCTCCGGTAATCAAATCATAACCAGGATATTTCTTAGGATTTAGATTCTCGATCTCATGTGTGAGTTCCCTTAGCGTTGCACTTGTGAGTGTTAAATCGTCAGATGGTAAATCCGGTCTATTCATGTTGTCGTAAACCACTTGACCATCGTACGGTTTAAAGGTTTCTTCCAGGTGGGCCGCAAAGACGTCCGCTTTTTCTTTATCTTCCCTCGCCCATTCATTTTGATTTAATTTGACTGGCGGCGCGGGGACTTTTGGCCTTTTGGTGCCTTTTACAGCTTTCCAAAGTAAATAATTGGAATCTTTTTTCGCTGTTAAACTTTCAAGGTAAGAGCCTATTGCACGATTCTTTAAATCCTTTATAGTCTTCTTCAACAAATTGCACAAACGATTCAAGTGTGCTTTATGCTGCGGAGCACGACTCTGTTGCAATTTTTTACGCGCTTTTCTTTTTTCCTTGACGTTTGGGCGTTTTTCTTGGATTGGGCGTATTATTCCAAGAGGCGAGCTGTACGATCTCAACGAAGTGATCAACTTGAACCTCAAGTTCATTGGGTGTCGTAAGTGGGACGCTCAGTTCAACATTATCTTCAATTTCGTTTCTAAAGCCTTCCCAGTTAGTTGCTCGACCAGTTAATCTCGCTGGCTCTAGGTTATAGACTAGTTTTTCGCTGACTGATAAAATAACCGGGGAATGATCAGACGACAGATCAAAGCTCTCTTTGACTTTTATATGGTTGGTAGATATTCCTTTCACAACGAAAAAATCGATCAGGTCTGGTATTTTCGAAGTATCAGTTGGCCAGTAAGTTGGTTTACCCGTCGAATGGAAATCACAACTCTACTCCATACCTGCCCCATAGAGCATTCTACCTTTTTTCGAGCTGTATCTTGAGCCCCAGAACGTATGTTTCGCATTAAAGTCGCCGCCAATGATAAAAATAGATTTCAGCGAGGAACGAGGTGGACAGCAGATAGATGAGAATTTAAGGGTACGCTGACTATTTTTAACTCGAATCGTGCACAGTTGCAAAGTTTCAAGTTCTATCTTTAGGTCTTCGGATTGTTCGATGCAGTCTTTAATAAATAACGATGATCCGCCTCTCGCTTTTCCCGAAGGGTGACAAGCGTGGTAATCATTATAGCCTTTTATTTTTAAATGCGATTCCTTTTTTACGTGGGTTTCAGAAATCAAGCAAATATCAATATCGTTTTCACGCATGAATATTTCCAATTCGTCGAGTTTTTGCAAAAGTCCGTTTGCATTTCAAGTACATATTTTTAACATTCGTTTGTTATTCATATTCTAGTTGAAGTACGCGTTTTCTGATAATTATTTTCAAGCTTAACCAGCCTATCGAGAATAATTTTATTTATTTTGCTTTGTTCTTCAAATTTCTCGAGAATAACCGACAAAACATGAGAGACAGGGTCCGTCGAAATTTCAAGGTTTTTCGGTTTTTCGGATGCCGCGGCCTAAGCGTAAGTCTGCACTCCTGCTATCCGAGGGCCATTATCTGGCGGCTTTTTCGATGTTAGCTTTTCAGTACCGTTTCGTTTAAGAGTAGAGGTCGAGGACTTTTCTGTTGTCACTCTTTCCCTCACCTTTTTGCGCTCTGAACTCTGTAGTTTTAGTTTAGCTAGTTTCTCCTGTGCATTCTTACGCTTTGGCTTAGTTTGCAGCTTAGATTTTGCATTTACGGGTTTAAGGAGCACGTCTCTCCGTTTTTGCAACGCCTTAGCTACTTCACAGCCCCTATAATTTGCCGGGTGCTTTCCCTTACAGTTAGCACATGTTACAGAGGTTTGTTTGTTTACTCCACAGATTGGGAGAGAGGATTTCCGGCGCATTTCACACATCGCGGTTCTTTTTTGCAGTACATTTGCGTATGGTTAAATCCTTGGCAACGTTTGCACTGCGGAATCGTCCTTAAATTTCTACGCATTTTGATCACGATATTTAGTATAGCTCTAATTCGGTAGATATCGTCGATATTATCCGACTTATCGAAGGTAAGCATAAAAAGCGGAAGTCCGCGCCTTACCAAGACGTCTTTATCTATTTCCGTTTGTTGCTTCTCCTTCTTGATGATATTAACGGCATCAAGAATTTTAAAGCCTTTGGCTTGAAGATCAGTCATAACCTCTTCTTTGGTGCATGAGGGGTGGAGTCCCCTTGCAATGACACGATGTGGCCTTTCTGACTTGATTTCGAAAGTATACCACTGAATCTTTTCGGTATCTAGCTTTTGGGACACAGCTCGGTAGTCATTGTAGTCATCGACGTTGATTTTCCACGCATTATCCCTCAAAGATGTAACCTTATACTTGGATGTTATTATCCCTTTAAGGAGGCTTTGCAACTTATTGTATTCCGTTATCACGACGATGTTTATTGGTGGGAGTGGAGGAAATTGCGCTCGGAGTTGCTTTCCTTGCGGTTCTTTGTGATTTTCTTCTTTCACGGGCTCGACTTCGGGCGATGAACCGGCTCTCCGTTTCTTACTAGGTATTTTCTTTGGGACCCGATACGTTTCGCGTGCTAGCTCTTCTTCGTCTGTGTGATATTCCAGACTAGCTAAGCGTGCTGGAGTACTTTCTCGTTCTTTCTCGAAATGCGTGTTCTTCAGGACCTTATTTTCTTCTTTTAATAAGTCTATCTCTTTCTTAAGATCTTGGTAGAGTAGATCCATTTCGTTAAGCTTGATTCGAAGTGTTTTATTTTCTTCCTCAAGACTTTTGTATTTCGCTGAGTCCTGAATTTCGCGCGCCGGCGCTTCCGGTGGACTTCTTTTCCCGGAGTTATTCGCTCTTGGTGGAGGAGATCGACATACATACTTGAACTTTTTAAGAAGGGATTTATTAGTTGCAATAACTGGCTCTCCCCAGAATCCGTAGAGCCGACCTCCGAAGAGGGTGAATTTTCCAGTGAACCTGGGCTGCCACCTGGGGTAACTAGCTATCAAATTGAACTGCCATTCAACTCATCGAAGCTCGACATCAACCAGATTATAATTCACATCAAAATTGACAATGTTAATGAATTATTTGTTATTGTTAGTTATATACCACCTAATAGTTCAATTGGTTTATATAAATTTCACGTCGATAATTGTTCTTTTATTCTCAAAAATCTTAAAGATAATCACCATATTATGATACTTGCAGATTTTAATTTAAAAAAATGTTAATTGGTTATTTGATCAAGACGAATCTAAACTTCTTCCATACAATGTTAGATTTGATTTAGAATGTGTGGTAGTTGATTCGTTTGCTGAATTTGACCTTCGTCAAATTAATTATATTCGTAATTCATTAAATAAAATTCTGGATCTAGTTTTTGTTGACGATGATTTTTGTGTTAACATTTACAACTCTTTAGTTCCATTTGTACCATTTTGCTAGGGCAAACTTTTTCAATATTGGAAATCAGTTAAATTCTATTAATTGGTCTTCGTTATTTAGCAACACGGACTTAGAAAATTCTTTTACTCTTGTCATAAATATTGTTAAAGGGGCAATTGACGCTAATACGCCGAAGGTAAAATTACTTAACAGTTCTAAGCCTATATGGTTCAATAAACACCCGATGAACTTAAATAAGAAAAAGAACAAGGTTTATAAACGGTTGCGTAAATCAAATTATAGCGCTGAACTTGACCGTCAATATCGAATGCTTCAGAAGTTAACTACGGGTTAACCACGATATCTTAATCAGGAGACTGAATAAATTAGGTTTTCAGTCGAACCTTTTAAATTTGTTTAGTCCTTACATAAGAAGGCATACGCAATACGTTCGTATTAATGAAATTCTGTCGGTCCCCGCTCTTGTTACATCTGGGGTACCACAAGGCAGCCACCTTGGGCCTCTGTTCTTTCTATTATTTGTCAATGGCATTCCTAATACTACCCTGAATTCCCAATGTCTTATGTTTGCAGATGATCTAAAAGTATTCCGGTGCTTAAAATCTATTCATGATTGTATATTATTGCAAGCTGATTTGGAAAGGTTATCATATTGGTGTAAAATTAACTGCTTGGACCTTAATATATCCAAGTGTCAAAGCCTTAGATTCTGGTGTAATTATTCGCCAATTCAATACACTTATAACATTGATAACATTCCCCTGTCTATTGTATCGTCCAAGAAGGACTTGGGTGTTGTCTTCGATCGAACACTTAGTTTTTCCAATTAGATTGATTTTCTAGTTGCGAAATGTAACTCGCTACTAGGGTTTATTTTATATAACTCAAAGGATTTTTCTGATCCTCACTCCCTAAAATCTGTTTTTTTTTTCATATGTTAGGTCTTCTTTAGAATATTGCAGTATCGTATGGAATCCATTTTATCAAGTTCATTCTGCTAGAATTGAAAACATTCAACGAAAGTTCACCAGAGTTGTAATACGACGTTTGCGTTCGAATATTGATACACCTTTTTACAAAATTAGATGCAAGCTAATTGAAATTTTATCTCTTAACATTTGCAGGAAATATTGTTCTATTATGTTCGTTAGAGATTTATTAACGAATCGCATCGATTGCTCTTTTCTTTTGTCCCAAATCGGGTTATATACTCCTACGAGATCTCTGAGAAATCGCAATGTATTTTATGAACCTCGTCATAGAGTAAATTATGGTCTTAATGAGCCGCTTACGAGATGTTTGAGAGAAGCCAATTTAGTGTGTAATTTAATTGATTTTCAATCTTCCTTAAGTAGAGATACCTTTAAAAATGAATTAGAATTATTTTATGTAAGTTTAGTGGAGAAAATTAGTTTATTTATCACTTTATAATTTTATCGTTAAGTAATCTATTAGAGTATAACTTGTATCTCTGTTTGATGAAACAAATAATCAAATAAATAAATAAAAATAAATATAAATAATAATATAAAAATAAATAAACAAAAGTCAGAAATGAGGTGGCAGAATATTTGAAATCACCCGAATCTGCTGTTAACTTTCGGTATATTTGCAAAGATTAACCACGGCTAATGGAAATCTGCGTAACATGAACCTAGATATAGCAACTAAAGCCTTGGATGACAAAAATCACGAGAAGGTAGCAGAATACGACGATTTAGCTACTGGAGTCATTGCTCACCTGCAGGCACGTTTGTCTAAGATCAAATCACGCCTTGGTTCATCTGATAGCATAAACGAATCCACTTTGCTGTCCACACCCCTCATGCGAAAATCAGATCATGTAAAATTGCCGAAATTGCAATTGAAGAAATTTTCAGGTGAAAATCAGGAGTGGATTCCCTTTTGGGAGAAATTTCGAACTGCGGTGTATTTTGGTGTCATTAACAGAAGGATTTAACGCTAAGATCAACTTCAGCTTTACTGACTGACAGAAGCAACAATTGCTTCGTCCACATCTCGCGTCAAGTGAAAATACTGCTGAAATCTTTTCACTAACGCATTTTCTACTTTTACAATGGTTTCCAATGGAAGGTTCGTTAAAGGGCCATTTATTTACATCTTCCTATATTTTGTCCTGATGGTTGCCAAAGTAGGTAGTAAGTAGCCGTAAAACATTCCTTTTTCTCTTTGGAGAAAATCTAGCGCTTCCGAAATTAGTCTCAACAAATGTATAAAATCTTCAAGATAATCAAAGTCGAGTTAAAAAAATGTTTGGACCTCTTACTTTCTGCATAGCTCATTTATCTTCTCCTTACCTGCAAGTAAATCTTTGATGGAATCATACAATGAGTTCCATCTTGTCACAATATGATATTTGATATTTCAGTTGGCATCCCAACACCGAACCTATTTTTTCCGAAGTCTTAGGCCTATTGAACTTAGTCCATAGGCTTGAGCATTTTTGCATTATCTTTAAAAAATATATATATAGATACATTCTCATGGTATAAAAAAAAATACTGCTTACATTTACATGTTTGCTATAATTTGAAGAATTTTCCCGGAAAATGTGCGTAAAATCGGTTGAAGCAAGTAAATTTAGCGTATGTGTTGCACATTTTATATACAGGGTGTCCGCCGGGAACGTATACTACTTTGTTCTGCCGCCATTTTGGTAAACATTAGTCTTGACAGTTCATATTTGGCAGTCGTGAAGTAGACACGTGGCAAATTTATTATGGAAAAATATTCGATAAACCAACGTGTTTTTGATTTTATCAAAATCAATCATCGATTACTGTGACGATGAGAAAATTACGTGAAATTTTTAGGAGAAACAACGTGCCAACAAAACGCACATTTTCATTTGAATGGATATGTGAATAAACAGAATAGTCGGTTCTGGGCAATGGAAAACCCTCAAATTATTCATCAGTCACCTTTGCATCCATTAAAAGTAACAGTCTGGTGTGCAATTTGGTCAGGAGGAATCGTTGGACCTTACTTCTTTGAAAATGAAAACGGCGTAACGGTAACTGTGAATGGGGAGCGATATCGTGATATGATTGAATACTTTTTAACGCCACAACTGCATGCTTTGGGCTTGATTAACATGAGGTATCAACAAGACGGTGCCACATCGCATACAGCCAGGATTACAATGGAATTACTGCGAGACCTCTTTCCACAACAAGTTATTTCAAAAAATGGTGATGTTGGTTGGCCTCCACGGTCGCCTGATTTGACTGCTCCTGACTTCTTTTTGTGGGGATATCTGAAAAGCAAGGTTTATGCAAACAAACCAGAAACGCTTGAGCAACTCAAACAAAATATTCGTGATGAAATTAATGAAATACCGCGTGAAATGTGTGAGAATGTAATGAAAAATGTGCTCAAAAGGGCTCGCATTTGTGAGACTAGCAGAGGCGGACATTTACCTGATATTGTATTCCATACATAATTGCCGACATTAAATAAAACATTTATCAATATAAGATCCATTCTCTTTCATTTAATCAAAAATTATAAACAAACAAAATAGTATACCTTCCCGGCGGACACCCTGTACAATACTTGGTCACGAAGCATTTCACGGATTCTTAAGTAATAGCGGCATTACTTAGCGCTTTAGTGTGGAGCGAGCGCCTCTGGCCTTATTTTGTATTGCCATTCGTAAATGTAATCCGATTCAAAAATGAATTGGTATTTTGTATCGTTCTTGGATTGGGTGTAAGTGCTTCCAACTTAAAATCAAACATTTCCGAAAGTTAGATTGTCAAAACATCTGTCAAACGTCACTTAAATTACTTGGAAATTGAGTTTGTATACATTTGCTATAGAAACGCAATACAAAATAAGGCTCCTGGTGGGGCGGATTTTGGGAACAGTTAGTTAAAAGCGTACAGGACATTTTTAAAGCATCTATTTGGAGGGCTCAACTTAACAACGTAGAGCTTCAAACTTTTCTAGCTGAAGCCGAGCGAATTATCAATTTGAGACCATTGACGTATATCAGCGATGTTCCACTTGATTTGACTCCGATTACACCTATTAGCTTTATTGTTGGTCAATTTTCGTTGTTTGCCAACGAGAGTTCAAGTCAAACTGCACGAGAAGATCTTCGAGAAATTTGGAAGGCGAGAAAACACTTTACATCCTTTTTGTGTAAAAGATGGAAAACTGAATATCTGCAACTGTTAAGATCTGCTCATCACTCCGACAAGGCCTTTTCAAGGAGCGTCGAGCTTGGATACGTTTTCATAGTATGTGATTCAGGTACACCACGTATACATTGGCAGCTAGCAATTGTCGAGAAATGTTATCCAGGAAGAGATAACAAGGTAAGGGTATGTGAAGTGAAGTTCGCCGATGGAAGAAGGCTGAGACGAGGTATTCAACTGCTGTATCCGCTAGAGGTTAACCCGCAGGTCCGCCCGGAGGATGTCGAAAATTAAATAGCATATCATGCATATTCTAGACTGTGTATTTGTTCATGCACAATTCGAAACTATCTATCCCTTTCACCCTTCTGGTTGAACATAGTTATTATGTTTCCTCTCTTGTGTATATAAAACGAAGAACATTTTTTTCTTATATAACTATTCTTATACCGAAAGTTAAAGAGACCGAATAAATTTGAATTACTAGAGTTTTGCGTGCGACTATTTTTTTGATGTTCATTGATTTTATTTTTAAAAATGCTGATAGGAGCAGATGAATTCCAAGACATAATTCTTGGGGGTGTAATTGAAGGCGGCCATGGCACCCCAGTCGCTCAAAACATTCAATTATGTTCGATGTTATCTGGAAGTGTTCAACATCGCTTCAAGTAACACGAAGCAAAGGTTTGCTTAATATCCAACACCGAGCTAAATCGCCAACTTAAATCATTTTGGGAAATAGAAGAAGTACAAGAACAAATAGGTCTCTCGGAAGAAGAAACTCGGTGCGAAGAAATATTCAGGACAGCACACAAAAGTGACGAAGAAGGAAGGTACATTGTTCGATTACCGTTCAAAGAAGACACATGCAAGTTGGGCGAATCAAAAGACAGAGCGTTAACTCCATATCTGAGATTGAGAAAAAATGTTCTAGAAATAAGCAACTACATGATGAAGCCCAAACAAAACTGAACTACACTCACCACACACCTCACCGCACCAAGGAAGAAGTTAAAAATATGCACATCAACACCTTAAAATGTACGACGGTACCAGATCTCATAGGATAACTTACGATCATCAAAGGATAACAAACAACTGAGACAAACCACATGTGAAGAAATTGAAGGTGCTGCGAAGGTTATTATGCGACACGTACAGCAGACAAGGTCGTCGAAAAGAAAAGAAGAAGGGAAGTTGGCAGAAAAAGCAAAGTTCGGTGCCTTAACCCATTTATGGATAAGGACGAGGGGATGCGAGTAGGAGGACGATTGGCAAAAGCACGATTTTCATGGTCGTAGAAATATCCCATAATTGGCCCACATTTCGGGTATCTCACCACCATGCTAATTGACTAAGCCCACAAAACCACTTTACATGGCGGCTGCGCTCTTACCCATGTACAACTACGGCAACGATATTGGATTTTGAGTGGTCTTAATGCAGTCAAACGGCGAGTTTGTAGATGCACTACCTGTTTTCGATACAGAACGTCAACGAGAAGTCAAATGATGGGGAATCTGCCACAACCAAGAGTGTCCAGTAAAAAGAAAGAGAAGCAAGTCATATAAAGGGTATATAGCTCTATTTATATGCTTGGTAACAAAAGCAGTTCACCTTGAAGTTGTTAGCGACTAAACAGCAAATGGGTTCATACAGCGGTACGAATTTCGTGGCTGCAAAAAAAATTCTTCAGCTAAATGCAAGGGCCAAAGGGGACGACGATGAAATATGCGATGCGTTAACAACTTATCATACGGCATGGCATTTCATACCCCCAGCGGCACCCCACTTTGGTGACCAATGGAGGCAGGGGTAAAGTCGGTTAAACACCATCTCAAGCGAACCATTGGGGAACATAAGTTGACAAACGAAGAGATGTCTACGCTCTTAAGTCAGATCGAAGCATGCTTAAAGTCAAGATCGCTTTGTCCAATTTCAAAGGATCCTGATGAAATAGATGTCTTGACGCCAGGTAATTTTTTGATCGGAACAAGCCTACTGGCACCCCCAGAAAGGCATAGACTCAATGAAAGAGAAGGATTATTGACGCAGTGGCAGCTGTTAGAAGGATTGGAAAAAAATTTCTGAAATAGATGGAGTTCAGAATATCTAACAACACTACAGCAACGTCGGAAATGGATAACAAAGAACGAAAATCTTAGGGTTGGCAATATTGTTTTGGTGAAGGATGAACAACTACCTCCGAAAAGATGGATGTTTGGAAAGGTAATAGAGACACATGCTGGAAAAGACGATTTGGTGCGTGTAGTAACAATCAAAGCAAGGAACAAGATCTAAAAAAGGTCTGCCGCTAAGATCTGCCTGCTAGTAATAAGCGATAACGAAAAACAAATGGAAATACGAGACGACAATAAGCAGACTGATCGGCACACCACAACTACCTACTTGTCGACATTACTAAAGTCCGAACCAGTTAATAAAAATCCACCAATGGAATTACCAGACGTAATTCAGTGCAACACTCAAGAAAGTAAGAAAAAGCGGAAGAAATTACCCTGGTTAAAGTTACTGTACACAATGCTAGTGGTAATAGCATTAGGCAGAAGGTGCGCAACGGTATCAGATGCAGAACCTGAAGGTTTCAAGATAACACCATTTAGAAATCGACCGGGAATATACTTTGAAAAAATTGCGAACATTAACCTCATCATGAATGAATGGAGAATAATCGCATATTATGATCTGACGGACTACTGGCGGGAACTTTCAGGATTCGAAAAATTGATTAACGAGATGAACGAATTCTGCAGAATGAAAGGCGCTGATATACTGACACACGGCATAGTTCAACAATTCATTCACCAACTGACAATTATAAAAGGCAACAACGACCTCCTATTAAAACAAGGAGCTGGAAGGGACCCAAAAACTAGAATAAAACGATCACCATTTGACTTCGTTGGAACGATAGCGAACAAGCTGTTTGGGGTCTTAGACGAGTCATATGCGGAGCATTACGAGGAGCAGATTTAACAAACACGATTGAATGAGAAACATTTACTCAAGCTGATTAGGAATCAAACATCGATCGCAGAGTCAACCAGCAACATCTTGCCATGACTGCGCAACTCCAAGTATTTTATAACAACATAGAAAACTTGAAAAGCAATGCAACGAAAACTAGCAACCAGACGGCGGCAGAACAGAAATTCTTAGCTATATCAACATATACCACTTTAGCAATGGTAAATTATCAACAATTTCAAAAGTCGTTAGTGGAGGTCTTAACAGATCTTCATCACGCTAAAGTTAATCCGTTTATATTAACGCCAGACCAACTTTGTGCACAGCTAGAGTTGATAAGAAAATACCTACCCCCACAACTGTCCGTCGCGGAAGACCGAATGGATTCAAATCTGCCAGCACTCTATAGGCTGCTATTAATGAAGACCCGAACAACCCAGCAGAACGTCATATTCGACATCGGACTTCCACTAAGTCAAGTCAGAGGACTGTGAAATGCTCAAGGTTATACCAGTACCGACACCGCATAGAAATGAATTTATCTTCATCGAACCATCACTAGACTACTTAGCAGTCAACTTACTGAGAGAGTCATACTATAGATTGACAAGAGAGGAGCTCAGTTAATGTGCAAGAATCAGCGACAGATACATATGTTTAATCATCAATCCAACGTCAGTAGATGTGAAATGGACCTACTCACTCACACCACGGACTTATCACCGTTTTTCAAGCTGCGAAACATAAGCCCATCTCCTATCTGGATCCAGTTAAATAGTGCTGTTTTGAGCTCTATTAAAAATAATTATTTTTAATACTTTTTAATTGTTTTGCTAATTTTTATTGGAGATCAATTTAAATTCTATCACATTCAATTAAATTTAACTAATCTAAAATAAAGGTTACTCTCATATATTGTCATAAACTGTCAAAAACATAGAATTTAATAATGACATTTTTCAATTGTCAAACATGTAAAGGAATACAATAAAACACTCCAAATTATAACGTCGACCGGATAAGTTGTCTTTTCATTTTCCACGGTTATTCGAACTATTTCATCGCGATAAATTTATACCTCGAATATATCCATCGGTGGAAAAGTGGCAACAAACCCCACACAACACATATCGCCCAAAAACTCCAAACGTGTATTTTGCCAACCCGACCCAAACATTTGGTCCATTAGAGCCTAAAAAAAAGGAACCAAGTGAATTATTAGTGTACTATAGAATCTAAGGTGTATTTTTTTTATTGTGCTTACACGCATTTTTATTTGCATTTGCAAATTTTCGCGAATTTTAAGAAACCTTTGGACAAAGGCAAAGTGCAAGTGCAGAACGGTATCCCGCGTCGCTAGTAGACTTATTCGAGCGCCACTATACTCAATACAGTACGTAATACCACAACTATTCCTGTACTGTGCCAATTGGAACCTGATCGTGTAACCGTTTCGGAATACGGTACGATATACCGCAATCATCCGGTTTACTGCTGCAAGTGCAACCGAATCGGGGGACCGTTTTATAATACAGCACATTATACTGCAACTATTACCGCACCGTGGGACCGTTCACTGCATACAGCAACCCATTCCGTGCACCGTATCAGGATACGCAATGTAGTGCTAAAATAGGAAAAAGGAAAAGTGAGTAGAGTGTGTGTTCTAAATAGTTTTTCGTTTTCTTACCTGGATTTTCTTTCTCTCTGCAATACAATGAGCGCAATGGAAAAACTATTGAAAAACGTTTTATCGCAAATTCAAAACGATTTCGTGAATTTTAAAAAAAGATCGCAAGCGGATAGAAGCAAAAATTACCTCAAAGCGAGAATTTCCATACTGGAAAATAATTTTAAAGTCAGCTGCGACTAAAACAAGGAGGTAGTTTCATCAAAGGAACCTGAAGGCCAGGAGGAGTCTGAAAATCTGTTTGATCAGATTAAGGATCTGTACCTGGATTATCGGACTGCAATGATGAACTCCTTTGACAAGTTGGCACCGACATAAGTACCCATACCAGCACCACCACCGCCACCAACAATGACTATAAAACCGAAACCAGCAGGAGCACCGTCACCGGCATCAACGCAGGCAGCTGAAATCGAAACAGGAGGTCCGGTGAGTTCTGTGCCAATAAATTTATATGGGAATTCGGGATTTAAAATTACCTGTGGTGAAGTTGCCTACATTTGCTGGTGGTTCTGAGGAGTGGAGGTCATTCCACGATATTTTTGTGTCACTCATCCACGGTAACGTGTCCCTGTCGGAACTTCAAAAACTCCACTTTCTAAAATCCAGCGTAACGGGTGAGGCTGATCGTCTTATACAGCATTTAGGTATCATTCAGGGAAATTATGATAGGGCTTGGTTGATCTTGACTTCTCGGTATGACCATAAGCGCATCCTTGTTAACGCCCCTTCGGGTGGGGCCAGAATATACCCGAGGTAGGCATGCCTGTCGTAAGAGGCGACTAAAATCCACCCTTCGTATACCGGGGATAAGATGAATACATAATATGCAATGAGTAAAACAAATAGATATAGTACCCCAGGTGGCAGTCCAGGTTCTCTGGAAAATCCACCCTCTTCGGAGGTAGGCTCTACGGATTGTGGGGAGAGCCAATTGTTACATTTAATAAACCCCTTTTTGAGAAAATCAAGGGTAACTCGGTCTCCACCATCAAGACCGAATGTCTTCGGAAAAAGAAGTCCGCCGGAAGCGCAAGCGCAAGAGAAACGGGACTCAATGAAATGTAATAGCTTCGAGGAAGAAAACAATGAACTGCGTATTAAGCTTAATAAAATGGATCTACTCTACCAAGAGCTTAAGAGAGTGGTAGAATCACTAAGAGAGGAAAACAAGGCCTTAAAGAATTCACTTTTGCAAAGAGAACGCGAAGTTACCCCACCCCGTGCAGCTAGTCCCAAATATCACACGGATGAAGAAGAGCTAGCACGCGAAACAAATAGGGTCTCAAAGAAAAGACCCACCAAAAAAAGAAGAGCCGGTTCTTCACCTGAAATCGAGCCACGAAAACAAAACAAAGAAAAAGACTTGAAACAGAAACAAACTCACGACAAATTACGTCCACCGCCTGCAATAAACGTCGTCGGCATTACAGACTACAATAAATTGCATTGCCTTCTCAAGCGAACTGTGATATCGGAATTTTAAGTAACGTCATTCCGAAATAATGATTGGGAAATTAATGTAGTTGACTCTGACGGCTACCGAGCAATATCAAAAAACTAAACGCGGAAAAGATCCAGTGGTTCACCTACGAAAATAAATCAGAAAGACCACTCCGTGTTATAGCAAGGGGTCTCCACCCCTCGTGCACTAAAGATGACATTATAAATGACCTTAAAGGAAAAGGCTTGAAAATTATTGACGCAATTAATATCTTAAAGAAGATAAAGCAGAAAACGGAACAAGGCTCTTTATGCTAACCTTCGATAGAAGCGAAAATATAGACGATATTTATAATGTAAAAAGTATTTTGAATATCGTAGTTAAAATCGAGCCTTTGCGTACGAATACACGATCGATATCTCAGTGCAAACGTTGTCAAGGTTTCAATCACACCCAGTCGTATTGCCAAAAGAAACCGAAATGTGTAAAATGTGCCGGGAGCCACTTATCAGAAAGGTGTGACTTAAATAAGCAGGCTCCGGCGACCTGCATAAACTGTAAAGGCAAGCACCCAGCAAACTATCGAGGTTGTGAAGTAGCAAAGGAGCTTCAAAAAAGGCGCGATACTCTCAAGAAACCGATACACCCGAGCCCAAGCTTAAGAGATCGTAAAACCGATAAGCCTAAGACCGCTAAGCCAGTCAAAACGACGAGACCGATAAAGAAAAATACAAAAATTGCGCAAGAGAACGTCGCTGGCCCAAGTGCTGCGGAAAAACCGCCACAGGTTGAAGCGAGATCGTACGCGCAAGTCGCGTCAAACGAAAACAAATTAAGATCAGCTACAACAGATCCGGTCAGCCAAATATTTACCATTATATTGGAAAAAATATAGGAGCAAACCAAGGTTAATAAAATCATACTTGACAAATTGAGCAAGCTCGAGTTCAAACCTCGCAAGACAATCAATAAAACATGAATATGAAACAGCTACTTAAGATACTAACGTGGAACGCAAACGGCCTTCTGAAAAAAATCGACGAGTTAGAAGAGCTTTTAGGGAAAAATTGTATTGATATTTGTTTGGTATCGGAAACGTACTTAAAAAGGGGACTTAGACCCAAAATAAAAGGTTACAGCGATTACCATGCGAATCATCCTTACCTCATACGAGAGGCGGGTCCTCTCTTTACATCAAAGACTGTATTAAGCACTCCGAAAACATACAAATAGAATTTTATTCTATGCAAATAAGCTCAGTCTCTGTAAAAATAAACCACTTAGACTACAACATCGGATCTAGTTACTTCCCTCCGGGATATAAGCTAGTAGAAGACGACCTCGTTCGTCTCTTTGACTCACTTGGACCTAATTTTGTCTTAGGTGGTGACTTTAACGCGAAACACACTTTCTGGGGATCAAGATGCAATTCAACAAAAGGCAGATTATTGTACAAAGCCAGCATGAAACGTGGGGTTAACTTTTTTTCGACAGGAAAGCCAACTTATTGACCAACTGACAAAAATAAAATCCCTGACCTCGTCGACTTCTTTATCGCAAAAGGGTTAACTAAAAATTTAACGGAAGTCGAAGAATGCTATGATCTATGCTCAGATCACTCAGCAGTCACTCTGAAAATAGGCGGCAGTCTAGTAAAAAAAGAAGGACCGCCTAGGTTAACTAGTAACAAAACTAACTGGGACGCTTTCAGAAGAGACTGCAAGGAAAATGTTGCTTTAAATGTACCGCTAAAGACACCGTACGAAATAGAAGAAAAAATCGACAAACTCGTCGAAGCCATTCAGAGCTCAGCGTGGAAAAACACTCCTTTGCGGAAGACAGAAGCACGGAACGATAAAGTCTGAAATCGAAGACCTCATACGAGAAAAGAGGAGATCGCGCAAGAGATGACAACAATCCCGTGCGCCACCGGATAAAACTTATCTGAACCACCTTTGTAACAGGCTAAAAAATGTGCTGCAGGACCTAAAAAATCATGAGACTTCTACTTACCTCGAGGGTCTGACCGCTGATAAGTATTCAAACTACTCTCTATGGAAAGCCTTGAAGTACATAAGGAAACCTGTAATGCACTCGCCGCCAATTAGGAAAGCTAACGGGGAATGGGCAAAAGAAGACAAAGAGAAAGCAGAATTATTTGCCGATCACTTAGAGGAAACGTTCAAGCCGTTCGATGGACAACCATTGATCGAAGATCCGAATGATAATATGGCAACCGACAACTTTAAAGTAAAAACCGTATCCCTGTCCGAACTTCGAATGACAATATAAAAATTGAAAAATAACAAGGCTCCGGGATATGGTTTAATCACTGGCGAAATTTTGAAAGAGCTACCGAAAAAAGTGCTGGTTAAGTTGCTCTACATTATAAATGCTTCTTTAAGACTATTATATGTTCCAAGGCAATGGAAAGTCGCCGAAGTTATTATGGTTCCGAAACCGGGGAAATGTGCAAATGACAAGAAATCATATAGACCCATTTCACTTCTGCCAATAATATCTAAGGTCTTCGAGAAACTCATGCTGAAGCGATTGCAACCAGTAATTGAAGAAAGACACTTGATCCCGGATCATCAATTCGGCTTTCGGGTCAAACATTCCACAATCGATCAGATGTATCGAATAACGAACAGAATTGAAAAAGCTCTAGAAGGGAAAAAAATATGCTCTAGCGCTTTTCTCGACGTATCGCAAGCCTTCGACAAGGTTTGGCACGAAGGCCTTACGTATAAGCTAAGGGTAATCTTACCGGAAAAGTTGTACAGAATATTGGAATCTTATCTTGAAAACAGACTTTTCCGTGTTCGACACGGGAGTGAATATTCGGATTTCAAAGAAATCTACGCCGGTGTTCCACAAGGAAGTGTTCTCGGTCCAATCCTTTCCTGCTCTACACAAGAGATATACCACAAGATGAAGGCACCGTTGTAGCAACGTTCGCAAACGACACGGCTATCGTCGTAACGGATGAGTCAGTTGAATCATCAACGGGAAAGCTCCAACGAGTTTTGAACAATGTATGCGAATGGACAAAAACCTGGCGAATAGTCCTCAATGAGACAAAATCAACGCATGTAAATTTTACGTTAAGAAAGATAAACAACTTACCTATATCCATTAACTCGGTGCAAATACCTTACGCAAACGAGGCAAAATATCTAGGAATGACCCTAGACACAAAACTTAAGTGGAAACCACACGTTAAAAAGAAGCGCGAAGAGCTCGAAATCAGATTTAGAGAAATGTATTGGCTACTCGGAAGATACTCGAAGTTAAGCGTATACAACAAACTGCTTCTGTATAAGCAAGTGTTAAAACCGTCTTGGACATATGGTATACAACTTTGGGGTTGTACCAAACTAAGCAATATGGCTCTACTGCAAGCATTTCAAAACAAAATACTAAGAGCAATCGTGAATGCTCCTTGGTATATAAGAAATAGTGATATTCACAGAGATCTAGGAATTGCTACCGTGAGGGACGAAGTAACAAATTTTGCTCGCAAACTTCGTACCCGTCTTCATGTTCACTGCAATAATGAAATAATCCGTACTGTGGACGTGACAAACCCTGAGCGCCGACTACAAAGAACAAGACCTTTCGACCTAGCGCCGTAAGGAAAAACCGCATGTAATGACGGTATTGGTAGGCGCCTTCACTGGAAAGCTACCTACATAACGCGATTAACACTACAGAAGCGTAAACTACTCGTTAAGGCAACTTAGTCGTAGTCGTCACAAAAATAAAAAAATGAGAGGGACGAATTTTCTACTACTATGAGTACGCGCAGCCGGTTCTCATAGTGCCTCTCTGAGGGGGTGAGGTTTAGCCCGTAGGCATATACTGACTAGCACTGATGGTATTGTCAGATATATGAATCGGGCATAACCAATGGTACGGACAATTGGTATCTTTTGAAGATTCCTGCACCTCCAGGCGTAACAAAAAAAAATAAATCCTTGTTAACGCGCAGTTAAAATTGTTTTTTGGACAAGGAGCTATTAGTCAGGAAAGTTCCCTTGGCTTAAAAAAGGTTATTGATACCTCTACACAGTGTCGGCATTCGCTTCAGAATCTAGGGCTTCCGGTTGAGCATTGGGACTCCCTTATTTACACAATGTTGCAGAAGGTTCCCACAAGAACACAACAGCTGTGGGAGGAAAAACTGTTGGTAAAAAAGGAGTTACCCACTTTTATAGAGTTCTCTGAGTTCCTGAAAGCCAGGTTTAGGGCACTAGAAGTTGTAGTCGAACAGCAAGGGCAGAAGGGTAGCAGACAGAAGAATGGATCATCAAAGGGAAGCACATTCCATATCAGGCCTAAACAAAAGGAGCAATGTGGGTGCAAGGTTTGGAACAAAGGTCCTCATTCCCTTAGAACCTGCAACCGGTTCTTGAAGATGGAAGTAGGTGCGCGCAAAGCTACGGTTAGCAAGATTGGCGTTTGCGAGAACTGCCTCGCTTATAGTCATAGCACTCATCAATGCCCGAGTCGAGCGCGGTGCTACTCCTGTCAGCAACCACATCATTCTCTTCTACACAACACAAGTTCAACCATTCCACCCAACACAAACACACAACATAATCCACACGTTTTACAAGCTCATAACACATAACCCTATACACTCTCGCACACCTACCGCTCTAAATTTAATCCATAGCTACCAGGTTTCGACAATCAACCCAGAGGATCCAGTGTTTCTTCCGAACGATGCAGCAGTACCAGGATGCAGTTCCACTCTCAACAACTTTTACACGCAGCCAAAGGCAAATGTGCATGTTCTTTTAGCTACTGCTGTTGTTAGGGTAAGATCAGCCATCGGAGAATATGTAGACCTTCGTGCTTTAATAGATCCAGGTTCTGAAGCAACGTTCGTGACAGAGGCAGCAGCTCAAACATTAGGCCTGAAGAAGCGTCGTACCTTCATCGAAGTGTCTGGTCTAGGTAAAGTCAGGAATGGGCCGTGTCACAGCTTTGTAGATTTGACGTAAGGGTCCACTTACGAAACGAACTTAAAGGTGTTTGTTTTCAAAACTCTCACCGAGCTCTCTCTAATGAGCTATCGCCTAAGCATTGGAGTCACGTAAAGGAATTAACCTTGGCTGGTCCCTCCTACTACAAGCCCGCACCGATCGACCTGCTTCTAGGAACCGACATATTTTTGGAAATTTTACTTCCGGATGTAGTAAGAGGTGAGGATCCTGTGTCTCCTATTGTCCAAAAAACTCGATTGGGATGGATTCTACTGGGGAAGGTGCCTGTACAATCCACAAACACAGTTAAAAGTTTTCTTCAGGTTTTGGATGCAGATGCCCAGCTCCGAAAGTTTTGGGAGATGGAAGAGGTTCCCTTTCAGGTCCAGGAAACCGAAGAAAACCTAGCCTGCGAAAGGTATTTCGTGGAAACGACAAAACGGTTAGCGAATGGACGCTACGAAGTGTCGTTACCGTTTAAGGAAGGATGTAAACCTGGGCTTGGATTTTCGAAGGAAGGCGCCTTGCGTAGGTTTCTTCAGCTGGAGATACGTTTCGCAAACAGCCCAACACTACATACAGACATTATATAAAAGAATACCTGGAACTTCATCAGATTGTAGAAGTCGATGTCCAGTCCGACGAAGTTCTCAAGACGCCGTTCCATTACTTCGGTCCGCATCATGCAGTGGTTAAGGAAGCCAGCACAACCACCAAGCTTCGAGTTGTTTTCGATGCCGCTGCAAAGACTTCGGATGCAACCTCGTTGAACAACCATTTGACGATAGGACCTAAAATGCAAAACAATATTACGGATATTTTGCTGAGATGGAGAATGTATAGGTATAACTTTACAGCCGACATCGAAAAGATGTACAGGCACATCCGGATGAATTACAGCGATTCCTACTACCAGCTCCATGAGCCTGTGAAGGTCTACCGCTTACAAACCGTTACTTTCGGCACTGCCAGCGCTCCTTACCTTGCTATTCGAATACCAGCTAGCAGCAGACGGAGAAAAACAACACTCCATTGGGACCAGGATTATCCGAGAAAACACGTACATACGTCGATGATGTCATCACAGGAGCCGATTCGTTGGAGGAACTTTTGAAGAGAAGAGATGATGTCAGACACTTGTTATCACCTGCAGGCTTTAACCTTCGAAAGTGGACGAGCAAAACAGAGGAGTTCTTTCAGGATTTTCCACTAGATCAGAGAGAGTTAGGTTTTGTACTTTCTTTTGATTCGGCAGAGCACATTAAGGCTTTAGGGGTCAGATGGTTTCCACTCGGTGATTGCTTTTCCTTTCAGAACCTCCAACCACGATCGCAAAACTTTTCGATCCCCTTGGTTGGATTTCGCCGTGCATTGTCAAGGCAAAAATGATGATGCAGCAACTTTGGTGGCGCGGAGTGTCCTGGGACCAACCGATTCCTGTTGAGCTTCAAGAAGAATGGGTAGCCTTTCGAAAGGAACTTTCCCTGATCGAGATGCTTCTGTTGCCACGGTGGATCCACACACGAAGCAGACAACGGAACCTGGAACTTCATGGCGTTAGTAACGTATGGCAATTTACGTGCAGAGTTTAGATGAAGACAACAACATTCACACTTATCTACTGATGTCTAAAACCAAAGTGGCTCCTCTGAAGACGGTAACTCTCCTTCGTTTAGAGCTACGTGCAGCAGTTATGTTCGCTTCACTCTTACACTACACATCGAAGACGTTGCGCTGGGAGAAGGTGAAGACCTTCGCGTGGTGAGACTCAGAAATCACATTGGCGTAGATCAATGCACCTCCATCTAAATGGAAGACTTTTGCTGCTAATAGGGTAGCAGAGATTCAGCGACTCACCAATCGCAGCATTTGGAAACACGATCCCACCAAACATAACCCTGCGGATCTGTTATCGCGCGGACTTCTTCCCTCAAGCCTAGAAGGAAACCAACTCTGGTGGAATGGCCCAGAATTTCTCCGAAAGGAATGGGAGTTTACTATTCCATGTCAACCTTCAAAACAGGAAACCGATGAGGATGTTCGGCAGGTGAAAGGTCTTTGCGCTATCGTAGCCGATGATGCAATCAACACTCTGATTAGCCAGCACTCTAATCTTTTAAAATTGGTAAGGATCATTGCTTGGTATACGAGATTCGTCAACAATCTACGAAAACTACCTCATGATCGGGAACTTACGGCGTTATCACCCGAAGAAATTCAAGCAGCTACACTGAAATCGGTAAAAGTTGTTCAACATCCGATGTTTCCAAAGGAAATTGCGACAATAAGGGGTGGTTCGAACAGTAAAATGTTCAACTCTCTCACACCCTTTGTAGACAGGGAAGGCATTCTTCGAGTAGGAGGTAGATTGCAACACTCTGAGTTGTCCTACGATCAGCGGCACCCAATTATTCTCAACCCTAAACATCATTTTTCGAAACTTTTGCTACGGGAATCGCATGAAAGAACTTTTCATGACGGAATCCAGCAGATGGTCTCATATCTCCGAAGCAAATATTGGATCTTAAATCTAAAGAATAGCGTAAAGAAATGCATTCACGACTGCACTATTTGTTTTCGCTACAGGGCGAAGCCTATTCAGCAGCTGATGGGGAACTTACCAGCTTCACGCGTCTGTATCTCGCGAGCATTTAGTCACACTGGCATCGACTACGCCGGGCCTATCGACGTAAAAACCTGCAAAGCCAGGGGGTCCAAGACATTTAAGTCGTATCTTCGTACGCCTGGCGACTAAGGCAATCCTTATCGAGTTGGTCAGTGATATGGCCACTCAAACTTTCTTAGCAGCTTTTTGACGATTCACAGCAAGAAGGGGCGTTCCTTCTTAGGTTTTTAGCGATTGTGGCAAGAAATTTGTGGGCGCCGAGGCTGAACTCAAGCGATTACTCAAAGCGACACAACAGGATTGGCAGGAGGTCATAGCATCGCTTGCCAACGATGGGACAAAATGGAACACCATCCCACCTGCTTCTCCCCACTTTGGAGGATTATGGGAGGCAGAAGTCAAATCCACCAAGTACCAGCTCAAGCGAATTATCGGAAGTGAAACCTTTATCTTTGAAGAGCTTACCACCTGGCTGGCTCAAATAGAAGCGTGTTTAAATTCACGCCCCCTTTGTCTGTTGACCGACAACCCAGATGACTTTGCAACGCTCACACCAGGTCGCCCAGGAACGCCCTAAACTTTGGGAAAGAGGTACTTTATTTTACGGAATGGTTTCACAATAGTTCTTTTTTGAACAATGCTAGTACGGTTTTATCAATTTCTTAACAATATTTATACTTAGTAATAATAGCACTTAATGCGCTTACAACTATCGTCGTCCTGCTGCTGGTTCTGGTACGGGCCGGGGTTATGCGTCCTGTTGTCTGGCTCGGTTCGGTACGTCGTCTGGAAGGAGTTTCAGCCTGCACTTAGGGCAGGCTTGCGATGACCCAGTCCGCACTTAGGGCAGGGACTAATCGATGACGTGCCACCCCATACAAATAATAAAATATAAGCGTCGGGTTCTCGGCCATCGATGAATTTATGAATTTGGACTGAACCTCCTCCAGTCCGTTGACCGCCGCTCATGGTCGTACAAGTTGTGTTGAATATGTGTACTTGTTGGTATGTTTGGGTAAATGTGTGATGTTCATGATGTATTTTGTTGTATACTCGTCCTTTATGTTGTAGATACATATGCCCTGGTGTTGTGAGCAAGATATTGGGGGAGTCCACCCTCTTCTTCACCGTCGTTCGTCTCAGTCGTCGCTGATCTGATTAACATCGTTGGCGGACGGTCCATCCGCATCAGAGGGTTTCCAACCGACCGTTGGGCTCTGTCTCCCGGAGTACCTGCTTTTGTTGCCCCCTTGAAGCGTGTGGAAAGGAATAAGCACTGAATTGCGGAACCATCCAGGAACGCTTAACGAGACCACCGCTTCAAGAAGACAAAGGAATAAAAATGAAAGGCCAAAAATGGTGGACGGGTGAGAATAGGTAGGATGGAGGGGACCAAGGATCTCGTGCGAAATTTGCACGTAACAAGTTGGCATCTCTCAACTCTGGCGGCACTGATGTCGACGGTAATGACGGTTCTGGTATCGGTGCTGATAGTTCTGGTAACGGTGATGACGCTGACGGCGGTAGCGACGGTGACGGTGGTATTTTGACATCTGGTGGGTGCGACCAGTTGGAGTTTCGCAATTCTGGCGGCACTGATGTCGACGGTAATGGCGGTTCTGGTATCGGTGCTGATAGTTCTGGCAACGGTGATGACGGTGACGGTGGTGGTATGACATCTGACGGTGGCGACAATTTGGAGTTTGACAACTCTGACGACACTGATATCATTCGTGATGGTGGTGACAACGGTAGGGACGGTGACCGCGGTGGTTTGACATATGGCGGGTGCGACCAATTGGAGTTTCGTAACTCTGGTGGCACTGATGTCGACGGTGATGACGGTTCTGGCAACGGTGATGATGGTTCTGGTAGCAGTGATGACGGTGGCGACAATTTGGAGCTTGACAACTCTGACGACACTGATGTCATTCCTGATTGTGCTGACAGCGGTAGGGACGGTGGCGGCGGTGGTATGACATCTGGTGTGTGCAGCCAATTGGGGTTTCGCAACTCTGGCGGCACTGATGTCATCGGCAATGGAGGCTCTTGTATTGACTGCGGCGTTGACGACAGTGACGATCTCAGTGCGGGCGGGATCCGGTGTGGTGGTTTCGTTGGTCGCATTGATAGGTCGGACGCTAGTAGCGGTATCGACGGTGGTGAAGAAAGCTTCATCCTGTTGACAACTTTAGGCTGCTGTTTCGGAGGCGCCCTCGGATATGTATGCCGGCTTTCTACTGCGCAGAGCAGTGTTGTTGGCGTTGGTGCACTCGGTGCATTGCGGCACGGACAGTTCCTCGTCATTCTTCCGTCCTCTCCACAATGGGAACAGAAGAGGCGGAACGGTTGACGGCATTCTTGCTGGCGGTGCCCATGCTGCCTGCAATTCCAGCAGTGCGTGTCGCGATCGTAGATGATCTGGGCAGGTAGAGTCTTGACGGCTTGGAGTCTCGGGGGACGGTTTGGAACGGCCGGCGGTCCACTGGCTTTTTCTTCGCTCCTTACGAACACATATTCCTCCGCGAGATCCATCAGCTCTTCCAGCGTCTCAAAATCTCGGCGCTTGATGTACAACCGGTACTCGGGTCTTAGGCTGTCGTAGATGCGGTCCACGCTTTTAGTGCAATCCATTCGGGGATGTTGCCGGATTAGGTACTGATATGCTCGGATGTACTCCTAGGCCTTCTCCCGTGGTCCTTGCCGTCTCCGCATAATTTCATCCCCCAACTTGTGGATGAATCGGGCCGGGCGGTAATATCGGAGGAAAGCCTGGCGGAAATCTTCCCAAGTCTTCCAATTTTCCCGGTTGATTCGAAGCCACTCGAGCGCTGCTCCTCGGAAGATCTCCGGCAGGGTACGCGGTATGTATTCCAGTGGAATGTCGTAAAACTGCGTTAGCTCTTCGAGCCGCTCGATGAATTCGGGCGCACTTCCTGACCCATCGAATCGCAGGCCCCATTTCCGAACGGTGTCCATTACTTCGGCTTTATAGCTTAAGACCCACTTATGGTGTGATGCGGCTTGCGGGGGATTCGGTGTCACGGTGCTGGCTTGTTGGGTCGTCTGTTCCTGCTCGGGCGCCAATTGTGAGGGTATCTTTCTTCAAAGGCTGAGGTGGGCTCGCCGGGCCCAGGGTTAACCCAAAGGAACACCCTAGACTTTGGGAAAGAGGTACTTTATTTTACGTCATGGTTTCACAATAGTTTCTTTTTTTTGAACAATGCTAGTACGGTTTTATCAATTTCTTAACAATTTTTATACTTAGTAACAATATCACTTAATACGCTTACAACTATCGTCGTCCTGCTGCTGGTTCTGGTACGGGCCGGGGTTATGCGTCCTGTTGTCTGGCTCGGTTCGGTACGTCGTCTGGAAGGAGTTTCAGTCTGCACTTAGGGCAGGCTTCGAAGGTCGCAGTCCGCACTTAGGACAGGCTTGCGATGACCCAGTCCGCACTTAGGGCAGGCTTAGGAGGGATCCAGTCCGCACTTAGGGCAGGCTTAGAAAGCAGCCGTCCGCACTTAGGGCAGGCGTGCTGTGACCCAGTCCGCACTTAGGGCAGGATTAGGAAGGATCCAGTCCGCACTTAGGACAGGCTTGGAAAGTAGCCGTCCGCACTTAGGGCAGGCGTGCTGTGACCCAGTCCGCACTTAGGGCAGGCTTAGGAAGGATCCAGTCCGAACTTAGGGCAGGCTTGGAAAGTAGCCGTCCGCACTTAGGGCAGGCGTGCTGTGACCTAGTCCGCACTTAGGGCAGGCTTGGGAAGTAGCTTAACAAAGGGCGGCAAATGCGCTGTAGTTAACTCGGTTTGTTTCTCTCAGAAGGGGAGAAACCTATCGGACGGGTCGGCTATAGCTAGAAGCAGACCCATGGATTATTACCCAATCACCGAGGTGAAGGCAGGAAATTCGGTGGAAACTCGTAAGACCAATTCCGAGAGAGGCTGTCAAAAGGTCACTGGATTGGTACTACCACGCTTGAGCAGACTCTCCCGACTGACTTTCATCCACTTTCCTTTATGGAAAAATCCTGCCCAAACTTAGCTTAGGCCAGTAGCGCAACAATCAAGTTCGTGATGAAGTGCTTACTTTACCTCCTAGTGGTGATCCCTGGGCAACTATAAGTATAAACCCTTATACGTGTAGGCTTAAATTGTAAGTGCGGGTTGTCTAGGGCCTTGATTCTAGGCTAGGTAACGTGGGCCAGCAACCTGCGTTACCGAAAATTTCTCACTACAGCAACCGGCACTATGCCTCGGATAAGGAATGATCACATGTTGACGACTTTTGGCTATTGTACCCGGACAAAGATAGGTTTCTGGAATGTAAAGACGCTCCTCGACTCGGGAAGAGAAGGTCCTTATAATGCCATATTTCTCCAACTGGAAAAGGAATTCATGCGATATAAACTGGACATTTCGGGGGTAAGTGAAGTAAGATGGTTAGAAGCGGGCGAGTACCAGTCGCCAACGCGTAACACTGTACTACTCTACTCTGGAAGACCATCCGGAAGTCTGCGGGAATATGGAGTCGGACTACTGCTAACAACAATAGCACGCAAGGGCCTAATTTCCCGGCAGCCCCATGGTGATAGGATTTTGACGGCCAGATTCCGGACTAGAGTACGACGCGTCACCATCATACAGTGTTACGCCCCAACGAACAGTTCGTCTGAGGACGAAAAGAAGAGCTTCTACAATCTCTTAAGTGCCGTCTTCAACACAACACCAAATGGAGACATTGTCATAGTGATGGGGGATTTGAATGCCAAGGTAGGCAACGACAACGAAGGGCTCAAACATGTAATCGGGAAGCATGGACTAGGCAACCGCAATGACAACGGCGATAGGCCACAAAGTCAGCTGGGTTTCCAACGACAGGCAAGCAACCTCCAATCAAATTGACCATTATGCCATCAGCCGCCGCTTTAGAAGTAGTCTCCTGGACGTCCGAAACAGACGAGGGGCAGATGTGGGGATAGTACGTGATCACCGTCTTATGATAGCTACTCTCCAACTACGCACTGCTGCAGTTCGAATCCCACGACAACACAAGAATGCCCAGGTTCAACATCGATAGACTTAGTGATCCCTCAGTGCGCCAACAATTATGGGAGCACCTTTCGCAAGGTGTGGAAGCAATCAGCAGCTCAATGCCCGCAACCATCCAAGACCATTGGTGTGCTGTGAAAAATGTTTTTACATCTGGTGCTGAAAGAATTGTCGGTCGAACGCATGGAAGACATAGGGCGTGGCTTTCCGAGGATACCTGGAGACGAATTGACGAACGAAAACAGCTGAAAACTCGCGTTGCAGCTACCCCAGCAGCAGGGAGAAGCGAGCTAGAGTCCCATATCGCATGAAGATGAGAGAAGTTCAGCGTAGCGTGCGACGTGACAAGCGCAACTACATCAACGCGCTGGCTACAGAAGCAGAAGAAGCAGCACGGAGGTGCGATAGCAGGACTGTCCACAGAATCACGAAAGAGCTGACAGGTGATCGCAGCTCCAGCCAACACCCAGTGAAAAGCCTAGACGGTTCCTTGCTCATTTCGGATGAGGATCAGCTCAAGAGATGGAAAGAGCATTTTCCTATGATTTTAAACCGTGTATTCGTTAGCGATATGCTCCCAAATCAAACTGAGATGCCCGAGGTGGGAAGTTCCCGAATACGCACCACGACTCCCAGTAAAGATGAGATCATTACCGAGATCAAGGCACTCAAAACCAACAAGGTGGTAGGACTTGACGGTATTCCAGCAGAGCTCTTACGAGCAGCACCAACAACATCGGCTGAGCTTCTGTTTCCACTTATAGAGAGAGCTTGAGAAGCTGAGAGCTTTTCTAACGAGTGGAAAAACAGAATGATCGTCAAGCTTCCTAAGAAAGGAAATTTAATGGAGTGCGGAAACTGGAGGGGTGTCTGCGTGCTGCCTGCTGTAGCTAAGATAATAGCTAAAATCATCCTGGAGCGAATCAAACAACATCTCGAAGACACACTCGATGCCGAACAAGCAGGTTTCCGCTCTGGGTCCTCCTGTGCCGACCACATCAACACCCTGCGGATTATCATCGAACAGTGTGTTGAATATCGATCGCCACTGCACCTGCTGTTCATCGATTTTGAGAAGGCGTTCGATAGTGTCAACAGGGAGTTTATTTGGCGTGCCTTACACAGGAGAGGTATTTCCGATAAACTAATTGCTATTATCAAAGCTACATATGAAGGCTCCAAATGTCACGTTCTGCACAGGGGGAGGTTGTCTGAGGAATTTGAGATCCAAAGTGGGGTAAGACAAGGCTGTATCCGTTCACCAATATTATTCCTATTGGTGATTAGTGATGTGCTTCATGCAGCTTTGTTGACGGGACACGGAGGAATTCGATGGACTCTGTAACGCAGTGACATGTTTCCCTACCTTCAATTACCAACCGAGAAAGAAAACGGGGTATACAGCCAGGTGTTTTGGCAGAGGACGACCCATGCCACCAAAAGGGTTGCATACTTTCGGGTACCTCTACAAAGACGACCAACTCATAAGGAAGTATGTTATACCCTAAGGCACGCCATGATAAAATAAAGCCAGAAAGTCAACGAGACACAAACAACAACAAAACACGAAGGAGTTTTAAAAAGTCACACTTCGTTCTTACGAGGATATCCCATAAGGAGGAGAACGTAAGTGGCAGTTGGCAGAGTCTGCTCAAGTGGTGATAAGTGTACCAATCCAGCGTACCTGGAACAGACTCTCCCCCGAATTCGGTCACCAATATTTTTGGTTTTTGGTTTTCGTGCCTTCACCCCACTGAGTGGGTATTCAGCTAAGGGTCGGTTTTGACCACAGCCGGCCCGTCCCTTAATAAGTGTCCCCATTCCTTTGGGACAAATCCTCCAGACCGGCATTTAGCGGAGTTTTGCCGCCAGCCTCTCCCGCTCCAAGCTATCGCTTGGCTCCCCTTCCTGAGTGGCAGCCCGGACCCTATCCGGACTCGCCAGTCAGCCCATGCTTTGAACGGACTGATAGCCGGCCCGTGCCTTGCACGAATACCCAGCCTGCCCATGCCCTGCACGGACATAGCCAGTCTGCCCGTGCCTTGCACGGACTGATAGCTGGCCCGTGCCCTGCACGGACCAGCAGCCGGCCCGAGCCTTGCTCGGAGCAGCCAGGGGGCCCGTGCCTTGCACGGACACCCAGCCTGCCCGTGCCCTGCACGGACATAGCCAGTCAGCCCGTGCCTTGCACGTACCGCGTGTGGACCGCACGACCTGTCAAGCCGTTCCAAGACACCGCAACCCCAGAGACCCGCCAAGGAGGCCAGTCCAAGCCTGAGCTAGGGGCTTAAGTATTATTGTAATGTAGAATTTAGCTTATCCATGAATTGTTAAGTATAAGATTTGTTAGTATAAGAATCTTGCATTGTTAAAAGGAACACCGTAATATTAGTCTTATAGTTTTAATAAGGTACCTCTTTCCCAAAGTTTTAGGGTAGATTATACCGGAACCAGACCTCTGAAAGAGGTATCACCAGAACCAGACTAGCCGGAACCAGATTATACCGGAACCAGACCTCTGCCAGAGGTATCACCAGAACCAAACCTCTGCAAGGGGTAAAACCAGAACCAGACCGAACCAGAACCCGACCTTTAAAAGATATCACCGTGAAACCAGAACCAGACCGTAGTAGAACCATGGCACCCGGAATGGACGACGCCCCAGCAAGCCGGGAACCGTCAGCGGATGACCAGCTCGCTTCTATGAATATCGGCTGGATCTACTTGTTAAGCAAGGCAGAGCTTACGACCACAATGGGCGACAAAGGGTTAGACACCACAGGGACATAAAAGGAACTACGGCAGCGGATGAGTCAATACCTGAAGGATGCTCGAACCCGCAAGTCGACCCAGAACCTCTGCGCGGAGTGGGAAGACCGCATCCAGGAAAGGGAGTACGCCGAAGCCAAACCCATTGCGGGACCCACCGAGGCCAAAGGGCCTACACCGCTGTATGTTGAAACTCGCTTTCCGGTCCCGATGGTCAGCCAAGTGAAGTATCCAGGACCGACCTCCAAGCCCGTGGGGCTGGATGAACCGATGGCGACCACGAGTCCCCCGCAACCCGCGCCACAGCATAAGCTGGTCCTCAGCTATGAGGCCGAAATAATGAACACTGTCCGCCAGTGGGGCCTGAAATTTGATGGGTCACGACACCCCCACGAGTTCATTGAGCGGCTCGAGGAATTAGCCCAGTGCTATGATATTCCGTTAGATCACTTACCCCGTACACTTCCCGAGATCTTCCGAGGGACGGCCCTGGAGTGGCTCCGAATTTAGCGAGGAAATTGGAAGACCGGGGAAGATTTCCGGCAGGCTTTCCTCCGGTACTACCTCCCAGCCCGATTCGTCAGCAAGTTAGAAGACGAAATCATGCGGAGACGGCAAGGGCCACGGGAGAAGGCTAAGGAGTACATACGGGCATACCAGTACCTGGTCCGGCAGCATCCCCAAATGGAGTGTACTAAGAGGGTAGACCGAATCTACGATAACCTCCGGCCCAAGTACCGTTTGTACATCAAGCGCCGAGATTTTGAGACGCTGGAAAAGCTGATGGATCTCGCAGAGGAATATGAGTTCGTAAGGAGCGAAGAAAAGGCCAGTAGACTGCCGGTCGTTCCAAACCATCCCTCGAGACTCCAACCCGTCAAGACTCTACCTGATCAGATCATCTACGATCGCAACACGCACTGCTGGAATTGCAAGCAGCACGGGCACCGCCAGCAAGAATGGCGTCAACCGCTCCGCCTCTTCTGTTCCCATTGTGGAGAGGACGGAAGAATGACGAGGGACTGTCCGTGTCACAATACACCGAGTGCACCAACGCCAACAAGACTGCTCAGAGCAGTAGAAAGCCAACATACATATCGGATGGCGCCTCCGAAACAGCAGCCTGAAGCTGTCAACAAGATGAAGCTCTCTTCACCACCGTCGATACCGCTGCTAGAGTGCGACCTATCAACGCGATCAATGAAGCCACCGCACCGGATCCCGCCCGTACTGAGATCGTCACTGTCGTCAACGCCGCAGTCTTTAGAAGAACCTCTATTACCGAGGACATCAGTGCCGCCAGAGTTGCGAAACTCCAATTGGCTGCACCCACCAGATGTCATACCGCCGCCATCACCGTCCCTACCGTTGTCACCACTATCCCGAATGACATCAGTGTCATCAGAGTTGTCAAACTCCAAATTGTCGCCACCGTCATATGCCATACTACCGCCGTCACAATCATCACCATTACCAGAACCGCCGCAATATACATATTTATCTAGATTTACTACAGTATATAACAAATTAAACACCAATCACTAACACTCGGCACTCTAATAATTGCTTTTAATAAACAAAATAAGTTTCTGTTTGAATACTAAAATTCTTGTCTCTGATTTTACTTCATTTGGCAAGCTGTTAAATGCGATCAATCCCTTATACATCAATGAACACTGTGCGCTGCTGCTGTTAAATCTGTTCGGCCTAAAGTTGCGCGAATTCCTCAGGTTATACGGCTGAACATCACCGACGCTTACGAGATTTGATTCTAAGTATTCGGGCAGCATGTTGTTTCTCATTTTATAGATGAACATCATAGCACTGAGTAATAGCCTCTGCTCAATATTCATCCATTTGAGAGTATCGAGCATTATTCGAATTGGAGTATAAATACTGCACTTCAAGATTACACGCATAGCCTTGTTTTGCAACAATTGAAGCCTATCTTTTGTTCTTTGTTGACTAGTATATAACAGAGTGGAACAGTAATTAAAATGTGGCAACACGATGGTATTGTAAATTAAAATTGCACTCTCGAATGTTAATACTTTTCTTATCCTTCTCAAGAAACCGATTTTCTTTGCTATTTTCCCACATATATAGTCTGTGTGAGATTTGAAATTTAGCTTAGAATCCAACACTACACCTAAGTATTTAATATAATCCACACATTCAATAATGTCCCCATCCATTCGCACTATAATAGGATCAGCCAACTTAAATTTCATACACTTAGATTTTCCCACATTTAATTTTAATTTGTTCATTTTAAGCCACCTATTCACATTCTCTAAATCCACATTCAATCACTGATGCATACGCTCCACATTCTTTCCACTTACATAATTAGAGTATCGTCCGCGAATAACATAATTTTACAATACTGCACGCATTGTTTAATGTCATTAATGTACAACAAGAAAAGAATTACTCCCAACACCGATCCTTGAGGCACACCCAAGTCAACATCCACTGGGTCCGACAACACATCGCTCACCTTAGTCCTTCGTGATCTTCCCGATAAAAATGATCTAAACCACTTGAGCTCAGTATCTTTAACACCATACAGTTCTAGTTTTCGTGCTAATATGTCTCTATCAATCGCTTCAAAGGCTCGTTTGAAGTCCAAGAAGACAGCTATCACGGAATTACCATCATCTAATTCTTTCTTCCACTCAAATAATATCCAATTTAATGCTGTCTCACATGAGTGTCCTCCTCTGAATCCAGACTGTTCTTTAATAAACAATTCATTCACCTCCAAATAGACCTGCAATTGGTTAGCCACTAATCGTTCCATAATTTTTTCGCAGGTTGGTAGCATATTAACAGGACGAAACTCCTCACAATTGGCTGTGTTGACTACTTTCTCAACTGGTATAATAGTTGACTCCTTCCAATTATGAGGGAAAATTCCAGATTGTAAGGATGCGTTGAATATTTTCATCAGTATAGGACCTATAATTTCTATTGACTTGTAAATCATATCTCGGTTAATTCCAATTATGTCTTTCTTGTTACTACACTAGTATCACATAAGGTTCTTTCGTCACAATATCGAAATTTGAACGTACAAGACACATTTATAATTGGTTGGATGTAATGCACATATGGTATTGATCTATTTATATCTCGAACACTGTCCACAAAGTATGAATTTAAACCATTTGCTATTTGTGTTGGATCATTTAACGAATGCTGACCAAATTTTACACATGGAATATCACTACGTTTTTTCGTTTTTATTATCAAAGATTTAAGCACCGTCCACACTTTTTCTTGATTTCCACTATTAACTTGAATTTGGGATACTATATATCTATTTTTCGCTCCAAAATTTTTCTCTTAAACATGTTACGAACCATTTTATACTTTTTCCAATTTGACTCCGCGTTACTATACACTGCAGTTCTAAAAGCTAACACCTTTTCTCGTTTCATTCGTTGCAAATCTGTTGAGAACCATTTGCAATCAATATTCGCTTTAACAACCTTTTCCAACGTTATGTCTTCACAGCACTTTTCTATTTTCTTACTAAATAACTTTGTAATCTCAACGAAATTGTCCACGTTATATAGATCGGAGAAGCCTATACTGTTTAAAATGTTATAAAATTTTACCTTCGAATATTTAAGAAATTTTCGCTTTTTAATAACATCATGTTGGCCTAAACACTTTATTTCAGCTTGTATTGTTTCATGATCCGATACTTTACAATCTTCCTTTATACATGCATTATCAATGCTACACATATCCGGTCGTATTAACACATAATCAATTAATGATCGTGTAACTATTCTGGTAGGCTGTCTTATTATTTCTATTAGCCTTTGATCTGCAATACTATCCATCATTTTAATTTTATTACCGTCGTTCGCAAGTAAATTAATATTAAAGTCTCCCATAACAACAACATTGTTTTCATTCTCCAACCATTCAACACACCAATTCGTATAAAAGTCAATAAAATCATTCACAGACGAGCTCGGTGACCTATACACAACAACAAATGACCATCTTTGTCTATCAATCCATACATACACTTTCAGGATCCATACAAAATAATCCACTTTTGATACAACAGCCACTTCATACTGCATTCCCTTTTTTATGTAAATCATTACTCCCCCCGTATGCCTTGAATTCGAAGTACAATTCACACCGTTATAGTTCACTATTTCATATTCGTTATGATCAATATCCTCTGTGATTCGCGTTTCTGACAACAATAATAGATTTGGACTATACTTTTTCAACAGCAGATCAATTTCACATTTGTTAGACAATAAACTTTGAACATTCATATAGCACACCATAATTTTTTCACTGCTGTGTGATTGCTACAAATGTCGCTTTCTTTCTACATTAAGCTTACGTTTGAAGACTTCACACTCGGGGTCAAACGCATTATGACTTACATTTAAGCTTAATTTTAGCTCACTGTTTATTCTGACACAATTTACGCACTTTAGACACCCTGATTGACATTCAGACCCCACATGCATTCCACCACATTTGAAACAAACTTTACCCTCACTTTTACAATCTTTGCTTACGTGGTTGAATCCAAGACACTTGTAACACCTTTTAACATAAATTGATTTTAATACCGCACTTATCCCATCCCACACTCAGCTTACCGACCTTCATAATTTCATTAAAACTGATAACATCCAATTCGACTATGGCACTAAGTCGACTTTTTTGTTTTTATTTTTCCACATAGCTTTAACTTCTATTTTGGCATTTTTTAATACGTCATTTTGCTTTTTCAAATATGAAATTAATACATCCACCTCCAATTTTTCTGAAATGAAACAAATTTTCGCTCTGGGCTTCCTATTTTCTAAAACATTCACGTTATAATCCTTTCGTAGCTTCTCTTTAACATTATCTTTAAATTTCTCCACAGATTTTTCATTATCACACGACACTAGGATTGCTCCACTGTTAAGTTTTTTTATTCGTGATACTTGAATTCCCGACGTCGAAGGATTAACATTTAATTTGAACTCCTCTTTTGTCTTCTCTGCACTTTGGCTACTTTTAGGCTTTACTACAACCGCGGAATTTCTTTTAACTTCGCTCGCATACGATTTTTTTTTTGTAAACTTACACCGATTACCTTCTTGATCTCTTTTAAAACCGAACTTTCTTTTTGAACAACATTTCTTTTTTCACTTTGGATCGCTTTTTCAAATTTCTTTTCTAATTCCGAAAAACTGCTCTTTAGATCACAAAAATGCTCCTCTATATGCTTCAACGATAGTAATTTTTCCCGACATTTTTTACACAAGATCACTAAATACTCATTTTGGCGGAGCGCAGTCATATCGTAATCTGTTAATTTTATGCACTTCGGATGAAACAAAGTACTACATCCACCCTGACACAGTACGGTCTCAGCAGCACGGCTACTCTTTGTACAGGCACCGCAATTCAAATCCATTGTCACACTCTCTCTTTTACTTTATATCAAATATATATTTACCGCAAATATTACAATAATATAAAATAATTTTATGAAAACACGAAAATTTATAGAAATATGATATTGCCTCCTATTAACAAAATTCACCAAACTCCAATGAACAACTACTAGATTCTTATAATCTGCACTGGATATTGATGAAAACACTATGCAAAAAGTAAACACTGTATATATATGTATGCACGTATGTATGTAGGTTGCCGATCAATTGACGAAGCGCGCACTACCGGAAACTTTATTTCGCGATAATATACTTTTTGTGGCAACTGATCAGTGCCACCAGAGTTACGAAACTCCAATTGGTCGCACCCGCCATACTATATGTCAAACTACCGCCGTCACCGTCCCTACCGTTGTCACCACTATCCCGAATGACATCAGTGTCATCAGAGTTGTCAAACTCCAAATTGTCGCCACCGTCATATGCCATACTACCGCCGTCACAATCATCACCGTTACCAGAACCGCCGTCACCGATACCAGAACCGTCATTACCGTCGACATCAGTGCCGCCAGAGTTGCAAAACTACAACTTGTCGCCACCGTCAGATGTCATACCGCCGCCGTCATTGCGAAATGTTACACAAACACAGCCAGACGAGAAAACAATGCTATTGCCATTTCCACCAGCAAGTCTACCGTTACCCGTTATGCCGATTACTAGACCAGGATCATTGAGACCATATCCGACACAAGAGAGCGAGCCCTCACCATCAATAGGCCCAACCTTAACAATGGCCAAACCGGCACTGTCTAAACCTCCTCCATGGTCTAAGGTCGAAGTATTCCTCTCACCGTCGCCACCACGGACACCGACGTCAGCAACGTACATCAGATTACGACGGTCGCAGCCCCGACCGCCTGAATTCCTGCAGAAACCGTCCGCATTAGTGCTATGATTAATTTTTATTTTAGTCTTAATCTTTTAAATCATCCATTTTTTATTTTTATTTTTTTTTAATTAAAGTTTTCGTGAAGTAATTTATATTTATATTTTTCCTTACATGAGAAATAAGTAAACGACGAGAAGGTTCCCGTCTGCCGAAGAAGGAGGGAGATGTAACGAAGTGACATGTTTCCCTACCTTCAATTACCAACCGAGAAAGAAAACGGGGTATACCGCCAGGTGTTTTGGCAGGGGACGACCCATGCCACCAAAAGGGTTGGATACTTTCGGGTACCTCTACAAAGACGACCAACTCATAAGGAAATATGGTATACCCTAAGGCACGCCATGATAAAATAACATTTTTGGTTATTGGTTTTCGTGCCTTCACCCCACCGAGTGGGTATTCAGCTAAGGGTCCGTTTTGACCACAGCCGGCCCGTCCCTTGATAAGTGTCCCCATTCCTTTGGGACAAATCCTCCAGACCGGCATTTAGCGGAGTTTTGCCGCCAGCCTTTCCCGCTCCAAGCTTACGCTTGGCTCCCTTTCCTGAGGAGCAGCGCGGACCCTGTCCGGACTCGCCAGTCAGCCCGTGCTTTGCACGGACTGATAGCCGGCCCGTGCCTTGCATGGACCAGCCAGGGGGCCCATGTCTTGCACGGACACCCAACCTGCCCGTGCCCTGCACGGACATAGCCAGTCAGCCCGTGCCCTGCACGGACAAGCCCGTACCAGTACCGCGTGTGGACCGCGCGACCTGTCAAGCTGTTCCAAGACACCGCAACCCCAGAGACCCGCCAAGGAGGCCAGTCCAAGCCTGAGCTAGGGGCTTAAGTATTATTGTAGTGTAGAATTAAGCTTATCCATGAATTGTTAAGTATAAGATTTGTTAGTATAAGAATCTTGCATTGTTAAAAGGAACACTGTAATATTAGTCTTATAGTTTTAATAAAGTACCTCTTTCCCAAAGTTTTAGGGTATTTCTTTGGGACTGACCCTGAAGCCGGCGAGCTCACCTCAGCCTTCGATAAAAAAGACCTTTACAACTCTTACATCTCAACTGAAACATCTTGGCTACGCTGACGATGTATGCTTACTCTCCCACAGAATTATGGACCTCCATCAAATGACAGCAGATGTGGAGAGGGAGACAGGTGTCGTCGGGCTGAAAATTAATACGGCAAAAACTAAAATAATCAGCCTTGGAAGGGTGACAGTTCCATAGCGAACCATGCTATGCAATGGAACCCTTTCACTCAGGATGGCAGAAGACCTGGCGGTCCGAGGAGAACATGGCGCAGAACAGTCGAGAAGGAGGCACGGCAGTTAGGGAAAAGTTGGGGAGAACTCAGATACATTGCCAGAAACCGTACACGATGGCGCGTAGGCGTAGTAGAGGCCCTAGGACCCACAAGGGGATACAGGACATAAGTAAGTAAGTATATCCACACATCATTATGGAGAGAAATCAACGGGCACATCTCTAACCCTACACAGAAATTATGAATGAAAATAATCACAATAATAAACACTAAATGAACGTTTAATTTTGCAATTCCAATTTACTTACCTACAATATCCCAGGTTGCTGCATCTACTGCACATTTAATGCATCCAGTAAAAGTCAAACAATTAAAAACACCACCGTCCACTATGCACATTCGCGGCACGTCCAAACAACAACAACAACAACAGCAGCGTAAGCTCGAATTACGGCCACTGTAGTAAGAAGAGAACAGAGGGTAGAATATATACCCATATATCATCTGCAGTTGAACAGAGAGAGAAAGGATCACATTTATTGTCAATTCTCTGTTGATCGTGTTGTCGTAGAATTATGCATGTGTTGTCCCTTTTATTAATGCATTTGTTTTCTAATTTCATGTGAGAATAAGGACAGGCAAGAAGTGAATCAGATAACTCGACAAAGTATTCGTCCGAAGATAATTACCCAGTTCGGCGAAAAATTACTGAAGCTGATGAAAGACTTGTTGCGAATATAGTTCAGGGGCCGGGAGAATGTTTTAAGCCTTATGAAAAATAATCATTTTTAATCCTTTTTAATTGTTTTTGCTAATTTTTTATTGGAGTTAAATTTAAATTCTATTACATTCAATTATATTTTGCTAATCTAAAATAAGGGATAATTTTCTTAAATGTCAAAAACAAAGAATCTAATAATATCATTTTTGAATTGTCAAACATATCAAAGTACAATAAAATACACCCGCTAGGCACACGTTTGCTGCCTCCAAAGCGTCGATTTCGGAAGTTGTACTCAGTGTTTAGAGTGCCGATATTTTCTTGCTGACTTCGAGGGCCTTCTTCGGATTGATATGAGCATAAGCGATGACCAGCTGAGCGAGAACTTTCATGTCATGCGGTTTCAACTTAAGGAGCTCCTCGAGAGAGCTTGCAGCAATGTCTGTGGCACCGCCCCGCAAATGGAATTCAGCGACTCAGCGCCACATGTCTGATAAATCGGCGCTGCTGACCTGGAATTAACGAGTGCAAGCGGTCGGGTAAGTCAGCAATAGATCCAACTTACGTTGTTCTTCTTGTACCAGTCCACTGTTGATTTGAGTAGAACCGAGGCGGCTTGTTTATTGTCGGTGCCCAAATAGAGGGGCTCTAAAAACGATACCCTTTTAATAGCATTAATAGAGGCAACTTGCCTTATATTTGTTATCTCCGCAACTTCCTTAGACCTCCGGTCTCTTGGGAATCTAAAGAACCGTACTCCGTTTCCAACCCTATCATGCTGATTGCTACAGCTCACAACACAACACTTTGCCGGCATTTTACACTTAAAGTATTAGTTTTTCGTATGGGAAAATAGTAAGTTGATGTGGTATTAAAATTTACACGCACCATATGCAAAATATTCTTCAAATATCGTGTTTTGGAAGAACTTTCAACTTATTTCGCGCTCAAAACAACACAGAAAAAAAACAAACCAACTGGCCTACAGAAGTGAGATTTCACTTAAACGTCATAATTTTGACAAGCACGCGAAAAGGTCTATAAACTCAAAGGAGAATTAATTTTTTGCAATTAGAAATCACTTACCTGCATTATCCCGCGTCTGTGCAGCCACTCCACATTAAATGAAGCCAATACCTAAACACAATAAAACAAAATAAAACAAAGAAACCCACCCCAGTAGACTTCGATTACGCACACTCGCGACACTTATAAACAACAACAGCAGCGTAAGCGCGAATTACGGCTACTGTAGCAAGAAGACGACAGAGCGTAGAGTCTATACCCATATATTATCTGCAACAGAAGAGAGACAGAAAGGGTCACTTTTATTGTCAATTCTCTGTTGATCGTTTTGTCGTGGAATTATGCATGTGTTGTCCCTTTTTTTAATGCATTTGTTTTCTACTTTCATGTGAGAATAAGGTCTGGCAAAAAGTTAACCATAACTCGACTACAAGGGATGCGTCCGGCGAATACTACTGAAGCTGAAGAAAACCTTATTGCGAACATAGTTCACAGGCCGGGAGAATGTGTTGAGCTTTATTAAAAATAATTATTTTAAAATATAAAAATAAGAGGTTACTCTAATATGTTGTCATAAACTGTCAAAAACATAGAATTTAATAATGACATTTCTCAACTGTCAAACATGTAAAAGAATACACAACACATATCGCCCAAAAACTTCCACGGTGGTTGTGGTATGGGTATTTATAGGAAATTGCAAGGGGTTCTAGAACATACTAGATGTTTCTCCGGGTGAATTGATCATCCTGAAATATTGGCAAAGTGTGTGGAATAATTGTGGAACATAAGCACATCAGGTTGGAGTATTTACTGCTAGCCAGTTTTGGCAATACGTGTCCTCGCTGCAGTTTTAGTTTGGTACATAACCCATCCTGTAGTCAATGCTACACTGCCCCCTCTTAAACTTGTTCGTCCCGAACAAGATCATCTGGATTACTGCCATGGTAACGATGAAGACGATCCAGGTGGACAATCTTCATCTTGCCCCTTACTCCACGCTGGATCCGGAAGACGACGTCATTGATACGTGTGACCACTTTATAAGGGCCCTCCCAGTCTTGCTGCAGCTTGGGTGACCTTCCCTTTTGCCGGTGTGGGTTGTACAAACATACTAGGTCTCCCTCTTGGAAGCTGGACGTTGTTGTCTTTGTGTCGTACCTGGTTTTCATGTGGTCACTCGCTATCCTTATCCTCGTCCTGGTCCTCTGATGTATGTCTCGAATCCTTTCCCTGAGGTCTGCCACGTAGTTCTCTTCGCATTTGGGCTCATCGTTAGGGGATCCAAACTTCACCTCACTAGGTAGCCGAACTGCTCGACCAAACAAGACTTCGGATGGAGTATGTCCAGTAGTACTGTGCACTGCATTTCGGTAGGCCATCAAGAAGAGAGGAATTTGTCGATCCCAATCGCGCTGGTGGTCTTCTACGACCTTGGAGAGATGTTCGTTTAAGGTTCTGTTGAAGCGCTCTACCATCCCGTCGGATTGCGGATGAAGCGGAGTCGTCCTCGTCTTTTTAATTCCTAGTTGTTGGCATACCTCTTGGAATATCTTTGATTCGAAGTTTCGTCCCTGGTCAGAATGCAGTTCCATAGGCACGCCGAATCTGCTCACCCAGTTGTTGACGATCTGTTCCACGATGGTCTTCGCTTCCTGGTTAGGGATGGCGAACGCTTCCGGCCATTTGCTGAAGTAGTCCATGACGACTAGGATGTAATGGTTGCCACTGTCGGTTTCTGGAAATGGACCAGCGATGTCAGCGGCGATCCGTTCAAATGGCGCACCCACGTTGTACTGGTGCATCTTGCCTCGCGTTTTCGTTCTGGGTCCCTTGCTGGCCGCACACACGACGCATTTTTGGCACCATCTTTCTACGTCGTCCCTTGCGCTGAGCCAATAGAAACGTTCTCGCACCTTCTCCAGTGTCTTGTTTGCACCCAAATGACCTCCGGATGCTCCATCATGCATCTCCCGTAGCACCTCGTGTACTTTCGATCGCGGCAAGACAAGCTGCATTATGAAATCTTTCCCGTCCGGCCTCTCCCATTTCCTTTTCAGCACACCATCTTGCACATGAAGGGAGTCCCACTGAGCCCAGTATGCCTTGAGAGTAGGGCTCCTGTCCGAGATATCTCGTCCGCTGGGCTTTTCCATAAACTCCTTCCACGCTAATATCGGCTCGATGTCCGGGTCTTCTTTTTGAGCGTTACGGATTTCTTCTGCACTCCAACCAGCGATAGGCTCAGCTCTTACCCTTTAGATGGAAAGAGGTTCTTCTCTTCCTGCCGCACACAATGCTTGCAGTTACATGGTCGGCGGGATAAGGCATCCGCATTGGAATGAAGTTTTACTTTACGATGCTGTATTTCATAATCGTACATCTGCAGCCGTTCAATCCATCTTGCGACCTGGCCCTCCGGATTCTTGAACTGCAGCAGCCATTTAAGAGCCGCGTGGTCTGTGCGCAAAAGGAACTTTTGGCCGTAGAGGTATTTATGGAAGTGTTTTGTCGCCAGGAGCAGCGCCAGAAGTTCTCGCCTGGTCACGCAGTAGTTCCTTTCCGGCTTGGAGAGCACTTTGCTGAAGTATGCGACTACCTTCTCTTGGCCGTTGTGCACCTGCGAAAGAACCGCTCCGACACCGACGTTACTTGCATCTGCATCCACGATGAACATTTCTCCGGGAACGGGATATGCTAGTGTTGGTGCTTCGCATAGTTGTTGCTTAAGGTTCTTGAAGCTTTTGTCGCACTCACCTGACCACTTGAATTGCCTTCCTTTTTCTGTCAGTTGGTGCAGGCTCTTCGCGATTCCGGCAAAGTCCTTTACGAATCGTCGGTAGTACGTGGCGAGACCCAAAAAGCTCCTGAGTTGGTGTTTGTCTTTTGGAGCTGGCCAGTTTTTCACAGCTTCCACCTTGTCTGGATCTGTTCGCACTCCTTCTGATGAGCTAACGTGGCCCAGGTACTTGACTTCGGATCTGAAGAGGTCACATTTCTTTGGGTTTAGCTTCAGGTGAGCGCTTCGAAGCCGTTCTAGCACATTCTTCAGGTTCTCGCGATGTTCCTCGAATGTTTTTCCTATCACGATCACATCGTCCAGATACACCAAGCAAGTTTTCCAGGCCAATCCGCGCAGGACGTGTTCCATTAGGCGCTCAAAAGTTGCCGGTGCGTTGCACAATCCAAATGGTGTTACTGTAAACTGCCACAGCCCATTTCCTGCAGTGGACGCAGTTTTCTCTCGGTCCTTTGGATGGATCTGTACCTGCCAATAACCGCTCTTTAAATCAAGGGTGGAAAACCATCGAGCTCCTGAGAGTATGTCCAATGTGTCATCGATCCGTGGCAGAGGGTAGCTATCCTTTTTGGTGCCGTCATTAAGTCTCCGATAGTCCACACAGAATCGAGTGCTACCGTCTTTCTTCTTGACCAGTACAACAGGTGAGGCCAACGGACTCTTAGAACTTTCGATGAGCCCTTCCTTCTCCATCGTTGACACCATATCTGCAACCTCTGTCTGTTTTGCCAATGGTAGTCGTCTGGCAGGCTGGCGAATTGGTCTGGCATCCCCAGTGTCTATGCGATGTTGCACCAGATGTGTTCGCCCACACTCTCCATCTTGTAAGGCAAATATATCAGCGTACTCACCGATTAGATTTTCTGCCATGGCTCGCTGATCCTGATCCAGTTCGCAGTGCTTGAGGATCATGTCCCTTACTTCGGCCAACCTGCCTGATGAAACGGGCCTCGCAGATTCTTTTCAGTTATTGTTGAGATTGAACATATCGGAACACATTCAGCAATAACCTCCCCTTGTTTTAGTTTGACGCTGTGGCTCTTTAAGTTCATGAGCCTTACTGGGACCAGGCTATTCTTCGGCTCCACTAAAACTTTTCCCACGATGTAGTTTGGGGAAATCCTTCCTAAATCCGGCTCCAATAGGTAGAATCGGTGGCTCCCAGGATCACCCTCTAGTTTTGTCCATATAATAGTCTCGGAAGATGGTGGTAAGACTTCGTCCTTGCTGAGTATTGTCCTTAAATGTGCTGCATTCTCGTTCCCGTACACCATTGGAATCTCTACGTTCCTGTACCGCAGAACTTGCATCCCGATGTCAATGTTTACGCCATGTTCTTTCATAAAGTCCACTCCGATGATGCATTCATCACATATGTCGGCCACCAGGAACGCATGAGAAAAGGCCAACTCTGCTAGTTGTAACGTGAGGCGAACTTCTCCGTATACTTTCGCCGCTTCCCCTGTCGCAGTTCTAAGACAGTAGCAGCTGGTGTTGTGCAGCCAAGACTTCCGGACGAGATCTCTTCTTACAATGGAAGCCGTGGCGCCGGTATCGATAGTAGCCACGCACTTGTTTTTGCCGATGAATGCTTCCACTGTTAGACTCTTGTTGCATCGTTTGGTTTGGGAGACCTGGATGGTGGTCTTGGGGGCGTCGATTCCATTAGCCAACTTTTGCCCCGCAAAGCTGGCTCTTAGGAGTTTCCCGACTCCTGGTTTCGAGGAGCCTGGCCAACAGGATGGATGTTGTCCCTGTTGGATGGTTCTTCGTTGCGTCGCCTGTTCGCACAATGTAGACAGTTCTCACGTCTGGGTGGATTTCTGCATTGCCGTTGTAGGTGTCCTATTTTGTTGCAGTTCCAGCAACGAATTTGTCCTCCGCGAGCATTGTTTCGGTCTTCGACATTCATCCTCTGGCAAGAGCATTCGATAGCGGCTACTTCCCTCACACGGTGTATTCCCTGACAGGCCTGGTCTGCGGCCTCCATTGTCAGAGCAAACGCCAAAGTTTCGGCAAGCGTTTTCTTGCCATTCTTACCGCCAATTGTAGTTTCGCATCAGCTATGGCATGGGTGAACGCTTCTGTTGCCATCTCGTTAATGATCTCCTCGCCGGCGTTTGGATAGGACAAATGTGCCAGTCGCTCGATGTCTGCTTGTAACTGCTGGAGCGTCTCACCCTTCATCTGGGACCTTCTGCGCAAATTGAACCCTATATACTCGCTGCATGTGGTCGTCCCCAAAGCGCATCTCAATGGCTTTCACCAGACTGTCGTAGCTGCGTTGTTTGTCCTCGGGTATAGTTTGTAGTAGCTCTGCAGCTGATCCTCTAAGCGCAAGCGTGAGGGCAATGGACCTCTCTCCATCGTCCCAGTTGTTCGTCATTGCCGCAGCTTCGAACTGCCTCTTATATATTGGCCATGATGTCTGTCCATCGAAGACGGGAGGCTGCATCTCTTTCCTTGCAGCCAAATTCTCGAATCTTCCTTCAACAGCCTCGAATTTTGTTTCAACACTCTCGAATCTTCCTTCAATGGCTGTTTCAAAGGTCTCAATTTTAGTCTCTGCATTTCCAATTTTCTCGTCGATTGTCCCGAATCTTGTTTCCAAACTTTTATTTTGTTCATCGAATTTGCTTTCGAGAACACTCCTTTGATCGAATAGCTGATGTTCCAGAGAGTTCTTTTGTTCGTCAAGCTTAGTATCTAGAGAATTCTAGATCGTCCGTCACTATTTTCCGCAACTTAATAATCAATTCTCTTTTTGTACCAGTCGTAGGTTGCTCCCGCTGGCTCAGTACTTCCTTTAGTTGCGGCAATGACAAATCTTCTAGCAATTTCCGAACCATTTTTATTTTCCACTTACACAAAACGCAATACACAAATTTTATTTTATTCCACTTTTCTGACACCAATGTAATATTCTTTCTGGGGTTCGTTTAAATAAAACCGTCTTTTGTGTATTTTAATCGTTTATTTATTATCACACACCAACTTTACTTCAACACAATATTCAATCACTTTATTCTTTTTTTATTTCAAATTAAACTGTCGCTACAATGTCTAATCTCCCTCTTGTAATCGCTGTATGCACTAATAAACAACTGTGTCCACGGTGGTTGTGGTATGGGTATTTATAGGAAATTGCAAGGGGTTCTAGAACATGGTAGATGTTTCTCCGGGTGAATTGATCATACTGGAATATTGGGATATTGTGTGGAATAATTGTGGAACGTAAGCACATCAGGTCTGGATACGAAGAAAAAAGCAACCAAGCGTCCAACATTTCCAATCATTTTCCACCCCAATTGTCGTCGTAGGCGCCAAAAAAGTTTCATCCCTTGAAACTTCGAGGACAAAGGCAAATAATTTGCCGAAAGACAAGATAGTGAGTGATTATGTTTATTGTATCACTAGTGCATGTGTTATTGTCACTAATATAGTTTTTAATTACAGGAAAACAACACACGAAGAAAAAATGCATCTCCAAGTTGTCAATTCAATTCAATTCAATTTATTTATTTATATATATTGTAATATTCTTGCTGGGGTTCGTTTAAATAAAACTGTCTTTTGTGTATTTCACTGTTTATTTATTGTCAACTACTAACTTTACTTCAACACAGTATTCAATCACTTTATTCTTTATTTATTTCAAATTAAACTGTCGCTACACTGGTCTACTCTCCCTCTTGTAGTCGCTGTATGCACTTATAAACAACTGTGTGCACGATGGTTGTGGTATGGGTATTTATATGAAATATAAGTCCTTCTAGAACATACTAGATGTCGCCTGGGATGACTTGATGATCCTGGAATAATTGGGATAATGTGTGGAACACGTGTGGAACGTAAGCTCATCAGGATAATTTACTGCTAGCAGGTTTTGCAATAGATGTCGTTCCTACAGTTTGAGATACAGTGTTTTAGTTTTTGGTACACAAACCATCCTGCAGTCAATGCTACAATATATAATAGGTACATTAAGATAAATATCTTTTATAGTACTTAGAATTATGCAATGGGAAAATAAATTCAATTAATTTTTTTTTTTTTTTTGCCGAGAGCATGTGAAAAATCTTCCAGGGACACCATAAGCCGACCGCGCGTACTTATGGTAGTGTGAGATTTTTACTCACTAAAAAAACACCTCTCCTCAAAATTAATACTACAACTAAGCCAGTGCTTATCCAGTAGTTTTATTTTCGCTTACGAGAATCGTTATTCTAGAAAAAGATGATCGCATGTGATTAAAAATAAATGTAGCACTTTAGACAGGTTAAATTCCAATGAAAATTCCTGCCTTTTTCGCGACCTTCATATGCTATGACGCGAGATCAAAAGGTTTTGTTCTTTGAAGACGACGAATTGAATTGTTCGCGTCAAGTAGTTGAGTGATAGTACGGTTACAATGGCCGTGAACACGATCTTTGTGTTTACGCGCAAATTTTGTTATCTCTTCGACGACGCTGGGAATTCCCAGATCCCGATTACGTACATACCACTGTGCGTTAACGATCGTTCTAAGAACTTTATTTTCTAAAGTTTGTATGATGTTTCTATTGCTTTTCTTGGTACAACCCCATAGTTGTATACCATACGTCCACACTGGCTTTAGCACTTGCTTATAGATAAGCAGTTTGTTATGTAGGCTCAACTTCGAATGTTTTCCGAGTAGCCAGTACATTTGTCGGTATTTGTTTTGAAGTTCGTCGCGTTTCTTTTTCACGTGCGATTTCCATTTGAGCTTGACATCTAGAGTCATTCCTAGATATTTTGCTTCGTTTGCGTACGGTATTTGAGCCGAGTTTAGATATACAGGCAATCTATCCACTTTTTTGTACGTAAAGTTGACGTGAGTAGATTTGCTTTCGTTCAGCACAATACGCCAAGAATTCGTCCAAGCGTGGACTTTATTAATAGCATGTTGCAGCTTTCCGGTTGCTGCTTAAATGGTATCTCCCGTTGTCAATATCGCCGTATCGTCCGCAAACGTGGCGACGACACAGTTTCTTACTTGCGGGATATCACGCGTGTAGAGTACATATAGAAGTGGGCCAAGGACACTTCCTTGCGGGACTCCGGCTGCAATCTCCTTGAAGTCAGAGTAATCGTTTCCGTGCTTAACACGAAATAGTCTCTCGGTGAGGTACGATCAAATTCAATTAAATGTGGAAAATTTACAAACCAAAAGAGTTAGAGTTACAAAATAGAAAAATGTTTAGAGTATACAATACAAAGAAAATAGTTATATAAATAATTACGATTTTAAGGTAGGAGTGAGAAATATGAAAAAATTGCGCTTTTAAAGCGAGTGGCATTGGAAATAGCTCTGATACTTATTGGTAGTGAGTTCCATAGTTTGATAGCATAAATAAAAAATGAACGCGACGAGTTCAAATAGTGGAAACGTGAAGGAATTAGACATAATGTTCTACGGGACCGGACAAAATTAAGTTTTTCACATAAATACACAGGAGTCTTATTTGTTATTATATTATGCAAGAAAATACAATTTCTGGCGTCAATGTAATGTTTGAGAGTTGTGGTCAATAAGCTTTTTGCAAGGTGTGATATATGATCATGCCTGCGTAATCCGTAAATGTATTGTAGTATCAAGTACATCGTCAGGTACTTTGTGCAACGACATCTATTGCCTACTAGTAGTAAATATTCTAACCTGATGTGCTTACGTTCCAACCTGGTGTGCTTACGTTCCACAATTGTTCCACACAATATCCCAATATTCCAGGATCCTCGATTCACCCGGAGAAACATCTAGCATGTTCTAGAACCCCTTGCAATTTCCTATAAATACCCATACCACAACCACCGTGGATACAGTTGGTTATAAGTGCATACAGCGATTACAAGAGGGAGATTCGACCAGTGGTGAAAACAAGCGATGTATTGAAAGTAAATCTGTAGCGACAATTAAAATAAATAAAGAGTAAAGTGATTGAATACTGAGTTGAAGTAAAGTTAGTGTTTGATAATAAATAAACAAAAGAAGGTTTTATTTAAACGAACCCCAGCAAGAATATTACATTGGTGTCAGAAAAGTGGAATAAAACAAATTTTGTGTATTGCTTTTTGTGTAAGTGAAAAAAGAAAATGGTTCGGAAATTGCTAGAAGATTTGTCATTGGTGCAACTAAAGGAAGCACTGAGCCAGCGGGATCAGCCTACGGCTGGTATGAAGAGAGAATTGATCATTAAGTTGCGGAAAATAATGACGGACGAGGGTACAGATCCTGAAACAGCTTTGTTTGACGTCGAAGAAGAACAAGTAAGTACGACGAGTGACATGTCGGCTTTAATGAAATTGTTATCTGAAAAATTAGAGAAGATAGATAATTCTTTCGATGAGCAAAAGAATTCTCAAAATGAAAAATTCGAGAAGCTAGAAAATTCCTTGACTGAACAAAAGAATTCTCTAGACGCCAAGCTCGACGAACATCAGCTATTCGATCAAAGGAGTGTTCTCGAAAGCAAATTCGATGAAGAAAATAAAAGTTTGGAAACAAGATTTGGAACAATTAATGAGAAGTTTGAAAACGTAGAGGCAAAAATTGAGACATTTGAAACAGCCATTGAAGGAAGGAAGATTCGAGAGTGTTAAAACGAAATTCGAGGCTGTTGAAGGAAGATTCGAGAATTTGGCAAAGGAACTCGAATGCGTGAAGAAACAGAAAGTTCGGGAGTATTCAACCGACTGCCCGAGAAGGAAAGAGATGCAGCCTCCCGTCTTCGATGGACAGACATCGTGGCCAATATATAAGAGGCAGTTCGAAGCTGCGGCAATGACGAACAACTGGGACGATGAAGAGAGGTCCATTGCCCTCACGCTTGCGCTTAGAGGATCAGCTGCAGAGTTACTACAAACTATTCCCGAGGACAAACAACGCAACTACGACAGTCTGGTGAAAGCCATTAAGATGCGATTTGGGGACGACCACATGCAGCAAGTATATAGGGTCCAGTTGCGCAGAAGGTCCCAGATGAAGGGTGAGACGCTCCAGCAGTTACAAGCAGATATCGAGCGGCTGGCACATTTGTCCTATCCAAACGCCGGTGAGGAGATCATTAACGAGATGGCAACCGAAGCGTTCACCCATGCCATAGCTGATGCGAAACTACAAATGGCGGTAAGAATGGCTGGAAAGAAAACGCTCGCCGGAGCTTTGGCGTTTGCTCTGACAATGGAGGCCGCAGACCAGGCCTGTCAGGGAATCCACCGTGTGAGGGAAGTAGCCGCCATCGAATGCTCTTGCCAGAGGATGGACGTCGAAGTCCGAAACAGCGCTCGCCGAGGACAAATTCGTTGCTGGAACTGCAACAAAAGAGGGCACCTACAACGGCAATGCAGAATTCTACCCAGCCACGGAAACAATCCACACTATGGTAATTGGCGACGTAATGAAATACCATCCAACAGGTATAACATCCATCCTGTTGGTCAGGCTTCCCGAAACCAGGAGTGGGGAGACCAATCAAGAACCAGTTTCGCGGGGCGGAAGTCGGATGTCGGAGTCGGCGCCCCCAATACCACCATCCAGGTTCCTCAAACCAAACTCCATTCTTATGCAGATGCCTTATCCCGGCAACCATGCGAGATCGACGGCAAGCATTGTGTGCGACAGGAAGAGAAGAACCTTCCTTCCATCCAAAGGGTAAGAGCTGAGCCTATTGCCGGTTGGAGTACAGAAGAAATCCGCAACGCTCAAAAAGAAGACCCAGACATCGAGCCGATATTAGCGTGGAAGGAGTTTATGGAAAAGCCAAACGGACAAGATATCTCGGACAGGAGCCCCACTCTCAAGGCATACTGGGCTCAGTGGGACTCACTTCATGTGCAAGATGGTGTACTAAAAAGGAAATGGGAAAGGCCAGACGGGAAAGATTTCATAATGCAGCTTGTCTTGCCGCGGTCAAAAGTACACGAGGTGCTACGGGAGATGCAAGATGGAGCATCCGGAGGTCATTTGGGTGCAAACAAGACACTGGAGAAGGTGCGAGAACGTTTCTATTGGCTCAGCGCAAGGGACGACGTAGAAAGTTGGTGCCGAAAATGCGTCGTGTGTGCCGCCAGCAAGGGACCCAGAACGAAAACGCGAGGCAAGATGCACCAGTACAACGTGGGCGCACCCTTTGAATGGATTGCCGCTGACATCGCTGGTCCATTTCCAGAAACCGACAATGGTAACCGTTACATCCTAGTCGTCATGGACTACTTCAGCAAATGGCCGGAAGCGTTCGCCATCCCTAACCAGGAAGCGAAGACCATCGTGGAACAGATCGTCAACAACTGGGTGAGCAGATTTGGCGTGCCCATGGAACTGCATTCCGACCAGGGACGAAACTTTGAATCGAAGATATTCCAAGAGGTTTGTCAACAACTAGGAATCAAAAAGACGAGGACGACCCCACTTCATCCACAATCCGACGGGATGGTAGAGCGCTTCAACAGAACCTTAAACGAACATCTCTCCAAGGTCGTAGAAGACCACCAGCGCGATTGGGATCGACAAATTCCTCTCTTCTTGATAGCCTACCGAAATGCTGTGCACAGTACTACTGGACATACTCCATCCGAAGTCTTGTTTGGTCGAGCAGTTCGGCTACCTAGTGAGGTGAAGTTTGGATCCCCTAACGATGAGGCCAAATGTGAAGAGGACTATGTGGCAGACCTCAGGGAAAGGATCCGAGACATACATCAGAGGACCAGGACGAGGATAAGGATAGCGAGTGACCGCATGAAAACCAGGTACGACACAAAGGCAACAACGTCCAGCTTCCACGAGGGAGACCTAGTATGGTTGTACAACCCACACCGGCAAAAGGGGAGGTCACCCAAGCTGCAGCAAGACTGGGAGGGCCCTTATAAAGTGGTCACACGTATCAATGACGTCGTCTTCCAGATCCAGCGTGGAGTAAGAGGCAAGATGAAAATTGTCCACCTGGATCGTCTTCATCGTTACCATGGCAGTAATCCAGATGATCTTGTTCGGGACGAACAAGTTTAAGAGGGGGGCAGTGTAGTATCAAGTACATCGTCAGGTACTTTGTGCAACGACATCTATTGCCTACTAGTAGTAAATATTCCAACCTGATGCGCTTACGTTCCAACCTGGTGTGCTTACGTTCCACAATTGTTCCACACAATATCCCAATATTCCAGGATCCTCGATTCACCCGGAGAAACATCTAGCATGTTCTAGAACCCCTTGCAATTTCCTATAAATACCCATACCACAACCACCGTGGATACAGTTGGTTATAAGTGCATACAGCGATTACAAGAGGGAGATTCGACCAGTGGTGAAAACAAGCGATGTATTGAAAGTAAATCTGTAGCGACAATTAAAATAAATAAAGAGTAAAGTGATTGAATACTGAGTTGAAGTAAAGTTAGTGTTTGATAATAAATAAACAAAAGAAGGTTTTATTCAAACGAACCCCAGCAAGAATATTACAGTATCTTACCGCATCATTAAATGCTACTTGCAACTTGCGTTGGGATAGGGAATCAATATTGCAGTATACAACCTCAGCATATGTAATTAAGGGTAAGATGAGACTAATTACAAGCTTTCGCCTGGTTTCAATTGGAGTAAAATTTGTAGTAACCCACAGCTTTCGAAGGCATCCATATATTCTTCTTATCACATAGTTTGTATTGTCGTATCCTGATAAGTTTGAATTAATAACAAAACCCAAACTAGTTACACTTTGAACAACTTTCAGTTTATTACCAGAGAGTACGACATCAGGTAACGTGTTGAGTGCTACATTTTTGCTGGAAATAGGAATAACCTGCGATTTATTTGGATTTAATAGTAGTCCATTAGCCACAGACCAGAAATAAATACTGCGAAGATCTTCATTTGGGTTGCACACAAGTTCAGTTGTATTATTGAGTGGCCTAGACAAGTACAGCTGAACATCATCAGCATAGAGATGGACCGATTAATTCTTACAGACAGATGGTAGGTCATTAAGAAACATACAAAACATTATGGGACCCAGAATTGATCCTTGTGGCACACCCTGCTTCACTGGTAAAAGAGTTGAGAAAGAGTCGCACGTTACCACTTTTTGAAATCTATCAGAAAGAAAACTTCCAAAAAGTCTCACTGCGCTGTCACCAAAACCAAAGAGATGTTTTAATTTCCAACAAAGAATTTGTGATTTACTTTGTCAAAAGCCTTTGAGAAATCGAGCAAGAAAAGGAGTGTAACATATCCTTTATCAAAATCCTGTCTTTTATCTTCAAGAATATTAACTGTAGCAGTAGAACAACTGTGTTTAGATCTGAAACCAGATTGGCCAGCATATAAAAGGTTATTAAAAGACAGGTGTTGAAGAATCTGTTTTGCTATAAGTTTCTGAAAGACTTTTGACAAGCACGGTAAAATACTTATTGGTCTAAAATCAGCGGATAATATCGAAGTAGCTTTCTTGGCAATAGGTATTATTCGAGCAATTTTCCAGGATTTGGGGATGCAGTGGTTTATAATATGGGTCAAGTGGCATACGATGTGAGGCAGAATCAGTTTTATAAACCGCAGTGGCACCCCATCTTCACCCACAGCGTTTGTTTTAATGGTCGCAACACAGTTTATAACTTCATTCTCGGCAACTGACTGGATTTCAAAACTGTCTACTGCCCGGAAGGACGGATTAGACCTTTCAAACAAATTAACAACACTTAAGTCCTCAGTATTTTCGAGAAAGCAATTATTTAAAACATCAGGATCAATTTCACATTTCGAACTGCTTTTAGTACTGGAAATACCACTTTGTCGCAGATTACGCCAAAGCTTTTTGGGGGGAAGGGATGTGTTCAGTTTAGAGGCAAAGTAATTTCTTTTAGAGTTCCTTATTATCACAGTCGAGTGGTTACGTAACGTTTTATAAGCGATCCAATTAGAATTAGATGGGCTATGTTTCCACTTGCTATAAAGCTTATTACGAGCTTTGATGGTGTTGATAACTTCGGTTGTAAACCAAGGACAGCTGTTATTACAAACACTAACCGTTTTAAATGGTACATATTGATCAATTAACTCTGTGACTATTTCTTGAAAACAGTTCAGCTTAGCATCAGGGTCAGAAGCTAAACGGCAGACATTCCAAGGTGCTGAATGGGCGGCATAATGGATGTCATGAATATTTATTGACCTAAACTCCTTGAAGGTGAACGTGAGTGGGACCACAGAGTGTGTAAAGTTAATATTGTAGGTACAAAATAGGAGATCATGATCAGAGATACAGTCAAGCGAAAGCTGTTCGAAGAGAATAACATATGAAGGATCAGATACAATTGCTAGATCGAGTAGGCTAGGGGTGCAATCTTTCGCAAATCGCGTTGGATAGTTGACATTAAATATTTGGAGTCCCACGGAAGAAGCAAGACCTTTTATTTGAGAGGCTCGAGAATCATTTTTAAGCAGGTTTGCATAGAAATCCCCACGGACAATTACGTTTTCCTAAAGAGGCGCGAACTCTGCAAGAGCAGAGAAGAACGATTGAGGAGAACAACTCCGGCCCGGAACATAGGCACAAGCAACCAAACATTTGGTGAACCCATCATGGATTTCAATAATTAAAAATTCTGCATCCAAATCAAAAGATTTACTAATAACTTTACATTTTAGAGATGATTTGCAGTAAATTGCTATCCTACCTCCCCATATATACGTTACTCTATCATTCCTATAAATTGCATAATTAGGAATATTATACTGTGTATCAGATATATCAGGTTTAAACCAGGTCTCACTAAAACAAACGACATCAACTCCAGAATTAGTAAACATGTATTTTAAATAATCTAATTTATACTGATTAAGACTACGTGCATTTAAATGACAAACCTTAAAACCCTCACGATAATTAGAAAGAACACTAATCATTGTGTGCGTTGATTTTTTATTCACACTGCAACTGGAACATACTCTATTTATAATGCACCAAAAACAAAGACAGAACAAAAAGAAAATAATGCCACAAACTCAAGAGCGCACGACAAAGAAAAAAAAAAGGAAAAGTACGAGCTAATCAATAAATAATAATAATAATTAATAAAATACGGTAATTTTAATGACGAGTCGCAGCAGCGCCAGCAGCAACTGCAGCATCAGAAGCAATGGAGTGGAGATCGTCAGAGCTTTCGATGGAAAGCTTTTTCCGTTGGCCGTCTTCGTAGCAAAAACAATCCCAGATTTTGTGTAAACAGAGAAGAGTTTTTTCTTCCTCTTTAGACCAAGTGCACTTTGTAAAAGAAAGCGTGAATGCTTGGTTAAGCTCTCGTTTAGGTAACAACTGTCATTGGATGCAATGCCAAAATCACTCAGCTTTAGCACTCTTTTCTTTTCCTTGCGATAATTCGCAACAGCTACCAGAACAGCATTTCTTTCATGAGAGGAGTGGAATTTTAAAACAATTAATGGTGGAGTGGTCGGTGAGGAATTATTGTTTGGGGTTGTTTCGCCTTCTCGCTCGAAAAGCATTAGCTAGTTAAGGCGGGTTGCAGTTAATAGTGTCACATAGGCTATGAACAATTTTCGCCAGATTTTCATCAGGTTGTACAGAAACCCCAAAGAGCACAGCATCACAGGCGACTTCTTTCCTCTCCAATATATTGATTTGCTTTCGAAGAGCAAAGATCTCAGCGCTGTGCATTTGAGTCGTAGCTCAGGTGTCTTCGACAATTTTGTCAACATGGGCAATTATGCTAGAGATCGCATTGTTGATACTCTCGAAACGTTGAGCCCAGATTTCTTTAACTTCTTCGATTTTGAGGACAAATTCAGATCCCATTTTGTTTATTTCTTCAGCAAAGCTACGTTGCAAAGTTGCGGAATGTTTAGCTAATTGATCTTCCAATACTTTAATAGTGATCATTCCTTTATCGTTGCCCAGAAGTTTTATTGATGATGAGGGAGAGCCAGCATGAGAAGCGAGAGCGTCTCTTTGTGTTTTGTTTCGTGTTGATATGCCCGCTGTAGATGACATTATTGGCGAGAGAGAAACTTTTTGGCGCAATGGATAACACAATCGCAAGGACAATTAGCAAATAAATTACGCACCGGACTTTTTTCGATATATTATACATATGTTATATAAAAATGCTTTAGTATTAGATTTGCCGAAAACATTAACTTTTGCAGAACGTAATTGCGCGTTGTTTTAGCTGACTTCAGCTGGACCGATAAAAAAAACACGTCTATTCGCTAGTACCACTCATGTCATACCCAATCAACGTCGTAGTCGTCGCCACCAAACCACCATCAAATTATCATTCAATCAACCAGGCTGAACCAGCTGCAGCTCCTGCTGTCCGGGGAAAGTGTAGTGATATACGGAGAAATCCGTGATGTGGTGAAAGTGTTCTTGGAAAATGATATTCGTGATGTTGTTACCTACACCGAACATACTAAGCGTAAGACAAACACCGCGAAGGATGTTGTATATGCATGAAAGATGCAAGGACGCACTCTTTATGGTTTCAGAAGTGAAAGAAAAGTTTGTTCTTACACAATGAGTTCTTTTAAGGACCACAAATAAATTTCTGAAGAGATTTTATTTTGAATTTTAATTTGAGAAAAACAAAAACATGTTAAAAATAAAGAAAATAAAATAGCCTTTCCCCCTCGTCATCGATCATCAACGTCGACACAGTTCCAGCCAATCCAACAGTTTTCAGAAGGCCTTCGCTTCGCCCAGGACAAGAGCAAACATTTCCATCGGAATATCGAATATTCAGTATTTAAGTCAGCAAACGACTTATTGTTACTAATATTATCTTTAATTGCAGATATACAACACAACTGCATAATATTTCCAGGCATTTTCCACCCCAATTGTCGTCGTAATCGCCAAAAAAGTTTCATCCCTTGAAACTTCGAAGACAAAGGCAAACAATTTGCCCGGAACACCAAATATTCAGTGAGTTAATTTAGTATTTAATTTGTACACTTACACTTATCACTAATAATACTTCTACATTACAGGAACTGAAGACAGCTGCAGAATTTTTCCAAGTTTTCATCCCCATCTCAGCATAGAAAATCTTCTCTGCAGCTAAAAGTGCACTCCAGGATGAGGATGTTTCATTTTTTATTTTTATTTTTAACATGACCTTTTTTTGTTGTGATTTCAAATTTGAAATAAAATCACTTCAGAAATTTTTTTGGGGTCCTTAAAAGAACCAATTGTGTAAAAAAAAAAACTTTTCTTTAACCTCCGAAACCATAGAGTGCGTTCTTTAATGCATATACAACGTCCATTGTTGGTGTTGGTAGCAGCATCACGAACATCATTTTCCAAGATCACTTTCAGCACACCAAGGGTTTCTTCGTATATCACTTATAGTTATTCCGGGGACAGCAGGAGCTGCATCTAGTTCAGCCTGGTTGATTGGATGAGTTTTATGTTGGTTCGGTGGCGACGACTACGACGACGGTGGGGGATGACAACGTGGAGCTTCTTTTCTTCGTATGTAATTTTCCTGTAATTAAAAACTATATTAGTAATAATAACACATGCACTAGTAATGCAATAAACATAATCACTCACTATCTGGTCTTCCGGGCAAATAATTTGCATTCGTCCTCGAAGTTTCAAGGGATGAAACTTTTTTGGCGCCTACGACGACAATTGGGGTGGAAAATCTTTTGAAATGTTGTCGCAGTTGTGTAGTATATCTGTAATTAAAGATAATTTTATTAACAATTAGTTGCATACTCACCTAAACACTGTTTTTTCGATATTCGGAGGAATAAAATTTATTTTATTCTGTGCGTAGCGAAGGTGCTCTGGAAACTGATGTATTTGGTGGAATTTTGTAGACATTGACGACCGACAATTGGGTAGGAAGACTTAGTACTCTTATGCACTTGTATTTCTGCTATTTTAATGTAATATTAGTAACAATTTTAGCTGAAATATAAACAAACAGACTTACCTCTAAAAAAAAAACGGGGGTGCTTTTGCAGTTTGACTGATACGTTGTCTGAAATAAGCTTTTTTTTCACACTAGAGATCTGCCTCCAGTTGTCAATTATCTCAGTTCATCAGATGAGACTGAAACTGGTGAGAAAATAGTGCGAAGACAACTACGGGAACTAGCAACACACCATCGACAGTAACTACATAATTGAAATTTTTTTTGTGTAGTTATGTTCATAATCAGCCTTATCGTAAATAATATTCCCCCCTAAAATTTTCCTATCTTCAAAAAATTGGTATCGGGAATAATTTTCGATAGGGAAAAAAAATTTCCCCGGGAAAAATAGCATCCTGAATACAATTCCGTTGGAAGTTTCTAGGTATTTTTCCTGAAATGTTCCGCCATTTAACACAAATAAAACGCTTGAGGAATTCCACAGGGGCCTCACTCTGTATTGCTACTCGAAAGCCAAATTCTTGCGAAAGTGCTTTGCGATTCTAATCTTAGCTGGCACTCTGTTATGTCGTTTTCCATTGGGCCAAAAGGAGTACTCTTTTTGTGTTCTGCAGAGAAAATGCACTCCCAATCATGTTCCATTGGCTGTTTGGAGTGCTGTTCCGGGAGTGTTTTTCTATTCCGGATTTCATTTGGGAGTGCTTTCAAAATGCACTCACATTTAAACCCTTATATCGGTCTACTTGTCAAAGTCATATGGTACAAGACGCATTCCTTTGTTTATTTTATTTTCTCAGTTGGGACAAGTTAATAGAAACAAATTTTACATAGATATTGTTACAAAATTCGCCGATCAAGCCGAACACTTCCAAAGCTGCGACGGATGGTGGTTACCAAATGAACAGAATTTTTCTGGTTCACGAGAGGGTTTTTTTAATTTCTTATTTATTTCAATAAAATGTTTTTTAACTAAATTTACGTCTAACAAAAAAATAAAATCTAGTACATTTTTTTCTTTAGGCTTATAATCTGCGCGTCCCTAATATCGGCTGTCAACGCTGACCAAAACAAACTCATCGCTGGACTTCTGACAGCCTTCTTTTATATTTGGCTCTGGCTTTCCAGACAAATTACAAAATTTCCAATTCGCCACTGGAATTCCATCTGCCAAGAATCTGGAAAGTTCTGGTACCTTCAGGTTGACAGCTACGGGATGTTTCTCAGGGCTTCTCGGTGGCTAAGGTTTCTTCGTCGGTTTGTGTGCTCGCGTAACAATATAATAACACGAAAAGGACCCTGCCTCCAAAGAGTGTTTCTACGAGCTCCTCGACAAAACATACGAGCAATGTCCTAAATACGACGCTAAGATCGTATTGGGCGATTTTAACGCCAAAATAGGAAAGGAGGACGTCTTCGGTAGAGCAGTCGGTAAGCATAGCCTACACGACACCACGTCTGATAACGGACTAAGGCTAATTGATTTCGCTATGGAGCGAAATGTCACCATAGCAAGCACATGGTTTCCTCATCTCGATATTCATAAGCAGACATGGCGGTCCAATGATCATGTCACGATCAACCAAATTGATCATATTGCGATCGACGCAAGGCATGCCTCCAGTATTCTGGATGTCCGGACCTTCCGAGCGGCCAACATAGACTCGGATCATTACCTTGTTGTAGCCAAGGTACGAATGCGGATATCCCAATCTGAGCAACAAAGAAGAATTACTGTGAGAAAATTTAACGTCGAAAAGCTACAATCGCAAGAGACCGCCAGACTGTTCGCTGAACGCGTATCCCGAAATCTCTCAATCACCCCTATACCGCCAGCATCAAGTGCCGAAGACCAGTGGCAACGCTGCCAACATGCCATCAGAAACGCCGCGACTGATGTGCTGGGTCTCGCTCGCCCACCACCGCGAAACCCCTGGTTTGACGAAGAATGCCGGCGAGTACATGCAGCAAAACAAGAGGGATACAAAGCGGCGCTGCAAAGGAAGACGAGAGCTGCTCGTGAGCTCTACGAGCAAAAGAGACGGAAAGAACATCGGCTTCTCCAAAAGAAGAAGAAAGAGCATGAGAAGCGCGCGTTTGAGAATATCGAGAGTCTATACTCCAGGAACAATGTACGGAAGTTTTACCAAAAGGTAAAAAGAACGTGTCAGAGAAGTAATACCCGTACAGAAACCTGTAGAGATGAGAATGGAAACCTCGTAGTAGAATCACAGTCGGTGCTGAGAATCTGGAAAAACTACTTCTGCAGACTGTATAACGGCGACGAAGACCAACATCCCGCTGTCAGGCAGAATGAACCATTCAACATGGACGATGATAGTCAAAATTTCCGTCCACCTGACCAAAACGAAGTGAGGATAGCAATATCCAAGCTAAAATCGAACAAGGCTGCTGGACCTGACGGTTTACCGGCCGAACTTTTCAAGGCAGCTGGGGATGAATTGGTAGAGTGCATACACCAACTCATTTCTAATATTTGGTCAGAGGAGTGTATGCCTGATGAATGGAATCTCAGCATCGTTTGCCCGATCCACAAGAAAGGAGACCCCCTCAACTGCGCCAATTATAAAGGCATCAGTCTCCTCAACATCGCATACAAGATCTTTTCTGCGATATTGTGTGAACGCCTGAAACCTTTTATCAACAGCCTGATTGGACCCTATCAGTGCGGTTTCAGGCCAGGAAAGTCCACCATCGATCAAATCTTCACACTTCGGTAGATTCTGGAGAAAACCCAAGAATTCCAAATCGATACTCACCACCACTTTATCGATTTCAAGGTCGCCTATGACAGCATCTATAGAGAAGAGCTTTATAGAGCCATGTCTAATTTTGACATCCCTGCCAAACTTGTCCGTCTGTGCAAGTTGACGATGGAGAGCGCTCGCTGCTCCATCAAGGTCGGTAATGACCTCACCGAGACCTTTGAAGTCAAAAAAGGCTTTAGACAAGGTGACGCGCTGTCATGTGACTTCTTCAATATTGTACTTGAACGGATTGTGCGGAACTCACAAGCCAACACCGGAGGCGCAATCTATTACAAGTTTGTACAACTGCTTGCATACGCCGACGATATAGACATTATCGGAAGAACTCAGCGGGCTGTCACCGGTGCGTTTGCAAGCATTGAGGCGGAAGCGGCCAAAATGGGTTTAGCGATAAGCGAGGGCAAAACCAAGTATATGCTGTCAACTAGAAGGGAAAACCAACATCGACGAATTGGACAAAACGTCACCGTGGGCAGCTATAACTTCGAGGTAGTAAGGGACTTTGTCTACCTTGGCTCTGCTATAAATTCAGCAAACAAAATCAGCGCAGAAATCAATCGAAGAATAACTCTTGCCAATCGCTGTTTTTTTGGGCTTATAAGGCAATTCAACAGTAAAGCCCTCTCTCGAACAACTAAGGAGACTCTATATAAGACCTTGATCATCCCAGTCCTGCTTTACGGCGCTGAAACATGGACTTTATTAAAAGAGGATGAAGATATCCTTGATCGCTTCGAGAGAAAAATTCTTCGTAAGATTTTCGGTCCCGTTTGCGTTGACGGGTTTTGGTGGAGAAGATTCAATCACGAACTATACGAGCTGTACAGCGACATCGACCTAGTCAAAAAACTGCGTATTGGACGTCTGAGATGGCTAGGACATGTAGAGCGAATGGACACCAACGCTCCGGCTCGCAGAGTCTTCGAATCTAACCCCGAGGGACGACGCAGAAGAGGGAATTATCGCCGTAGGTGGCGCGCACAAGTTCAAGGGGACCTCGACCAACTTGGAGTGCGCAACTGGAGGAAATTAGCTAAAGACCGAGCTAAATGGAGAGGCTTGTTGGTTGAGGCCCAGGTTCACCCCGAACTGTAGCGCCACCTAAGTAAGTAAGTAAGTAACAATATAATTAACAAGCCGATAATATGTTAATAAAAACATGATGTGATTGCTAATATCCTTTTCCATTGGGCAAAAAGAAGCCATTTTTTGCTGTGTTTGTCTGTAAAAAATGTAAACAAAAAATTAGACATTTACTAACACACGCAGAAGTAAGCAGAGGGCGATTTCACATGTTCCATTGGAATCGAAAAGGAGTGAAATCGGGATTGAAACCAATGGCAAACGACATAAGAAAACAAAATCGAATGGAAGCGTTGCCAACTGGGGCTATGAAATGTGCGAATCTAGCTTCGAGTATCGAACGCTGAAATGTCACTTTGAAGCAAATTTCATTCCAAAGAATTTTGTGTTTTATTTATATTTGAGAAAGAAAGTTAAATATATGTTATAGAAATGGAACTGAATGCTGTCGAATTGTGGTTTCATCAAGATGGCACACAAGGAGAAAGAATAGAACGTGATGAAAAGTAGAAGAAAAATATAGCAGTGGTTGGTTCAACCCGAAACTGAGAGTATTAGGTGGGAAATACACGATACAACCGTCGTACCGGCATCGGCATACTGTTGTATGCAGCACACACATACAATTTGCATACGACTTACGTACAGCCATTTTACACATACACACCATATAATTTCCATATAGTTTGTGTATGTACAACGGTTATACCGTCAAGACCATGCAACCATACGATATCGGTACTACGGTCGGTTGTGTGAATACGCACTACACAATTATCGTATACAACACCAAACCTGTGAAACCGTTCGTAGAACAGTTGTATCGTGTATTTCCCACTACTCATTCTATTCACTGCTACCTTCAAGAGAAGTTAAGGTGCAACATTTACATTTGATTTTTGGTGGACTGCCCTCATGTTCTAAAACACGTTTTAATCAAGTAATTTAACAAAACTATTTTATGTATATCACTTTCATTGTATTTTAAGTTAGAAATAACATTTTATGTCATAAAATACTTACATTTTAAAAGAAACACAATTGCTTACCTCAACATCCGCAAACCAAATAGCAGTAGAACAAAATGATGCGAATTCGAGTTACTTTGACATTTCGTTAAGCAATACAGAGTGCCAGATTTGCGATAAGAAATTGACATTGAAGTTGGCAACAAAAGTTTGTTCGATTGTCATAAATTTGGATTTGCGATTCGAATTACAGAGTGACAATTCTGCAAATTCGAATGATTTGACTTTAGAGTAGCAATACAGAGTGAGGCCCCAGTTCAAGCCACAGTCTCACGGAAAATTTGTTACCGAAAGCCAAAGAAAAACGTGAAACAACAAGAGGAATATACAAAAAGAGCTTATCCTGCAACGAGAACTTTGGGACAAAATTACAGAAGCTGTTGAACTTATGAAGAATCACCATAAGAAAATAGAGCAAAGCATGAAAAAGGTATATAGATCTATAGATAGGCTTCACGACTACCACAAAATGGACTTGCAAGAAACGAAACGCCATAATTCTGAAATGGAAAAGATGAGAAAACGTGAAATCGAAGCCAAAATAGAATTCCAACAATGACTTCTCAATATAGAGGAAGCAAAGCTTGAACGATTAAGATTGAACTAATAGTACTGGTTTTCTTTTTATTTAAAAATTTTTTTTTTATGCATTTTTTTTACACTTTTAATTTTTATTTTGGTTTCATTAATAGATATTTATCTCCTTTTATAGTAGTGAGTTTGATATTTCCGTTCGTATTCGCTGAGCAGCTGTATTGTATTGCGAATTAGATGTCGAAGGAAGATCACCATCATCATTTGCGCCGATGTCATTTTCTTCTTCACTATTCCCAACTGATGAAGTATCAGTGTTAAAACAAGATGGATTATAATGCTTGCATATATTGTACAATGCGCAGCATACGTTCACTATTTGAATTGCTTTTTCTGGCTTTTATTCAACTCCCTTGCACCAAGCAAACACCTCCATTTGTTTTTGAGCACACCGTTGGTTCGCCCAATTATGTTTCTACAGCTTGCATGGACTTTATTAAATTTACTCGCGGTTGAACCTTCATCCGGTGTTCTATAAGGCGTTAAAAGCCATGGCTCGAGGGGATAGCCAGCGTCTCCTAATAAATTATTTATATAAAAATTAGATTTTTGTAATTATTTTTAAAAAGTACCTAAAAGCCAAAAAGAATTTGAGTCCCGTAAGAAGTCCTGCTCCACATTTGTCCATAATTTGCTTACATTCCAAATCATAGAGTCATGGCATGTTGCTGGAAAGAAGTAATATTTGTTATCTTTCGTTTTTAAGTTGTTTTGGTAAAGTGCACCGTAAAATCGTCGTCTGTCAAAAACTTCGAAAATTATTCGAAATGCAGTTTTTTAAATTGTTAGGGTGGTATTTCTGATTCCGAGGGAAATTCATTCCGAGAGAGATTCACGATACGAGGATTTATTTCCCGGGGAAAAAAAATATCCGGGGGAAAAGAAATTTCTCTCGGAATTCACGATAAGGGTGAATATTGTGTACTTATAGTTTTACTTTATTTATATTGATTTAGCATACATTCTCTCGATTTTTTACTGCGCAAATTTACTAATTTGTTTTCTGACCCAAATTACGATTGGTGGAGATCAATCGAATAAATCTGTGCTTGAACGAGCATGTTCATGCACTCGTCAACTGAAATGGGGATCCCAAATTACGATAACGTGCATACGTTCAGGGAAGTCGCGATCCCAAATACACACATTCCGTTCATATGTTACTCGCTTACGGAGGACGCGACTCGACCCCAGATTTTATAGATAAGTTGGTGCATGCTCCTTACCAACTCATCTCCCCCTGCATTGAGAAGTTCACCGGCAAGGCCGTCGGCTCCAGCAGCTTTGTTGAATTTGAGTTTAGATATCGCTATTCTCACTTCATTCTGATCGGGTTGACGGGAATCTTGACTGTCATCATCACTGTTGGATGGCTCATTCTGCCTGACAGCGGAATATTGGTCATCATCGCCGTTTAACAGTCTGCAGAAGTGTTCCTCCCATATTCTCAGCACCGACGGCGATTCTATTACTATGTTACCATTTTCGTCCCTGCAGGATTCTGTTCTTGGCTTTGAAACCCTGGCATGTTCATTTGACCTTTTGGTAGAATTTTCGAACATCATTCCTGCAATAAAGTCTCTCAAATCCCCTCTATCGAGCGATTCTCATGCTCCCTTTTCTTCATTCTGAGAAGTCGAAGATCCTCTTTTCTTCCGCTTACGTAGAGCTCGTAAGCAGCTGTGGTCCTTCTATGCAGCGCCGCTTTGTACGCCTCTTGTTTTGCTGCATGTGCTTGGCACGTCAAACCAGGGGTTTTTTTGTGGTGGCCGAGAGAAACCCAGTACATCCGAGGCGGCATCTCTGAAGCAGCATTTGCTGCTGGCGGCATTGGACTTAGGTTAAGATAAAGAGAAACTCGATCGGCAAAGGCTCTGGTGGTCTCTTGTGAATGTAGCCGCCCAACGTCAAATTTCCTCACAGCATTTCGTTGATTTCGCTCCGTTGTGGATATCCGCAGCCGTACCTTGGCTACAACTAGGTAGTGATCCGAGTCCACGTTGGCTCCTCGGAAAGTCCGGACACCCAGAACACTGGAAGAGTGCCTTGCGTCGATCGCAATGTGATCGATTTGGTTGACAGTTTTTCGATCAAGAGAGAGCCATGTTCGATTGTGAATATCGAGACGTGAGAACTGCGTACTAGCTACGACAAAGTTTCGTCCCGCGCAAAGTCGGTCAGCCTGAGTCCGTTGTCGGATGTGATGTCGTGCAGGCTGTGCTTTCCGACCACGCTACTAAAGACGTCCTCTCATCCTAGCTTTGCGTTAAAATTACCTAGGACAATTTTAACGTCGTGGCTGGGCATTGCTCATACGTCTTGTCCAAGAGCTGGTAGAAGTCATCCTTTACCGCGTCGTCCTTCTCCTCGTGAGGGGCGTGAGCGCATATTGGGCTATTGTTGGCAAATTTAGCCTTGATGCGGACAGTCATGGGGCGCTCGTTCGCATGCCGGAAACTCAAGACTTCTTGCCTAAGTCTGCCTCCAATAACAAATCCGCACCCGAATAGACGCTGTCCTTGTTGTCTGTAGCAATCGCCGTAGCATATGTCGCAGTTTTGCATCCTCCTTTTGCCCGGCCCATCCCATCGCACTTCTTGGATGGCGGTAATGTCTGCTTTGAGGCACTCTAGGGCCTCCGCAAGTTGTTCGGCTGCACGTGGTTTGTAGAGGGACCTAACATTCCACGTGCAGACACGAAGATCGTTGTCCTTTTTACGTTTGCTTGGGTCGCCAACAGTAAATTCATCCGTATCCGAGGCTGTTGGTTGCTTCGTAACCGAAGGTTTTTTACGTGGAAGGGAAGTTAACCCGACGGCACAACCCCCAACCTGCAGGACCAGATCCTTTTTAGCAACCCCTAGCACGTGGGGCCGGATACACCGATGTCAGTAACCCACTTCGGGGATATGAGCGTTGCCGTTGGCCCATTAAGGGTTCATCCGCCACCATCTCTTTTTCAATACCCTGACGTAGTATTGAAAATCCTTACTCAACTCCAAATATGTCGAAGTAGCTCCGGTAAGGTATCCACTGGTCTGTAGACGTCACTGTTGGTTCCATCGAGAGAATTCATCCGCCGCACGTCGCTTCTGAGAAGCTCTTGCTAGACTTCTGAGACGCATATTTCAGCCAATCAGGCCAACGAGAGATGCTTCGTCCGGTTTAACATATGCGCGCTGAAGTTCATCCAGATGTGCTTACGCAGGTCTGAGTGTTCAGCTACACATATGTCGTCAGACTCAGCATACGCTCATCGTTAGTTCACTATCAGAAAGCTATCCAGCGGACACCACGGGGAGGTGATGATGCGATTTTGCCACGCCAGAGTGGCAGATAAGGAAATCGATTATTTCAGGAGCCAACTTTACCCATTTGGCGGATTTGCTGTCGGAGACTCTTGTTGGTTTACCACCTGATTTGATAAGGCCAATTACCGATGTTAAAAAGACTCAAAGTCTTCCAAAGTTCTCTCGTCGAGTATTAACATTTTTTTTTTTTTTTTTGGTTGCGCCTGGAGGTGCAGGAATCTTCAAAAGATACCAATGGTCCGTACCATTGGTTATGCCCGATTCATATATCTGACAATGCCATCAGTGCTAGTCAGTATATGCCTACGGGCTAAACCTCACCCCCTCAGAGAGGCACTATGAGAGAGTATTAACATGTCAACCGTCGTCGTCAAATGTTCCCTCTCTTTCATTTGGAAAATGTAGCAAGGATTATCACCCTTTGTGTCAGTATGTGGACTTCAAGACGCTGTCGGCTGAGCAAAGACTGGCTGATGCGAACGAAAAGTCTATATGCTTTATTTGTTTGGATCCAGTGAGACATGATTGGCGAATATGTGGCAAGAGAAGAACGTGTGGTATCAATGGATGTTCTCGTCGTCATCACCGGTTGTTTATCCCCCCTGTGGGATATTGGCCAGAATATACCCACGGTAGGCATGCCTGTCGTAAAAGACGACTAAAATGCCAACCCGCCATCTTTCTTACGGTAACAAAAAACTATGCAATGAACAAAACTAACGGTATTAATACCCCAGGTGGCAGCCTAGTTCAAGTGAAAAATCCACCCTCGCAAGAGGCATGCTCTACGGATTCTGGGGAGAGCTGTTTATTGCATCAGAATTTGATCAACCCATTTAGAAAAAGCTTAAGGCTACAAAGATCTCCGCCTCAAAAAACTTCTCCTTAAGCGCAAGGTAAAAGTCTTGCGAATCCGGACGTGTGAATTCGGAAAACGCAAGATTTACAACAGAGTACTCTGGAAAAGGAAAACGCCATGCTCCGAAAGAGGCTCGATGAAATGGAGCTGTAGTGGCGAGAGCTCAAAAGCAAAATTGAGAAACTTGAATCAGAGAATAAAGTATCTTTGCTTCAAAACGAGTCTTCAAAAACGCAGACGGTTATTCATAGCGAGCCTTTTCCGGGTAGCAATCACTACAGTGCGGACGAAGAAGAACTCGCATGTGAAACAGATTGGTCACTTAAACGAAGACCATCTAAAAAACGTAAGGTCGGTTCATCGCCAGAGGTTGTTCCGCAACCCGAACCTAATCGCAAAGCGCAGCCAAAAGCAGAAAAGCAAATTGAAAGCAAACGCGCCCCTCCACCAATAAATATTACAGGTGTTGCGGACTACAATTGTTTGAGGAAAATTTTAAAAAACAACGATCGCTACTGAATTCAAAGTAACTTCCTTGCGAAACGATGCATGGAAAATCAAGGTTAATGACGCTGCGGGATATCGGGCTGTATCTCAAAAGCTTAACAACGAAAAAATCCAATGGCATACTTACGAAGACAAGTCTGAGTGACCCTTGAGGGTCGTAGCTAGAGGACTTCATCCATCGTGCGCTAAAGAAGACGTTATAGGTGATTTACGCGATAGAGGTTATAACATTCTCGACGTCGTGAACCTTTTAAAAAAGAACGAAAACGACCCGACCGCAGAGAAGAAGCTATAGTGGTACGTAAACTTCCGCTTTTTGTGCTATCATTCGATAAAATGGAAAGCCAGGAAAAGATATATAATATTCGTACAATCATGAGTATGGTCGTTATAATCGAGCCACTATGTGTCAACACGAAGACAATCCCTCAATGCAAGCGATGCCAAGAGTTTAATCATACACAAGCGTACTGTCGGAAAGAGCCGCGCTGCGTTAAGTGCGCTGCGTTAAGTGCGCGGAAAATTGCAGTTTAGCACAAATGAAAAAGCAACTTGCGTTAACTGCAAATTATCGCGGTTGCGAGGTCGCGAAGGAATTACAGATGCGACGGAGAAATATACGATTGTACGGGGAACGAAATCAGTCGGTCTGTAGAACGTATTGCTAAGCAGACTGAGCTGGCTCGTAAGCCAGTTGTACAGATTCCTAAGCCGACTAAAAGGACGCTCGAATCAGCAGGGCGGACTCTTGAAACAGTCAATCAGCCTTCTAAGCCGGTTAAACGTACGTCAAAGTCGTTCAATAAAAACGAAAAATAACCTCGGATAAGCCAGCGAACCCCGTACGTCTGACGTATTCTTAGGCTGCAGTCAAAGCAACCAAACGAAACGACGGACCACCCTCTCATCCGTTGAAAGAAATTCTGAACTACATTTACGCTCAGTTCGAGAAACAATGTGAAATTAACAAACGGATTCTCGAACGTCTCAGTAACGTCGAAAGCTTTTGTATGGCTAACCTTACATCTAATCTAAATAGTAACATGGAATGCAAACGGACTCTTACAAAAATCTAACGAATTAGAAATGTTTCTAATAAGAGAAAATATCGGCATATGTTTGATCTCCTATACCCATCTAACAAGGGAATCGCAAATAAAGGTAAGAGGCTACACTGGTTATCACGCGTATCATCCTTCTGATAGAGCGCGGGGCGGTTCGTCCTTATTCATTAAAACTAACATCGAACACTCGGTGGATATAAGCAAAGAGCTAGAAAAACTTCAGTTGTGCGCGGTAAGGGTTAAAAATAAACACCTGAGCTGCAATATAGCATCTGTTTACTGTCCGCCGCGATGCTCGCTAGAAAACGACGACTACTTTCGTGTCTTCAATGCCCTTGGTTTAAATTTCCTTATTGGTGGAGATTTCAACGCGAAGCACACCTTCTGGAGTTCAAATTGTACATCTTCGAAAGAAAAAATTCTTTACGAAGCGGCAAATGAATTCGGTTGTTGTTTTTATTCGTCTGGAAAACCGACCTATTGGCCAACGGATTCAGGAAAAATTCCCGATCTTATCGATGTTTTTGTTCCAAAAGTCATTTACGGAAAGTTTATTACAGTCAAAGAATGTTTTGATCTCTGTTCTGCTCACTCGCCGGTAATTTTATTACTTGGAATAGCGCTGATCAAGAAAAAAGGATCTCCAAGACTTACTAGCAATAGAACAAACTGGGAGGGCTTTAGAAATGATTGCGAAACAAATATCGCCTTAAATTTATCACTTAAAACACCTTGTGAACTAGAGGACGAAGTTGATCGTTTCGTGGAAACAATCCCAGAGAAATCATTGAACTGGTGAGGGAGAAACGAAAAGCACGAAAGAAATGGCAAATCACTCGTGCGCCGCAGCATAAAACGGTCCTTAACCGACTATGCAATCGCCATAAAGCTAGTATTCGGGAATTTAAAAGCAAAAATATAGCGACCTACCTTGAAAATCTCTCCGGTGAAAGAGAATGCAATTACTCGCTTTGGAAAGCGCTAAAAGGCACCCGGAAGCCGCAAATGCAAGCACCACCAATTCGGAAAAACGATGGAAACTGGGCCAAGAGCGACAAAGAAAAGGCAGAACTTTTTGCTCTACACTTAGAAGAAACGTTTAAGCCGTTCGACGGCCCTTCGTTAACGCCCGACTCCCCAGTCACGACATCTGACAACTTTAAAGTAAAAAAAGTTGCATTGATTGAACTGAGGGAAGTGATTAAACATATAAAGACAAAAAAAGCTCCGGGTTACGACTTGATAACGGCGCAGGTAGTCAAGGAATTGCCGAATAACCAGGCAAACCGCTAAATGAGAAGAAATCATATCGGCCTATTTCCCTATTGCCGGTTATCTGAAAAATATTTGAAAAACTACTTTCCAAACGTCTACAGTCCGTAATCGACGAAAGACGTCTCATTCCTGGCCATCAGTTTGGATTTAGAATTAAACATTCTACAATTGACCAAGTCCACAAAATATCTGACGTGATTGAGAAAGCTCTGGAAGGAAAAAAGATTTGTTGTGGTGTATTTCTTGACGTCTCACAAGCTTTCGATAAGGTTTGGCACGAAGGCTTGGAGTATAAATTGCAACGACTACTGCCACGCCAAATCTTTCTAATCTTACAATCGTACCTCACCGAGAGACTCTTTCGTGTTAAGCACCGAGATGATAACTCCTACTTCATGGAGATTACGGCCGGAGTTCCACAAGGAAGTGTCCTTGGCCCGCGTCTATATGTACTGTAGACGCGTGATATCCCGCAGGAAATAAACTGCGTCGTCGCCACGTTTGCGGTCGATACGGCGATATTGACCACGGGCGAAACTATTGCAGCAGCAACTGGAAAACTTCAACATGCTATTAATAAAGTCCACGCTTGGGCGAATTCTTGGCGTATTGTGCTGAACGAAAGCAAATCTACTCACGTCAACTTTACGTACAAAAAAGTGGATAGGTTGCCTGTATATCTAAACTCGGTGTAAATACCGTACTCGAACGAAGCAAAATATTTGGGAATGACTCTAGATGTTAAGCTCAAATGAAAATCGCACGTAAGAAAGAAACGCGACGAGCTTCAAAACAAACACCGACAAATGTACTGGCTACTCGGAAAACATTCGAAGTTGAGCCTACATAACAAACTACTTATCTGTAAGCAAGTGCTAAAGCCTGTGTGGACGTATGGTATACAACTATGGGGTTGTACCAAGAAAAGCAATAGCAACATCATACAAACTATTGAAAATAAAGTTCTTAGAACGATAGTTAACGTACAGTGGTATGTACGTAACGAAGATATTCATCGAGATCTGGGAATTCCCAGCGTCGTCGAAGAGATAACAAAATTTGCGCGTAAACTCAAAGATCGTGTTCACGGCCATTGTAACCGTACTGTCATTCAACTACATACTTGACGTGAACAATTCAATTCGTCGTCTTCAAAGGACAGACCCTTTTGACCTCGCGTCATAGCATATGCCGGTCTTGAAAAAGGTAGGAACTTTCATTGGAATTTAACCTGTCTAAAGTGCTACATTTATTTTTAATCACATACGATCATCTTTTTCTAGAATCACGATTCTCGTAATCGAAAATAAAACTACTGGGTAAGCGTCGGCTTAGTTGTAGTAATAATTTTGAGGAGAGGTGTTTTTTTAGTGAGTAAAAATCCCACACTACCATAAGCACGCGCGGTCGGGCCTTATGGTGTTTTTGGAAGATTTTTCACCTGCTCTCGACAAAAAAAAAACCCGTTGTTGCATCAAACGGCAACCAGTACGAATTCGGAGTTGAGGACAACTGCTTCCCCGTTTGTTCCTCAACCGCATATTCATTCATCTCATATTGGGAATAACCTCGCGGTCATGTTCAAAATTGTACCGATTAGAATCCATGGTCGAGACAAGTTATTTGTGGATACCTTTGTGTTCCTCGATGAAGGTTCCTCGTTAACCATGCTCGAGAAGGATTTATTTGATGAGCTTGCGCTAGAAGGGGATCCAGAGGAACTCATTTTGCAGTGGACAAAAGGTGTTGTGTGACAGGAGAATTCTTTGCTAACGTCGCTTACAGTCTCAGGTGTTAACAAAATGAAGCACCACGTTTTGATAAATACAAAGCGGCGCTGCAAAGGAAGACGAGAGCTGCTCGTGAGCTCTACGTGCAAAAGAGACGGGAAGAACATCGGCTTCTCCAAAAGAAGAAGAAAGAGCATGAGAAGCGTGCGTTCGAAAATATCGAGAGTTTATACTCCAGGAGGTAAAAAGAACGTGTCAGAGAAGTAATATCCGTACAGAAACTTGTAGAGATGAAAATGAAAACCTCGTAGTAGAATCACAGTCGGTACTGAGAATATGGAAAAACTACTTCTGCAGACTGTATAACGGCGATGAAGACCATCATGCCGCTGTCAGGCAGAATAAACCATTCAACATGGACGATGATAGTCAAAATTTCCGTCCACCTGACCGAAATGAAATGAGGATAGCAATATCCAAGCTAAAATCCAACAAGGCTGCTGAACCTGACGGCTTTCCGGCCGAACTCTTCAAGGCAGCAGGGGATGAATTTGTAGAGTGCATACACCAACTCATTTCCAATATTTGGTCAGACGAGTGTATGCCTGATGAATGGAATCTCAGCTTTATCTGCCCGATCCACAAGAAAGGAGACCCCCTCAACTGCGCCAATTTTAGAGGCATCAATCTCCTCAACATCGCATACAAGATCTTTTCTGCGATATTGTGTGAACGCCTGAAACCTTTTATCAACAGCCTGATTGGACCCTATCAGTGCGGTTTCAGGCCAGGAAAGTCCACCATCGATCAAATCTTCACACTTCGGTAGATTCTGGAGAAAACCCAAGAATTCCAAATCGATACTCACCACCACTTTATCGATTTCACAGCATCTATAGAGAAGAGCTTTATAGAGCCATGTCTAGTTTTGACATCCCTGCCAAACTTGTCCGTCTGTGCAAGTTGACGATGGAGAGCGCTCGCTGCTCCATCAAGGTCGGTAATGACCTCACCGAGACCTTTGAAGTCAAAAAAGGCTTTAGACAAGGTGACGCGCTGTCATGTGACTTCTTCAATATTGTACTTGAACGGATTGTGCGGAACTCACAAGCCAACACCGGAGGCGCAATCTATTACAAGTCTGTACAACTGCTTGCATACGCCGACGATATAGACATTATCGGAAGAACTCAGCGGGCTGTCACCGGTGCGTTTGCAAGCATTGAGGCGGAAGCGGCCAAAATGGGTTTAGCGATAAGCGAGGGCAAAACCAAGTATATGCTGTCAACAAGAAGGGAAAACCAATACTGATCATCCCAGTCCTGCTTTACGGCGCTGAAACGTGGACTTTATTAAAAGAGGATGAAGATATCCTTGGCCGCTTCGAGAGAAAAATTCTTCGTAAGATTTTCGGTCCCGTTTGCGTTGACGGGTTTTGGAGGAGAAGATTCAATCACGAACTATACAAGCTGTACAGCGACCTAGTCACAAAACTGCGTATTAGACGTCTGAGATGGCTAGGACATGTAGAGCGAATGGACACCAACGCTCCGGGCCGCAGAGTCTTCGAATCTAACCCCGAGGGACGACGCAGTAGACGGAATCATCGCCGTAGGTGGCGCGCACAAGTTCAAGGGGACCTCGACCAACTTGGAGTGCGCAACTGGAGGCAACTAGCTAAAGACCGTGCTAAATGGAGAGGCTTGTTGGTTGAGGCACAGGTTCACCCCGAACTGTAGCGCCACCTAAGTAAGTAAGTTTTGAAAAATGTTTATACCGTGAAAGATTTGGACCTGCCCACTCAGTCCTCCGATGTCTCCAAGTTAAAGCGTTTGTACGCCTATCTTCGTGGTCTTCCCCTGGTCGATCTTGTGAACGCAAAGCCTAAGATATTGCATGGTTTGGATCAGGCAACGTTCCTGTTGGGTCGCAGCCAGCGTCACGGCAAGGACGAAGAACCTTTTGCTTTGAAAACCATCCTAGGTTGGATTGTGTATTGCAGTGATAATTCAGTTCGAACAACGCGTGTTTCTTGCATCCATTAAGTTCGCAAACCTACTATGAAGCTTCTGTCCCACGATGCTATGAAAAAGGATCTGCTTAATCGTCACTTTACCACGGAGGAGTTTGGCGTGATGGATCCGAGGGTTGACTTAATAAGTCGAGAAGTCAATCGAGCGCCGGATGTTATGGAGCATTCCATTAAGCTAGTCGGTCAGCAGTATGAGATTGGTCTTCTGTGGGATGCTGATGAGGTCAAACTTCCCGACAGTTTTTCCATGGCACTTGAACGTCTCATTGGGCTGGAGAAATCACTGCAAAAGAAGCCCCACTTACTGGAATGGAAGAACAATTACATGCGCGTGTTATTGTCGAAAGGTTATGCTTGAATTCCTCTCAAGAGGAATTATTGAAAGAATGGCCTCGCATCTAGTATGCCCCGACGTTTATTGTGGAAAACCCAAACAAGATTCCTCCAAAACCAAAATGTGTCGCTGATGTGGCTGCGAAAGTAAACGGTGTTTCGCTCGACACTCACTTATTGAAGGAACCAGACAATCTCGTTCCTCTGCATGCTGCTATCTTCAAATTTCGAGAACGAGAGGTAGTTGTGAATACTTATGTGAAGGAGACGTTCCACCGAATAAGAATCAAGGAAGAAGATCAGCAATGTCAACGGATTCTTTGGAAAGACGGCGACAGTTCTCGTGAACCCACAGTGTATATTATACCTGTGATGATGCTCGGGCCGAGGTGTTCACCGACCTTCGCTCAATTCGTAAAAAACTACCACTCAAATCTCTTCATGGCGGATTTTCCGCCGGCAGTAGATGCGTTAGCTCAGAGAACCTACGTTGACGACTACTTTAACAGTCACAATACACTCGAGGCAGTTTCAGTTACCAAACACGCCATCCGGATTCGCAAGTCCATGAATTTTGATCTCGTTTGCGTGCAGTCAGACAATCGTGACCTTCTTAACCAAATGCCGGAGAACCATGTTAATAGCAAATTGGTCAGTATCGATCCCAACGAATGCGAGGTGTATGTTGCCAAGATTTTGGGAATGTTTCGGAACTCATCTTCGGACCATTTTCGCTACAAGATTGCAGATGGTGATGCTTTGCAAGGGATGTTGACTGTGGATGTCGCCATAACCAAAGCTAATATCCTGAGAACTGTGGTTCGGATTTTCGATCCACTGGGAATCACTTTATTTTATTCGAGGGAGAATCGTACTTCAAAAGGTGTAGCGAGAAGGTTTTGCTTGGGACGAACCAGTATCAACGGAGTTGCAGGTAAAGTGGTTGAGCTTCTTCAGAGAACTGCAGAACATTGAAAAGCTTCGAATTCCTCGACGATACGTTTCATGGAATCCTGATGACTGCCTGGTCAGTCTTATTGTTTTTGTTGATGCATCAGGAAAGGCATTTGCTTCTGTAGCTTACTTGCGTTTTTGAATGGAGGTTTCGCTAGTCATGGCGAAAGCAAAAGTCGCCCCTGTTAAGGTAGGTAGGTAGGTAATGTGGCGGTCCGAAAAGAACCCAATTAGCGCTTAAAGTGCGCCGTTTTGTTACCACGAACTCGTGTCTACCTGTTGTAGTGGCTAGTTAAAGATGATGTTAAGCTTAAACCCAGCCCGTGGAGTTCAGAAAGAGGATTAGTTCTCCAATCCTCTTGTCCGCTATCCCTCTCAGATCCTCGAAGAAGGGTTTGCCAAGAGTTTGCTGTCTGATCCTCGCCAGGGCCCGACATCTCATTAATATCCTTGCAGCTCCTACAAAAGGTGTTGTGGGGGATACCAAGCTTGGCCGCATGGTCTCCAACTGGCCAGTGGCCTGTGATAATAGCTACGATTTTGGTAATAACTAGTCTTGGTTTGCCTAGTAAGTCTTTTGACCTGGGTTTGTTGAAACTGGGCCACGTCTTCCTAGATATGACACAGCTTATGAGGTTGTTCCACCCGCGATTGGCTAGCTGGAGGAAGTGAAGGTGAATATAGCCCTTAACGGCACCAAGCGGAATGTCGACTCTTTCTGCTAGAGAGCCGTTAAGGGCCGACCCTCGCCTGGCCAGCTCATCAGCACGCTCATTTCCCTCATGGTTGCTGTGCCCTGGTACCCAGATGAGAGTGATTCTCGAGTGAGTGCTTTGTTGATTCAATTCAAACCGGCATTGCTCTACCAGTTTTGAAGAGATACAGACTGCATCAATGGCCTTGATGGCAGCCTGGCTATCCGAAAAAATAGCGATGTTGTGGTTAGATGTTGGAAGATTGTTTAGCAGCCGGCAGGCTTCTCGAATCGCCAGAAGCTCCGCTTGGAAAACGCTAGCAGAGTCTGGGAGACGGAAGGACCTTGATATATTCAGCTGGTCAGAGAAGATGCCTGCGCCGATCCCGCAGTTCATCTTCGAACCGTCCGTGTATATCCCTATATCATAGTTGCAGGTAACGCTTCCGTTCTTCCATTCTTCCCTGGAAGGGAATTTTGCTAAGAACGATTTTCTGAAGTTGAGTTTGGGTATGGTGTAGTCGGTAGAGGGCGCAACCAGTTCACTTGGAACCGTCTCGAGGACCTTTCCGAGACCATATGGCCTTGTGGTCCAGCATCCATATTCCCTGAGCCGGACTGCGCTGCATATAGCTGTGTCTTTGATGTGTAGTTCGAGAGGGATCAGATGCAGGATCACACTGAGAGCATCTGTTGGACAAGACCTCATTGCTCCTGTGATATCCACGCACGCCGATCTCTGTACTTTTTTTATTCTGTCGATATTGTACTTTTTGCTCAAAGCTGGCCACCAAACGATGGCGCCGTAAGTAAGAATTGGACGCACAACGGCTGTGTACATCCAAAGGGTCATCTTTGGCTGGAGTCCCCATTTCTTACCGAATGTTTTATTACAGGCATAGAAGGCTACGCTTGCCTTCTTAATTCGCTGTTCTATATTGAGTTTCCAACTAAGTTTCAGGTCTAGAACCGTGCCTAGGTATTTTGCACTGGAGCAAAGCGAGAGAGGCTGACCATTTAGTTTGGGGGGGTGAATGCAGGTACCTTGGTTTTAGTGGTAAACAGCATCATTTCAGTCTTCTCCGGATTTACTCCGAGGCCACAGCTCGTAGCCCATGAGTGTACCTTATCCAGAGCCCTCTCCATGAGTTGACTTATCGTGGAGAGGAACTTTCCTGATACTAATATAACCATATCATCCGCGTACGCAACCACCTCAAAACCCTCCCTATCAAGTCGTACCAAGATTTTATTGATCGCCATTAACCAGAGCAGGGGGGAGATGACTCCGCCTTGTGGAGTTCCTCTGTTTACCGTCTTAGTTGCACTACTGTTGCCTAGTGTTGCTTGGATTATACGAGTACTGAGCATAGAAACTATCCATTGGCTAATAAAGCCTTCTACACCTAACTCGGTGAGAGATTCCTGAATAGATTCAGTGAAAATGTTGTTGAAGGCTCCTTCTATATCAAGAAATGTGGCGAGAGTATATTCTTTGTAGTGAAGAGTTTTTTCCACTGTACGCACGACCTCATGAAGAGCAGTTTCTGTGGACCGCCCTTTGAGATACGCATGCAGGGATTTCGACAGTGGAGCACTCAGGTTATCGCGGATATGGAAGTCTAGGATACGTTCTAAAGTTTTCAAAACAAAGGAGGACAGGCTTATGGGTCTAAAATCCTTCGCGGATTCATGTCCTCGCCGGCCCGCCTTGGGGATGAAAACCACTTTGACACGTCTCCAGGTTTGGGGAACATGGTTTAGGTTTAAGCAACTCCCATAAATCGGTAATAGCCAGGGAATTGCTATGTCTTGCAATTTCTGCATCATAATAGGCATGATGCAGTCAGGGCCAGTTGACTTATAGGGAGAGAAGCTATTTATAGCCCAGGAGACTTTATCCTCCGTAATAATGTTTGTGATGTTATCCCAAGCTGCCAGTGGCGTACAGGTGGAACTTGCTTGTTCTACTCTAATCTCACTGCAGCCTGGGAAGTGAGTACTCATCAGGAGTTCCAGAGATGCCGCAGAAGAATCTGTCCAGCTTCCATCCGTCTTTTTAAGAAAAGACGGGTTGCTATGCCCTTTGGAAAAAATTTTGCTCAGCCTTGCGGATTCTTTAAGGGACTCGATAGACTGGCAGTAATCTCTCCAGCCCTGTTTTTTGGCCATTCTGATGGACTCCTTATATATTTTAAGGCAGTCGTTGTAGGGCTGCCAGAAGTTGTGGATGTAGCAGATATTGAAGATCGCTCTGGTCATCTTCCTAAGCTTTGATAGATCTTCATTCCACCATGTTGGGACTTTCTTTTTACAATAACTGTTTGGACACGAGACTTTAAATGCAACGTTAATTGCTTTCTCAAACATTTCAACCTTTGAATCCAGTTCCGTGGTCGAGTCGATTTTATACATTGATGTGCTACCCAGTTTTGACTTAACTATACGATTAAACTTTGTCCAGTTTATGCGTTTTGGGTTTCTATATGGTTTAGGGGTCTCAATCTCGAGACAGACGTTGAAGAGTATCCAGTTATGATTAGAAAAAGATTGTAAATCGGATACTCTCCAGTTATCGACCCTGATGGTTTTGTTGTTAGATACTAGAGTAATGTCAATAACCGCCTCCCACCCATTGAAGTTATCCGTACTCGGAAAAACAAAAGTTGGAGAATTGCCAGTATTACAAATTGATAGGTTATTGCTAATGATGAAATCGAAAACAGACTCACCTCTGTCATTTGTCTCCGCGCTACCCCAAAGCGTATGTCTGGCATTGGCGTCGCAGCCCATCAAGAGGTTGGCCTTACTGGTGTTAATAGTTGATGTTAGGTATTGGACTTCCTCCGGCGGGGCTTGCCGATCCCGGTCCATGTAGACAGATGCAACGAAAAAGGCCTCACCGTTTGCAGTTTCCAGTTTAGCCACTGTTAAATCGGCAGAGCTAAGGTTAGGACATAGAAAAGCTTTTATATGCTTCTTAGCTAAAATGCAAGTTTTAGGCTTACCGTTGCAGTTATTGTGGTTGTAGTAGAGTTTGTGGTGGTTTTCCTGAAGTCCCCTGATTGTAGATCCCCTTACCCAGGGATCCTGGATGATGCCGATATCGATGTCTTCTTCATTGATAAAGACACGCAGATTGTCTGTGGCACACTGCGAGTGCCGCAGATTAATCTGAATCATCTTCAACGGAGGCATTTGGGGTATCTGGGACAATCTTCATGCCCTCCAACAGAGTGTTGGCGTCGTTGACATCGTCTGTGTCTTCGTCCGGGCCTGAAGAGATGTAAATTTTAAGTTTGGTATTTCTTATGCCAAACCTTAGACGGTAGTCCAACTTCTCGAGCACCTCCAAACTATCCTCGTTATGAGGAGCAGAAAAGTCATGCTGTTTTCTGCGGCTGCTCCATCTTGATAACTGCCCAATCATCCATTGGGACCGCAGGATTTTGGCGCTTAAGACCTCGAATCAGCTGTTCGCCGTCTATTGGCATAGTCGGCAACCAGATGCGAGCCTTCGGTATTCGAGGGATGTCCCTGGCTGGGATAAGCTTGATCTACAAGCCGCTCCATGCGTCGCTTATCTTAGCGACACACTCACCAAGGAAATCCTTCGAGAACCCGTCCTCGCATTTGATTACCCTATACCCTTAAACGACCTCAGCTGAGTCGAACCAGGGTACAGGACCGCCTTCTTTTTCCGCCAGGTAGTCAAGCACCATCTGCGAGAGTTTGGCTTCGATCGCCCCCCATGCCTTCAGGATGGACTTGCCACTGGTAGAAAGCTCATCTACCAGAGCAACTTGGAGATCGTCCTTGACCACTTCGCTGATGGTGCGTGAGGAAACAACGACAGTGCTGCCCTTCTGTGTGGTGGAGGTGGTGGTTTTTGCCGGTTGTTTGATCTGCCTTTTAGCAACGCCGCTTTCGACTTTGCTGCGTTTGCTGGAGTGAGCCATCTCTTCTTGAGATCGGTTCCTCTTCAAGACTTCTTGTTGGGTATTAAGACTCGTCTTGGCGGCCTGGCGCTTGTTGTAGTCTTCAACAACAGCCTGGTACCTCAACTTGTCTGCCTGGTCACGTTCAGTGACAGTGCCTGCCTCTTCATTCTTGGCGATCTTGTTTAGGATGAAGACGGCCTTCTCGAAAAAGTGTTTGTGTTGGAGGTTAGAGAATTTTTTTGTGGATTTTGCTTGGGAGTACTCTTGGTAGTGTCCTTGGCGGCATCCACAGAGGAGGAGGTAGAGGGTTGAGACACTGGTAGAGTACTTTGGCTGGTACTTGCTACACTGCCTGTTGGTTCAGAGGCTTCTTGGCTTGAAGCCAGCAGCTCATCTTCCGATGAGGTGCTAATTATTTTTTTTTGATTTTTTTCCGTGTTTTTTAGTTTTTTATTTTTTTGTTTAGAGTTCATTTGTGGTCCCACGAGTAGTACGGAAGAGAGATTCGTCCTGGCAGAGCCGATTTACCAGGATAAGGCTATGATACGACAGACCTCGCCTGTGCATCTGAAGGAGCTCGTTCGCGGCTGGTTTAACCCCCAGCCTTGCATTCTTGGGCACGGTTTCCTGCTTTAAGCGCTCACACCAACACTGAAAGCAGGTACCTCGATCCGATGGTCAAGAGGCATATGTAAAGGATAATACTATTGAGGAGTAAGAACCAGATACAATGCTTCTTGGCCTTCGCTAACCCCATCTTGCCAACGTACAAGACTACTGTGGAGGTTATTACTGGCTGGCACCCACGGAGAGGGTTAGGATGAGGATTTTTGCCTAGCCCCCCTGTTAAGCAAGTCTCAGTTCCTCGTTTGGAGTTGCAGGCTGCAGTTCTTGGAGTTCGACTGGCTTCTACGATAAAGGCTCCTCACACAAGTCGGTGGAACGAAGAAATGTTCCTTTCTGATTCGAAAACTGTCCTCTATTGGATTAACTCAACCCATTACCAAGTTTCCTTCCTTTGTCGCTGCTCGAATCGGGGAGATTCTGGACTCAACTTCTCCACGTCAATGGGCTTACGTTGCTGATGACGGCACTAAGTGGTTTGAGGAGTCCATGGGAAATCAAATGACTAGATGGTTCAGGGGTCCAGAATTCCTCAGACGGCCTAAGCGCAAGTGGGCTGTAAAGATAGGCAAACCGTGAAATGCCAGAGGTTCTGATGCATGCCAAGAATTCAACTTTTCATTTGCTGCTTCTGATGATTGTATAGCAAGGACACTAGCAAAAAATGTGTAACTATTTAGGACTGATTACAAAAAAAAAAAAACCGACGTGACTGAACCCTAGATATGCGCAGTGAAACTAAAAAAAATTAAAAGACCGACTAATACTCTTTGTACTTTCTCTACTAAGCCAACAGACTTTGGTGCTGGTAACTTCAAGAGTAGTACTTTCACTCACAGATGAAAGACATGAAAGCAGCAGATTTATTGGCATTGGTGCTGTACCGCGTTCGTTGACCATCATCGCGGCTGCAATCGGTCATTGCCCTGTTGCTGTCGTTTACCACCCACACACCCACTGCTTGCACTTTCTGTGTCGGCTGCTTGATGTGCGTGCAAAAGCTACCAACAACACACACACTGCTAGCCTTTGACTTGTGTGCCGATCGCAATCAGTGGGAGATGGAAATGATGAAAACATAGAATTTCTTTTGTCTATGTATTTGTTGTTGCCTTTTGCGGAGATTGTGCGATTTTCTTTTTGTAGGGGATTCTCTTATCGCTGCTCTACTTGTCTTGATTAATTTTGGTGATTTGCTGACGGCTTTTCACCTAAGCGCATTTTGCAAATTGGCACTATTTGGTATGTTTGGATGAATGTTGCGTTGCAACAGATGCCGGTTTGCGTTGGCTTTAAATGTTTGAAGGTTATAATGATTAGGAAATACAGAGGCTGGTAGAGCATTCCACAAATGCGTTGGGCGGCTTATAAACGTATCCCTATATTTGACAGTACGTCCGAAGTTGGGCTTGAGGGTGAACTGATGTGCATTCGAAGCGTGACGCGTATTGCGGGTGAATTTTTGAAGGGGAGGAATGCAACTGGCTATTTCGCTAGAGCATCTTTTATAAAAAAAGCGATAAAATAGGGAAAGACACGAGACATTTCTACGGTATTCAAGTGAGACTATGGAGTTCACAATGTCTCTATCACCAATTAGTTTTAACGCGCGGTTCTGTACCCTATCTATAATGTGCAGAACGGTCTTGGGTGCACCAGACCAGATGTGGGCGTTATATTCCAGCTTTGGGCGGATGAGTGCCTTATGACGAGTGATGGGGGCCATATCAGACGGGGTAAAATACTTCTTGCACCGCTTAAGGAATCCTAGACATTCTGCAGCATTTTTGGCGACCTCGAATATGTGATCGTTCCATCGAAGACGGTTATTGATGCACATACCGAGAATGGCAAGTCTTTCGGATTCAGCGATACAAGTACCATTCATGGATAATGGTCGAGGGTCTTGGTTTCGCTTAAAAGACAGAAGACAGCATTGTGTCTGTCAAATGCCTGATCGATTCCACTTATCGGTGAGATATGCCATCAGATCACCAGTGGACCTGTTGCTACGAAAACCATATTGCCGGTCATTGAGGAGTTTCCGTGAATCAAGATATTTCATAAGCTGACGATTTATCAGCGTTTCCATGACCTTGGAAAGAAGGGATGTTAGAGCAATGGGTCGGTAATTGGACGGGGAGGAAGATTCGCTTTTTATAGGGACGGACTGGACAAATGCCGTTTTCCATCTACCCGGAAAGAGCCCAGAAGAGTAGGACAGAAGAGTAGGACAGACAGAAAAGTTTACGCAGAGGTTTTGCCAGCGTGGAAGAACACCTCTTCAGAACTATGGGGGAGATACCATCTGGACCAGCGGATTTGTGTATATTAAGACCTATAAGTACTCCTGCAACTGTACGAGTGCGAAAGTGGACTTGTCGCATGGAAAATTCGACGCTCTCAAGTAGAGGCGGAGATAAACCGCTATCTGGCAGGGTGGAGTTCGCTGCGAAGTGGGCAGCAAGCAGATTGGCTTTATCTAAGGAGCTGACAGCTGGAATGTAATTGCAAATGAGTGTTGGGATGGCAGGCGAGGTAGAATTTTTAATATTTTTGACGAATGACCAAACATTTTTACTACCTTTGGGACATTGTAGAACTATTTGCCTCACTTTTTGATTATACAAGAATTTTACACGTCGAATGAGAGCATTGCAGTCATCTCTGGCTTGTTTAAACTTCTTTCGGTCTTCCTCAGAATTGTTGGCTTTATAAGACCGAAAACTTACCTCTTTCAACCTGATAACCTCTTTGCAGCTCTGGTCAAACCACGAGTTTGCCTTAGGTTTGATGCTTTTTATTCTATTAGGAATAGAGGCATCCATACCTAAGAGGATGGTGTCAGTAATCATATCAGCGGCGGTATCCACGTCGCAATCGAAGAAGCATAGCGACCAGTTAAAACTCCTAAAGAAACTATTAAGGCAGTCCCAATTGGCTTTCTCGTAACGTAATACTTTTCTTTTGGGAGTTTTTCCTTTAACTGTGTGGTCAGAGTACGAGAACTTAGTTGATACGATGTTGCGGTCAGACCGGCCTAGAGGCGCTATCACATCAATGATGTATTTATCAGGGTGTGAAGTAAGAAACAAGACCAGAGTGTTGGCAGAATGACTTTCAATGTCCGGTATACGTGTAGGCTCATTTACAAGCTGAGTCAAATTGTTTATCTCAGCGAAAAGTGCAACATACCTTCTTTCGTGTCTTGTCGGGCCGAATTGTGTATATTGAAATCACCCGCAATGACGATTTCAGTATGATGATACAGGGAGACAATTCGAGTGATGGAATCGGACAGCGCATCAAACTCGTTAAAAGTTGAGTTGCTATCCGCACTAGGGCTTCTGTAAATAAAACAGTAGTGAATTATTTGCTTACGGACGGAGAATTTTAGCCATTTGTAATTAAATTCCGGATTGGAACAGTGGCCATACTGTGGTGGAACTTGGTAACCTATATCACTACGGCCGTAAATGGCGAAGCCGCGATGGGGAAAGAATCATGGCACTAAGCTGTATCCAGGCAACTTCAAATCGGATGATTCTTCAACTACCTGTGTTTCACTAAGTGACAAAACAGCTGGTTTATAGAAGTGAGGGTGGGCATACAGGTAGAAGAAATTCGTTCTAAGCCCACGAATGTTGGTAAAATCAATTCTAAATTGCCTCATCATTACAACATAAAAACAGAAGAAGACACAACTCTGACGTTACTAAGCATAGCCGCGAAGTGTAGATCCAAAGACAAGTCAGCAGTGGTCCACTATTCGGATAAAAACTCACGGTCCGCTTTACATCACATTTTACGCTCTCTCAATCATCGCAACTGGAAGCATGTAAGGAACATGCGGCAGTTGCGATGGAGAAGAAGCGCATCAGCTAGTGAGTGGGGGAGTTAGAGATGGGAGCCCAGTACTTGCTTTTTTTTTTTTCTTTTTTTATCACTGCACTCTCTGCACTGATGCTTTATTAGGCGCGCGACTTATCTATTCCGGAAGTTCGACGATCTGAACTTAACTTAACAACAAAAATATTCTTACCTAGAACCCATTCACAACTAGGTTAGGTTAGGTGGATGGGTGCCTTGTGACAAGGAGTCACTGCTCACTCAGACCAACAGTAGGGGTCCATTGTGCCCAATTATTTAACCCTGGAAACGCTGTAAAGAAAATCCGCCGTTAGAACCACCCAGAAAGTGATATGAATCTCAGGAGGTCAGCTAGCTCAACACTGCCCAAGTCCTCCAGCTCCGAGAAGAAGTAACTACCAAGAGTCCTCATTCTTCTGACGGATAGGGCAGGACAGTCACACAACAGGTGACAAACAGATTCAATTTCTTCTTCGTCCCTGCAACTTCTGCAATAGTCATTATGCAGCACACCGAGTCGCTCCGCCAATGGCACAATGTCCGGTATTTATGCCGGAAATAACCCGTGCGATACAACGACTAAGTTTTACCAGAGAGGTTGATCTCTTCTTGCTGTAGGCCGGCCATAGCGCCCTGGCTGTTGCGCATGTTTCCAAATGAGCCCAGCATTTGTTTGCTTGACCGGTGGCTCCATCCTCTATTTTTTTTCGCAAGGAACTGATTGGGGTTGCTACAGAGGGGAGGGGGCCGCGATAAGTGCAGCGCCGACCCTTTCCTAGCAAGCTCGTCAGCCCTTTCGTTACCTTCTATATCCATACGCCCTCGTACCCAGCAGAGGGTCACCGCATTGGCTCTAGATATCTCATTTAAGAGTGATTTACAGCTTCTCACGAGCCTCGACCTAACTACGGCAGAGTCCAGAGCCTTAACGGCTGCCTGGCTGTCTATATAGACAGTGATCGTTTTACCAACGGTATTACTCTCGCGTATAATTTCAGCAGCCTGTATGATGGCTGCGACCTCGGCCTGGAAGACGCTGCAGTCGTCGTTTATTCTAAAGGAGCGGTTTATTCCTAGGGCCTCACAATAAACTCCGGCTCCCATGCCAACGTCCATCTTAGAACCGTCGGTATAGAAAGCCAACTCCTTTTTCTTTATGGTTCTTCGATTCTTCCAGTATATTCTACCGGGAATTCTTGTAGTGAATCTCCTTTCGAATGCTAGCATCGGGTCCATGTGATCAGTTCCCGTCCCCCATCGGGACAGAATGGAGGCATGGCCGTAAAGGCTTGATGACCACAACAGGCCTTCTCTCAGTCTTACAACGGTTTTAGCCGCCAGACTGCTGCAGTATATGTCAAGCAGAATGAAACTAAGCATGGTTTCCATTGCCGCTGTTGGTGTTGTTCTTGTTCCGATGCACGCCACCCTCTGGATTTTGGTGAGGTTTTAAAGCTGGTATTGCTTCTCAAGTGCCGTCCACCATACTAGTGAACCATATGTGAGAATGGGTCTTACAACCGCCGTGTATATCCAGTACACCACAGGCGGTTTGAAGCCCCACGTATTGCTGAAAGCCTTTTTGCAGGTGTAGAAAGCTACGCTTGCTTTTTTAACGCGTTCGGCAATGTTTTCCTTCCAGTTAAATTTGGAATCTAAAACTACGCCCAGGTACCGAGCTGAACTTGAGAAACTTAGTTCAGTGCCACCAATATTTAGGGGTCTGAAGGTAGGGATTGATCTCCTCTTAGTGAAGAGAACTACCTCCATCTTTGAAGGATTCACTCCCAGCCCTTTGCTGTTGACCCAGTTATCCACCAGTTGTAGCGCGAAATTAAGCCTTTCACTTAGGACTGGAGGAAATTTTTGCGAAACCAGGATAACGACATCGTCCGCATGGGCCGTCACGTTGAAGCCGTTTTCCTTCAGTATTACCAAGATCTCATCCACCACAAGGAGCCATATTAGCGGGGACAAGACTCCACCTTGGGGTGTTCCTCTGCAGACCCTTCTCCAGATGGTTACATCTCCTTGCGTTGAAGATATAATCCTTGATTGAACCATCTGCGCAATCCAGTTGCAGAGGCCGGTGTTGAGATGTGCTCTGTGCAAACTGTTCAGGATCGCGTTAGAGCTTACGTTATTGAACGCTCCTTCAATGTCCAGGAACGCCCCAAGAGTGAACTCCTTGAAGTGGAGGGATCTTTCTATGCTCAATACGACCCGGTGAAGGGCCGTGTCTACCGATCTGCCGCAGATGAATGCATGTTGTGATTTAGGTTAGGTTAGGTATGTGGGCTGGCAGGGAGCGACGCTCTCTGCCACACTCAGGTCAGAGATGACCCATTGTGGTACCCATGGGGGAAAAAGTGATCCCTTACCCAATGAAACTAAAAACTACTCAGTCACTTACTTCATTTCTGCATACAAACCACCCCGATGATTTGATGAAGTTCAACATCTTTTCCGTTGAAACGCCGGAGAGTTCCTCGAGATCCTGGAAGAAGAATTTACCAAGGAACTTTTTCCTGGAATGCTGAAGACTCGGGCAGTGGCACAGGAAGTGGGTTGTGTCCTCAAAAACTTCCTCGTCACCACAGCCTCTGCAGAGTTCCTCCTCCGTCAGGCGTAGTTTCTTCAAGTGGTACCGCAGAGTGTTGTGTCCCGTGATGATGCCCACGAGGGTGGAAAGGGATTTCCTGTCTTTACGGATGATTCTCTCGGTCTTTGCTTTATCGAAAGATGGCCATAGCTTCCTAGTGATGGCGCAAGTTTCCATGGAGTTCCATCTTGTGTTCGCCTCCTCAGTGGCTTTATTCCCTGCAGCGAGCTTGAGTGTGCAAGGCGGGATACACACAGGGGGGTCAACTTGTTCTGTTGGGGCTGCTGAGCCAATTCTCGCCAACTCGTCGGCTTTCTCATTGCCTGGGATACCCTCGTGTCCAGGGACCCAACAGAGCGATACCTTGTGCTGTGCTCCAAGAACCCTGAGCTCTTCTCGACAACACTTCACAAGCTTCGATTTAATTTCTATGGCAGTAATCGCTTTTATAGCTGCCTGGCTGTCGATAAAGATTGTGATACCTTCTGGCGGTATTGCCCTTATCGCAGACTCACGGGCGGCTGTTGCCACTGCTAAGACCTCTGCTTGGAAAACACTGCTGTGGTCTGGAAGTCGTATGGATATTGATACACCTAGAGGGTCGGAGAAGATACCTGATCCTACACCAGTGCGCATTTTTGAACCATCCGTGTAGATGGCTATAGATTCGGCATTAGGTATATGACCGCTTTTCCAATCTTCCCTGCTAGGGTAGGCGGTAGAGAAAGGCCTTGTAAAGTCTAAATATGGCGTCATGTAATCCGTTACGGGCATGAGGCCAAAGTAATCGAGTAGGATCATCGAGTGACCTGTTCTGCTTGGTTTCCAGTTCGCTGACTGACTTATTCTCATAGCATTAATGGCTGCTGATGTTCGTGTAAAGATGTCTAGCGGCAGCAGGTTGAGGATAGCCTCGAGTCCTGCGGTTGGGGTTGTCCTCATTGCACTGGTGATGCCAATGCACGCTAGTCTTTGAACTTTGGTGATTGCCTTTAAGTATGTTGTGATTTAGATAGGTAATCATCGCCGATCACACCTCTTATATATACTCATACATCTATTAAACGTTCCAAAGTTTTCAGCAAAAAGGACGATAGACTGATAGGTCTCAGGTCTTTTGCGTTTGTATGGCTCGCTTTCCCTGCTTTGGGAATGAAAAGAAAGCACACCTCCCGCCATGCTTTAGGAACATAACCTAGCTTAAGGCATCCTGTGAAGATACGTTTGAGCCATGGAATAGCAATATCCACTGACTCTTGCAGCATCACAGTTATCCATCGAATGTTATCCATTCCTGGTGTCTTATATGGAGCAAATGATTTAATTGCATAAGCAATGACAAGATGTCATCATCTATTATATAACCCACCTCTTCCGCGCTTATTCCCGATGTCGTCTCTGGAATGGTTAGATCATCTCCGGAGATTGATGTACATCCGGGGGAGTGAGTACTCAGTAGCATATCCAGCGTTTCCTCGTGTGATTCTGCCCAGGTGCCATCGCTTTTCCTAATATTGGATTCCGGCGTTGGTGTTGGCCAGGACCTTCCTTAGGCGGGACGCTTCGTTTGTTGATTCTATAGATGCGCAAAAGGACCTCCAAGAGTTCCTCTTTGCGAACCTAATCTCTTTCTTGAGGAGCTTCACGCTTTCTTTATAGGTGGACCACTCGACGACCCCCTCCTTAGCGAGGTTCCATCCTACTCTTGAAATACGAATGAGTTCCGCTATCTTATCGTTCTTATGGTGGACGCCTTTTACCGCTAAGCCTACAGGACTTCTCGAAGGATCACGTAAGGGAACCAGTCAGTGCATCGACTACATCCTCAACTGCTTCGGTCGAGTCGAGGTCCTTAGTGAGGTGATACACTGATTTCCTCAGTTCTCTCTTGAATTTTAACCAGTTAGCCCCACGCGGATTTCTAAAGGTCCCACTCCCATGAGTAGAAAATTGTAGCTTGAAGAGTATCCAACAGTGGTCAGATAGTGACGCCTTGTTGCAGACTCTCCAGTTAACAACTTCAACAGAACTCTGGTCAGAAATAAAAGTTATATCCTAGACTTCCCTTCTATTAGACGTCACAAAGGTGGGGTCATTGCCTCTATTACAAGTAATAAGATTGGTTTCAAGAATATAATTAAACAAAACTTCGCCTCTAGCATTGTTGTCGGTGCTACCCCACAGAGTATGGTGAGCGTTGGCATCACATCCCAAGACTAAGTTTTTCTCACCTTTTGAGACGCTGATATGAGCGACCTCAGATTTTCCGAGGGAACATTGATGCCGTCATCGTAAGGTAGGTACGCAGATGCCACCGTGCTGTGTCTATTCATCCCTCTCACGTTTCCCGCTGTCAAGTCGCCGGAGCTGAAATGAGATAACATTAATATATTTAAACTGTTTTTCGTCACGATACACGTCCTAACCTTGCCAGCGTCGCTTCTATAATATACATTATAGTTTTTTTTACCCTAATCCTATCACGCGATTGTTATGAATCAACGGTTCCTGGATTAGGGCCAGATCCAGCTGCTCCTCCATGAGGAGCACTTCAGGTTGTCGGAGGCGACCGCACTATGATGAAAATTGATTTGCACAACCTGCATCGGTTGTCGCAATCTCAACTTCCAGAGCGTCAATCGCCCCATCGTTCTCCGCACGTTGAGTCCGCTTTAGGAGCTTTAGAGTTACCTCTCCCTCCCCATAGCACAACCTCAACTGCTTGTCTGCCAGAAGTGAGGCCGGGGGGCTCATTCATAAGAATGATAAATCCCTTGGTCCCATTCTTCGCCCCTCCCTCCCGACGACCTCCCAGCCCTTCATATCAGTAGAAGGGTTCTGGGCTTTTAGGAAGCCGAGGATCTCCGTTCTGTCCACACCCCAGTCAGGAACACTGAGCCTTCGCTTGGGCATGGTGGGCATCTCCTCTGGGGGTACCGCTCGCAATGTGGCCCCCTCCCAGAGTTTAAAACCGCGAACCGTGGCCTTCGCGAAGTCAAGCGATAACTGCTCCTTGCAGTCTATCATAATGGCCCCACGATGCCACCTCGCTCTCCCGAATATGGGTGCAGTTCCGGCGGCATTCTTTCAAATACGGTCGAAGATTGCTCCAGCCTCGTCAGAGCGTCCTTTGCTATTGTATCAGTAGCCCAGGCCAGGGAGTTCTTTTCCTTTTCGGAGAGGGAAGAGGGATCTTTGCGTCCAGCACCGACTTGACATGCGTCGCTCTACGGAACAACCGCCGTCTCATCTGGCCTGGAGAGACCTTCTTCCCTCCCTTCGGTTTCCGTGAACCGTCGGATGGATCTGCTAGAAGCCGCTCCTCCATCTCCATAGAGATCTCCTCCTCATCCGAGGTAGCTGCCGATTGTGGCTGCAGCTCGGCCACTACCGATACGCCCACGGGTAACGTGTCAGCTTCCGGACTGGTGTTGTCGTCTGTTGTTATTTGTTTGTTTTCTTTTTTGTTGGTCGTTTTTTGTTCCCACGAGTATGGCCGGAAAGTATTATTCGCCCCCCACAGCCGCCATGCCGGGGTAAGGCATTTACTATACACAGACCTCGCCAGGGCATCTATGAGAGCTCGTTAGTGGTTCGTTTTGTGTATCCCCCCAACCTTTCATCTTTCGGTACGGTTTTAAAACGCTCACACCACCAGTAGAATTAGGGAAACTAGCTCTTGGTTTTTTGGACCTCAGGTAGTCTAGGAGTCCAGCACTCGCCGACACATCTCCGCAGAAAACCTTCACCCCTACTTAAGCCCCAGCACCGCGACAAGGTCGATAGTCATCGCTGGGACTTTCGCAACTAAAAAGTTGTTGCCTCATCATAAATTTCCACCTTCGCTTCTCGCGGTGAAACCGAACCAACATATGAGTACTTTTGCTTGATCAGCTCAAAGTCTTTGCAATTGGATTCTGCCAAAGCATACAAGCTGATGTCTGGAGCATTTCCGCTGCAGACAAGCATGTCAGCATTTTGATGTGAAAGACTATGGGAATTTATAGATAACGTTACTCCTCCTTCCGAAGTTTTACGATTCTCCTGAATTGTTTTAAATTATATATTTTTCATAAAGCAGGTTACAATTATAATAAAGATTACATTAACTACAAATGAACTTAGTCCTATGCCATAATTAATAACTTTGTGAAACTTCAGCTCTATAATTTCTTCAATGTTCTTTTCATACTTCAATTTTATTTTTGCAAAAGTTAACATATGTACGTATATCTTCATTAAAAGTAACATTGTTGTGGTGATTAGGTATAATAAATCGTTCTACTAGCTCACATATCTTATTGCTAAATTGCTTATTTCCAATTTTTACTGTACAGTTTGCAAGATTTCTCTTGTCGCATGTACTTTTGAACCGTTTATTTTGAATGTTATTTAGAATTAAAAAATCATATCTGATTTCTATAATTTCCTTGTCGGGGCTGTTGAGTAATTTGCAATGTCTTTTTATTACACAATTTGTGCTTAGTTTTAACTCGAATAAATTCAAATCATTTTGAAATGTAAAGGTTTTGTTATCAATGTGTATGACATATTCGAGATCTTTATCAATTTTTTTATTATATAAGTTAGCAATAGGAACAATTCATTTTTTATCAGTGTTCGATATTATAATTAATAGCATCATTCGTGTATCTAGCCAAGCCAGTTCTTATGTTACTTGGTTTTTGTAAGTCAAATTTGTATTCATTTATTTCCTTATTACTTAGCATATTTGGGTGTACTCGTATAATTCCCAACCTAGCCGAAACGGTACTGTCCTGAATCTGACCTATTTGTCCTTTCAGCACATTAATCCTAAGTTGTTGCTCTAGATATGTTTCTTTTTCATTTAGCTATTTTTCGAAAACTTTTATATCCCTAAGCTCGTTAATAATTTTATTCCTGTCTGACTCAAGAATGCTTTTTATGAAACTGAAAGAATTGTTAAAATTTTCAATGATTTTTACTTGCTGATTTATTGCTTTGATTGTGTTATGATTACTTTCTTCCCTAACTCTTAATTCTTCTGCAATTTCAATCTTATCATCCAGGGTTCCGAAAAGCCATTTAAGCCCTTTTCCTACAATATTTACAAGACCTCTTCTATTTCTGTGGGGCAAAAGTGTCATAATTTGGTTTTCCATAGAAAAGATCTGGGGTCGAATCGCGTCCTCCGTAAACGAGTAACTTATGAACGGAATGTGTGTATTTGGGATCGCGACTTCCCTGAACGTATGCACGTAAACGTAATTTGGCATCATCACTTCTGTTAACGAGTGCGTGAAAATGCTCGTTCAATCAAAGTATCATTCGATTGATCGCCACCAATCGTAATTTGTGTCAGAGAAGTAATAAGTAAGTTTATGCAATAAATAATCAAAAGAATGTAAGTTAAACCATAATAAATAAAGTGAAAACTATGAGTACACAATATAATGAACATAACTACACAAAAGAAAAATAGAACTAACGTAAACACGAAAAACGCAACCCAAAAAGTTATTATGGCGGAATATATGAATGAGCACCCAAGTTTGGCAAAAAATTTGCTTCCAAATACCTGGCAAAGAAAAGCAACATCCATAAAGATGTGAGACTGTTTGTTAAAAAAGCTAAACATTACTGAACTACCAATTAAGGACGCCAAATTTAGGTTATCGCAGACCAAAAATTTCAGGCGAAGAAGAGATTGTCATTCAACAAAGCTGCAAAACACAAAACTGTGTCAGGAAAAGCCGCTTTCAGGAGATGAGCTGCTAATAGAAGCAGCTGGATTGAAAGCAGCAGTTGAGGGGCTTCCAAATGTTAAGATGTTTGGAAGTTCCCAGAAGTTGCCTGAACCGGAAGACAGCAGTTCAATACCGCGCACAAATACTGCTTCTGATGGTTTGGTGGAAGAATCACTTTGTTTTAGATGAAAATAATTTTATTTTACCGAATTTCACTTCCAACTTGCATGTGTTTGAAGTTTAAGCTACTACAATTTTAACCCTTAATCTGGTACAACCGGCATGTCAAATTGGAAATTACGTTCCGTCTGCTTTCGTAGGACATAATTCCAATACATTCATTCGTATGACGTTTGACGGAATTTTTCTTCGTACAATTACCGATCCGTTCATGGAGGACGCGATTCGACCCCTGTTGCGTAAGCAAAATTTCGTCTGTAAAATTAAAATCACATATGTTATTTTCAAGTTCCAATATAATGTCAAGAATTTCACGAGGATGAATAATGTGTAGGACTATGTCAAACTGTCAATTTACTATTTCCACCTCGTCTACTTTGATTTCCCCGAACCCCAATCCCGAATCGATATTCTCTATTACGAGGTTTGCTTGATTAAGAGGAAGTATGGCTACCATCCATATTATGATTACCTGAAAATTTTAACGGTCGTTTAATATTTTTTATACACCCCTTTTAATGCATATTTTCGAAATTTTGGTTGTTCTTTGTGTCTAAGGCTAACATAATTTTTTAGGTGCCGTGACATAAGGCCATGTCAAGCTTTTCGAAAGCGACATTGGGCCATATAAATTTGAGACATAAGACCATATGTTTTTTTTTTTTTTGCCAATAACAAAAACTGTTTTTAACGTTCACGCGAATTTTCTCACTATTACTGTATCTAATGTTCAAAGCCTGAAGTATAATGCTCAAAACCTGAGCATTAGATAAAGTAATAGTGAGAAATTCGGGCGAATTTTCTCATTCTGTCTTTATCTAATGCTCAAAACCTGAAGTTTAGATTTGAAAGATATGTTAGATATTTAGATTTTGAGCATTAGATAAAGTAATAGTGAGAAATTCGCGCGAATTTTCTCACTATTACTTTATCTACTGCTCAAAGTCTAAATATCTAACATATCCTTCAAATCAAAACTTCAGGTTTTTACTCGAACAATTCTCTGCCCAATTTGTAGACAAATTGTCAAAAATAGCACAACTATATTTTGTTAAAATTCATTTTCTTCTCCTAAATTGACATAATAGTATTTATTTTAAAATAAATATTTACAGTTGTTATAAAATCATGCTTCCGTCTTAATAATTTTGAACTTTTAAAGATGCAGAATTTTGCAATTTAATCAGATAAGAAAAAAAAAAACCATTCCAAAGTGATATAAGGCCATAATGGCCTTATGTCGCTTTCGAAAAGCGACATAAGACCATATCCCGAAATATGGCCTTGTGTCGCTCTGTGAAAGCGTCATAAGGCCATATTTTGAAATATGGCCTTATTTCACATGGCCTTATGTCACGGCACTAATTTTTTATGAATCCCTCTTTTCTAGTTTCATGGTAGTCCTCTCTGTCATTATTGAGCTTATTAATGGAATTAATCTTTTTCTTATCAATTATCTCTCTAACTACATACTTTGGTATCAACAGTACGATTTTGGACATCTATTGATTTAGCTTCTATTGTGGAATTAAATGCATTGTTGTTGTTGAAAATGAAACTAAAGGCAGCCCTTTAAGATTTGACGCTGAACTCAACCATTGCCAGCCGATGAGGAGAGCTGCCATTATTCAAAAAGTAGTCAGTTGGGTTTTTTGAGAAGACAGAGGAGGAGGCAAAGAAATTTCCCTTAAAGCATTCTTTTGCGATGCTATTAATATTTTTCAGTAAAATATTCAACCTAACTGGCTAGCCTTTTATTTTCCACAATCTTTAAAGAAAATTTTCATTTTGGAATCAGAGTTTAAGCCGCAAACCTTTAAAGAGGATTTCTTTGCATAATAAGTAGAAGTAAAAATTCCTGTTGAAACATGTCCGTGAATGAGGCATGTGAAAACTGTGCTCAGCCAGACACAGGAGAAGACATACTTACTTTATGTCCTGTATCCCCTTGTGGGTCCTAGGGCCTCTACTACGCCTACGCACCATCGTGTACGGTTTCTGGCAATGTGTCTGAGTTCTCCCCAACTTTTCCCTAACTGCCGTGCCTCCTTCTCGACTGTTCTGCGCCATGTTTTCCGCGGACCGCCAGGTCTTCTGCCATCCTGAGTTAGAGGGTTCCATTGCATAGCATGGTTCGCTATGGAGCTGTCACCCTTTCGGAACGTGTGACCAATCCACTGCCACTTCCGCCGTTGGATAGTTGTGCCTATTGGTTCCTGACCCGTTCTCTCGTAAAGGTGTTCGTTAGAGATACGATTGGGCCAGAAAATCCTTAAGATATTGCGCAGACACCTATTAACGAACATTTGCAGCTTTCTGGTGATAGTAGTGGTCACTCTCCACGTGCTGCAACCATATAGCAGCACGGATTCAACGTTGGAGCGGAACAGTCTTATTTTGGTGCTCAAACTGATTGCATTGCTTCGCCATATTTTGGACAACATCCCGAACGCGGACTTTGCTTTGGCGATCCTGTTGGCTATATCCAGTTCGGTTCCACCATCGGTCGAGACAATACTCCCAAGATACTGGAAATCCTCTACTCTCTCTACCGGTTGTCCAGCAATGCATATTTGAGCCGATGAGTTAGTTCCAAGGCTGATGATTTTAGTTTTTGTCGTATTAATTTTCAGCCCGACGACACCTGCCTCCCTCTCCACATCTGCTGTCATTTGGTGGAGGTCCATAATTCTGTGGGAGAGTAAGCATACATCGTCTGCGTAGTCAAGATGCTTCAGTTGAGATGTATGAGTCCATCGAATTCCTCCGTTTCCCGTCGACAAAGCTGCATGAAGCACATCGCTAATCACCAATAGGAATAATATTGGTGAAAGGATACAGCCTTGTCTTACCCCACTTTGGATCTCAAATTCCTCAGACAACCTTCCCCTGTGCAGAACGTGACATTTGGAGCCTTCATATGTAGCTTTGATAATAGCAATTAGTTTATCGGGAATGCCTCTCCTGCGTAAGGCACGCCAAATAAACTCCCTGTTGACACTATCGAACGCCTTCTCAAAATCGATGAACAGCAGGTGCAGTGGCGATCGATATTCAACACACTGTTCGATGATAATCCGCAGGGTGTTGATGTGGTCGGCACAGGAGGATCCAGAGCGGAAACCTGCTTGTTCGGCATCGAGTGTGTCTTCGAGATGTTGTTTGATTCGCTCCAGGATGATTTTAGCTATTATCTTAGCTACAGCAGGCAGCACGCAGATACCCCTCCAGTTTCCGCACTCCATTAAATTTCCTTTCTTAGGAAGCTTGACGATCATTCCCTTTTTCCACTCGTTAGGAAAGCTCTCAGCTTCCCAAGCTCTATCTATAAGTGGAAGCAGAAGTTCAGCCGATGTTGTTGGCGTTGCTCGTAAGAGCTCTGCTGGAATACCGTCAAGTCCTACCGCCTTGTTGGTTTTGAGTGCCTTGATCGCGGTAATGATCTCATCTTTACTGGGAGTCGTGCTGCGTATTCGGGAACTTCTCACCTCGGGCGTCTCAGTCTGATTTGGGAGCATATCGCTAGCGAATACACGGTTCAAAACCGTAGCAAAATGCTCTTTCCATCTCTTGAGCTGGTCCTCATCCGAAATGAGCAAGGAGCCGTCTAGGCTTTTCACTAGGTATTGGCTGGAGCTGCGACCACCTGTCAGCTCTTTCGTGATTCTGTAGACAGTCCTGCTGTCGCACCTCCGTGCAGCTTCTTCTGCTTCTGTAGCCAGCGCGTTGATGTAGTTGCGCTTGTCACGTCGTACGCTACGCTGAACTTCTCTCATCTTCATGCGATATAGGGACTCTAGCTCGCTTCTCCCTGCTGCTGGGGTAGCTGCAACGCGAGCTTTTAGCTGTTTTCGTTCGTCAATCCGTCTCCAGGTATCCTCGGAAAGCCACGCCCTATGTCTTCCCTGCGATCGACCGACAATTCTTTCAGCACCAGATGTAAAAACATTTTTCACAGCACACCAATGGTCTTGGATGGTTGCGGGCATTGAGCTGCTGATTGCTTCCACACCTTGCGAAAAGTGCTCCCTTAATTGTTGGCGCACTGAGGGATCACTAAGTCTATCGATGTTGAACCTGGGCATTCTTGTGTTGTCGTGGGATCTTCGAACTGCAGCAGTGCGTAGTTGGAGAGTAGCTATCATAAGATGGTGATCACGTACTATCCCCACATCTGCTCCTCGCCTGCTTCGGACGTCCAGGAGACTGCTTCTAAAGCGGCGGCTGATAGCAAAATGGTCAATTTGGTTGGAGGTTGCTTGCCTGTCATTGGAAACCCAGCTGACTTTGTGGCAGGTTTTGTGCTCAAACATGGTGCCACCTATCACAAGGCGGTTGGCATTGCAGAAATCCAGGAGAAGACATGGTGCAGTGTGATGGATGCAGAAGTTGGCATTATTTTTCCTGTGTTAGATTGGATGCTTCGGTGGCCGAGAAATCCTGGGAGTGCAGGCAATGCACTCAGGATAAAGGCAGAATACAGAACGTCTGGGAAACATACGTGACACATGGCTGTGGGTCGACAGGAGGAGTAGCAGCGGCTGACAGTATGTTGACGACAACAACGACGGCAGATGCTTTGTTGACGACAACATCGATGGCGACAGACGGTATTCCTTCGGCGACGGCAAGGGCGGCGGCACGCGCTTTTTGGCGGGAGCTGCAATGGCAGTTTGTTGTCAGTAAACGCAATGGCAGTTCACGGATTGACACCGACGAAGAAACGCAACTCGACATCTAGCAAGCGTTCTGTGAAAAGGGAGCTGGAAATGCTCGAGGAACAATGGAAGCTGGAGATGACAAACTTCCACCGCAGCTCCGATTGAGCTGGGTAGTGCAGTTGAAAACATCGACCAGAAAGAGTTTGCAGGAATTCAGCATCTGGGGAAGTTCCATGGCAGAAGCAGCTAGCTCCTTGATAACATCAGCTGCAGAAGTCAAACCTGACAGAAGGATGGGCCACTTGAATGCGCTTGTCGAGGAACAGAAGCGCTCAAGCGACAGGAACTGTTTTGTCGTCAAGGTCACAGGCTACTGGACTGTCAAGTCTTCAAGGACGTATCCATCTCTCGAAAGTGGGAGATCGTAAAGGACAGCAGCATATGGTATGTGAAATGTGCCTCAAACATTTCAAGCGAGCGAAGTGCACATCACGCCAAGTTTGCGGGTTCAATGGGTGCCCCAGAAGTCACAACGCGCTGCTGCATGGCAGTCAAAGGAGTCAGGACGTCATGAGCAGGCAAGTTTGCAACACTTACAGAAACAATGAGCCAGGAGATGTCTTGCTTAAAGTGGTACATGCGTATGCCTTTTTGGACAGCGGTTCTTCATTGACAATGGTAGAACAGAAGTTAGCGGAGTCTCTAGGGCTGGAAGGTGTAAGCAGTCCACTGTGCTTGAAGTGGACAGGCGTTGTAGTACGCTGGGAAAAGAACTCTAAGGTGGTTCCGCTGGAGATTTCTGCAATAAATGAGGCTAAGCGGTACCGGATGATAGACGTTACACAGTTCAGCATTTGTGTCTTCCCATCCAAACGTTGGACGCCAAAAGTGCGCAGAAGACATATAAACATCTCAGAGGTTTGCCATTGCCATCGTACCAGCAGGCGCAGCCTGGACTTCTAATAGACCTGAAGAACTAGAATCTTGCTTTGGCACTAAGCATCCGTGAGGGCAGATGCAACGAACCTGTCGCAGTAAGAACGAGATTCGGTTGGCTAGCTTGTGGCGAAAAACGAATGAAGCAAAGTCAGACGCATGCAGTATTACACCATTTCAAAGTTTGTGAATGTGATCGTCGTCTTCATGAAGAGGAGCATGATTTCTTTGCAATGGAAAACCATGGGTGTGGCAAAACGTATATGGAAGCAGCAGAAGAAAAAAAAGCAAAGAGGAGTCTGCGAGCGATGACTAGACGAGTTGGCCAGCGCTTCGAAAGTGGACTCTTGTGGAGATACGATAAGGTGAGCCTCCCTGATAGTTGTCCAATGGCTTTGAGGCGGTTGGAATGCATCGAGCGCAGGATGAAGTCGGAGCCAGAGCTGTTGGGAAAGTTGAATAGCCAAATCGAGAACCTGGTCGTTAAAGGTTACGCCAGGAAGGTCTCGTCTAAGGAGCTGCGGGTGATACATCCATGAACATGGTATTTACCTACATTTATCGTCTAGAATCCGAACAAACCAGATAAGGTTCGACTGGTTTGGGATGCTGTGGGAGGTGTCTCGTCGAACTCGATGCTGTTTAAAGGCCCGGATCAGCTGAAGGCGTTGTCAGAAGTATTGTTTTCGTTTTGTTCCCGAAGAATTGCTATATGTGGAGATATAGCTGAGATGTTTCATCAGATCCAAGTTCGAGAAGTGGACCGTCACGCACAAAGGTTCCTGCGGCGCAACGGTAATTCGCAACTCCGACCAGACGTTAACGACATGGAAGCCTTGACGTTTGGGGCCTCCTGTTCTGCGAGTGGCTCAGTACGTGAAGAATACGAACCCAAAAGAATTTACTGAGTGGTATCCTAGGACGGCTATCGAGGAGCGCCATTACGTGGACGATTTAATAGACAGCGTGGACACTTGAACAGGCAATGGCGGCTTCATTATTCGAAATTGGTTGTCCAACTCAAGGAAGGTCTTGGACCAACAATGGAGGGACTGGCTGAAGTTGTTACCAAGAGTTCAAGACATCAAAATTCCGAGATGTTATTCGACAGTAAAATTGGGGAAAGACACATCAGTCCAACTTCACGTTTTTGTCGGCGCAAGTGAGCAAGCAATGGCAACCGTGGCTTACTTTAGGATCTGCGATGGAAACTCTTTGGAGGTCAACGTAGTTGGGGCAAAAACCAAGGTTGCTCCTCGACTTTCGCTATCTATTTCGAGGATGGAGCTGCACGCAGCAGTTATGGGTCCCAGGATGGAGGCCTTTGTGTCCAAGTGGCACAAACTGAACATCGAACGTTGAGTGCTATGGTCAGACTCTCGAACAGTGCTGAGTTGACTACGATCGGATGCCAGGCGATATAATCAATTTGTCATGTACCGGATTGGCGAAATTCTGGAGAAGACTGAGCTGACCGAATGGCGATGGGTTCCGTCGAAGCACAACGTGGCGGATGATGCCACGAAGTGGAGCCAGGCACCCGCATTTCAAAGTGATGGCAGATGGTTCAGGGGACCGGGATTTCTGTATACATCAGACGAGCAGTGGCCTATCCAGCCAAACAGTGATGAAACCGAGCACCAAGTAGAGATAAGACCGAAGTACTTATTGACACATAGGGTGAGCACGGAACCTGTTATCGAGACGGAACGATTCTTTTCGTGGATGAGACGCGTGACGGCATGGGTCCAGCGATATGTCACGAACCTCAAATCTAAGATACGCGGAGAGCCAAAACTGCGCAGTACGAGTCATTTGTGGACGAGATTGCACTTCTTTTGAATGGGAAGGCTCTCAGAAGGACGAGTGTCATCATTAGCTGTTCACCGTATTTGGATGATGAGGGAATTCTTTGCATGAAAGGACGCATAGATAGGGCCGACTGTGTTGCAGAATATACCAAGCGTCGGGTATTGATGCCGAGAGATCATCGAGTAACAGACATGTTGGTAGCTCACTGGCATGAGGTGTACCATCACTGTTATCACGGCACAGTGATCAACGAGATTCGGCAGTGGTCCTGAATCCCGAAACTTCGGAGTAAACTACAAAAAATCAGTCTAGATTGTCAACAATGTCGTCTGAGGGAGATACGGCCTTTCACGTACGTATCATTGGAAGAAAAGGATGTAGAGGCACTGACGCCTAACCATTTTTTGCTGGGCTCGTTCAGTGGTTCAAAGCCACCAGATGTGTTCAATGCAAAGGACTTAAGTCTGCGAAAGAATTGGAGAAGATGTCAGCAATTAGCAGATGGTTTCTGGAGGCGATGGCTGCTGAGTACCGACTCTGACTAGGAGGTCCAAGTGGTTCGCGGCAGCAAGGCCACTGAAGGAAGATGACTTGGTCGTCGTTGTTGACAAAGATCTACCTCGAGGAACTTGGCCTAAGGGAGTTATTGTAGCTGTCAACACTGCAAAAGATGGACAGGCGAGGAGCGCTACCATCAAAACGTCATCAGCAGTACGTAAGACCTGTAACAAAGCTAGCAATACTCGAAGTGAAGAAGAGCAAGGAAGGTGAAACTGCAGCAGGGCAGCAGTGTCACGGGGGGTAGAATGTTGAAAATGAACTGAAGGCAGCCCTTTATGATTTGTAGCTGAACTCAACCATTGCCAGCTGATGAGGAGAACTGTCATTATTCAAAAAGTAGTCAGTTGGGTTTTTTGAAAAGACAGAGGAGAAGGCTAAGAAATTTTCTTTAAAGCATTCTTTTGCGATGCTATTAATATTTTTCAATAAAATATTCAACCTAACTGGCTAGCCTTTTATTTTCTATAGGTGTAATACTCTACTGCCTTAAACATTTGTTCTATGATGAGGATTTTATTTTCTATGTGAAGTGCTCTAATTCTTTCGGTTAAAGAATTGCTCAACCTTTCTGCGTCAGCATTTCCTGTGTGATTATTCGGTTTGACGAAATGTACCTCTATACCTTAATCCTTACAGAATTTCCCTACAATAATGTTATTAAATTCGTTATCGAAGACTCCTCATTTTCCCCTTAATTGAAATTAATTGTCTAAGTTTTTCTATTAATGTTCTATGGTTCCTGTCTTGAAGTAAAAAATTGACGGCATGTTTGGAAAATTTATCAATGAAATTTATAAAATTGTGCTTACTATTTGCGTAAACGTCTACATGAATTATTTCATTTATGTCGGTCGGGGTTTCTGTGATTTGGAATTTATTTTTAATTGGATTTCTGCCATACTTAGCAGCATTACAAATATCGCAATTGTTTATTACCTTATTTATTAGAATTTTAAGATAAGGAAAATATACCTTAAATTTCATCCCTTCATAATTTGCTATTATCACTGAATGACTTTATTCTAGTTTGTGAAACAAAGATATTTGTTTCAAGGCCCCTTCTTCATCTTTAAAATCTCTCGCTAAGAAACTGCATTTAACGAATTTAAGGTGGGGGTTCCTCAGTTCAATTAATTTTCTCTGCACAATATTGTAAAGAGAATCACTTAATTCACAGTAAATGCCAATTTTACCCCTGATAACATGTCTTCGGACTATGTCGGATATTTTGTCAGGTAGGTCATTTTTGTCAATAAATATTCTTTTATGATTGAGGACCTTTCGATTTCGAGTTCTTTTTGCTCTAAAATTATTATTTGGGTTTTAAACCGATTAACAACAGTTTCTAATATTGGGATGTGGTCATTGCTATTTTCTTCTTAAGAGTGAACTGATGAGATTTCCATAGATCCATTGGGATTAATATGCTCTGTTATAGTTTCATTAAAGAGGTTGTGGCGACCTCTAAAAGTTCAATTCAAAATTTATATTATTTTTATTCTTAATGTACCTTATGCTTTTCGTTAACTTTTTGTTAATCATATAGTTGTCTCAGGTAATACATATTAACTTAATTTTCCCGCCATGAAGTTCCGTATAAAATGTCGACGAAAATGGAATTATTTCTTCTTTTCTCTCGAGCTCGCCACATGACTTAAACTGTAACCTATATTGTAGGTTTCCTAGTGTTAAGTTTCTTAAATAAAGTGGATTAAGACAAAGGTTGAAATTCTTTGAATTCAACTTTTCTGACCCAGTGTGCACGCGCCCACATACACTTAAATAATTATGGCAAACGACGACGAATCCAAAGGTAACACTTCTGAGGCAACAAACCCATCAGAGGCAACTACACCTGAAACCATCACAAGAGTAGCGATACGCGTTCCACCGTTTTGGCACGAAAAACTTCAAATATGGTTTGCGCAAATCGAGGCGCAATTTTAAACAGCCAGACTGCAGAGACTTGGCCAAATTTAATACAGTAATTGGTGCGATAGAATCACAAGTTCTATCACAGGTTTCGGACGCTGTATTGAATCCCCCCACGGAGAACCAATACGAAAACCTAAAGGCAGTAGTAATAGAACGGTTTGGTGATTCCGAGCAGAGAAAAATTAAAGAGCTGCTGTCTGAAGTTGATTTAGGCGATAAAAGACCATCACAGCTACTAAATTAACTCAAGGATTTAGGCGGAAATTAAATAAACAACGATTTTCTAAAGACATTGTGGCTTCAACGACTACCGCCGCAGGTACGTGCCATCCTTCAAGCTTCAAATGGGGACCTAGCAGCACTATCAAAATTGGCCGACAAAATAATGGATATCGGTGATTTTTCGCACACCTCAATTAACGCAATATCATCCATATCGCGCCGAGAGAAAAAGCAGCCTTCATCATCCGACAACGAGATGTCGCTACAGCAACTGCAGCAGCAAATCCAACAAATCAGCTGTCAAATCAACCAATTAAGAAACAGCGCACGTGAATACCACAACCATCGCAGTCGCCCCAGAAGTCTAAGTTTTCGCCGCCGTGCTAATTCATCATCCAATGCGCAAAAAATCGATGATCTGTGCTGGGTCCACAGCCGATTCGGTAAAAACGCAAAAAAGTGTAGTGAACCATGCTCATTTATAAAAACGCCAAAAAACTAAGACACTCTAAGTTGGCCAATGCTTCCACCTGTAAACAACACATTGGCCAACAGCTATTTAGATTAGTTGTTTAAGACGCGACATCGAAGCGGAAGTTTTTAATAGATAGCGGCGCAGATATTTCTGTCATTCCACCTGCGTACAGTGACAGACTTTCGTCTTCAACAACAACTTTATACGCAGCGAATGGCTGCAGAATTAGAACGTACGGAAACATCAGACTAACAGTGGATCTGGGTCTAAGACGTGCGTTAACATGGACTTTCATCGTGGCTGAAGTGACAACACCCATCATCGGAGCGGATTTTATTAGGCACTTTGGAATCTTAATTGACCTCAAACGTAACCGCCTAATAGACACCACAACCCAGATAGTAGCAAAAACCACGGGAACTCTCTCGAATGAGGTAACTATCAAGGCATTCGATATTAACTGTCCTTTTGCAAGTATTCTAGCCAAATTCGAGCAGCTTTTCCATGCAAACACACCACCCGCACAAAGCAAAACTGCAGGCAACACCTCGCACCACATCGAGACGAAGGGTCCACCAGTGTTTGCTCGTCCTCGCCGCCTTGACGCTGAAAAGTTGAAAGCTGCACAGGCCGAATTCAGATACCTGATGTAAAGAGGTATCTGCCGCCCATCGAAAAGTAACTGGGCCAGCCCGCTTCACATGCAAAAAAAATCGAACGGTGAGTGGCGACCATGCGGCGACTATCGCAGTCTAAACGCCATTACCGAACCAGATAGGTATCCAATTCCGTTCGTGCAGGACCTCCGCAACAATTTGAAGGGTAAGACAATGTTCTCCACGATTGATTTGGAAAAGGCTTTCTATCAAATTCCCGTGGAGCCCTGCGACATACCAAAAACTGCAATAACAACATCCTTCGGATTGTTCGAGTTTGTGTATATGACGTTTGGACTGCGAAACGCCGCCCAAACCTTTCAGCGACATATACACGAAGTTCTGCGAAGATTTCGCGTTCGGCTACATTGACGACATTTGCGTGGCTTCGAACAACGAACAAGAGCACAAGTGACACCTGAGGTTAGTTTTTCAGCGTCTGAAGGACTATGGACTGACGGTTAATCTCCTAAATGTGTTCTCGGCCAACGCAAAATACAATTTCTTGGCCACGAAATCAACGCTAAAGGAATCAAGCCCCTCGACAGCAAGGTCAAAGTCATTCAGGAGTTCAAAACACCTCAAGTGGCAAAAGAACTTAAGCGATTTCTCGCTATGCTGAATTTTTATCGATCTTTCTTGCCCCGGGCAGTGAACAACCAGATGATTTTGCAAACCCTCATCGACGGAAATAGACGAAACGACACAACGCCAATTCACTGGACACCAGAAGCAGACGCAGCGTTCGACCGGTGCAAAACTGACCTCGCAGAAGCTACACTTCTCGCTCACCCGCGTCATAAATGCACCAATATTACTTAGTGCAGACGCATCAGACGTGGCGATAGGTGCAGTTTTACATCAACTCGTCGGTGGAGTGCCCCAACCGCTTGGATTTTTCTCTAAAAAGCTTCAAAACGCTCAGCTGAGGTACAGCACCTATTACCGAGAGTTTTTGGCTGTGTACGAAGGAATAAAGCACTCCCGGCATCTAATCGAGGGACGCAACTTCAGTATTTTTACCGACCATAAGCCACTCATTTTTGCTTTCAAGCGAAAATCGGAGAAAGCATCACCAAGACGCCTTAGGCAATTGGACTTTATATCCCAATTCAGCACTGATGTGAGATATGTTAAAGCCGAACACAACACCGTGGCTGACACATTATCGAGAATAGCAGAGGTCAAAAAGGAGATGCCCCTAGATGCTCAAACTATCGCTGCAGAGCAAGAAAATGATGACGAGTTCCAGCAATTGCTTAAAGAAGGTAACTTCTTTTCAACATCACTAACCGTGAATTTTTTTATAATTCCAGAGAGTAAGAAACCACTCTACTGCGATGTTAGTTCACCCAGAATTCGACCCATAGTACCAAGAAGACTCCGAAACACTATCATTGATGCACTGCATGGCCTCTCTCACCCAGGCAAAAGGGCTAGTTTAAAAATCGTTCAGCATCGCTTCGTTTGGCCAGGGATGCGGAAAGACGTTGCAATGGCAGTTAGAAGCTGTATCGCTTGTCAAAAGAGCAAAGTTCAAAAACACAACCGAATGCAGTTCGGCTACTACTCGCCACCACAAGCCCGGTTTGACCACGTTAACATCGACTTGGTCGGGCCGCTGCCTACATCCCACGGCTTTCGATACATACTGACGTGCATCGACCGATTCTCCAGATGGCCAGAGGCTTTCCCACTTCCCGACATCAGAGCTGAGACCGTAGCAAGATCCTTAGTATCTGGCTGGATCTCACGATATGGTGCTCCACTCCACATTACCACCGATTTGGGAAGACAATTCGAGAGTAATGTGTTCAAGGAACTCACTCGCTGTTTCGGCATCAAGCACCTGAGAACAACGCCCTATCATCCACAACCAAACGGGATTATTGAGCGGTGGCAACGAGCGCTGAAAACCGCCATTCGCTGCTATGAGACGGACGACTGGTGCAGCGTTTTGCCTTCAGTCATGCTAGGACTACGCTCTACATACAAGGATGACATCAAAGCAACCTCAGCAGAGTTGTTGTTTGGTGCATCTCTTCGCTTACCAGGTGATTTCTTCGGCAGCCGGAGCAAGTGTCAAAACGAAACCGAGTTCGTCAAGGATCTGCGGCGCACAATGTCCAAAGTACGCCAGACCACGACATCGCATCACGACAAGGCCAAGGTTTTTATGAAGCCTAGCTTACTAACACACCCGCTGTCAGGCAGAATGAACCATTCAACATAGACGATGATAGTCAAAATTTCCGTCCACCTGACCAAAACTAAGTGAGGATAGCAATATCCAAGCTAAAATCGAACAAGGCTGCTGGACCTGACGGCTTACCGGCCGAATTTTCAAGGCAGCAGGGGATGAATTGGTAGAGTGCATACACCAACTCATTTCTAATATTTGGTCAGACGAGTGTATGCCTGATGAATGGAATCTCAGCATCGTTTGCCCGATCCACAAGAAAGAAGACCCCCTCAACTGCGCCAATTATAGAGGCATCAGTCTCCTCAACATCGCATACAAGATCTTTTCTGCGATATTGTGTGAACGCCTGAAACCTTTTATCAACAGCCTGATTGGACCCTATCAGTGCGGTTTCAGGCCAGGAAAGTCCACCATCGATCAAATCTTCACACTTCGGCAGATCCTGGAGAAAACCCAAGAATTCCAAATCGATACTCACCACCTCTTTATCGATTTCAAGGCCGCCTATGACAGCATCTATAGAGAAGAGCTTTATAGAGCCATGTCTAGTTTTGACATCCCTGCCAAACTTGTGCGTCTGTGCAGGCTGACGATGGAGAAAGCTCGCTGCTCCATCAAGGTCGGTAATGACCTCACCGAGACCTTTGATGTCAAAAAAGGCTTTAGACAAGGTGACGCGCTGTCATGTGACTTCTTCAATATTGTACTTGAACGGATTGTGCGGAACTCACAAGCCAACACCGGAGGCACAATCTATTACAAGTCTGTACAACTGCTTGCATACGCCGACGATATAGACATTATCGGAAGATCTCAGCGGGCTGTCACCGGTGCGTTTGCAAGCATTGAGGCGGAAGCGGCCAAAATGGGTTTAGCGATAAACGAGGGCAAAACCAAGTATAGCTGTCAACTAGAAGGGAAAACCAACACCGACGAATTGAACAAAACGTCACCGTGGGCAGCTATAACTTCGAGGTAGTAAGGGACTTTGTCTACCTTGGTTCTGCTATAAATTCTACGAACAAAATCAGTGCAGAAATCAGTCGAAGAATAACTCTTGCCAATCGCTGTTTTTTTGGGCTTATAAGGCAATTCAACAGTAAAGCCCAATCTCAAACAACTAAGGAGACTCTATATAAGACCTTGATCATCCCAGTCCTGCTTTACGGCGCTGAAACATGGACTTTATTAAAAGAGGATGAAGATATCCTCGGTCGCTTCGAGAGAAAAATTCTTCGTAAGATTTTCGGTCCCGTTTGCGTTGACGGGTTTTGGAGGAGAAGATTCAATCACGAACTATACGAGCTGTACAGCGACATCGCCCTAGTCAAAAAACTGCGTATTGGACGTCTGAGATGGCTAGGACATGTAGAGCGAATGGACACCAACGCTCCGGCCCGCAGAGTCTTCGAATCTAACCCCGAGGGACGACGCAGTAGAGGGAATCATCGCCGTAGGTGGCGCGCACAAGTTCAAGGGGACCTCGACCAACTTGGAGTGCGCAACTGGAGGCAATTAGCTAAAGACCGAGCTAAATGGAGAGGCTTGTTGGTTGAGGCCCAGGTTCACCCCGAACTGTAGCGCCACCTAAGTAAGTAAGTAAGCTTACTAACAGCTAGCCACGTTTTTGTCCGCAACGATGCAGTCAAGACGCCCCTGCAGCAACCATACGATGGACCTTATGAGGTTATCATTCGCCGAGATAAATACTTTCGAGTGAGAGTCAACGATCGTAAGGTAAATATCTCTATTACAAAAACAAAAACAGCTCAAAACAGCTTTTGTTTTTACCGGTGAAGCAGCCAACGATACATTCACGTTGTCGCACGTAATTCTTCCCGAATTATTTAAAAAAGGAAAAAAAAAAAAACACACAAAGCGAAAGCCGGCCGCGCACGCGAAAGGGGTGAAAATCGAGAGTGACAGATAGCCACAGATAATAATAAGAGGATCGGGAAAGTGCAACAAAAGCAGCCTGCGGGATGCTGCTCTCCCGGTTACTCAGCTGGGGTGGGTTCACTGGAGTCAGCGAAATCGGGTGTTTACACGCGATATGGAAATGGGCGCCACCAGATCTTTGAAAGGGATCTAGAAACCTTGGGAAAATTAATGGGGTGGGAATCCTGAAATTGTGCCAACAAAAAAAAGAAAAAAAGAAACAACGTACGTGCGTTACAAATGCTCTATAACTCAGAGCACGGCCAATTTATTTAATTAAGAAAAGTTTTTCCACGAGAAGAAAATGATGAAAGGTAAAAAAAACAAGGGTTGTATTTAACCGTATTTAAAAAAGAACAACGGTTGTATCCAACCGTTTTTACGAATGTAAAGCCGTTGGGGTGGCCCGCTATCACCGGTCCCGAAACTTGAACGTTAAACCGGAATTAGGTCGCGTGTCCCGCTTTCACAGGGAAATTTACGGTATGAGACCCTACCGGGATTTATGACACACAAAATCCTACACTAACCGGAACAAAGAATGCAAAAAAAAAAATGTAACTCATCTGGCTTTTTGGAGTGGTTAATCTGCTCCTTACTCCTCGTCTCCAGGATGTTTCCCCTCAAAATCCTCTTCCTTCCTGTTCCTTCCTCCTTATCTCCTCCTGTTACTCCTGCTCTTCCTTTTCGCTCTTGTATTTTTCCTTGGTCCCTTCTGGACCTTTCCGCTTGACGATAACTCGGAACCGAACTTGTTCACTAACTCGCAAAAAAACTCCTCAAACACTCTAGCGCTCTTCCGCTCACTTTCGTGGTCAACCAAGAAGTGCTGAACTCGCCTCAGCACTTTGCCTAACCGACCGAGAGCCTCTCTCTGAAAATTGGCCTACCGCTTATTCAGCCATTACCAGTTCAAGGACGGCTTTATGTGCAGTACTCCGCTCTTTTGCTGAAGCATGCAACCGTTCCTTGAACGCCGCTATCTAGCAGCTCTTTCCATTTTTCCAATGGCTCTCTCTCTGAAATCGCCTCCAACTGGCAGTTCAGAGGGTCGGGTTACGCATTCCCAAGGTTCACTCTTTACCTTGGTGCCACGTTCACAGCAAGCGCTAGTAACTGAGGGGCTAGTGAACGCAAAATTAAAGATTCCAAAAAATATCGCGAAAAATACAAAGGCGAACAAATATGAGACGAAGGAGGAAATTTGTCAAACAACGCTTGGCGTTGGACCTAGCAAGAAGAAAAGAGGTTATTGAAAATGTAAATGTGTCAAACAACGCCTTGCGTTGGACACTCCTGAGGAGGAAGAAGCCTGAGTACCCACTCGTATTCCTATTATTTTATTCAGTCCGCGAAAGCTAGCTATCCCGGTGGGATCTCACGCAGATTTGGGGAAAAGGGACTAGCCGATGACGTGCCACCCCGTACAAATGATAAAATATAAACGTCGGGCTCTCGGCCATTGATGAGTTTATGAATTTGGACTGAACCTCCTTCAGTCCGTTGACCGCCGCTCATGCTCGTACAAGTTGTGTTGAATGTTTGCGATGTTTGGGTAAATGTGTGATGTATCTTGTTGTGTACTCGTCCTTTATGTGTGGGCTCGCCCTGGTGGTGTGGGCAAGATATTAGGGCAGTCCACCCTCTTCTTCATCGCCGCTCGTCTCACTCGTCGCTCACTTAATTCACATCGTTGGCGGACGGTCCATCCGCATCAGAGGGTTGCCAACCGACCGTTGGGCTCTGTTTCCCGGAGTACCTGCTTTTGTTGCCCCCTTGAAGCGTGTGGAGAGGTATAAGCACTGAATGGTGGAACCATCCAGGAACGCTTAACGAGACCACTGCTCCAAGAAGACAACGGAATAAAATTGGAAGGCCAAAAATGGTGGACGGGTGAGAATTGGTAGGATGGAGGGGACAAAGGATCTCGTGCGAAATTTGCACGTAACAAACCCCACCCTTACCTCCGAAGAGAGGCAGTTGGCTTTTCGTAAGAAAGGCCGAAGTAATTTAAGATACATATTCCCCAGGTTCAAACAACACAACAAAGGAGAACGAAAAATAAAATGACAAGAAACAACTACTTCATTTCGATCGCGCTTGACGATCGCCAGTGAACATCACAGAGCACGGGGCTCTCAGTTCCTCTTAGCACAATTCGTCCCACTTGTGCGACTAAGCTCATCTTCCGGTCTTTCGTCAGGATCCTCATAATATGGCTTTAAGTCTTTTACGTTCCAGGTTCCACGTACTTTGCCATCTTCATCAACCAATTCATATGTGTATGGCGATACCTTTTTGTGAATTCGAAATGGGCCAACATATTTCGAAGCAAGTTTGGCTGCATAATACTTCGCGGCATCCGATAAAATAAAGTTTCTTCGCCAGACGAGTTCGTTGGGATAGTATTGGACATCCCGCCTGCGAAGGTTATAATTATGTGATGCCTTCTTGGTTGCCAACTCTAGCTTTTTCCCTATCTCCTCCCTAAGCTGTCTAAACTTTTCTCCTGTTCCCGGCGTATCACTCTCCTTATCTTGCGGAATGGTGGCTAAGGGCGATCCTGATCGACCAGCAAAAGTCACCATTCCTCGACCGAAATTAGCGTAATATGGTGATACTCCCAAAACTTCGTGCTGAGATGTGCGTATACTACACGCAACTTTCGCCAACTGCGCATCCCAGTTTCGATGATTCTCCGACACATACGCTCTTAGTGTCGTCTTAATTATTTGGTTAATTCTTTCAGCCGGATTCGCTTGGGGATGATAATGAGCTGTAAACCTAATAGTCGACCCATACTCATCACATAATGTTTTTAACTCTTTGCTCCTAAATTGTGGACCGTTATCGCAAACAACAAACTTTGGGACCCCGAACAAAAGAAAGACGTTATCCTCCAACTCCTTACAAACAGATTTGGCCGTTGCCGATCTCAGCGGAAATAAAAGTGGGAATTTAGTGAAATAATCGACAACGGTAAGAATGTAAATAAAACCCCTACTCGACTTAGGAAGTGGACCAACTAAATCCACGCACAACATTTCCCACGGATTGGTTACCCCTTTCCTCTCCGTCATCAAACCCGCCGGCTTGTCGTTAACTGGTTTCACTTTTTGGCAAATTTTACAATTTCTGACATACTTGGTTATGTCTGACCTCATTTTGGGCCAGTAATATTTTTCCCCTATCCTAGCAAGAGTTTTCTTCACCCCCATATGACCTGCTAAAGGGTGATCATGGCATTCCTCTAAAATCTTCGCCCTATCCTTCTTCGACACTACTCTCTTCCATTCACTGTTGTTGTCGTGAACTATCACGTGGTTTGCCTTAACAAATTTGAACAAAGTTCCCTGCTCTACACGCCACGCTGGAAAAGACAGTGGCTGCGTGTCGACCTTTTCTATCATCCTTGTTACCCACGGATCGGAACTGTGCTCTGAAATCCCAGAAACTACTGGTACACTCCGTGAGAGCATATCAGGCACAACATGTTCCTTGCCTTTCCGATGGATGATATCAAAGTCAAATTGCTGCAACCGTACAGCCCAACGTGCCAGCCTACCTACCGGGTCCTTCAACTTACTCAACCATATCAAAGAGTAATGGTCTGTTATGACCGTGAATCTCACTCCCTCTAGATATGGCCTAAGTTTCTCGATAGCCCAGAGAACTGCTAAACATTCCTTCTCGGTGGTAGAATAATTCTTTTCACACCTATTCAAAGATCTACTCAGGTAACTAATAACCTTCTCGCCCTCCTCGAACGTCTGACTAAGGACAGCCCCAATCCCAAAATCCGAGGCATCCGTCTGTACCATGAATGGCCTCGTAAAATCCGGACACGTCAGGATGGGAGCCGCTACTAAACATTCCTTAGCCCTCCTGAAACTTTCTTCACACTCATTACTCCAGAAGAATTTCCTACTCTTTTTAAGCAAATCGGACAACGGTTTTACCAAACTAGCAAAGTTTGGCACAAATCTCCTATACCAGGAAACCGTTCCGATAAAACTTCTAACTTCCTTAACGTTCTTGGGCGCTGGAATGTCTACCATACTCTGTACCTTCTCAGGATCGACATGCAAGCCGTGTCTGTCCACTATATACCCTAAAAATTTCAACGACGGCCTACACAAGTTACACTTTTGCTCACTAACCTTCAGTCCAGCCTCGCATAAACGCTTAAAAACCTCTTCCAATATCTTCAGGTGTTGTTCGAAGGAGTTGGTTACGATGATTATGTCGTCCAGGTAGACGAAGACATTTGGTTCCAAGTCGGCCCCAATCACCGTATCAATAAACCGTTGCCATGTCGCTGGTGCATTATGTAGACCAAATGGCATTCTCTTAAATTGGAAAAGGCCCCTACCAGGGACTGTGAAAGCTGTAAAGGGTCGTGACTTCTCCTCTACTGGAATCTGCCAGTATGCGGATTTAATGTCCAAGGAGGACAGAAACTTCGCTTCCCTAAGCTTGTCTAACGTCGCTGAAATATAAGGGAGTGGATAAGCATCCCTCTCTGTTACCTTGTTAAGCTTCCTGTAGTCTACACAAAACCTATACGTGTTGTCCTTCTTCCTAATCATAACGATTGGAGAGGCCCACGGACTACTAGACTTTTCTATTATGCCATCCTTTAGCATTTCATCTAATTCCCTATCAATATGTTTTTGGACGGCCGGAGATACCGGATAGTATCGTTGCTTTATTGGCTCTGCACTTGTCTTAATTTTGTGCTCCACTAAGTGTGTGCACCCTAAGCCTTCAGGCATGCTCCTAAAAACTCTTTCCACAAGTGCCCTTAACTGTTGTTTCTGTGTCTCGTCTATTTCCGATGAATCCCGAGAATCGGATAACGAAGCCAACATGCTTTAACTCGAAAAATTCCACTCGCCTGATCTAAGATCCGGGACAATTCCCGATAGAGCCCAAAAATCTGCTCCTAATATCAAGACGTGAGGAAGACTAGGAATAACGAGACACTCTAACAAAACTGTATTTTCCTCAACTGTTATAGGCAAAGAGACTACCCCTTCTACCTTTACTCCTGCACCATCCGCTAACATTACCCTATCTATTTGACCTTTGCCTAATTCTATCCCTAACTCTTGAAGGATTCTCCAACCCTCCTTGCATACTATCGAGCGTGAAGCGCCCGAATCCAAAAGCCCTACTAAATTTATTCCATAAACCCTAACACCAAGATACGGTCGCCTATCGCTACCATTTGCCTCCAATGCGAAACCCAATTCAACCTCGTTGTAACAACCCGACTGGTTACCCGCAGGTGACCCAGAATGAATCAACGACGCTCCCGTCCTGCGGACCCGAGAGTGCGTCGTGCGTTTCCCGAACATGCCGAACAATCCCTTCGTGAAACGCCTAACTTCCCACAACCAAAACAACGCCTAGGAGCGGAACAAGTGTTTGCGAAATGGCCTTCCCTGTTGCAGTTATAGCACCTAATTTGTCGCCGGGGTTGGTTGTTCTGACTAACAACCGAAACCCGGGGTTCTTCAACACCTACATACGCGAGATCGGGCTCCAACAGATTCCGACCTCGATTGCTTGGTGGTGGAGCGAAAGTCTCAACGTTGGCGCGTACTGCTTCCAACTTTCGTCCTAATTCCACCAAGTCGCTGACACACTTGGGCTCCTCTAACCCAAGCTGTGTCTGATAAAATGGTGCCAGGTTCTTCTGCAGGATCGACAGCTTTCTGCGCTCCGAAAGGGGCTCTGAAAGTCTGCCGAACATATTCTGCATTGTCGCCACATACACCCCGATGGACTCATCTTTGCCTTGAGTCCGTCGCCTAATCTCATCGATCAACAAATCATCATAATTATGTGGCAAGAACTCCAACTTCAATTCCTTGACTAGTTCTTGCCACGTGCCTATAGTAGACCTCATCGCCCTAAACCAAAGAAGTGCCTTCCCCACAAACAAATCGACCGCTGACCTAAACAACTGAGCCTCCGACACCCCTCTTGCCTGGCGGAGCTCCTCGACCCTCTCTAAGAATGCGTTTACTGATGAGCCACAGCGCTCACCAGTAAACTTCACATCCCATTTCTCGATCCGCTCAGTGGATCGTTCAACCACTTGAAAATTCGCTGCCTCTGTGCGTACTTCTGGGCTGGGCTCGCCTGTCGCCACCCTTCCGCCTGAAGTGGGTATAGGGGACAGCAGTCGAGGCACCACCTTTGAAGTGCTCGATTTTTCCTTTTCAGGAACTTCGCGTTCTTCGCTTTCCTCCTCCGGTAAGCTACTCAGCAAGATCAATAACTCATTCCTGAGTTCCTTGATCTCCGTAACTTCCTCTTCAGATTCTGCCTGAACCCTACCTAATCGCCCTAACGCCCAGTCGACCTTCGTCAGAATCTTCAAGTACTCCGACGACTTCGGATTACTTGGAGGATTCTTTAGAAGGGTTTTCAGCTCTACAATCTTTGCCTTGACGGCATCTACATCCTCCTCAAAAGAAAAAGGGTACTCGATCCCAATATTTAAAGAGCCCCTGCGTGAAAGAGCTCGAGCTGACCTCAATGACTTCCTCATCTCGTCAACGCTCTTCACCGGAAGCCCTCGGACCTGCATTTCATATGCCAACTCATCCTGAGATAACCGATTAATCTCCATAATGAATCACGCAACTAAACCAAAATGCCAAAGCCAAACTTATACAGTACAACCTAACAGAATCGCGAACGAAAACCCAGGGTAGGAAAAGACACCGTACCAAAACACAAGAAACTGAATCGCCAGTACAAAGAAGCGAATTATTTTCGATTTTGAAAAATTTCCACTATCAAAAAAAATAACACACCCCAGAAATATAAAAAAAATAAAACAACCCCAATGAACTATGAAATTTCAAAAGGAATATCACAAAATTTAAAAAGAATTACGTTAAATGTGCCCACACCTTTTGGACACACTGTACGCCAAATCAAAGAACCCCGTTTGTGATGGGTACCGCAAAAGAAAAAACAAACACTTCACCCAAGAAAGGAAAAAAAACACTACGTATGTATATAATCGAAACCCGTACGAAAATACCGAATGTACAATATGTGTATGTAAGCAGATATATATACATATAAATTTAAACCCAAAATTCCAAATCAAGTCAAAATAAACAAAAGAAATGTACCTACTTGACAAACGGCGAACTTCCTACCGTTCAGTTGTACTCAATTGTCCCGGTCTCCTATTGCTCCACCTGATCCACCTGACCAGCGAAACCCGACTCCAGAATGCAAGCACTCCAACCTCCAAAATCCAGAAACTCCAAGACAAATCCAACGACGATAATCCAATGATAATTCAGCTGAATTATATGAATAATACTTCCTAAAGCACAGCAAAAGTAAAATGCACCGAAAAAAAAAGGAACAACACTTCCCTGAACACAACGCAAAAACAACAGCACAAATTCCCACAAATATTTTATATTTGTATATTTGTTTTTTTTTTTTTTTTTATTGCCCCACGTTGGGTGCCAATTTGTCGCACGTAATTCTTCCCGAATTATTTAAAAAAGGAAAAAAAAAAAAAACACACAAGGCGAAAGCCGGCCGCGCACGCGAAAGGGGTGAAAATCGAGAGTGACAGATAGCCACAGATAATAATAAGAGGATCGGGAAAGTGCAACAAAAGCAGCCTGCGGGATGCTGCTCTCCCGGTTACTCAGCTGGGGTGGGTTCACTGGAGTCAGCGAAATCGGGTGTTTACACGCGATATGGAAATGGGCGCCACCAGATCTTTGAAAGGGATCTAGAAACCTTGGGAAAATTAATGGGGTGGGAATCCTGAAATTGTGCCAACAAAAAAAAGAAAAAAAGAAACAACGTACGTGCGTTACAAATGCTCTATAATTCAGAGCACGGCCAATTTATTTAATTAAGAAAAGTTTTTCCACGAGAAGAAAATGATGAAAGGTAAAAAAAACAAGGGTTGTATTTAACCGTATTTAAAAAAGAACAACGGTTGTATCCAACCGTTTTTACGAATGTAAAGCCGTTGGGGTGGCCCGCTATCACCGGTCCCGAAACTTGAACGTTAAACCGGAATTAGGTCGCGTGTCCCGCTTTCACCGGGAAATTTACGGTATGAGACCCTACCGGGATTTATGACACACAAAATCCTACACTAACCGGAACAAAGAATGCAAAAAAAAAAATGTAACTTATCTGGCTTTTTGGAGTGGTTAATCTGCTCCTTACTCCTCGTCTCCAGGATGTTTCCCCTCAAAATCCTCTTCCTTCCTGTTCCTTCCTCCTTATCTCCTCCTGTTACTCCTGCTCTTCCTTTTCGCTCTTGTATTTTTCCTTGGTCCCTTCTGGACCTTTCCGCTTGACGATAACTCGGAACCGAACTTGTTCACTAACTCACAAAAAAACTCCTCAAACACTCTAGCGCTCTTCCGCTCACTTTCGTGGTCAACCAAGAAGTGCTGAACTCGCCTCAGCACTTTGCCTAACCGACCGAGAGCCTCTCTCTGAAAATTGGCCTACCGCTTATTCAGCCATTACCAGTTCAAGGACGGCTTTATGTGCAGTACTCCGCTCTTTTGCTGAAGCATGCAACCGTTCCTTGAACGCCGCTATCTAGCAGCTCTTTCCATTTTTCCAATGGCTCTCTCTCTGAAATCGCCTCCAACTGGCAGTTCAGAGGGTCGGGTTACGCATTCCCAAGGTTCGCTCTTTACCTTGGTGCCACGTTCACAGCAAGCGCTAGTAACTGAGGGGCTAGTGAACGCAAAATTAAAGATTCGAAAAAAATATCGTGAAAAATACAAAGGCGAAGAAATATGAGACGAAGGAGGAAATTTGTCAAACAACGCTTGGCGTTGGACCTAGCAAGAAGAAAAGAGGTTATTGAAAATGTAAATGTGTCAAACAACGCCTTGCGTTGGACACTCCTGAGGAGGAAGAAGCCTGAGTACCCACTCGTATTCCTATTATTTTATTCAGTCCGCGAAAGCTAGCTATCCCGGTGGGATCTCACGCAGATTTGGGGAAAAGGGACTAGCCGATGACGTGCCACCCCGTACAAATGATAAAATATAAACGTCGGGCTCTCGGCCATTGATGAGTTTATGAATTTGGACTGAACCTCCTTCAGTCCGTTGACCGCCGCTCATGCTCGTACAAGTTGTGTTGAATGTTTGCGATGTTTGGGTAAATGTGTGATGTATCTTGTTGTGTACTCGTCCTTTATGTGTGGGCTCGCCCTGGTGGTGTGGGCAAGATATTAGGGCAGTCCACCCTCTTCTTCATCGCCGCTCGTCTCACTCGTCGCTCACTTAATTCACATCGTTGGCGGACGGTCCATCCGCATCAGAGGGTTGCCAACCGACCGTTGGGCTCTGTTTCCCGGAGTACCTGCTTTTGTTGCCCCCTTGAAGCGTGTGGAGAGGTATAAGCACTGAATGGTGGAACCATCCAGGAACGCTTAACGAGACCACTGCTCCAAGAAGACAACGGAATAAAATTGGAAGGCCAAAAATGGTGGACGGGTGAGAATTGGTAGGATGGAGGGGACAAAGGATCTCGTGCGAAATTTGCACGTAACAACGTCAAAAACCACTGATATCCCTATCCTGAGGAGAGATACTTCGAAGCAAGACTCTCCATCATTATATACTACGAGATCTGGAAGAAGAGTCAGGCTCAGAATACCTACGTAAATTAAGCTGAATTTCTTTTTCAAAAAAAATTATGTGCTCTAATTTTTTTTTTAAAAAAAAACTTTGTTAATTACGGGGGAGTAATGTGGCGACCTCTAAAAGTTCAATTCAAAATTTATATTATTTTTATTCTTAATGTACCTTATGCTTTTCGTTAACTTTTTGTTAATCATATAGTTGTCTCAGGTAATACATATTAACTTAATTTTCCCGTCATGAAGTTCCGTACAAAATGTCGACGAAAATAAATTTTTTCTTCTTTTCTCTCGAGCTCGCCACATGACTTAAACTGTAACCTATATTGTAAGTTTCCTTTCTTTCAATTCAACTTTTCTCCACCTTCTACAAGGTTTTCAAATATATTTATTTCATTACTGTTTTGATCGATTCTGCTTAAGAAATCGGCTATCTTGTTTTCCTTGCCCTTAATGTAATCTATCTTCCCATCAAATTCAGTCAATTGTATCAGCCATCGTTGGAGTCTTGGGTTGATATTTTAACCAATATTTTTGGCTTGCAACCATTTAATAGGTTGGTGATCCGTTTGCAGGTCAAATTCCTTGCCAACTAAATAAGGTCGGAAATATTTCACACCCCAGACGATAGCAAGTAACTCTTTCCCGATCGAGGAATAATTTTTCTCATGATCGTTGAGAGTTCTTGAAGCATAAGAAACAGGATGACCATCTTCTGTTAAAACGGCTGCTAAGGCAAAGTTGCTTGCGTCTGTTACAAGCTTAAATCTCCTATTGAAGCCTGGATATTTAAGGATGGGATAATCTGTTATGATAGGCTTTAATTTTTCAAATGAGGTAATATAGTTGGGATCATGGGCATTAACTTTTGTGGAAGTGGAAACGCGATTTTAGCATAGTTTTTAATAAACTTTCTCTAGAATCCGGTAACACCCAGAAATTACTTAATCTGTTTTTGTTGTAGATAACCTTAAGTTTTGTATGAATTTATTTTTTTCCGGATTTGGCTTAACTCCTTGTGGAGTGAGGATATGGCCTAAATACTCGGTTTCTTTATTGAGAAATTGACAATTATTAATTTGAATTTTAAGTCCTGCCTTTTTCAAAGTTTCAAAATTTTTTCCCAAATTGCTTATATGTTCTTCCAAAGACGTACTGAAGACTTGTTTATGAACCCCCTTAAAATTGAATTCATAAGCCTTTGGAAGGTGGAAGGAGCATTTTTTAGCCCGAATGGCATCCTAACATATTCGAAGTGACCGAAGGGTATCGAGAAAGCTGTTTTTTTCCTGTCTTCGGGCTTAACTAAGATTTGATGAAATAATTTAGCTAATATTATTTCAATTTATCTAATATTCCTTCAATATTAGGAATTGGAAATTTGTCGCTCACAGTCACTTCATTTAGCTTCCTGTAGTCGATAACGATTCTCCACTTACGTTGTTCAGAGTTGTCATTCCTTTTTGGGACTATCCAAAGAGGACTATTGTCCTCTTTATATTATATTGAGAGTTGCTCTCGACTATTATGGTTAGGTTAGGTTGGCTGTCCACACGAGAGTGCAGACACACACAGACCAGTGAAGGTCCTTTGTGATACCATGGATCAAACCATTAGGCCACTCAGGCGCTAACAAAACCAACCGGAGCTTTTGACAAAGCGATGGATGCTCATGACGTCCAAGGACGCCAGATGGCAGAGGTCGTCAGGGAAGGGGGACCCTAGATGGAGCATTCTTTTATGCGACAGGGCTGGACATGTGCATAGGAGTTAAAGGATGGTTTCCTCCTCCTCCTCGTCCCTACAGCTTCTGCAGAAGTCGTTGGAGAAGAGACCAAGTCTTTTGGCGTGTTGGCCTATAAGACAGTGTCCAGTGAGAACACCGACAACGCAGCTGATTTGTGTACGCTTTAACTTGATCAGATCGGCACTACGTTTTTGATCCAGCTTAGGCCAGATCTGTCTCGAAATGTGGCACGTTGAGCCGTTTACCCATCTGAGGTTGGTTGTGCTAATAACGTTCAGCTTTAGTAGATACTTACATGTAGCGAAGGGCATACCCAGGGCTTGCCTTTCAGGGAAAATCCTTAGAGTGATACCCTGTCTGGCAAGGTCGTCAGCCCTGCAGTTTCCTGGAATGTCCCTGTGGCCCGGCACCCAGCATAGGTGAATGTTGAACTGCTCTGTCATCTCCATAAGAGATAGACGACAGTTTAAGGCAGCCTTTGAAGTGAAGGAGAACGATTCCAGGGACTTGCTTGCCGCTTGGCTGTCAGTGAAAATGCTAATATCCCTGACAGATAATACATTGCATTTCAGCCAGGACAGGGCTTCCTTAATCGCCATGATTTCCGCCTGGAAAACGCTACAATGATCAGGGAGGCGGAAGGAGATGCTCGGATTGAGCTGTTCGGAGAAAACACCACAACCCACCCCACCCCCGCCTCAGATCCACCTGTAAAGGAGTAAACCGAATTACCATCGACAGGGGGGGAAGTGTCCCATACATCCCGGTTAGGGATGCTCGTACGGAAGTTACGGTCAAATCTCAGTTTCGGCGGGGTGTAGTCCATGTTTTCGTGTTTGAAGTTGAGAAGATCAAGGATCGAGGAGTGGCCAAAGCGATGGCTAGACCACTGAGAGGAGGCTTTCAGGCACATGGCCGCACAGGCAGCCTTCTGTTTGCCGAAAATATCTAAGGGTAGCAGGTTGAACAAAATGTCCAGTGCCACGGAAGGAGTAGTCCTCAGTGCACCACTGATGCAGATGCATGCAGATCTTTGCACCTTAGGCTAATATATAGGAAAACTGTCATAGAGAGAAGACGTATAAGTGGACGCTCTGTGTTCAAATTAAGTTTAAAAATATATATTGGATTCTATAGCTACAGACTGTTCAATATATAACTAGTGATATATTCCTTTTTCTGTAACATTGTCTGCATTGTACTATTATAATGCAGGAATGTACGAAATGCAAAAACAGTATTCGAGGAGAGTCTGGTGTTCAGTGTGCGGGTGTTTGCGGGAAAATCTACCACCTTTCTTGCAGCGGTCTAGATCGCTACAGTAGTGGGATCCTTGACTCTAATAAAATGATTAGATTTATGTGTGATGACTGTGTCTTGTACATACATAATGTTGATATGGTGCTAAAAAGTGTTGAAGATAGTGTGCAACGAAACAATTGCTATCTAAAAGAATATAAAAGTGAGTTTGAGGAATCATTGAAGAAAAGTGAGTGTGAAATTAAAAATTTGCTAGAGGCCATTGAGTCAAGGTATACCGATAGGCTTAAAGCAATGAAAACGGCACAAGAGACTTGCGAGAGAAGTGTGAGAGAAATAAAAAAAATTTGTGAACTGAGTGAACTTTATAAAGTGCAAAATAAACAAATATGTGATGACGTGAAAAGCATTTCTAATCAAAACAAACAAGTAGTGGAATGTGTTAAAGAAATGGAAAAAGTTATCGTGAAGGAAATCAAAAGCAATGAATTAAATTCAGTACTGGCGATGAAGGAAGTGGCAACCACAACAATGCATACAAAACACACGTATGCGGACGCGATCAAAAATAAAAATAAAAGTGAAACAATAATAATCAAGCCTAGATGTAATCAAGATAACACAAAAACACAAATAGATATAAAGAATAATATAAACCCTACGACTATGTCCCTTAAAATTGACAAAATAAAAAATGCACAAAATGGTGCAGTCATAATAAAAGGAGACAAACAGTCAGTGCAAACGATTGAGAGGGAAATAAAAACAAAAATGAACTCGGAATATGACGTAAAAGTGCCCACTAAAAAGAAACCACAAATCTTAGTAGTTGGAATGAGAGAAAAATTAAGTGAAGCAGATCTAGTGCACTCAATCCAATGTCAAAATCAACTGAGTGAATTTAATATTAAATGTGTGCATTTGTTTATGTCAAAAAAGTCAAAGTGTTATAATGCCATCATCGAAGTAGACAGTGTTGCCAATGCAAAAATTATGGAGTGTGGAAAACTAAATGTTGGATGGGATAAATGTAGTGCTTACCAAAACCTTAGTGTTTATAGATGTTTTAATTGCTGTGGATATAACCACTTAGCTATAAATTGCAAAAACGGGAAAATATGTGTAAAATGTTCAGGAAGTCATGATGTCAAAGAGTGTAATAGTGAAGATGTAAAATGTGTTAACTGTGACAAAGCTAAGAAAAACTTCAATATGGAGCTTGATACAAGCCATACTGCAAATGACCCAAAATGTCCAGTTTTCTTAAGAAAGCTGAAAGTTGCGGAAGACCGTGTAGATTACTAGCAACTAAATGCTCTTAGATGCATATATCTTAATGTGCAAGGCTTGTGGAATAACTTTAGTGAAATTCAGTGCCTGGTAAAAAATGAAGATCTCGATATTCTTTCTGTATCTGAAACACATGTTACACCAAAGTATGATCTTAACCTGATACAATTGGACGGTTACTACTTATTAAACTGTGTGAGTGATTCTAGTCATACCGGGGGAGTTGCAATATATGTAAAAGTTGGAATTAAATGTTCGGTCGTAAAGAAAATTATAATAAGTATGAGGTTCTGGTGCCTAATAGTTAAAGTGCAATATAATAATAGTACCTCATTCTATATGTATACATTATACAGGTCCCACCTGTTTTCAAAAAGAGAATTTTGTATTGAATTTGAAAATGTTATTAGTGTCTTGCGTGTAGTGGTTTATTTGTAATACTTGGTGACTTCAACATAAACTGGTTCGAGTATCTGGATACATACCGTCGACGCGTGGCTGAAATATTGAATGATAATAATCTTTCCATGGTTAGCTCCGAGCCGACCAGAATTACGTCTACTTCGAGAACAATGATCGACTATGTCCTGACGAACAATATTCACTCTGTAAGTGCGTGTGTTAACCAAAATTTAAATATAAGTGATCACGAATCAATAGTCGTGTTGGTCCATTGCATTAAAGATAATATAGTAAAAAAAAAACTTTTTAAGTATTGCAAATATGAAAAAAATATTTTCGCAGCAAATTTGTCACACACATCGTTATTCGCAAATTATAGTGACGATCAACCATATAGCCTTGGTAATATTAGCAACCGCTTTGCAATAGAAATCCAAAATGCGATTGACTCCATGACGGTAATAAAATACATTCCTTTCGAAAATGCGGAATGGTTCAACCATGATCTTCAACACAAAAAACTAATAAAATATAACCTGTATAGAAGAGCTGTGATATCAAATGATAATGTTGACTGGACAAATTATCACAATTTTAGAAATCTTTATAAGAGGAGCATCAGTCAAGCAAAATCAACTTTCATAAGAAATAAGATTGATTTTGCCAACACTCAAAAGGACATGTGGAGACAATTAAAAAAGTATGTACTTAACAAAAGGGATGATACTATAGTTGACGTGATATTCCAAAATGGGAAAAATATAAATCAAAGTGCAATATTATGTGAGGAATTTAACAAATTTTTTGTTCAAAGTGTAGTAGAGTTAAGCCAATCTGTGATATTTCCAGAATATGTAAATTTAATCGATGAGTGCAATATTAACTTTAAGTTTCGTGTTATAACCTTACAAGATATAATCAGTGCAATAAAAGACATAAACCAAAGAAATGACTATAACTTCCTAAATGTTAAAATGTTAAAAGATAATATAGATGTGATCGGTCCTGTTCTCTTGCGTATCATAAATGTATCGTTGACCACAGGAATTTTTCCTGAATCTTCGAAGGAATCCTTAATTGTGCCAATAAAAAAAGTGAGTGACGCAAAAACGTGCCAAGAGTATCGCCCAATAAACATGATGCCGGTTTATTAAAAGATGCTAGAAAAAATAGTACAAACCCAATTCCAAAGCCATCTCGAACAGCAAGCTATAATTTAGATTAGATTCGATTTTTATTAATGTACTTCATATTTAAACATAATTTTAACAAAAATCAATTAGCTTGGCTTTGCCGTCTGCCAGATTGGCAACAATTATATAAATACATAAAATAGCAATTAATTAAATTATAAATTTTCGTTGATTATTCCAAGACGATACTTTAGTGCGACTTTGCAGTACTGAAATAGTTTTGCTACGTTTATTTCGTTAAGAATTGTTAACACTTGTTCCGTCGCCAGAATATCACTTCCGAAAATATATCTCCTCGTTTCTTTTAATACTGGACACTTTCCAACGAAATGTATAACGTCTTCCCTCTCCGCCAAGTTACACAAGCTGCACAGTATTGGTAGGTCATCTCTGTGCGGAATATAATTAAGCTTAAGAAGCTCTCCCCGCAGCTTAAACACAGTCGATATTTCCTCAATGCTGTTTTCATCACGGAAGTAATTATTCTCCTGCAAGTTATGACCTAAACGGCTATAGGTTATTCTATGTAGCGACGCCGTCGCCTGCTCTACGTATCCTGCTCGAAGCTGCTCGTCCACACTTGCAATAATTTGGTAAAGTTGACGTTTCCAACACCTGCTGTCATCGAGGTTTAACCCAATTCCACAGCTACTAGCAAGTTCCAGCCACTCACTGTACCACCCCGTCTTGGACCGCATGGCTTGCATTGCCGCTTTTTTCGGCAATCGGGTATCTGACATCTTCAAGACCTTTAAAATGTAATCTACATGTAATTTTAGCGTTTTTATGAAGAGCGGAGATAAACCTGTTTCCAACATTATCATATAATTTGGGGTGTTAGGTGGCAGATGGAATGTTCTTTTTATATAATAACGTAGCAGTTTCTCCACATTCTCGTACTTCCTTACTCCCCAAACTTGCGCAGCATAAAATAGTATGGATTCAGAGACTGACATAAATACCTTATATTTGCTACTGTGGGCAATGTGTTTGTTGTTGAGACAATTCTTCCAAACCGTGTTGATGGCCGTTTTGGATTTGCTTAATTTTTCCTCTAGGTGTCTCCCCATATCAAGGTTTCTAGTGAAATAAACGCCAAGATACTTATATTCATTCACAACTTCTATATATTCGCCGTTGTAATGCCATTTCTCATTCCCACTGCGTTTTCCTCCACCTCTTTTAAAGATCATGATTTTCGACTTATTTAGATTAACTATCAGGTTCCACAGCTTACAATACTCATATAGTCTATTAATCATTAGTTGCAGTGATTCAGGTGAGTGCGCTAGCAGCACTATATCATCAGCAAACAGTAATGCTTTGATCAGCAGTCCTGCGTACTCAACACCTCCTGGTAGAATTTCAACCATATCCTCGATGTATAGAGCAAATAAGCTTGGACTCAAGGAACATCCCTGTCTAACACCCGACCACGTACGAAACCATGCTGACAACTCCACACCATTCCACACCGCTGCCTTAGTATCTGCATACAGGTTTTGGATAATTCGCCCAAATTTCATCGACATGCCAATCCTGTACAGCTTATAAAAAAGAGCTTTTCTTTCCACAGTGTCGAAAGCAGATTTAAAATCGACAAAGAACGCATAAAGTTTTTTACCTCTTCCAATAAAGGATTCCGCAATGCTCCTCAAGACAAAGATATGATCAATAGTGGAATATCCCGACCTGAACCCCGCTTGGTTTTCTTTAATTAGCTTATTCTCTCTTATCCATTCCGTTAGTCGACCCTGTAGAATTGTTGTAAATATTTTATAAGATGCATTTAAAAAGGAAATTCCTCTGTAATTTGCCGGATCCGCTGCACATCCCTTTTTATAAATTGGAAAAATGACTGCTTCCTTAAAACGGTTAGGAATTACTCCACTGTCAAAGATCTTATTAAATATTGTCACGAGGTTCTTATGCAATTCCTCATTGCCATATTTATAAAACTCGGAAGGTATGCCGTCAGATCCTGCAGCTTTACCATCCTTTAAAATATTAAGCGCTCCAATGACCTCTTCGTACGACATCTCCCTGTCTAGGATATTATTTTGAAAACCGGGCGTAGCGTAGTGAAAGCTTAACGTACTAGGGGACGGGTTTAAAAGTGCATTAAAATGATCAAAAAGGGCATTGGAACTTAGCTTGGGATTGATTATAAAATTACAGCCATTTAGTTTTTTTGCCGATTTCCAAAATTCTGTAGAATTTCTGCAATTTACCAAACTTCGAGCAAGCGATTCGTAATAATTATTTCGCTTTTCTTTCAATGTAACCTTGAATTCTCTATTTGCTTCCAAATACAAACTTTTCATCTCATCCTCGTTGTAATGCCGAAATAGCCTGAGCCATGCGAATGATATTTGCCTAGCCTTAAAGCAATCTTCATCAAACCACGGTTCTTTGAAATGCTTCTTCGTATATTTGGTATTCCGGTTGATGCGTATGTATAAGTCATTTATAACTCGTTCAATATTAGTGAGATTTTCATCTGGTTGCATTGGTAATTGCTCATACATTAGGGTCTTATACAAGGATTCCTTGGCGGCATTCCACACCAGTTTGGGCAAAAGGTTCATACCTTTTGCATCCTCATTTTCCACTACTCTGAGAATAAATGTGCTAACAACCGGGAGATGATCGGAATATGGCATTTGTTCCACTTCCATATCTATTATGTACGAGTTCCATTCACCTCTTATTAAACAGTAGTCGATAACGGACACGCCCTGTTTCCCAACAAATGTAAATTCGCCATTCCGATCACTGTCGCTAGTCCCATTTAGAATTCTTAGCCCAAAAGAGTCACAGAAATCCAAAAGCTTTCTCCCTCTGGCATTACATTGCTTATCCTTTGACTGCCTACTTTTTCCAGTTCCTTTATTAACTGCTCCCTCTTCATTACCTATTCTTGCGTTCATGTCGCCGATTATCAATAAATTTTGGTTATCACAGCACGTAACCGCTTCCTGCAGCTTTCCAAAATCTCTATCCCAATGGTTGCAGTTAATATACGATGGGATAATACAGAACACATTATTATCGAACACCAATTTCACGTAGACTAAATCCTCAAATCTCCTGAACTCACATTTAATTCCTCTAATATCCCGTTTGTAGCCAAAGAAACAGCCTCCGCTAGCTCTGCCTCTCTCGTGTACTCTTTCTGCTGGTATCCACTCAAATAAGTAACTTAAAAATTTTCGCTCGAAATTGCAATAATCATTTTCCGTACTAAATGTTTCGCACAGAAAGACAAATTCAAATTGGTTAATATTAAATTAATAACAGCAAGCTATAATAACTGCTCATCAATCGGGTTTTAGAGCAAATCACTCTTGTGAAACTTGTATAAACTATGTGATAAGTGACTGGAAAAACAAAGTTGACGAAAAAAATGTAATTGTCGCAGTTTTCCTAGATCTTAGGCGAGCTTTCGAGACAGTAAACCACGAAATACTCCTAGATAAATTGTTTAAATATGGTGTTAAATCGTTAGAATTAAACTGGTTCAGATCATTTATCACCGGAAGAAGTCAGCGCACTAAAGTGAATGAAAATGTGTCGTCCGCGGTGAACATCAATTTAGGCCTACCACAGGGTACAATACTCGGTGTAATATTGTTCCTTATTTATGTGAATGACATGGCAGCGACAGCTTTTTAGGGCGTCAGCTATGGCAGTGACAGCTTTTTAGGGCGTCAGCTCTGGCAGCGACAGCTTTTTAGGGCGTCAGCTATGGCAGCGACAGCTATTTAGGGCGTCAGCTCTGGCAGCGACAGCTTTTTAGGGGGTCAGCTATGGCAGCGACAGCTTGTAAGGGCGTCAGCTCTGGCAGCGACAGCTTTTTAGGGCGTCAGCTATAGCAGCGACAGCTTCTTAGGGCGTCAGCTATGGCAGCGACAGCTTGTTAGGCGTCAGCTCTGGCAGCGACAGCTTTTTAGGGCGTCAGCTATGGCAGCGATAGCTTGTTACGGCGTCAGCTCTGGCAGCGACAGCTTTTTAGGGCGTCAGCTCTGGCAGCGACAGTTTTTTAGGGCGTCAGCTATGGCAGCGGCTGCTGAAGGCAGCTACTTAGCAGCACCGGCTTAAGGCTGGTACTATGACAGCAAATGTCACAAAAATATTACTCCCAGGAGTGCGGTATAAATTCTCAAATCTGAGAATTACGGTCAAGACCGGCAATAGCTTATCCTAGAGGAGGATGAGCCCAAACTTTACGGTCGGAGCGGCTGTGGTCAGCAGCAGGTCCGATTTGATTAATGCCCAAGTCTTGAAAAAGACGGAAGAGCAGCCAAAGTATTCGGTGGATGTGTCCACTCTAGAGAGTTGCCCCACAGTACACTGGATTGGTACTAACAACAACGGCGTGAGGAACTCCGACTTCTTCCTCGGCGATGGGTTACCTTATTGCAATCCGTGTAAGCATTGAGTCTGAATTCGACGACCCAATGCAAAACCTTCCTATATTCGGCACACATCTTCGCACACCTCTCCATATATCCCCTCGCCCTTTCCCCCTTGGTTCCATGTCACACGTATACGTCAGCTCTCGATATTACCACCACACTTCCCATCACAGTGTGTCTGACAATACTCCTGACTATCCCCTCGTTCGCCATATAAATCTTCCCATATTGTACTTCGCACGCACACTGTAGCAGGCGGTGCTCCGCAACTATTCTGAGTTCTCTCTTCTTCTTATTATACCTACACCAACCTACCCCTGCTCGCATGTACACACTGGCTCTCCCCACACATGTCGATGGCCATCGTCTCGTGGCGATCGAAGCGAGATAAGAGCGATAGTGGCTGTGGGTATACTTTGTTCTGGTTCGTGTGTGTGTCGTTCAAGTGGAGGCTTGGTTTGGGATGTAAATAGAGTGGCGTGATGTTATTCTTTATTTACAGTGGGGTCCAAAAAGAAGTCAGCGGTTATGGAATTGTGAGTATGGTGTGGGATTTCGGCTCCGGCGATTGATGGGTGTGCGGGTCGGTCGGTTGAGTTTGGCCTGGGGTGTTGATGGTTGTTCGGTGTATTCACAGTGGGGTCGGTAGGTAAAACGACGGTCAGCGAGTTTCTGGTGCAGAATTCGGGTAATTGTGTGGATGTGTAGTGTTCGCGCGTCCAACGCCGGAATGATGATCGCGGGGACGGTGCAGATGAGGGGTGAAGTGTAACGCTTCGTTACAACATATATCGTCAGACTCAGCATACGCTCATCGTTAGTTCACTATCAGATAGCTACCCAGCGGACACCGCGTGGAGGTGATAATGCAATTTTGCCCACCTTTAAATGCCTATATGAGGGTGAATTAGTTGTGATCAATGGCCAAAAGTGTAAGAAGATGTTTTTTGAAGTGCTTTGCGTTTCTTATCCTTCTCAGTTCCCTCGGAAGGGAGTTCCACAAACGAGTGGCATGAACTAAGAACTGACGTTCTGATGTGAAACACGAGTACGTTGGTTGAATTAGCAGAATAGCGATTGGTCTGTATTCAGATAAATTACTATTGGCTTTTTTTGGTATGGGCACGAACTTAGCTTTTTTCCATTCGTGGGGGTAGACAGAAGTAGTTACAATAGTATTGAAAATGTGAGAAAGTAGAATATCTGGTAACGACAGTTTAATAAATTTAGGGTGTACCCCATCTAACCCAGTTGCATTTGGCTTCACTGACAACAGCGCTTCTACGGCATCAAGATCTGTAAATCTGAGAAAAGAAAAACTTCCTGAATTTCTAGTGCTACTTATAGGTTCCTCAAAGGCCAAATTTACATGAGAAGAGTTGGATGAAGGGCATGATGTAAATATTTTATTAAGTGCATTGCAATCCAAGTCATCTGGAAACTTATGCTCTTGTTTGTCAACTCCTATTTCTTGCAAGTTTTTCCAAATGTTTTTTTCTGAGGCAGATGGATCAAGTTTGTGTTCATAAAATTTTACTTTTGCTTTTCGTACCTCACAGACTACCTTATTTAGAAGTTATCGATACATATCGAATAGTCTTACCAATTTTTATCGCTTCCAACGATAATAAGCGACAACTCTATCCTCCATTAGCTTTAAAATATTGTTGGTCATCCAAGATGGGGTGTTAAACTTAACTTTTCTGGTTTTCAGAGTAACGTGTGTGTCAAAGAGCCTATTCAAAACCCCTTGAAAAAAACTGCTTGGTCGTGTAGAAGATTTCGTTTAAGTTAGAGTTTCGAAAATCTTGTAAGAGATGACCGCAGTTAATATTTTTAAAGTCTTTAAACTGATAGGTATCAGTAAGAGAGCGATTAGCGAAATCCAGAGTTATATATAATAGTTCATGTTTGGAAAAACGGGGGGCAAGAAGTTGGATATATAGGAGTATTTTGTCTAAGTCGCTCGTGAAAAACAGATCAAGCAGCGTACTAGGATTGTTGGAGTGATGGGTAGGTAAGGTCTTATTTACCGCGAAGAGATTTAGCGCCGCCATGAAGTCAGATAGGTCAGCAGACCTAGAGGCGTCGAGTAAGTTACAGTTAAAGTCACCACAGATAACAATATGGGGTCTGTAGACAGCGCCTATGAGAAGACTAGCAGTGTCATACACAACATTTATGAATAAATAATCAATAGGGCAATCAACTTCAGACTTGCACATAAATTTAAATTTTATACCAAAACGAACGTAAATTGCTACGCCACCACCCACACGAAATCATCTGTCGCACAGGTAAATCCTGTAACCATCTAAGTCATAAATGCGGTCACGAATTTGGGGAAAAAAACAAGTTTCAGACACATAAATAATATCAATTTTTGAACCTACAAACAAGTACCGAAACTCATCAATTTTAGGATATAAACTTTGTTCATTAATATGGACAATATGTAAACCAGTGTGTTGTGCGTTTAGAATTCGAGTCATATCCTGTATGGTTCCATTCCTGCCACTACCAGTGGAACCCCCTAGTCTGTCAGACCCATAAGGGTGTATCATATTTATTTAATAGTACGTTGAGAGGGAAAAGAGGAGAAGTACGAACGCAAGTAATTACATAAAAATATGGTGGACTACAATTTGAAACAATTAATTTGGCCATTTCCACTTACAAAGAAATAAATTAAAAAAGAATAGAAATACAAAAAAAAGGGAAAGTATTAAAGGTAAACGGAAATTCAAAAATAAAAAAAATAAAAATAAAATTATTTCAAAATGAACTACTTAAGTGGCAACACTTTAGTTGGCTGGTATAGATGCCATCGTGGCAGTGGCAGCACTCAAACAATCAGAGCTTTCAGCGAGAATACTTCGGGCTTCAGCGGTAAACTTAACGAACACAGATCCAAATTTAGTTTGCACGGAGGACAGCTGCTTTTGACGTTTCATACGTACAGCTTGCTGTAGTAGAGCACGGTTCTTCTTTGTCACACTCCCGTAAATGTATATTCTGCATTTTTTGTTCCCGTTTGAATCCAGGCCGACATCACTGAGCGAGAGATGTTTATGCATTTTGCGGTGGAAAGCAACTGATCGAAGAAAAGAGTTTGTCTCTTGGGATGAATTAAACTTCAGTATTATAGGTGATGGTGTGAGAGAGGCGCTGTTGTTATGTTTTGCACGGAAAATTTGTCTTAACGCTGGAGCTTTAAAATCAAGTATATGACATATGTAAGTGGTTAAACATATGCTTCAGGTTTTCCTCGGGTAATTCAGGGATACCAAACATTACGGCGTCCGCAGCAACATTTTGTCGTTCTAGGGCATCTATCTGCAGTTGCAATGATCGAAACTTTTCTTTCACATCAGGTGCATTATGAGTTTCCTCTGCTTCAATTTTACCGATGCGATCAACTATTTCAGTCACAGTATTCTTCAGACTTTCGAACTTTGCGGACCAGTTCATCTCAATTTGTAGAAGGTCGCTACGTACCTTAGACATTTCCTGTGTTATGCGGTGCAATAGAGTTTCTGTCAGTTTGTTGAAACGAAAATCAAGGCTATTTACTGCAGGAAAAAGATTGCTGGGTTCAGTTGTCTGCTTGGGTACTGGAGAGTTGTTGCGAGCTAGTGGCGTTGAAAGTGCAACTTTTGTTTGTTGTGTTTTCGATCTTGTGATCATGGTGTGAGTGTGTAAGTTTGTGGTATTGGTGGAAAAAAATGGCGAAGTAATTGCAGTAGACGATTAAAACGCAGGCTGTTTTAGACTCAGGCCGCGATTTAGCTCAATAAATGGTAATTGTAAAGATAAGCAGATCGCTTTAAAAACAAAAATCGGTTAAAACACACTTTATTCAATAATTCTGCTGAACGATTTTAAAGAGCAGCCTATTCAATGTATACAAAAAAAATACAAATATTTGGCGCAACAACTCTTTTAAAGTGCCAGGGCCTAGCTTCTCGCAACCACTCATGTTGTGTGCGTTATATTTTTCACACGAATGGAAGGGACCTACAGTTTAATGCCGAGTCCGAACGGCGATTTGAGAAACTTTTTCGTGACAACAATAATCTCGGATGTTTGTCAGACGCTCGCGAGAGGTGGGACCGTGAAAAAACTTTTTGGTATTTTCTGGGATTCGAACTTGGAACCTCATGCGTAGTGATCCGATACACTAACCACTTACGCCACGGCGCCCACAATATATACACACATTCTTAATGTCCTTGATTTGCTTTCTATGTCAAGTTCATGGACCTTCGGGTATCTGTAAATTTTCCAATAAATAGGGGTATTTGTATTAGTGACTATTTCATGCTGAATTTCGTGGGTAAATGTTAATTGATCACCCTCAGGGAAGAAAAGTTCCTTATAATCTTTTAAAAGCTGTTGCACGTTCTTTTTTTCTTCTTTATGAAGATGGTCCAAGTTTATGTAATTTATTGAGAAATAAATTGAGTCTAAGGAACATATGTATTCAGAATCGAATGGAAATCTATCATTGACAAGTCGTATCTTGTTTCCTCTAATATCTAGATATTGCTGTTCTAAATTTAATTTAACGCTTAGAGGTTCCAATATATTTTGTCCTATAATTGCGTCATAATCTCTTTGAGCTAAATCTACAACCTTCCAGGTAATAGTTCCTTCTGTATTAAATTCCTGTGGGGTAGGAGTAACTATTTTATTCACTGCTCTACCAATCCCAGTTATTGTTGAAAACAATTCTGGTTTATCCAAAGGAATTTACTGAAAATCACAAGAGATGTTTGGTCTTATAATGCTTGTCGTCGAACCGGAGTCGACTAGACATTTTATTTTTTTTTTTTTTATGGTTAGGAAAATTAATGGAAGTTTATGCTCCGAGGCTCGTTTTGAAAATGTGCCGCGGCTTCCTGAATATTGCCAATTGGCATTATCTCTATTTCGTGAAACCCTTGAGTTTTGAAAGGGGTTTCCTTGGGCTGAATATTGATTGCTAAGATTATTGTTGTTTGAATTACGTGAAACCCTTGAATTTTGGGAGGAATTTCCTTGAGTTGAATATCGATTGTTAAAATTAGTATTGTTTGAATTACGTGAAACTCTTGAATTTTGGAAAGAATTTCCTTGAGTTAAATATCTACTGTTTTGATTACCATTTGGGTTTCCGTTTTCTGCATTTCTTTGGACGTTCAAATTATGTCCAGAGTTGTAGAAATGAGGGGCATTACTCCTATCGTTATTAACTATCCTATTTGTACCTGTGGTGGTTCGCCAATTTTGATTTGCGATTTTTTGGGGTTAATTTTTCCTATGACCAATATCTACACATCTAAAACCGTCTAACAATCGTAACCATCTACTGGCACTGGGGCAGGAGTGTACGGGCCCAGGACTAGATACTCAGAATCACTGGGAATATTCCCCCAGTATATTTCAAGCAGAAGTTCACGCAATCGAAAGATGCGCGCAATTCAACTTAGACGCGACTATCTATCAGACAGCCAAGCCGCTATTAAAGCACTGACCTCGAATGAGATCAGATCCAAACTGGTATGAGAATGTCTCACCAAGATCAACAAACTGGGAGAAACAAACAAAGTAACTCTCTACTGGGTACCAGGACATGTAGAAGTAGAGGGGAACGAAGCAGCTGATGAACTAGCTAGAAACGGATCAGACACGCCGTTCCTTGAACCAGAACCCTTCTGTGGGATAGGACCCCACAAAATAAGGGAAGACTTAAGGAAAAAAGAAGAGAACAAATGGGCCAAACATTGGGACGATATCCCCCAAATAAGACAGGCAAAGGAACTTCTGGGGAAATACAACCAGAAAAGAAGCAGAGCCTGCCTAAGAGTTAGTAAGAATCGGCTTCGCATCTTGGCGGGCATGTTAACAGGTCACTGCAGACTTAAGGAGCACCTTAGGAAATTGGGTATAGAGGGAGACGGACACTGCAGATTCTGCAGGGACTTCGCAGAAACACCAGCGCACCTTCTTATGGAATGCGAAGCACTGATCCACAAAAGAAGGAATCACCTTGGTGTCTACCTTCTATCAGAAACAGATTTACCTTCGCTGGATCCACTGAAAATACACCGGTTTGCTGCAGCAGCTTGACTGCAGGAAGTGCTCTAGACCGAGTATATCATCGGCTAGAACCTTAGTAAGGGGGGCACAATGGATCTTTTATAGGTCGCAGTGCACTTGCACCTCCTATCATCGAATTCGTACATTTCGTTTAATTGGTAACTTATGTTTCTAAACTCAGAAAATAATTCATTAAGATTACTGACCTTAACATACGGCAATAGTTGAAGAGTGCATAACTTCTGTGGGGCTGGAAATGTTGTCGCAGTTTCGTGGCTTCACTGCTCCAATTAATATTATCCCCTAGTTGCCGAATGCACTTTCCTGCTTCTCCCTGGATTTTTCCTGCTTCTCCCTGCATTCCGAAGTATTTTAGTTGATGATCAGCTTTGCACAGTGAAGATGTCGTTTCTACAGACTTAATTAATGACTTTAAGGGATACTCGTCCTTTCCCTTAAATGGCTTCAAATGTCTGAATTGTGTCAAGACACTTTCGGGACTTAATTGGAGTACATGTCGTTGATCTGGTTCTGGGGGTTGTTGCTGTTGACCTTGAGCTTGTTGATCTTGGGCGTGTTGTTGGAATTGTTGTTATTGTTGGAGTTGCAGTCGATATTGGTCCAACTGTTGCTCCTGCTGCAAAATAATATTTCGCAGCTGGATTACTTCGTTTCTTAGTTTCTCATTTCTATCACACTAAGATATCGGTTACGATCAAAAATTTTGTTTAATTTTTTACGCATACAAAACTATTTAACTTTCACTGTATGGTACACACTCTCTCACTATTTTTATTCTTCTTTTTTATTTGATATAATTATTTTTCTTTGCAGTGGTGGAACGGTGGAGGTGTTGAAAAACAAAATTATTTTAAAATAAAAAAACTTTAACTGTTCGAGTCCGCGCGGTCGGACACTTATTTATTCCGGAAGTTCGACGAAATAAAACACTCATCTTTTTTTTTTTTAATATAATTTGCGCGCACAAAGGGTTATGAATACCTTTAACATGTTTACACACAGTGCGGGCGTTGGAAAGGATGGATAGAGAGAGAGAGAGAGAGAAAGATTTTTGGTGTAGTGGTTCTTGAAGCTCAGTTGTTTATACTTCAGCTATTTTCCGGGGGTGGCGTCCAGATAACTGGGGAGATTTTTTGTTATTATTGTCATTGCTTCTGATTCACAGTACTTTTTTTCCCGATAATCGATGTCAAGGGCAAATCAACAGCGCAACAGAGCCAACAATTTTTCCAGGCACATGACCAAGCTACTGCCAGTGTTATGCCTTCGCAGTAGCGTTCACAGAAGCTTTTGCAAATCATCGAACTGACTTTATATATTTCAAGTCTCTTCGGAGCCTAAAAAAATGTATTATTTATTATTATGTGGTATTACAATTTACATATGTCGACTCTTTGGAGTGACGATCTGAACTTAACAACAAAAATATTCTTACCTAGAACCCATTCACAACTAAGAAGTTGTTGCGTCATCATGAATTTCCACCTTCGCTTCTCGCGGTGAAACCGAACCGACATATGAGTACTTTTGCTTGATCAGCTCGAAGTCTTTGCAATTGGATTCTGCCAAAGCATTCGAGCTGATGTCTGGAGCATTTCCGCTGCAGACAAGCATGTCAGCATTTTGATGTGGAAGACTATGGGAATTTATAAATAACGTAACTCGCGCGATCGAGAAATTTAGTTTGTTATATAATTTTATTATTATTTTTTTTTTATTGATTTATTTATTCTATTTTTTTTTCGAGGAGTGAGTGGAGGCAAATGGTTTATTGTTTATTTTCTTTTATTTTTTTGTAATTAGATTAGATTAGGGTTTGGCTGAGTTAGGTTTCGGAAGGAACTGCGGATTCGGAATCCCGTGCACACAGGACGCCAGACAACATGACACGGGACTCTCCGGGCCAGCGAAGGAGAGTTTAAGGGGGCATTCATACAGCTACAATTTGGTCAATGTCTTCTGGATCTGTTACAGCTGTCGACTTCAGTATAGGCATGATGATGTATTTCCATTCGGTGAACCATGAACATGAAAATTTAAAAAAAAGGAAAGGAAAGGAAAATTTAAAGGAAAGGGGTGTGGCAATATTTATTTTATAAGTGTGTGTTTATATGTGAACATTGAAGCTCATTCATTTGCCATAGGAAGAAGGCAAGGTTTAGCTATGGGACGGGTCAATGTCGTGATTGCTGTATTGATTGATACAACGCGTACCTTTCCGCCTCTTCCTGGATGTGTTGTCTCAATTCGACCTAGTTTCCATAACGTTGCTCATCAGGAAGAAGCACCAGATCCCCTACCTCGAGCTGCAGATTTGACGTCAACCATTTCGTGCGCTGTTGAAGACGAACGACATATTCTAACTTCAATTTTTTCCAGAAGTCCTGCTGGAATTTTTGCAACAACTGCCATCTATCTAAATAGTTGGATTTAAGGTCTGAAAAATCTTTTTCGGGTACGGTGTTAATAGACGCGCCAATTAGAAAATGACTTGGAGTCAGTACTGCGACATCTTCGGTGACCGGACAAAGTAGTCATGAATTCAAACAAGCCCCCACTTGTGTTAAGAAAGTCGCATATTCTTCGAAAATCAGGGTGTAATGGCCGATGATTCTCTTCAAATGGTTTTTCATCGACTTAACGCCTGCCTCCCAAAGTTCACCGAAATGCAGGGCAGCCGGAGGGTTGAAATGCCAAGTAGTTCCATTTCCCTGAAGTTGGGTCGCGATGTGCTCTGCCCATTGTTTGGCATGATGTGACCGCTCCTGTTCCATGATCCTGGCTGCTCCTTGGAAATTAGTTCCGCAATCACTATAGAGATTTGTGGAAATCCCTCGACGGGCAGTAAATCGCTTAAAGGCTGCAAGAAATGCAGCTGCACTGTAGTCGCTTACAAGCTCTATATGAACCGCCTTTGTGCAAAAGCAAATAAAAATCGCGATGTACGCTTTGGTGATCTTGTTGCACCCGCCTTTCCACGCTTTTAGCTATACTGGGCCAGTGGAATGGACGAGCTTGGTTAACTCTTAGCGCAGGCAAGTCTCCCATCTTTTGCTGCATTTGAGTTGCTTTATGCCTGTAGCATTTAAGGCAATGGTCAATACAGGTCTTGACATTTGCTTTTAAATTGAAAATCCAATATTCACTTCGTAGAGTTGCCATCATTAGCTGCTGGTCACCATGAAGTGTTTTCATATGACTGTGGTGAATTATTAGTTTTGTAACCACATTACAAAGAATAACAGGATGATGATGGGAATATGACAGATTCGCATTTTCTAATCGACCTCCAACCCGAATTATCCCCTCTTCGTCGATGATAGGCGAGAGTCTTGCCAATTTACTGCGCTTGGAGACAATATCTTTATTAGATACCCTTTTGATATCTTCGGCGAAGAATTTTCTCTGGACGATAGCTATGAGCCTCATTCGAGTTGATGAGATTTTTTCCACTTCCAACGGTCCAGTACAAGGCGCAGATTTCTTCAATATGAAGTTTTTAATAAACCGAATGCAATAAGCAGTGACTCTTACCAGTCGCTGTAAAGTAGAAAATCTATTTAAAATTTAATTTTTTTCGAATGCGGTAAAATGAACGCAGACGTGAAAAATGTTTTTCATTGAATAAGTTGCTTCGATAAAGTTATTATTTGTCTTCGAACTTTCTGAAGGTTTCTTTTCCAACTCTGTTATCGGTATAGTAGTCGATGGATAGGTACTCTCATCGAATGTTTGTAAAAAGCTGGGTCCATGCAACCATTGTTGATGGTCGAGTAGATCTCTTGGTGAGATTCCTCTAGAAGCTGCGTCCGCTGGATTGTCTTTGAACGCGATATAGTTCCAGCGGTTGGGATCTGTGAGCTCTTGAATCTCGGCGACTCTATTGGGCACAAACGTAGTTCGCGTGTACGGAGCTGATTTTATCCATGCAAGTGTTATTTTCGAATCGCACCAAGCATATATTTTTGCGGCTTTGAGATCCATTGTTTCTACAGTGTGCACCAACAATTGCGCCAGCAGTAGAGCTCCACATAACTCCAACCGCGCTAATGATTTCTTTTTCAGCGGTGCAACCCTGGTTTTAGAAAGAATCAAATTTATGAAAGAGTCTTCGTTAACGACACGAACATAGACTGCTGCAGCGTAGGCCGTTTCAGAGGCATCGCAGAAGCCGTGGATTTCGAGACGTGAACAGTGAGTTATGCTCAACCATCGGGGAATTTCGAGTGCGTTAATAGCATTAAGTTCGGCCTTGAGTTGCTGTATTGATTGATACAACGCGTACCTTTCCGCCTCTTCCTGGATGTGTTGTCTCAATTCGACCTAGTTTCCATAACGTTGCTCATCAGGAAGAAGCACCAGATCCCCTACCTCGAGCTGCAGATTTGACGTCAACCATTTCGTGCGCTGTTGAAGACGAACGACATATTCTAACTTCAATTTTTTCCAGAAGTCCTGCTGGAATTTCTGCAACAACTGCCATCTATCTAAATAGTTGGATTTAAGGTCTGAAAAATCTTTTTCGGGTACGGTGTTAATAGACGCGCCAATTAGAAAATGACTTGGAGTCAGTACTGCGACATCTTCGGTGACCGGACAAAGTAGTCATGAATTCAAACAAGCCCCCACTTGTGTTAAGAAAGTCGCATATTCTTCGAAAATCAGGGTGTAATGGCCGATGATTCTCTTCAAATGGTTTTTCATCGACTTAACGCCTGCCTCCCAAAGTTCACCGAAATGCAGGGCAGCCGGAGGGTTGAAATGCCAAGTAGTTCCATTTCCCTGAAGTTGGGTCGCGATGTGCTCTGCCCATTGTTTGGCATGATGTGACCGCTCCTGTTCCATGATCCTGGCTGCTCCTTGGAAATTAGTTCCGCAATCACTATAGAGATTTGTGGAAATCCCTCGACGGGCAGTAAATCGCTTAAAGGCTGCAAGAAATGCAGCTGCACTGTAGTCGCTTACAAGCTCTATATGAACCGCCTTTGTGCAAAAGCAAATAAAAATCGCGATGTACGCTTTGGTGATCTTGTTGCACCCGTCTTTCCACGCTTTTAGCTATACTGGGCCAGTGGAATGGACGAGCTTGGTTAACTCTTAGCGCAGGCAAGTCTCCCATCTTTTGCTGCATTTGAGTTGCTTTATGCCTGTAGCATTTAAGGCAATGGTCAATACAGGTCTTGACATTTGCTTTTAAATTGAAAATCCAATATTCACTTCGTAGAGCTGCCATCATTAGCTGCTGGTCACCATGAAGTGTTTTCATATGACTGTGGTGAATTATTAGTTTTGTAACCACATTACAAAGAATAACAGGATGATGATGGGAATATGACAGATTCGCATTTTCTAATCGACCTCCAACCCGAATTATCCCCTCTTCGTCGATGATAGGCGAGAGTCTTGCCAATTTACTGCGCTTGGAGACAATATCTTTATTAGATACCCTTTTGATATCTTCGGCGAAGAATTTTCTCTGGACGATAGCTATGAGCCTCATTCGAGTTGATGAGATTTTTTCCACTTCCAACGGTCCAGTACAAGGCGCAGATTTCTTCAATATGAAGTTTTTAATAAACCGAATGCAATAAGCAGTGACTCTTACCAGTCGCTGTAAAGTAGAAAATCTATTTAAAATTTAATTTTTTTCGAATGCGGTAAAATGAACGCAGACGTGAAAAATGTTTTTCATTGAATAAGTTGCTTCGATAAAGTTATTATTTGTCTTCGAACTTTCTGAAGGTTTCTTTTCCAACTCTGTTATCGGTATAGTAGTCGATGGATAGGTACTCTCATCGAATGTTTGTAAAAAGCTGGGTCCATGCAACCATTGTTGATGGTCGAGTAGATCTCTTGGTGAGATTCCTCTAGAAGCTGCGTCCGCTGGATTGTCTTTGAACGCGATATAGTTCCAGCGGTTGGGATCTGTGAGCTCTTGAATCTCGGCGACTCTATTGGGCACAAACGTAGTTCGCGTGTACGGAGCTGATTTTATCCATGCAAGTGTTATTTTCGAATCGCACCAAGCATATATTTTTGCGGCTTTGAGATCCATTGTTTCTACAGTGTGCACCAACAATTGCGCCAGCAGTAGAGCTCCACATAACTCCAACCGCGCTAATGATTTCTTTTTCAGCGGTGCAACCCTGGTTTTAGAAAGAATCAAATTTATGAAAGAGTCTTCGTTAACGACACGAACATAGACTGCTGCAGCGTAGGCCGTTTCAGAGGCATCGCAGAAGCCGTGGATTTCGAGACGTGAACAGTGAGTTATGCTCAACCATCGGGGAATTTCGAGTGCGTTAATAGCATTAAGTTCGGCCTTGAGTTTATGCCAAGTCCAAATTATGGATTCTGGATGTTCGCTGTCCCAGGTTTGATGCTGTTTCCAAATTTCTTGCATAAGGATTTTGCTGGTTATCACACACGGAGAAATCCATCCCATGGGATAATACAGCCGAGCTATATCGGATAGGATTGTTCTCTTCGTAGTCCTCTTTTGATCTGGAAGATTTATTTAAATGTGAAGCTATCTCTTCGAGGATGCCATTGTATTCCGTGGGTTTTTATTGTATCTCTCTATCTTCGACTGGTACGGCTACTAACAATCTCTCGCTATTGCTTGCCCACTTTCTTAACGAAAAACCGTCACAGCTCAACATTTTTGTGAGCTGGTGTTGTATTTCCAAGGCTTCCTCTACTGAGTCTGCGCCATGAATTACGTCATCCACGTAAAAGTTGTACACTGCAATTTTTAATGCGATGGGATGATCTTCTGGTTCATCTAAAGCTTATTGTTGGAGGGTGCGAATTGCAAGATATGGCACCGAGGTAGTGCCAAAGGTGACCGTGTTAAGGCGGAACGCTTCGACTTCTTCTTCATCCTTTTTGTTGATACATTTTATTAATATCCGCTACAAATGCTACTTTATGTTTTCTGAAACGAGCGACATGATCTATGATATCATCTTGCAACCGCGGGCCTACTAACAAATGACCATTTAGAGAGGTTCCGTCTGAAGTTTTACATGACGCGTCGAAAACAATACGGAGTTTGGTTGTAGAACTTCATTCTTTTATTACAGCGTGGTGTGGAACGAGGTAGTGAGAATTAGCTAAAGACTTGAGGTTTATTTCTATCATATGCCCTTGCTCCTTGTATTCTTCAAACACCCTTTTGTATTGCTCACAAAATGCTGGATTGGATTTGAATTTTTTTTCCAATTGCAAGAATCTGACTAAAGCTGACCTGTCCTAATGCGGGAGGTTTTCCCTCTTTAAATGGAAGATGGACCACATATTTTCCGTCAGTTTGTCGCTGGAGCGTTCTGCAGAAGTGTATTTCGCACTCTCTGTTCTTCTGGGGATAGCATTTTCCTTCTTTCATTTTCCTCTAATTCCCCAAAAATTTGTCCGAAGAGTGCCTAAATCGGGATTTTCGTTCATGGTGTGAAATGATGTTACCGACGACTGATTGTTAAAGATGCCACCAGAGAGTACCCATCCCAGTTTAGTTCTTTGTGCCATGGGGATACCGGGTACTCCTTTTACCATTCCATCAAGAAGAATTGAGGCGTAGACATCGCTGCCAAGCAGGATATCAATTTTGCTTGGTTTATTATAAGTTGGATCCGGAAGTTCCAAGTCTTGGAGGTGACGCCATTTAGCGCATGGGAAGACCAGCGGTGAGTTTGCGTAGGACCAAAGTGTAAAGTTGCAACTTGAAAATTGCGTAGGACAAAAGCTTCAAGTTACAACTTGAAATTGTTAAAATTTGAGTGGATCACAGCGACACCTTGTGCTTTAATACACTCATCTTAGTTTCTCCGACGCCAAAAATGGAAACTGCACTTCTTTCCCTCTTAAGGTTGTGAGGGTATCTTTCTTCAAAGGCTGAGGTGGGCTCGCCGGCCCCAGGATTAACCTAAAGGAACACCCTAGACTTTGGGAAAGAGATATATTAGTTCTCGGATTAGTTTCAAAATAGTTATTTGGAACAATGCTAGTACGGTTTTTATCAATTTCTTAACAATTTTTATACTTAATAATAGCACTAATGCGCTTACAACTATCGTCGTCCTGCTGCTGGTTCTGGTACGGGCCGGGGTTATGCGACCTCTTGTCTGGCTCGGTTCGGTGCGTCGTCTCGAAGGAGTTTCAGCCCGCACTTAGGGCAGGCTTCGAAGGTCGCAGACCGCACTTAGGGCAGGCTTGCGATGACCCAGTCCGTACTTAGGGCAGGCTTGGGAGGGATCCAGTCCGCACTTAGGGCAGGCTTAGAAAGTAGCCGTCCGCACTTAGGGCAGGCGTGCTGTGACCCAGTCCGCATTTAGGGCAGGCTTAGGGGGGATCCAGTCCGCACTTAGGGCAGGCTTAGAAAGTAGCCGTCCGCACTTAGGGCAGGCGTGCTGTGACCCAGTCCGCACTTAGGGCAGGCTTAGGAGGGATCCAGTCCGCACTTAGCGCAGGCTTGGAAGTAGCTTAACAAAGGGCGGCAAATCCGCTGTGGTTAACTCGGTTTGTTTCTCTCAGAAGGGGAGAAACCTATCGGACGGGCGGGCTTTAGCTAGTAGCAGACCCGTGGGTTATTGCCCAATCACCGAGGTGAATGCAGAAAAATCGGTGGAAAGTCGTAAGACCAATTCCTGGAGAGGCTGTCAAAAGTACTCTGGATTGGTACTAGCACGCTTGAGCAGACTCTCTCGACTGACTTCCATCCACTTTCCTTTATGGAAAAATCCTACAAGACGAGAATGTGAATCATGAGCCAATGCAAAATTTTCTCCACTTTCTCGTCTGTGACCTTTGTATTTACTTTTTTTCTCATTGTGCTATACTCCCTTTCCAACGTTTCCTCTTGTTTGACTGAGGATTCGGAGAATATTCGCGGTTTCGCTACCTGCCAACAGATGGCGGCCTCCGCATTAGGTGTTTAGTGAGGTGTGCGTAGAGTGTGAATGATCGCTTCTGTGGTGGTGGATTATGTCACTTCGTTACATTCCCCTCCTTCTTCGGCAGACGAGAACCTTCTCGTCGTAAAATATTTTTCCCTCCATCAGGAATCCAAAAGTTCTTACAACTACTTAAATTATTAAATGAAATTATATATTAAAAACATATTACGACTAAAATAATAATAAAAAAAAACTAATTATGATGACGGTGACTGCAGAAATTCCGGCGGTCGGGGCTGCGACCATCGTGATCTGTGGTCCGTTGGCGACGGCGGTGTCATTGTCGGTGACGGTGAGATGAATGCTTCGATCTTAGACCATGGCGGAGGTTTTGACAGTGCCGGTTTGGCCATGGTTAATGTTGGACTTCGTGAGGGCTCGTTGTCTTGTGTCGGCAATGGCCTCAATGATCCCGGTCTAGTAATCGGGGTAAAGGGTAACGGTAGACTTACTGGTGGAAAAGGCCACAGCATTGTTTCGTCTTGCGATGTTTGTGTAACATTTCGCAATGACGGCGGCTGTATGACATCTGACGGTGACGACAAGTTGGCATCTCTCAACTCTGGCGGCACTGATGTTGACGGAACTGAAGGGTCTGGCAGTTTTGAAAACGGTGACGGTATCGTTTCTGGTAACGGTGATAACGGTGACGGCGGCAATATGACATCTGACGGTGGCGATACGTTGCAGTTTCGCAAATCTGGCGATAGTGATGTCGGGGGTAATGACGGTTCTGGCATCGGTGACGGCGGTTCTGGTAACGGTGATGACGGTGACGGCGGTGTTTTGACATCTGGTGGGTGCTCCCAGCTGGAGTTTCGCAATTCTGGCGGCATTGATGTCGACGGTAATGACGGTTCTCGTGTCGGTGCTGATAGTTCTGGCAACGGTGCTGACGGTGACGGCGGTGGTATGACATCTGACGGTGGCGACAATTTGGAGTTTGACAACTCTGACGACACTGATATCGGTACAACGGTAGGGACGGTGATGGCGGTGGTTTAACATATGGCGGGTGCGAACAATTGGAGTTTCGCAACTCTGGTGGCACTGATGTCGACGGTGATGACGGTTCTGGTAGCAGTGATGACAGTGACGGCGGTGGTATGACATCTGGTGGGTGCAGCCAATTGGAGTTTCGCAACTCGGGCGGCACTGATGTCATCGGTAATGCAGGCTCTTGTAATGACTGCGGCGTTGACGACAGTGACGATCTCAGTACGGGCGGAATCCGATGCGGTGGCTTCATTGGTCGCATTGATAGGTCACACTCTAGCAGCGGTATCGACGGTGGTGAAGATGTGCTCTTTGACCTTCTCTCGTGGTCCTCGCCGTCTCTTCATGATTTCATCCTCCAACTTGTGGATGAATCGGGCCGGGCGGTAATATCGGAGGAAGGCCTGGCGAAAATCTTCTCAAGTGTTTCAATTCTCACGGTTGATACGAAGCCACTCGAGCGCTGCTCCTCGGAAGATCTCCAGCAGGGTACGCGGTATGTATTCCATGTCGTAGCACTGCGTTAGCTCTTCGAGCCGCTCGATGAATTCGGACGCACTTCCAGACGCGTCGAATCATAGGCCCCATTTTCTGACGGTGTCCATTACTTCGGCTTTATAGCTAAAGACCCACTTATGATGCGGTGCGGCTTGCGGGGGATTCGGTGTCACGGTGCTGGCTTGTTGGATCGTCTGGTTCATCTGGACTAGCTGGTCATCCTCTGCTGCATTCTGGGGTATCGGAGTGTCCTCTTGGTCGGACATGGCTGGTTCCCCTTCAGCATCGGTCTCGGTCGGGTTTTACGGTGGTACCTCTTGTAGAGGTCCCTGCTCGGGCGCAAATTGTGAGGGTACCTTTCTTCAAAGGCTGGGGTGGGCTCACCGACCCCAGGGTTAACCTAAAGGAACACCCTAGACTTTGGGAAAGAGGTACTTTATTTCTTCGATTTGTTTCACAATAGTTATTTGGAACAATGCTAGTACGGTTTTTATCAATTTCTTAACAATTTTTATACTTAATAATAGCACTAATGCGCTTACAACTATCGTCGTCCTGCTGCTGGTTCTGGTACGGGCCGGGGTTATGCGACCTGTTGTCTGGCTCGGTTCAGTGCGTCGTCTCGAAGGAGTTTCAGCCCGCACTTAGGGCAGGCTTCGAAGGTCGCAGTCCGCACTTAGGGCAGGCTTGCGATGACCCAGTCCGTACTTAGGGCAGGCTTGGGAGGGATCCAGTCCGCACTTAGGGCAGGCTTAGAAAGTAGCCGTCCGCACTTAGGGCAGGCGTGCTGTGACCCAGTCCGCACTTAGGGCAGGCGTAGGGTGGATCCAGTCCGCACTTAGGGCAGGCTTGGAAAGTAGCCGTCCGCACTTAGGGCAGGCGTGCTGTAACCCAGTCCACACTTAAGACAGGCTTAGGAGGGATCCAGTCCGCACTTAGGACAGACTTAGAAAGTAGCCGTCCGCACTTAGCGCAGGCGTGCTGTGACCCAGTCCGCACTTAGGGCAGGCTTAGGAGGGATCCAGTCCGCACTTAGGGCAGGCTTGGAAAGTAGCCGTCCGCACTTAGGGCAGGTGTGCTGTGACCCAGTCCGCACTAAGGGCAGGCTTAGGAGGGATCCAGTCCGCACCTAGGGCAGGCCTGGAAGTAGCCGTCCGCACTTAGGGCAGGCGTGCTGTGACCCAGTCCGCACTTAGGGCAGGCTTAGGAGGGATCCAGTCCGCACTTAGGGCAGGCTTGGAAAGTAGCTTAACAAAGGGCGGCAAATCCGCTGTGGTTAACTCGGTTTGTTTCTCTCAGAAGGGGATTACCTATCGGACGGGCCGGCTTTAGCTAGTAGCAGACCCGTGGGTTATTGCCCAATCACCGAGGTGAAGGCAGAAAAATCGGTGGAAAGTCGTAAGACCAATTCCTGGAGAGGCTGTCAAAAGTACTCTGGATTGGTACTACCACGCTTGAGCAGGCCCTCTCGACTGACTTTCATCCACTTTTCTTTATGGAAAAATGCTGCAAGACGAGAATGTGAATCATGGGCCAATGCAAAATTTCCTCCACATTCTCGTCTGCGACCTTTGTATTTACTTTTTTTTCTTATTGTGCTATTCTCCCTTTCCTCCGTTTCCTCTTGTTTGACTGAGGATTCGGAGAATATTCGCGGTTTCGCTACCTGCCAACAGATGGCGGCCTCCGCATTAGGTGTTTAGTGAGGTGTGCGTAGAGTGTGGATGATCGCTTCTGTGGTGGTGGATTATGTCACTTCGTTACAAGTTTCAACATTTGTGCGGCAGACTCAGTTTGAAGGAGGCCTCCGATTCAGGATCTAGTAGGGCCCGCAGCATCAAAGGTTGGCCGTGTTTGTATAAGCCTTAACGAGCGCTGTACCCAGAAGAACAGTTTGAACTTTACTGTTATCGGCAGAATAGGCGTTGAGTACTGAGCCTGTTCTGGTGTAGGTTGATGGACCCTCAGTAGATCGTGTCTGAGGAGATTGAGCGGAAGAGAAATTTATAGGAGCAGATGACTGGACAGATACCATTGAAGTAGACTCACTTCCACGTATAGTAGGATACGTTTCATTAGTATGCAACAGCGAATGATGCTTCTGCTCACAATAGGAACAGGTAAACGTGCTTGTGCAGTTTTGCGTTTTGTGCGCATTTGAGAGACAATTAAAACATAACTTATGTCTCTTTACAATATCGTGCCGCCTTTTAGGATTGAGTGCCTTGAATTTAAAACAATTGCGGATTGAATACAACTCCAGACACATTGACCATTTATAAATCCCAGAGTTATGCAAACGTACTGTAGGCGCAGTTCTTTTAGATTTGCCGTGGGGAAGACTGGACGTTGTTTGCCCCATCATATCCAAAGTTCTTGCTCTCTTTAGCAAGAAATCTTCCAGTATGTTGTAAGTTGGATAATCTACATACGATGAAATGTGTGATTCCCAAGGACGGTATGGTAAATAAGGACATCTTCCCATGAGGTGACAGGTACTCCGAGATTTTTTAAAGACTGCCTGTCTTCCTTTGTGGCGTCGACAACTGATTTAATACCATCAGCCGATTCATGAGACAGTGTCGGTTGATTAAAAAGGAGACTAAGCTGGTTATCTTTAAAAAGCCGTAGGTTTTGATATCGTTTTACTAAAGTTGCCCAAGTTGATTCAGAATTACTATCGGTAATTGCAATATTTCTAAGTAGGCGTTCAGCTTCGCCACATAAATTCGTTTTTAAATAATGAAGTTTTTGAACATCGGAGATAGACGAATTTTTAATGACCATACTGTCAAATAAACTCCTAAATTCAGGCCAAGTTTTAAGAGAACCAGAAAAGGTTGGGATCTTAATTGGAGGAAGTTTCAATTCAACGGATGCAGCCTTTGCTCCTCCCATTGAATTATTTAGTGAACCTTGTCTTTACGGATGGATATCTGTGTGTTGTAATTGTGTTTTTAATTCAGAAGGGTACTTATAGTGTAGTTCCTTCAGTTTAAATCATCCATGTATTTAATTTTTGCATCATCACCACGAGCTGCAATAATATTTTGATGCAACCCACTAGCTTCCTCAAAAGATTGAACTAAATTTTTTAATCGCGCTTCTGTCATATAATTTTTTTACCTTATCCAAAGCTAAATATGCGTTGTAATCTTCATTCAGCTCAACAGATATGCTTTGCACAGAATCAATTAAATTTGAGACCTTGACTTTACTCATGATAACGTTTTTATTTGTTATTTGAATAATACACTACACACGATATGTTATTAGATCAACAAGGATCGATAAATTAAAATAATAAAAATTATTGAAATGCCACACACCTTTAGTTTATGCGTTGCTCCCTCGTTGTTCTTCAGCAGAACACTTGGCCAGCAGCAGTAGCAACTCGAACACCAGACAAACGTATCTCGGACACCAGCGGCAACAGGAAACCCGAGCACCAGCAGCACAGAATCGCGAGCTCCAAAAGACAGCAAAATTTAAACTTGCGGCAGCAACCGATTATGCGCACCAACAGCAAAAAGTTTCGTTTAAAACTCGCACAGAACTGTTCTTAAGCACATGTTAATATGTCTCTTTCAACTATTCGCACTAATTTCTCTAGGATTCAAACAATCTTGATCGAAGGACTATTATGTATCGCAAGGACACTAGCAACAAATGTGTAACTATTTAGGACTGATTACAAAAAAAAACGACCCGACTGAACCCTAGATATGCGCAGTGAAACTAAGTAAAAATGAAAAGACCAACTGATACTCTTTGTACTTTCTTTATTAAGCCAACTGACTTTGGTGCTGGTAACTTCAAGAGTGGTACCTTCACTCGCAGATGATAGACATGAAAGCAGCAGATTTATTGGCATTGGTGCTGTACCGTGTTCGTTGACCTCAGAGTCCCGGATCCATTCCAGGTCCATGAACTGCTACGAAGAAACCACCGTCATCGCCGCTGCAATCGGTCATTGCCCTGTTGCTGTCGTTTACCACCCACACACCCACTGCTTGCACTTACTGTGTCGGCTACTTGATGTGCGTGCAAAAGCTACCAACAACACTCGCACTGCTAGTCCTTTGACTTGTGTGCCGATCGCGATCAGTGGGAGATGGAAATGATGAAAGCATAGAATTTCTTTTGTCTATGCATTTGCTGTTGCCTTTTGCTTAGATTGTGCGATTTTCTTTTTGTAGGGGTTTCTCTTATCGCTGCTCCATTTGTCTTGATTAATTTTGGTGATTTGCTGACGGCTTTTCACCTAAGCGCATTTTGCGACGGCAAATGCAAATTTTCACTATTTGGGATGTATGGATGCATGTTGCGTTGCAATAATGATCTTCTCGCTAGGTTCCGAGCAAAGTGGTGCCCTACTGTAAGAGTCATCGCTTTTTTGCTACGATTTAAGGATATTTGCCGCAACCTGCAAGCTGAAAGGGCAACCTTCATCACGCCAGATGAGTTCTCCTGCGCTTAAAATTGGCTTTTTCGAAAAATTAAAATGGATGTGTTTCCAACTGAAGTAGCCTTCTTACACAAAAATGGAAGAGTAAACTCGTCAAGTTCCATTTTCCGTTTGTCGCCCTTTGAGGGAGCGATGCCAATCAGTTCGCAAGCGCAAGAGGCAAAGCTATCGTATGTTGCTCGCAATCCTGGTATCCTGCCAAAAAATCACCCGTTGGTCGATGTGCTTATGCAGCACCATCATGAAACTAATCTTCACATGGGGACTCAGTTTAGATCAATGTTTCGTCATCAACCGTGTTGTTACTAGGTTCCTCTATAGTGATAACGGCGTAAATTTTATTTGCGCAAAAAACCAACTGGATAGAGATGTCAGGGACATGGAGAACCAGTTACTGCCGTAATGCAACACGGCCGCTGTGGTAGTAGTAGCCGCTGTGGTACGAGCTGTCAAAAGTTGAAATATATACATAAGTAGTAGTCGGTGCACAATAGGGCGCAGCCGCTGTAGCGTGTGGTAGTGGTGTAGTACGAGGTGGTTATCTTTTAAAAAAAGCCGCGCGGCTTTATGACAGCTCACTAAAAGCCAACAACATGAATGACGCTGAAGTCGAAAAAATCAATTTCTTTCCTGTCATCCATTTTATTGAATAAACACTTCTAAATCAATGGTTAATAAGGTTTTATAACACTTTATTGGAAATAATACCGAGAGAAAAATTTCACAACTGGCTCAATGACAATTCGCGCCACTGTATTGTGGACGAGTTTAGAGAGCGTAGCGCGCAACCCATTGACAGATCATACCTGAACGGCTACCACTACCACAGCGGCTTTGCATTGTGTTCCAGCAGTTAAGCGAATACACTGCGATGTATAAAAGGCAAACTCTGGCGTTTCATACCAGCATATTCACCGTGGATGGGAGAAGCATGGGAACGCCTCATACGATCAATTAAAAATAATGTAATATTCTTGCTGGGGTTCGTTCAAATAAAACTGCCCTTTGTGTATTTCACTGTTTATTTATTGTCAACTACTAACTTTACTTCAACACAGTATTCAATCACTTTATTCTTTATTTATTTTAAATTAAACTGTCGCTACAGATTTACTTTCAATACGTTGCTTGTTTTCACCACTGGTCGTATCTCCCTCTTGTAATCGCTGTATGCACTTATAAACAACTGTGTCGACGGTGGTTGTGGTATGGGTATTTATAGTATACTAGATGTCGCCAGGGATGAATTGATGATCCTGGAATAATTGGGATATTGTGTGGAACGTAAGCTCATCAGGTGGGAATATTTACTGCTAGCAAGTTTTGGCAATAGATGTCGTTGTACGCAGTACCTTGTAGGGACTTAGATATCGCGTGGATGTCGGCGACGATCGTGTCCGCGTTGGAGGAACCAGTATGTGCCGTCGACGTACTCGCGTTGGGGTGGCTCAATATAGCGAGCGATGGGTCGCCAATTGTTGAGGTTCGTTTGTCGCGGGAACAATCCAAAGAGACGACAAATGCCACTATCAAAAATACAATTACTTTATTATAAAAAGTTCAAAGGGGAAAGACAAATGAAAATGATGATGTAGGATGATTCAACGAGTCCGTCCGATGGCGGTGAACGATGATCGAAGAATGATTGGATGACGAGATGGTTTCTCTTGAGACGAACAAAAGTCGAAATCAGTTGTGTTGAGCTGAACGAGAGTCGAAACTATTTCACAACTGCGGACGTGTGCAGTTGGCTCACAGGAATGGTTGAGTCTAGCTCCGTTTTAGCTGTTCCACATACTACGGAAACGGAGATCACGGAAGAGTTTAGTTTGGCTCGCTTCTAGAGTGTGCGCAACTCGATTGCATGCGCCACAACCTTGTAGCGGGTCGACGGCGCTCTGCTCGCCATCGCGCTATCAATAAAACTAATGCCAGTGCACAGAATAAAATTCGAAAATTAATTTATTTTTAAAATACGAAAAAAATTTATTTATTTTAAAAAAACGAAAACAAATAAAACACGACTTGCTTCGATAAGTTTCTTGAGACGACAGATTAAAAAATTTAATTTTGTTTCTACAACAAATTTCGTGGATTGCTGAGTTCTGTGAAACGCCACAGTACTCCCCCTCCAGTAATGCAGTTGCAATTACGATTGTAAGGAGCCAATGCGAGGCGGATGGCGTTTGCTGAGGTGTATGTGGGTCACGTTGGCCATGTTGAGCATGTTGGAGGCGTGCTGTGCCGCCTTGAGTCGGGTTGGCCGTGTTGAGCATGTTGGAGGCGTACTGGGCCGCGTTGAGTCGTGCTGGGCAGCGTTGGTCGTGTTGAGCGGGATCACGCTGTGCCTGGTTGACCATGCTGGGAGCGAAAGCATGCGAAATCTGGTTGGTCGTGCTGAAGCATGTGGGTTTAGTCGGGCGTGTTGGAGCGTGCTAAGCCTAGATGGACCGTACTGAGCCTCGTTGGCTGGGCTGGGAACGAAAGCGTGCTGGACCTCGTTGGCCGAGCTAAAGCGTGGGCCATGCTGGAGCTTGTTGGGCCTAGTTGGCCGTGCTGTAGCATGCTGAGCCCTGCTGAAGCGTGATCGTGCTTGCCTCCGTTGGACGGGCTGGAGCTGAAGCGCGCTGTGCCATGCTGGAGCATGTTGGGCCTAGTTGGCCGTTCTGCAGCATGTTGAGCAGCGCTGAGCCTAGTTGGCCGTGCTGGAGCGTGTTGAACCTTGTTGCCCACGCTGAAGCGGATTGAGCAATGCTGGAGCGTGTTGGGCCTAGTTGGCCGTGCTGCAGCATGTTGAGCCCTGCTAAAGCGTGAGCGTCCTCGGCCTCGTTGGCCATGCTGGCTCAACAAGCGTCGGCTCCAGCCGTGTTCCATCCAGCGGTGGTAGGTCCAGACGTGGTCGGCTCAGCGGTTGTTACCCCTGCAGGCGTCGATCCAAACGTGGTCGGCTCAGCGGTTGCTGCTCCTGCAGGCGTTGGTCTCGTCTCGGTCCGTTCATGGTCCGTTCAGTGGTTGCTGGCTCCACAAGCGTTGGTCCAGCCGTGGTTGCTGGTTCTGCTGGTGTTGGTCCGGCCGGTCGCTTCAGTGGTTGTTGGTTCCGCAGTTGTTCATCAGGCGGCTGTTAGTTCAGCGTTTGCTGGTGCATCAGTGAATCGTCCGGCTCCGCTCCGAGAATTGTGTGCACTGGCATAACGTCGGGGTCACCAAAATGTAGCGGGTCGACGGCGCTCTGCTCGCCATCGCGCTATCAATAAAACTAATGCCAGTGCACAGATTAAAATTCGAGAATTAATTTATTTTTAAAAAGCGAAAAAAAAATTAATTTATTTAAAAAAAACGAAAAGAAATAAAACACGACTTGCTTCGATAAGTTTCTTGAGACAACTCGTTAAAAATTTAATTTTGTTTCTAACACAAATTTCGTGGACTGCTGAGTTCTGTGAAACGCCACAACCTGACGATGTACTTGATACTACACTGCCCCCCTCTTAAACTTGTTCGTCCTGAACAAGATCATCTGGATTACTACCATGATAACGATGAAGACGATCCAGGTAGAGAATTTTCATCTTGCCTCTTACTCCACGCTGGATCCGGAAGACGACGTCATTGATGCGTGTGACCACTTTATAAGGGCCCTCTCAGTCTTGCTGCAGCTTAGGTGACCTCCCCTTTTGCCGGTGTAGGTTGTACAACCATACTAGGTCTCCCTCGTGGAAGCTAGACGTTGTTGCCTTTTTGTCGAACCTGGTTTTCATGCGGTCACTCGCTATCCTTATCCTCGTCCTGGTCCTCTGATGTATGTCTCGGATCCTTTCCCTGAGGTCTGCCACATAGTCCTCTTCACATTTGGGCTCATCGTTAGGGGATCCAAACTTCACGTCACTAGGTAGCCGAACTGCTCGACCAAACAAGACTTCGGATGGAGTATGTCCAGTAGTACTGTGCACTGGATTTCGGTAGGCCATCAAAAAGAGAGAAATTTGTCGATCCCAATAGCAGCGGTGGTCTTCTACGACCTTGGAGCGATGTTCGTTTAAGGTTCTGTTGAAGCGCTCTACCATCCCGTCGGATTGCGGATGAAGCGGAGTCGTCCTCGTCTTTTTAATTCCTAGTTGTTGGCATACCTCTTGGAATATCTTTGATTCGAAGTTTCGTCCCTGGTCAGAATGCAGTTCCATAGGCACGCCGAATCTGCTCACCCAGTTGTAGGCGATCTGTTCCACGATGGTCTTCGCTTCCTGGTTAGAGATGGCGATTGCTTCCGACCATTTGCTGAAGTAGTCCATGACGACTAGGATGTAACGGTTGCCATTGTCGGTTTGCGGAAATGGACCAGCGATGTCAGCGGCAGTCCGTTCAAATGGCGCACCCGCGTTGTACTGTTGCATCTTGCCTCGCGTTTTCGTTCTGGGTCCCTTGGTGGCTGCACACACGACGCATTTTCCGCACCAACTTTCTACATCGTCCCTTGCGCTGAGCCAATAGAAACATTCTCGCACCTTCTCCAGTGTCTTGTTTGCACCCAAATGACCTCCGGATACTCCATCATGCATCTCCCGTAGCACCTCGTGTACTTTTGATCGCGGCAAGACAAGTTGCATTATGAAATCTTTCCCGTCCGGCCTCTCCCATTTCCTTTTCAGTACACCATCTTGCACATGAAGGGAGTCCCACTGAGCCCAGTATGCCTTGAGACTGCGGCTCCTGTCCGAGATATCTCGTCCGTTTGGCTTTTCCATAAACTCCTTCCACGCTAATATCGGCTCGATGTCTGGGTCTTCTTTCTGAGCGTTGCGGATTTCTTCTGCACTCCAACTAGCGGTAAGCTCAGCTCTTACCCTTTGGATGGAAGAAGGTTCTTCTCTTCCTGCCGCACACAATGCTTGCAGTCGCTCTTACATGGTCGGCGGGATAAGGCATCCGCATTGGAATGAAGTCATAATCGTACATCTGCAGTCGTTCAATCCATCTTGTGACCTGGCCCTCCGGATTCTTGAACTGCAGCAGCCATTTAAGAGCCGCGTGGTCTGTGCGCAAAAGGAACTTTTGGCCGTAGAGGTATTTATGGAAGTGTTTTGTCGCCAGAAGCAGCGCCAGAAGTTCTCGCCTGGTCACGCAGTAGTTCCTTTCCGGCTTGGAGAGCACTTTGCTGAAGTATGCGACTACCTTCTCTTGGCCGTTGTGTACCTGCGAAAGAACCGCTCCGACACCGACGTTATTTGCATCTGCATCCACGAGGAACATTTCTTCGGGAACGGGATATGCTAGTGTTGGTGCTTCGCATAGTTGTTGCTTAAGGTTCTTGAAGCTTTTGTCGCACTCACCTGACCACTTGAATTGCCTTCCTTTTTCTGTCAGTTGGTGCAGGCTCTTCGCGATTCCGGCAAAGTCCTTTACGAATCGTCGGTAGTACGTGGCTAGGCCCAAAAAGCTCCTGAGTTGGTGTTTGTCTTTTGGAACTGGCCAGTTTTTCACAGCTTCCACCTTGTCTGGATCTGCTCGCACTCCTTTTGATGAGATAACGTGGCCCAGGTACTTGACTTCGGATCTGAAGAGGTCACATTTCTTTCGGTTCAGCTTCAGGTGAGCGCTTCGAAGCCGTTCTAGCACATTCTTCAGGTTGTCGCGATGTTCCTCGAATGTTTTTCCTATCACGATCACATCGTCTAGATACACCAAGCAAGTTTTTCAGGTCAATCCACGCAGGACGTGATCCATTAGGCGCTCAAAAGTTGCCGGAGCGTTGCACAATCCAAATGGCATTACTGTAAACTGCCACAGCCCATTTCCAGCAGTGAACGCAGTTTTCTCTCGGCCCTTGTGATCGATCTGTACCTGCCAGTAACCGCTCTTTAAATCAAGGCTGGAAAACCATCGAGCTCCTGAGAGTGTGTCTAATGTGTCGTCGATCCGTGGCAGAGGGTAGCTATCCTTCTTGGTGACGTCATTAAGTCTCCGATAGTCCACACAGAATCGAGTGCTGCCGTCTTTCTTCTTAACCAGTACAACAGGTGAGGCCCAAGGACTCTTAGAACTTTCGATGACCCCTTCCTTCTCCATCGTTTACACCATATCCGCAACCTCCGTCTGCTTTGCCAATGGTAGTCGTCTGGCAGGCTGGCGAATTGGTCTGGCATCCCCAGTGCCTATGCGATGTTGCACCAGATGTGTTCGGCCATACTAATCATCCTGTGAGGCAAATATATCAGCGTACTCACCGATTAGATTTTCCGCAATGGCTCGCTGATCCTGATCCAGTTCGCAGTGCTTGAGGATCATGTCCCTTACTTCGGCCAACCTGGCTGATGAAACTAGCCTCCCAGATTCCTTTTCGGTTATTGTTGAAATTGAACATATCGGCGCGCATTTACCAATAACCTCCCCTTGTTTTAGTTTGACGCTGTGGCTCTTTAAGTTCATGAGCCTTACTGGGACCAGGCTGTCCTTTGGCCCCACTTAAACTTTTCCCACGATGTAGTTCGGGGAATTCTTTCCTAAATCTGGCTCCAATAGGTAGAATCGGTGGCTCCCAGGATCACCCTCTAGTTTTGTCCAAATGATAGTCTCGGAACATGGTGGTAAGACTTTGTCCTTGCTGAGTATTGTCTTTACATGTGCTGCATTCTCGTTCCCGTACACCATTGGAATCTCTACATTCCGGTACCGCAGAACTTGTATCCCGATGTCGATTATTACGTCATGTTCTTTCATAAAGTCCACTCCGATGATGCATTCATCACATATGTCGACCACCAGAAACGCATGGGAAAAGGCCAATCCAATAGTTGTAACGTGAGGCGAACTTCTCCGTATACTTTCGCCGCTTCCCCTGTCGCAGTCTTAAGGCAGTAGCAGCTGGTGCTGTGCAGCCAAGACTTCCGGACGAGATTTCTTCTTACAATGGAAGGGAAGCCGTGGCGCCGGTGTCGATGGTAGCCACGCACTTATTTTTGCCGATGAATGCTTCCACTGTTAGACTCTTGTTGCATCGTTTGGTTTGGGAGACCTGGATGGTGGTCTTGGGGCCGTCGATTTCATTGGCCAACTTCTGCCCCGCGAAGCTGGCTCTTAGGCATTTCCCGACTGCTGGTTTCGAGGAGACTGGCCAACAGGATGGATGTTGTCCCTGTTGGATGGTTCTTCGTTGCGTCGCCTATTCGCACAATGTGGACAGTTTCCACGTCTGGGTGGATTTCTGCATTGCCGTTGTAGGTGTCCTATTTTGTTGCAGTTCCAGCAACGAATTTATCCTCCGCGGGCGTTGTTTCGGTCTTCGACGTCCATCCTCTGGCAAGAGCATTCGATGGCGGCTACTTCCCTCACACGGTGGATTCCCTGACAGGCCTGGTCTGCGCCCTCATTGTCAGAGCACACGCCAAAGCTTCGGCGAGCGTTTTCTTTCCAGCCATTCTTACCACCATTTGTAGTTTCGCATCAGCTATGGCATGGGTGAACGCTTCGGTTGCCATCTCGTTAATGATCTCCTCGCCGGCGTTTGGATAGGACAAGTGAGCCAGCCGCTCAATGTCTGCTTGTAACTGCTGGAGCGTGTCACCCTTCATCTGGGACCTTCTGCGCAACTGGACCCTATATACTTGTTGCATGTGGTTGTCCCCAAATCGCATCTCAATGGCTTTCACCAGACTATCGTAGTTGCGTTGTTTGTCCTCGGGAATAGTTTGTAGTAACTCTGCAGCTGATCCTCTAAGCGGAAGCGTGAGGGCAATGTACCTCTTTTCATCGTCCCAGTTGTTCGTCATTGGCCATGATGTCTGTCCATCGAAGACGGGAGGCTGCATCTCTTTCCTTCTCGGGCAGTCGGTTGAATACTTCCGAACTTTCTGTTTCTTCACGCATTCGAGTTCCTTTGCCAAATTCTCGAATCTTCCTTCAACAGCCTCGAATTTTGTTTCAACACTACCGAATCTTCCTTCAATGGCCGTTTTAAATGTCTTAATTTTAGCCTTAACGTTTGCAAACTTCTCATCAATTGTTCCAAATCTTATTTCCAAACTTTTATTTTGTTCATCACTCCTTTGATCGAATAGCTGATGTTCCAGAGAGTTCTTTTGTTCGTCGAGCTTAGCATCTAGAGAATTCTTTTGCTCATCGAGCTTAGCTTCTAGAGAATTCTCAAATAGTTTGTTCTGTTCATCGAGCTTGGCGTCTAGAGAATTCTTTTGTTTAGTCAAGGAATTTTCTAGCTTCTCGATTTTTTTTATTTTGAGAATTCTTTTGTTCGTCGAATTTCTCAGATAGCAATTTCATTAAAGCCGACATGTCACTCGTCGTACTTACTTGTTCTTCTTCGACGTCAAATAAAGCTGATTCAGGATCTGCACTCTCCTCTGTCACTATTTTCCGCAGCTTAATAATCAATTCCTTTTTCGTACCAATCGTAGGTTGCTCCCGCTGGCTCAGTACTTCCTTAAGTTGGGGCAATGACAAATCTTCTAGCAATTTCCGAACCATTTTTTTTATTATTTTTTTTTACTTGCACAAAAAGCAATACACAAAATTTGTTTTATTCCACTTTTCTTGCTGGGGTTCGTTCAAATAAAACTGTCTTTTGTGTATTTTACTGTTTATTTATTGTCAACTACTTACTTTACTTCAACACAGTATTCAATCACTTTATTCTTTGTTTATTTCAAATTAAACTGTCGCTACAGATTTACTTTCAATATGTCGCTTGTTTTCACTGTAGGGGTTGATGTCGCGGTTTAATTTAAGAAAAAAAACAAACGACACCACTACTACTTAGAGTACTTAATTTAACTTTTATTTAATATAAGATGAGGAAACGCAAGATCGCTTGAGTAGTTGCCGCAGATGGTGAAATCCAAAGAAACATTCCGATTCGCAATAATAGATGATCTCACAGGTTTCGGTTGAGACGAACAGAAATCGAAGTTCGTCTGCTTTCGAACAAACGAGAGTCGAAGAACATTTGCTAGGTAAGGAAGTGTACAGTTGGTTGCAGGAATGGATGAGTTCGATCCCAGTCAAGTGTTCCGCTTACTGAGGGAACGGAGATTACGGAGGAGTTTGGTTTCCATTCGCTCCTAGAGTGTGTGTACCTCGAATGCCTGCGCCACATCACCACTGGTCGAATCTCCCTCTTGTAATCGCTGTATGCACTTATAAACAACTGTGTCGACGGTGGTTGTGGTATGGGTATTTACATAAAATACAAGTTCTTCTAGAGTATACTAGAAGTCGCCTGGGTTGAATTGAGGATCCTGGAATAATTGGGATATTGTGTGGAACAATTGTGGAACGTAAGCTCATCAAGTGGGAATATTTGCTGCTAGCAGGCAATAGATGTCGTTGTACGCAGTACCTGGCGATGTACTTTATACTACAATAACATCAATTTCGTTTTAAGAGGCTCGATTCCCAGAAAAGACGAGCTGCGAAGTGTCCTTTTGAAGGCTCAAGGCCAAAAAAATCGGCGCCCTCTCACACACATTGCAGTAGACCCTGAGGACCAAAACCTCTTTCGCAAAATATGATGCTCTTTGGCGGAGCCGATAAGGATACAACAGCCCCGGGAGTTTTCTCAGAAAGGGACGCATGTTCCACACTCTTCAGCAGACAATCTCAGCACTTGATGTCTCAACTCATACGGCGGTGTTACACCGAATATTAGCCGGACATTACAAGACGGGTGAGGTGGTACAAGTTGGCAAAACCAGTAGAAGTCGATGAGGTGGTTGTTGTTATCGACCTCAATGAAGTTCGATCGCTTTGGCAGTTGGGGCGTATTACAAGGGTCTATCTAGGCCCAGATGCATAGCTGATGTTAACTACCAAATGGATCAACAAAAGAAAAAGATCGGTTGGAAGGCTTGCTGTTCTAGATTTGGAGTCCTCGCCTTAGCCTTCAGCCGGGACCCGGAGTGTCATCAAGCCGCCGATATATTCATATAAAGTGGTAACTTTGTTTCCTTAATAACCGCTGACACAATTTCGTAAAAAGTGGCAGCCACGTTTCGTTATATATAATTCTTCTTAAATAGCGTGTGCGAAGTGCTTTTGTCTCTCTTTATGAAGAGAGCTGGCACACGATAAGTTTTTCGCACACGAAAACAGGATCTTGTCGACAGAAACAGAACGTAAAACTGCGCCTTAGTGAAAAACAAGAAAGAGGCTGGAATCTCATTTTGTACGAGTAATTCCTCTTGCCCATCGCAATTTCTCAATCCCTATTTCACCGTACCAATTGTAAGTGCAAAAAAAAAATGTTTCCATTGTAAAATGTACAACGCTTTACAGAAAATAAAATCGAATTTGATCCCAAGTTTCTTGTAATCGTTTTTTGGTGTGAACGCTAACCTGAGAGTTCGATATTTATGGTAGGTAGGTAGGTAGAAGTGGTTGTGTCAGGAAACCATGGCACTTAATTAGCACAGAATCGCCGTTTTAATACCACAACTCAAGTGATCTAACGGATGTAACAAGGACGTTAACTACTAGGGAAAAGAAGAAGAAAAAGGGGTTAGGATTATTCAAATCTACCCCATTACCTTGTGGAAGCTGATAATTTCCCCAATGCTAATCTCCGCTAGCTCTATAAGGTTGTCGAAAAAGAGTTTACCTAAGGTGCGCTGTCTGGCCTTGCCTAAAGCCGGACACTTGCAGAGGAAGTGTAAGATTGTTTCTATCTCCTCAGCAGTATTGCAGCTGCGACAGTGTGCATTAAATGCAATACTTATTCTGGCCGCATGAATCCCGATGGGCCAGTGGCCAGTACTAACTGCCAGAACTCTTGCGATATCTGCGTTCTTTTCCGGGAGTATTTGGGCCACATCTGCCTGGAGATGACACAGTTCCGCACCGCCTGCCATCTGCTATCAGCCTTTAGCAGATAGTGCGCGAAGATGCCTCCCTTAAGAACCCCAACGGGACGTTCACCTCCTGTACTAGGAAAGCACCAAGGGCAGATCCTCGCCTCGCGAGTTCATCAGCTCGAACCCAAAGGAGACAGATAATTAGCCGGTAACCAAGCGAGGCGAGTTCTTTTTTGCACTGTTCTACTAGCCTTGAGGATGTATTGGCAGATACTATAGCCTCATACTATAGCCTCGATAGCCGCCTGCCTGTCAATGAGGATGGCAATGGTATTTAGGAGTCTAGTGGTTTGCTTAAGTAGGCGGCAGGCCTCACGTACAGCACAAACTTCCGCCTGGAAGACACTGCACGAATCAGGAAGCCGGCAAGACCTGGAAATATTGACGGAATCAGAGAATATCCCCGCAGTCCATTTTTGAACCGTCTGTGAAAATTGCTGTTTCGAACTCCTTCATCAGTACGCCAGTTTCCCATTCCGCCCTGCTAGGGAACCTGAACGTGACGTCATTTCTGAAGTTCACTGTGGGAGCTATATAGTCAGTCAGATTAGCTACCAGATCCTGCTGTAACAGATTCAAAATACTGTTGTGACCATACGGATTGGTGCGCCAGTATTCTGATTCCCTTAGCCTGACCGCACTACATGATGATAAATGCATAATGTGAAGATCGAGTGGTAAAAGGTGGAGAATAACGTTCAAGGCACTCGTTGCGCCTATAGCCGCAGTTCTTTGTATCCTATTGATAAGTTTGATGTTATAAAGCTTTCCTTAACGCAGGCCACCAGACTAGCGATCCATAGGAAAGAATATGATGCACCACGGCAGTGTACATCCATAAGACCATCTTCGGGCGATGTCCACACTTCTTACCAAAGGTCTTGCTGCAGGCATAGAAAGCCACACAGACCTTCTTTACCCGTCGCTCAATATTAAGCTTCCAGCTTAGTTTAGGATCAAGTACCACACCTAGGTACTCGGCACTGGAGGATAGGGAGAGTAGATGATTGTTAAGCCGTAGAAGCGTAAACGTCGGTATTTTGGTTTTAGTGGTAAAGAGCATCAGTTTAGTTTTGCTTGGGTTGACGCTGAGTCCACATCCAGTGGCCCATGAGCTAATCTTGCCCAAGGCACCTTCCATAATCTCACTGATTACGGATTGAAACATGCCCGATATCAGTATTACCACGTCATCCGCATACGCGACGACCTTAACTCCATCCCTATCAAGTCTACACAAAATGTTGCTGATGACCATAAGCCATAGAAGAGGAGACAAGACCCCACCTTGAGGAGTTCCTCTAACAACAGATATGATGGAGCTGCTGTTGCCGAGAGTAGATTGAATGATTCTAGTTTTTAGCATTGTCAATATCCATTTGCTAATAAACTCTTCCACACCCAATTGGATCAAAGCTTCCTGAATCGATTCCGTAATAGCCCAGGATTTTTAATGGATTTCTTGTACTCCTTTAGACATTCCTTATATGGTTGCCAAAACTTGTGTTTAAAGCAGATATTGAAGTTCTCTCTGGTTATCTTCCTCGAAGATCTACTTCTTTCCACCAAGGGGGAATTTTTTCTTGCTATATTTAATAGGACACGAAACCTTAAAAGCTCCATGGCTGTTTCGAAGGTCCTGATTTTAGCATCTAGTTCCACGACTGATTCAATTTTCAAGTCGGGTATTCTATGAAGTTTTGATTTAATAACCTGACCAAACTTCTTCCAGTCAATTCTCTTAGGGTTTCTAAATGGCTTGGGGGCCTCAACCCCGAGGCACACATTGTAGAGAATCCATCGGTGGTCGGAGAAGGACATTCGATTGGATACTCGCCAGTTAACTACCCTAAGGTAATTATTGTTGGTTTTAAGAGTGATGTCTAAAACTTCCTCCCACCCTTTGAAATTTTCCCTACTGGGAAAAACAAAAGTTGGAGTATCGCCCACATCATTTCGCTGATGCGCAAATTCAGAGCCGACTTTCTTTGTGTCCAGGACTGGCTTCGGTCAGAGTCTGAGCCGGGAATGGAATGTAGTCGTATTTTCACGGATGGTTCCAAAACCAGTCAAGGGTCTGGCGCTGGGGTCTTCGTGGAAGTCGACAACATTAGACTTCACTTCTCGTTAGGCAAATATGCGTCTGTTTTCCAAGCGGAAACTTATGCAATCCTAATGGCCATGAACTATGTTGTGAAGAACAGGTGGGAGGGACGTAGCATTTGTACCTGCAGTGACAGTCAGGCTGCGCTTAAGGCCTTGCTTAACCCTTTAACCACTTCCAAAATAGTTCGTGAAACCAAAAACTCTTTGAACTCGGTCGCAAGGCTGAATTCTCTGTCTCTTATCTGGGTCCCAGGTCACACTGGGATCTTGGGGAACGAAATCTCCGATGAGATTGCTAGACAAGGCTCAGAGGAGGCTTTCTCAGGTCCCGAACCCGCGTTGGGTCTTCCAGCGTCCTCGGTTAGGGCTTGCATTGACGATTGGGTCTCTCACGAGCACAATTGTGTGTGGCATGACTCTCCAGGTTGCAGGTTGACTAAACGCATGCTCCCGGACGTCTGTAAGAAATCAGCGGCATTCTTGCTGTCTCGCAGCAGAAAAGACTGTAGACAACTTATCGGCGTCTTGACAGGCCACTTCGCTTTTGCCAAGCACCTTAACGCGTTAGGCTTAAGTGACACTACAATCTGCGACGCTTGTGGAGAGAGCGACGACACCGCGGAACATTATCTCTGTGAGTGTCCAGCCTTTGCTCGTATGAGGTGGCAGATCTTCGGTGCGGATGTGGTGAGTGCTGGTACTGTAAGCTAATCATCACTGAAGTGCTTGCTTGGCTTTCTTTGAAAGTCAGGGTTTGCTCTCTGGCAGTACAATGGACCAGTTGTGTCTGAGTGCTCCAGTCGAGTGTTTCCTATCCCGAAAAAAAAAAATAAAAAATTACCCACATTACAGACAGAAAGGTTGGACATCACTAGAAAATCAACACAAGGACTCACCCCGTTCGTTGATTTCAGAGCTGCCCCACAATGTTTGCCTGGCATTTGCGTCGCAGCACAGAAGCAGGATTGTTCTTTTTTGCTGTTGTCATTAATGTTAAATGGCGTACCTCCTCTGGCGGTGATGGCCTATCACGATCCATGTAAACTGAGGATATAAAAAGAGTGTTATTTGCAACCTGCAATTTAACTACCGTTAAATCGGCAGAGCTAAAATCAGGGCTTAGAAATACATTCAAATGTTTTTTTTAGCTAGGATGCAAGTCCTAGGTTTGTGGTCTTGTAGAAGATGTTATAACGGTTCTCCTTGAGCCCTTTTATGGATGAACCCTTCACCCAGGGTTCCTGTATAATGCCGATATCTATATTCTCTTCGCCGAGGAAGACAAGCAAATTATCTAACGCGCTCTTCGAGCATTGGTGGTAGGCGGCTAGCCTCGTTGATCAGCAGCAGGAAAGAGGAGCTGTTTTTCTGAGGTTTCTCCGCCTTGATGACTGCCCAGTCATCTATCGGAACCGCCGGATTATGCAGTTTCAGACATTGGAAAAGACTTGCCCCATCAATCTGCATATTGGGCTGCCAGATGCGGGCCCTATGTCTCCTGGGGATATCATTAGCGGGGATAAGCTTGAGCTTGGCGACCTCCCAGGCGTCACTAACCTTAGTTACACACTCGCTAAGGAAATCCTTGGAGAACTGGTCCTCGCATCTGATGACCTGATAACCCCTGACCAACTCGGCGGAGTCGAAGCACGGCAGAGATCCCCCCGGATTTCCCAACAGGTAGTCCATGACCATACCCGATAGTCTGGCCTCTATGCTACCCCACGTTTCACTGACCGTCGCACCATCTGAGGAGCGCTCGTCCACGAGGGCGACCTACAGATGGTTCCTGGTAGATTTTGTGTCGTAGTCTGCGTCCTGACAACCTTGGACTTTTTTGCCTCGCGATTGGTTTCATCCAAAGACCTGTTTCGCTTGCTTGCCTTGGTGTCATTCTTCTTCTGTTGTGGATGTTGTTTCCGCTTCTCAAGATGTGCGATGTACTCATCGACCACAGCTTGATACTTGGCTTTATCCGCAGCGTCCTTCTCATGGACGGTACCAGCTGCTTCGTTTTTGGCAACCTTGTCAAGAACGAATCGAGCCATCTTACACCTGCTCTTCATGATGGCGTCTGGGGTTTTGGTTTTCTTTGACGAACCAACGCCACTAACCATAGTGCCTTTGGTTGCCATTTTGGTGTTTGCTGTTGTTGCTGTCTTATAAGTCGCCCTCTGTACGCCAGAAGGAGTAGCTTGCCTAGTACTTGCTGCGGCTGAAGGAAAGACTGAAGACTCCTGACTGGAGGCTGTTTATTCTTGGATGGATTTTAAGCTGCGGTGTAGCAACACTGTGTTTTTATTTTTTGATTACAACCACCTACCACCAGTGGTAAGGTGGTCTTAGTTAACAATTATCTATCAGTTTTTAAATAGTCGACGACTGGGAAGAAAAACTTGGAGATGTTGTTGCTGTTGTGTTGTATTCCTGTAATGGAAAATAAAATTAGTAACAATTACACATATACTACAATACATATACGACGACTGACAACTGGAGAGGAAAGCTTAGAAGAGCTCTACTGTTGTATTCTTGTAATTTAAGTGTAATAGTAGTAACGATTTCAGTAACAATATAAACAATTGGTACTTACCTGTTGGAAAAGGTGGGTATATTTTCCAGTTTGTCAGATATGTTGTCTGCTTGTAGCTTGCTCTCTTGCCCATCAGAGTGCTGGCCCCGGTTGTCAATTGGAAGACTTTGCTTCAACTGTCAAAAATATAATTGGTTTTCTGCCAAAAAAAAAAATTTACGCTTCCGGACATTCCTATTCGAATTTAAAGTCAATTTTTTTTCTATTTATTTTCAAACAACACCCAAGACAATTAAAATCATTCACACCCACAGTTCAATCACGACTGGTACTTCATTTGACAACAAATCAACCAATTTGGCCTGTGAAGGGGCCACGCCAGTGACCACTTAAAAATCACTTAAATAGGAATCGTTTAACAGAAACGTTTATCGAAAAATAAAAACAACAAACACTGCAATTCATAAATTGAACCCAGATGGCACAAGCCATAAATATTCTCGAGTAACGTACGCAGATATGCTTCAAATGAATATACAAGCGCCATGGGTGACAACGTTCACTCAACTAAATATGAAATATGCCGAATAGGCAATATAGGGTTCAATATGCGAAGTATGGAATTTAGGTAAGAATGAATGCACTGTTCATTAGTGTATAAGGAAAAGAAATATTTAATAATGTCATTTCTGATCTGGAAGTCAAACGAATGTTTTAGAGTTTTTATATAGCAACTCGCTGCAAACTCTAGGTATTCAATCCCCGATCACGATGGCTTGAGGGAGCAGAAATTTGGTCCAAGGTCTGAGTCTTACGGCATAATAGCCTAGACGAGTCGTGGGGATTCCACCTACTACTGGAACTGGGGCCAATATCACAGGCCACACACGATTCAACTCAGTTGGAAGACTTTGAGTTGAACTTCGGAAAATCAAAATCTTTTGATTCTTCTTCAATCAACTTCTCAACCGTCAAATCGATCAAATGACTACGCCACACACGAGCTGATTTTGATTTGACTTGACTCAGTTTACAATTAAGTTGAAGCGTGTACGGTGCGCTTAACTGCCAGAACACAATGGTGAAGCTGAAGCTGTAGTACGTAGCGCACACATACGCATACATTCAAAAGTACTTACCTACTTACTTACTTAGGTGGTGCTAGAGTTCGGGGTGAACCTGGGCCCCAACCAACAAGCCTCTCCATTTAGCTCGGTCTTTAGCTAATTGCCTCCAGTTGCGCACTCCAAGTTGGTCGAGGTCCCCTTGAACTTGTGCGCGCCACCTACGGCGAGCAGGCCCACTACTGCGTCGTCCCTCGGGGTTAGTTTCGAAGACTCTGCGGGCCGGAGCTTTGGTGTCCATTTGCTCTACATGTCCTAGCCATCTCAGACGAAAAATACGCAGGTTTTTGACTAGGTCGATATCGCTGTACAGCTCGTATAGTTCGTGATTGAATCTTCTCCTCCAAAACCCGTCAACGCAAACGAGACCGAAAATCTTACGAAGAATTTTTCTCTCGAAGTGACCAAGGATATCTTCATCCTCTTTTAATAAAGTCCATGTTTCTGCGCCGTAAAGCAGGACTGGGACGATCAGGGTCTTATACAGAGTCTCCTTAGTTGTTCGAGATAGGCCTTTACTGTTGAATCGCCTTATAAGCCCAAAAAAACAGCGATTGGCAAGAGTTATTCTTCGTTTGATTTCTGCGCTGATCTTGTTTTTCGAGTTTATAGCGCGAGCCAAGGTAGACAAAGTCCCTTACTACCTCGAAGTTATAACTGCCCACTGTGACGTTCTGTCCAATTCGTCGGTGTTGGCTGTCCCTTCTTGTTGACAGCATATACTTGGTTTTGCCCTCGTTTATAGCTAAACCCATTTTGGCCGCTTCCGCCTCAATGCTTGCAAACGCACCGGTGACAGCCTGCTGAGTTCTTCGGATAATGTCTATATCGTCGGCGTATGCAAGCAGTTGTACAGACTTGTGATAGATTGTGCCTCCGGTGTTGGCTTGTGAGTTCCGCACAATGGTGCGAACATAATGTGAATCATAGCTGAAGTAGAAGTGGAGTCAACTTCATAACAAACCAAAATAAAAATAGATATGGCAGATCATTCAATAGAAACACTAATCGAGCTAGTAAAAAGGAACAGTATTCTATACGATTTGAGTAATGCTGAATATAAAAATAAAAAAAAACAAGCCCAGGGCCCCATTTCATATACGGAGACTGTTTTTTGCTATTGAAAATTCGTGTGCGCATCTTATGCGTTCATTTGTGAATCGGCAATCACTGAAAATCGCGATACAAATAATAAATGCCTTTAGTAGCTTTATTGTTTCATTCATTCATTCATTTTCAATGGCCCGCTAATCCTTCATGAGGGTCGCGGGGGTAGGATGCTCAGGTGGACTCTCCATCCTTCTCGATCCTCCGCCATTGACTCCAATTCATCAGGGAGAATCCCTAAGCGGCTCCAAGAGAGATGTCGGACTTGATCCAACCATCTATTTCTGGGCCTTCCACGAAGTCGTCTACCTGATGGCACGGCAACCATGGCGCGTCTTGGAAGCCGGTCTGGGGGCATACGCACTACGTGACCAAACCATCGAAGCATAGATCGTTCCGTTCGGAGAAGTAGCTGCTCAACGTTGAGCGCCTCGCGTACTCTGGTGTTGCGCACTCGATCCCTACGAGTTATTCCAACAACACCGCGAAGGAACCTCATTTCGGCAGCTTGTATCCGCGATCTTATTCTTTCGGTCACTACCCAAAATTCATGACCATGAGCTTTATTGTTTTAAAATGAAAAATTGCACTAAATGCACAAAAAAAATTAGTGGAGAGTCGGGAATATCCTGCATGGGTGTGTGTGGCAAAAGTTACCAACTCACTCTAACGTCTAGCGGACTCGATCGGTATAGTAGCGATGTATGTATTTGATACTTCCCCGATGATTCGGTTAATGTGTGATGATTGTATGCTCTATATATCAAATGTTGACTTGGTGTTAAAAGACATGCAAAAAGTAGTTATAAAACTAGGAAATATTTAGAAGAGTATAAGAGCGAATTCGGTGAAGCACTAAAAAAGAATTAAAAAGAGATCAAAACTTTATTGCAGGCAATCGAGTCTATGCATATGACTAGACTTAAAGCGATGAGAAATGCAAAATAATCATGTGGGAAGAGTGTAAAGGAAATTGAAAAAATTAGTACATTTAGTGAGAGTTTTAAGGAGCAGAGCGTAAAGTTATGTATTGACGTGGGAACAGCGTTGTCACTTTTGCTACATATGTAGCAAAACTGCTACATTTTGGAGTGCCATGCTACATGTTACATCTTTCCCTCATTATGCTACACATTTCTGAAGTGTCTACCTAATTTTTTATTTCCTTTTTTTTTGTTTTTTAATTTTGCTTCTTTTCTTCATCTTCTTCCTTTTTCAACGAGGTTATGGTCCGAAAACAAGGGATCATAACCCTTCCACTTTACCGCATTTCTACTGATCCGCCTGTGGGGTTCGCCTATTTGACCTCACAAAATATCGCCAGCTCTGTCGATTTCGGATCACTCGGTTACTGAGCCCAATGAAATGTCGATGTCGTCGCACTTGTGTGATCCAGCCGTTTATAGGCCTGCCTCTCCTGCCTCGCGATGTCTGTGGAACGTTAATTGATACTGCCATTTTAACAGGTTTTAAATGATCTCTTCTTTGAACGTGGCAATACCAGCTGAGCCTGTTGCGCTCTATCTTTTATACGATGGTTTCCTTGACGTGAGGCCTTCCACGGATCTTCGAACTTCTTATTCGATCAAGCTTTGTCACTCCTGCTGTCATGCGAAGCATCTTCATCTCAGCTGCCGTTAATTTACTCTCATACTTTTTGTACATCGTCCAACATCGTGAACCGTATGTGAGCGCTGGATGCACAACTGCAGTGTAGACCCTTCCTTTGATGTCTTCATCACAGGTTGCTTTGCTATTGATCTTCGCATTTGGGAAGCACTGTTCCATTCAAATAAATGTCTGAAATAGGCCTGAGTAGATCAGAAAACCGGCAGCACAAGTACTCTGTCTTTTGTGAACTAATGCGATACCCATTTCCCTCCAAAATGTCCACCCACACATCAAGAGCTCGTTGCAGGGATGTAGGATCCCCACTTATGATGGCTCCATCGTCAGCAAAGAATAATTGATGTACCTTGGCGTCGTCACCTTATTTTCAAGCAGATAGTCAAGGACCGTAATAAAGAGCAAAGGGTTCAAAAGCGCGGCATCTTACTCTTGTCTTTGCTCTTTCATACATGTCCATGATCATCTGATCATCTTTCTGGAACCCCTCGATGTCTTAGCGCCACCCATATCAGATCTCGTGGTGTCAATGTTGTAAATTATATCAAAGCTACATATGCTCATTTTGCGCATAGCCCCAAGCGACAAGGCCAGTTCAAAGGCTTTCAAGAACATTTGAATTGTTAGGGGCATAAATTATTGCGGCATGAACAACACATTGGCTGTCTTTGGAAGCCGTAATAAATAGAGTGTTAGAACAATGGAGTTATTATTATTTATGCAATAAAAGTTTATCTTGAATTATGCAAGCAGCTACATCAAAGATTTGATTTAAAAAACTCTCCGACATAAATAGTTAGGTATTTAGATCCTTGGCTAATTATATGCTAAATTTCTGTTGACTTCCCCACAGCAGTGCTTGCGCTGAACGAAAGTTTTCTGAATTAAACATAATAAAAGACAACCTGAGAAATAAGCTAAGTTCAGAAACTGTGGACTCAATTTTACTGGCTATTAAAAGGTGAGGCAATATTTGATCTTTCTGAGGAGTTGCCAAGGTTTTGTTTAAATTTTAAATTTCTCGATTGCAAATACATTCAAATTAAGTAAAAATTTTTGCTCCTCTTATTAGTATTCTCCTTTTATTTAAAAGAAGAGATACCTACTGTGGTGACTACAGTCAGGTCACATTCTCATTTTTATATTCATTCTTATTTCAACCTCCGTAAAGAGTAGACGTATCCTTTTCCCTAAATTTATTCATATTATACTCATTCAGTCAGTAAACAAACATTTTTATACCTAGAAAGGACGCTTCTTTTATTATTTCACTACAATTCAGAAGTGGGATCCTAAACCGATCCGAATTGTTTTTGTTTTGGTGAACGTTTTGTTGTGTTAACCGTGTATACTGCGACGGCGATCAGGCTGTGTATAGCAAAAGGGGTGAAATCTGTGCGTGTCGAGTTTTGTTTTGGTTGTTGGCGACTTGATGACGAGACAAAGGGACTGCAGGCAGATTTTTGTACAGTGCTGATAGCAGACGGAACACAAGGAGTGAAAAATAAGAGCCTGTTGTGTAGTTTGGTGAATGTTGGTTGTGTTTGGGTCTGATGAGTATACCTGCGTATAAAAAAGTAACAGCGAACGAGTTAAAGGATTTGCTGCAGGAAAAGGGTCTATCTACGGAAGGAGTTAAGAAAGAGCTATACCAACGATTAAAAATGGCCGCCAAGGATCAGAAGGAGGGACGTAAAAGGAGTTTGTCGGAGGACTTGGACGAAACAGTGACAGAAGTGACCGGAGCTACTGACGTCAGTGGAATAGAAACTTCTGGCCGTGATGATGGACACATAGATGCAAAGCGTGAATTGGAACTACTTCAGCGAGAGCGGATGCTGTGGGAACGTGAGCGGGTGTTGCTGCAGAAGGGATCGGAAGCGGAAATTCAACCAAAGATGCTGCTAAAGGATGTCGTCACTACTATTCCTGAATTCAACCCAGCGGATAAAACAGCTCTGTCTTCCGAACAGTGGGTCAACCATGTAGAGCGTCTCCGAAGTATCTTTAAGTGGTCTGATCAGCTGATATTTTGCGCTGCTCTGATGAAATTTCAATGGTCTGCTAAGTTCTGGCTGGAGTCTGAACAATTTGATATATTGGATTGGGTCGATTTCAAAAAGAAAATTCAGAGAGCATTTCCATCAGTCACCAATGAGGCTCAATTGCACGCTAAACTTACTGCAAGACGTAGGAATCCGAAGGAGGCAGTGGAAGACTATTTCTTTGAGGTGCGGATGCTGGCTAAGCGTGGAAACTTTTCGGAAGCGGCCATAATACAATATGTCATCACTGGGCTGGACGATACTGAGATGTCGAACTTGCTCTCAGCACAGAAGTTTGAAGATTGTATGGAACTTCTGGAGCGAATTAAATGGATCGAAAGTATCAGGGAGCAGGAAACGGCGCGAAGCAGCAAGATACAGTCGAAGACAACATGTACGACTACAAAGGATTCGAAACCACTGAATGCTGAGACACCAAAGAGTAACTTCGATTCAGACAAGAAGCAGATCACATGTTTTAAATGCAGGCAGAAGGGGCACATAGCGCGTGATTGCCCAACAAAGAAGTCAGTGAACTGTGTACGGAAAAATGATGTACGGGATAATGGTTACCTCCGCACAGTTGTGATCCAGGATGTCGAGTTGCATTGCTTTGTCGACATGGGAAGCAGTTGCGTAACTCTTCGAAAAATGGATGCAGATAGAAGGGGAATTCGCTACGATATGCATTCTCAAGAACTTGTCGGATTTGGTCAGGGCAGAACGGAAACTGTGGGACGCGTAAGAAGTGATGTCAAGATTGCTGATGTTGCTGGTGTTGTGGAGGTGCTCATTGTTCCTGACGAATCACAAGACTTCGAGGTAATTGTTGGGCGCTCACTCTTGGATCAGGAGCAATTTATCATCCAAATCGTGGCGGGGAAGTTGGAAATCCTTAGAAATGCAGACGCTGTCGTACCGGAGCAGGAAAGATCGACGATTGTTGTCTCCAGTATTCAAGTGGATGACCAGAAATTGCCGATCAAGCTGGATGATTGCAACATTGATGAGGATTTGCCCGACACTGTCAAAATCGAGTTGGCTAAGGTAATTCAATTACATCGAGACTCATTTGCTCTTAGTGTTGCAGAACTAGGGCATGCGAAAGGTGAAGAAATCCACATCAAAGTGAAAACTGAAGAACCAACAGGAAAAAGAACATATCGTTTGCCGTTTGCACAACGTAAAGTGGTCGAGGAGATGGTACAGGAACTGCATCCCATTCCGAAAGTTCTTTTGCCGTTTGACACGGTGCATATCGACCACATGGGACCGTTTCTGAGGAGTGCAAGTGGTAATCAGTATCTTTTGGTTTGTGTGGACGCCTTCACGAAGTACGTTATCATGAGAGCGGTGAAGACAACTGAGACGAGGCATCTTCTGAAGTTTCTCGATGAAGTCGATGGGTACTTCGGGATGCCGATGCGTATTGTGTCAGACAGAGGAAGTGCTTTTACCTCGAAATCGTTCAACAGTTTCTGTGCGGACAATTCAATCTGTCATGTGAAGAATGCTACGGGTAGTCCACGAGCGAATGGACAGGTCGAGCGGTACAATAGGACCATCAATGACGCGGTACGAAGTATGTCCAGAAGCTCTAAAGGGAAAGGCTGGGATCGAAGACTGAAGTATATCCAGTGGACTCTAAATGACACCAGAAACACCACCACCAAGATGAGTCCTCACCAGTTGTTATTTGGCTATTCACCACGCAGTAAAATGAAGAACACATTGATCCAAGCATTACAAACATGGCCAGAGACTGAGGATGATCTATCATTGCAGACGTTGAGGGACATCGCTGAGGGTAATATCGCGAAGTCACAGCAGAAGCAGAAGCTACAGTTTGGTAGAACAAGACGACGTGCGACGATATACAAGGCAGGTGATATGGTACTTGTCGAAAATGATCATCAGTCAACAGGTTCATCACGGAAGCTACAACCGTGGTGGAAGGGGCCATTGGAAATGATAGATATCTTTTGGAAGATATACCCGGTGCTGGGCGCACTCAACGTAAATTTCATTCTGTATACGCAGCCGATAGAATGAAAAAAATGGCTGTCGCTGCCAGAAGACGAAGATGACTAATACATGTGCCGAGGTCGACACAAGATCAGGAAGGCCGATTGTGGTGACTACAGTCAGGTCACATTCTCTTTTTTATATTCATTCTTATTTCAACCTCCGTAAAGAGCAGACGTATCCTTTTCCCTAAATTTATTCACATTATACTCTTCAGTCAATAAACAACATTTCTTATACCTAGAAAGGACGCTTCTTTTATTATTTCACTACACTACTTCTCTGTGAAATTGAATATGAATTGAATTAGCTTTTATTTTTTTATTTAATTTTTAGTTTTATCAATGAATTCCTACTATTATTCCTTCAATGTTATAAATTTGTGATTTATAAATTGATTTATTATTTTTCTTTTATGTTAATTTTGTTATGTTAATGGTTTTTCTTATGTTATTTGTTATTTAATGTTTAAACTGAATGCTATGTGTAATAACGCAAAAATAAAGAAAATTAACAAAAAAATTTCTTATGCTACATTTTTTTTTTAAATGCTACATTTTTATTGTCAGTATGCTACATTGCTCTGTATAGAAGTGGCAACGCTGCGTGGGAAAGATAATTAAAGATAACCAAGTTGTACTGGAGAGTGTGCGTGAAATAAAAAATGATATAGTGAGGGAAATGAAAAATAGCGGGACCATCAGTAATAGTAAATAAAAGTGAACCAGCTGTTATTGTTTACCCTAAAAAAAAAGTAACAATTAGAAGAAACGCAAAAGGAATTAAAAAGTAACTGTTTAATAATGTTTATTTTAATTATTAAGTGTTAATTTTAAATTAATTTTTTTTTGTTATATTATTGTAAATTAATTTATGAAATCGCTGTTAGTCACTGTACTTAAGCGCATCGCACCATCCTGATCAAGGTCCATCATCATCAAATACCACCAGCTGCAACAACACACACATCAGAAGACACACTCACGCCATTGCCCAGTGCACACACGCATCGTGCAGACATGCAGTTTTCACCTCTCTCTCTTTTTTGGTTCGCTCACACACACACACTTGAATGCATGCGTGCATGCACTACGCACTGCTGCAGCGACACTCACTGCTCGTGGTTAACATTGGTTGCGTGGTGAGGTGAATGTTCGGCTGCGGATGGTTGCTGATGGTTGACCATCAATGCACTCGTCCACTTGGATTTCGGACTCAGGAAACTCTACACCTTGGTGATATCTATTTCAAAATAAATTTATATTTGATATTTTTTTGGAATGAATCTGTTTGGTCTTGGGTCAATAACAATAATGGTGGTATAATTATTAAATGTGATGACAAAAAATCTTCTGAGAAACTAAAGAAGGAAATTGAGGATAAATTAAATGAAGGTTATAAAGTTGAAGTGCCTAAATGATCAAGCCAACAATATGTGTGATGAGTTTAGAAAATGATAAAAATTTAGAACGAATAGTTGGGAAAATACAAAAACTAAACCCTGAACTATGTTACTGTGAATTAAAAATAATTAAATCATTTAAAAGCAAAAACAGGTGGAGAAATCTTATTCTAGTGATGGAAGCTGACAGTGAGTTTCAAACAAATAAGTGAAATGAATGTTATTAAAGTGAAATGCTATGTCAGAGAGTACTTTAGCGTAAGGAGGTGTTTTAATTGTCAGGGTTATAATCTTAAAGCAAGTGATTGTAAAATAAACCGGCTTGCGTCAAATGTGGAAGTGAACACGACGTTAAAAATTACAATAGCAGTGAAAAGAAATGTTTCAATTGTACTAAGCTTAACGCTTCTTTAGGTATGATCAATGACTGCAATCATAGTGCAAATGATAAAGAGTGCCCAGTTTTTAACAGGCATATCAAAGTACGTAAAGAAAAAACTGAATATTTGCAATTAGAAAACATTTCGTGACTTCACCTATATGCTCGAGGAATTACGACGAATTTTAACGAAATTGAATCCGTGATAAAAAATAATGACTTTGCTTTATCCGAAACTCATTTAACAAAAAATATAAAAAATAAAGAGATCAATATGGTAAATTATTGGGCGCCGCTAAGATGTGATAGTACTAGTAGAAATGCTGGTGGTGTAGTTCTATATATAAAAAAAAAATCTTCAATACAGAGAGCTAGAAGTAGGTTAGGTTAGGTTAGGTTGGCTGTCCACACGAGAGTGCAGACACACTTAGACCAGTGAAGGTCCTTTGTGATACCATGGATCAACCCATTAGGCCATTTAGGTACTAACAAAACCAACCGGAGCTTTAGTCAAAGCAAAGGATGCTCATGACGTCCAGGGACGCCAGATCGCAGAGGTCGTCAGGGAAGGGGGACCCTAGATGGAGCATTCTTTTATGCGACAGGGCCGGACATGTGCATACGAGGTGAAGGATGATTTCCTCCTCCTCCTCGTCCCTACAGCTCCTGCAGAAGTCGTTGGAGAAGAGACCAAGTCTTCTGGCGTGTTGGCCTATAAGACAGTGTCCAGTGAGAACACCGACAACGCAGCTGATTTGTGTACGCTTTAGCTGGATCAGGTCGGCACTGCGGTTTTGATCCAGCTTAGGCCAGATCTGTCTCGAAATGTGGCACGCTGAGCCGTTTCCCCATCTGAGGTTGGTCTTGCTAATAGCGTTCAGCTTTGGTAGATACTTACATGTAGCGAGGGACATACCCAGTGCTTCCTGGGGCCGCGCTTAGGCTACCAGGGGGGTCAGCAAGGTGGCGGATAGCTGAACGGCCTTCAGATATGTAGGCTAGTTGCGAATAACCAATAAGCAGTCCCCGACCACGAGCGGCAGAATGGAGGGTGTGAGGGAAAAAATCACATGAGCCCTGCGAAGTATCTGTGACAGAGCGAGTAGACGCCGCTCTTAAATAAGTGTCCTATCCCGAAGGCAAGGTGTTATGCGACCCGTGCTGAGGCCTGAATGGTGCTGGGGATGTAAAATCAATACAGCATCTCTAACGGAGCCCTCCAGATACCTGGTGACCTCTGGTTCAAATAAAGCCCTACCACGCTACAGGGGGCTATGACGTGGTCGATATCAATTCCCCCTTACTCGTGGGATTCAAAATGAACAAACTTAAACAAACAAAATTAAACCAAATAAAAATACCAAAAGAAACGAAAAAAAACAAAAAAATGGGGAGCCAAAAATCCGAACCATAGAAGACCCATTTCGAAGGGGAGCACTATTGGCTCGATCGCCAGTTGATACTCCCCTTGAAAAGGAACAGGCGGCGATAATATCGCCCCAAATTGTACGCGTGGACACTGCTTCCATAGCTTTAGCTGAGGTTCAAAACAACCCACGCTCCAATGAAGAGATAGGCAAGTGTGATACGATGACTGTATTGGGCAAAAAAATAGCCGAACTTGCTGAATTATCAAGGATAAGAACAACGTGCATCACGAGATTCGTAAACTGGTGAGTTCTATTCGTACCACGTATGAAAAGGCATTGGACCCTGAAAACGAACGACAAGAACGACGACACGTTGAAAGGCAGGATAAAACTACACAAACCATACAGTCAAAACCGTTAAACTACGCGAGCAGCAGTCCTGAAGACCACTGAGGCGTCAAAGCCTGCGGTAGATAGCTGTGAGATACGACCACAAACGCCCAAACGCAGGCGGGAAAGCAAAATTACGAGCCAGCAGCTCCCAGCCGCGAAGAAGAAAAAGACCGTGGTCCCGATAGGAAAATAAAAACCCGTCCAGGTGGAAACCCATAACACGAAAGCCGAAAAGTGGGAAATGCCAAGAGGAAGTACCAAAAACAGGCTGAAAGCGCGCCCAGATGCTTTAGTGATTAAAGCTAAGGATGGTCTCTCTTATGTAGAAATGCTGCACAAGGTAAAGGACAACCCTGAATTGAGAGAGCTCGGCCAAAAGGTCAACCAAATCAGGAGGACGGCCAAAGGAGACCTACTCTTAAAACTAAGGAGCCTCCCAATAACGGAAACGACCAAGCTTCATGCATCCGTGGAAAAGGCCTTGGGTACAGAAGCGGAAGTGAAAATCCTAACGCACGAGGTACTCATAGAAGTCAAATATCTGGACGGAATCACAACGAAAGAGGAGATCTGCGAAGCTCTAACCAAGCAATTAGAGGGATCCAAAGAGTACTATGCCGGAACAAGTGCCATAAAGTCTCTGCGAAAAGCATACTTAGGGACACAGATAGCGACAGTGAGCCTGCCAGCGGAAGTGGCTGAGAGGCTGATGACTGCCAGCAAAGTGCGCATTGGCTGGGTGGTCTGCCGAATTCGGAAAAAAATCACTCCAACAAAATGCTACAAATGTATGGACTTCGGACATACTGCCAGAGCATGCAAAAGTGCGGTGGATTTTTCTGACCGGTGTATTAGATGTGGTGCGAGTGGACAAACCGCAAAATCTTGTGCCCTAGAGCCAAAATGCCTGCTGTGCTGTGACAAAAAGGACACAAATAGCAACCATGTCACAGGAAGCGGCAAATGCCCAGCCTTCCAAAAAGCCTTGAGAGAGCTGAAAAACCTTATATGAAGATAAAATAGCTCAACCTCAATCACTGCGAAGCTGCGAACGATCTCCTCATACAATCTGTGCGCGAACAAAAAGTAGACGTTGTAATCCTTAGTGAGCCCTGAGCGTGGATAACGGACACTAAGGGAAAAGCGACCACATGGACCTGTGGGAAAACCGCCTTCCAAGAGAGAATGCCAACATCAGGAGATGGTTTTATATGGGCAAAAATCGATGGCATATATATTGATAGCTGCTATGCACCACCAAGCCTCTCGATAGCAGAGTTCGAAGAGCTGCTGGACAAACTCGTAAATGATGCTTTAGATCGAAAACCGGCGGTCATTGCTGCCGACTTTAATGCATGGGCCGCTGAATGGGGATGCAAAGAAACGAACAGACGAGGAAGATCCCTACTTGAGGCTTCTACAGCCCTAGACGTGGTACTAGTAAACAGCGGAAATAAACCCACGTTTTGCAGAGGAAGCGGTGCTTCGATTATAGACATCACGTACGTAAGTAGCTCCTTAATAGGAAGAACAAAGTGGGAAGTCAGTGACATCTATACTCATAGCGACCACCAGGCGATAATATGTAAAGTATTGCCGAAGGCAAGAAGACAAACACCGCTAGCCAGGCTACCCCAGAAAAAAAGGCTGGAAATCAGACTCATTTGACGTGGAAGCATTCACATGTATCTTCAACAGAAACGCAGTACTGACGGGTCGTGCGGGCAGTAAAGCAATGCAGGCCAGAAATGAGGCTACACGGGCATGTGACGCCACAATGAGGAGAAGAAAGGCCATGGAACATCGTCCCCCAGTTTAATGGTGGAATGAAGAAATCGCGCATCTACGTACCAAGTGTCATCGAGCGAGAAGGGCGTACACGCGATCTAGAGCGAGGGCCGTCTCCAGTGAACTGCAAGAAGACTACAGGGTGGCTCGAAAGGAACTAAAAACAGCCATACTAAAGAGCAAACGTAAGTGTTTCGCCGAGCTGTGTAATGAAGCTGACGAAAATCCTTGCGGCAAAGCCTACCAAATCGTCATGAAAAAATTGAAAAGGTGCCAGCCACAGATTTTCACCTGCCCAGAGTTCTTACACAACATCGTGGTTGGACTATTTCCTCATCAACAAGAGAACGCATTCTCGGATGATCCAATAGTAGAGGCACCAACAATCCGAGAGGTAACCATAGAAGAAATAATCGAGATTTTCAATAAAATTGGAGATAAAAAAGCACCTGGACCAGATGGTATCCCAAATATGGCACTCAAGACAGCTATAAAAGTAAGCCCAGAAATATTTATTAACATTTACAACTCATGCCTGAAGGAAGGAGTCTTCCCGGATCAGTGGAAACGGCAAAACCTAGTACTTCTTCCCAAAGGTAAGAAACCACAAAATGAACCATCATCATACCGCCCGCTCTGTATGTTAGATACGGCTGGCAAAATATTGGAGCGAATTATCTGTAACAGGGTAGAGGCAGCAATTCAAGAATCTGGAGGTCTTTCAGAACACCAATACGATTTTCGAAAAGCGCGCTCAACAACAGATGCAATCAGTGTGGTAGTTAAAACGGCACAAGAGGCTATACAGGGAAGAAGATGGAGAGGCGGTTCCAAAAAGTACTGCTTGGTTATAACTCTTGACATAAAAAACGCCTTCAATACGGCAAATTGGAGTCACATCTTACAAGCGCTCAGAAGAATGAAAGTTCCACAATACCTCATAGACGTTATTGTTGACTACTTCAGGTGCAGAATCTTGGTATACAATACAGAACGCGGCCCCAAGGAATATAAGATCACCGGCGGAGTACCACAGGGCTCAGTTCTTGGCCCTTTGCTCTGGAATAATATGTATGACGGTATACTGCGACTTCCTATACCCGAAGAAACAAAAATAGTGGGATGATGATATCGCCATTATTGTCACTGCTAAACTGTTGGAGGAGGTGGAACAGATAAGCAATGCGACAATTAGGATAATACGAAAATGGCTCGCCTCAGTTGGTCTAACACTGGCGGTGCATAAAACTGAAGCAGTCCTGATAAGTAGTAGGAAGAAGGTAGAAACTCTCACCATTATAGTCGGCGGCCATGAAATCACATCTAACACGCATATAAAATACCTAGGTATCATGATAGATACGAAACTTTCATTTAGAGATCACCTTAAGTATGTAGGCCGAAAAGGTGCAATAGCAAGTGCTGCACTCGCGCGTATCATGCCTAACATAGGAGCACCAAGACATAGCCGTAGGTTACTGCTGGCTAGAGTGGTTACGTCTATAACCCTATACGCCGCCCCATTTTGGGCCGGGGCCATGGCAATTAAAACATACAGATCACATATCACATCTGTGTATCGAATATGTGCATTGATAGCTAGCTGCGCATTTCGCACTACTTCTTGCGATGCAGCCTGCGTGGTAGCGGGAATGCTCCCAATAGATATCCTGGCAGTAGAACAGCAACGTCAGTACTGCGCAAGAAGAGAAAGAAACGAGGCCAGCGAAAACCGGATCTATAGAGCAGAAAGCCTAAGAGAATGACAAGAACGCTGGAATGCTTCTGAGAAAGGCAGGTGGACCCATAGGCTCATACACCAAATCCAGCCATGGTTCGACAGGCAACATGGAGAACTTAAGTTCTACTTAACACAGTTCCTAACGGGCCATGGATGCTTTCGTTCGTACTTACATAAGTATAAACACGACAATAGCCCTTACTGTCCGCATTGCGCTGACTGTGTAGAAAACGCAGAACATGTATTTTTTGAATGCCCAAGATTCCTCGACGAAAGGAATGCACTAAGGAGTGAACTCGGCCATCCACTGACGCCAGAAAACATCGTTGGCGAAATGCTCAAAAGCCAGCAGGCATGGGACGTAGTCGCTGGGAGCACGATGCGCATAATGAATATTCTAAGAACCCTAGAAAGGGAAAGGAAAGAATCAGACAAATACAATAAATGCTAAGCAGGAAAATGCAAACATGCACTAGTCGAATACATCAGACAGTGAATTTAAAAAAAATAAGTGAAATGAAAGTTATTAAAGTGAAATGCTATATTAGAGAGTACTTTAGCGTAAGGAGGTGTTTTAATTGTCAGGGTTATAATCTTAAAGCAAGTGATTGTAAAATAAACCGGCTTGCGTTAAATGTGGAAGTAAACACGACGTTAAAAATTACAATAGCAGTGAAAAGAAATGTTTCAATTGTACTAAGCTTAACGCTTCTTTAGGTATGATCAATGACTGCAATCATAGTGCAAATGATAAAGAGTGCCCAGTTTTTAACAGGCATATCAAAGTACGTAAAGAAAAAACTGAATATTTGCAATTGGAAAACATTTCGTGACTTCACCTATATGCTCGAGGAATTACGACGAATTTTAACGAAATTGAATCCGTGATAAAAAATAATGACTTTGCTTTATCCGAAACTCATTTAACAAAAAATATAAAAAATAAAGAGATCAATATGGTAAATTATTGGGCGCCGCTAAGATGTGATAGTACTAGTAGAAATGCTGGTGGTGTAGTTCTATATATATAAAAAAAATCTTCAATACAGAGAGCTAGAAGTAGGTTAGGTTAGGTTAGGTTGGCTGTCCACACGAGAGTGCAGACACACTTAGGCCAGTGAAGGTCCTTTGTGATACCATGGATCAACCCATTAGGCCATTTAGGTACTAACAAAACCAACCGGAGCTTTAGACAAAGCAAAGGATGCTCATGACGTCCAGGGACGCCAGATCGCAGAGGTCGTCAGGGAAGGCAATAGTTCGTCTGAGGACGAAAAGGAGAGCTTCTACAATCTCTTAAGCGCCGTCTTCAACACAACACCAAATGGAGACATTGTCATAGTGATGGGGGATTTGAATGCCAAGGTAGGCAGCGACAACGAAGGGCTCAAGCATGTAATCGGGAAGCATGGACTAGGCAACTGCAATGACAACGGCGAAAGGTTTGTGGATTTCTGCAATGCCAACCGCCTTGTGATAGGTGGCACCATGTTTGAGCACAAGACCTGCCACAAAGTCAGCTGGGTTTCCAATGACAGGCAAGCAACCTCCAATCAAATTGACCATTTTGCCATCAGCCGCCGCTTTAGAAGCAGTCTCCTGGACGTCCGAAACAGACGAGGGGCAGATGTGGGGATAGTACGTGATCACCATCTTATGATAGCTACTCTCCAACTACGCACTGCTGCAGTTCGAAGATCCCACGACAACACAAGAATGCCCTGGTTCAACATCGATAGACTTAGTGATCCCTCAGTGCGCCAGCAATTAAGGGAGCACTTTTCGCAAGGTGTGGAAGCAATCAGCAGCTCAATGCCCGCAACCATCCAAGACCATTGGTGTGCTGTGAAAAATGTTTTTACATCTGGTGCTGAAAGAATTGTCGGTCGATCGCAGGGAAGACATAGGGCGTGGCTTTCCGAGGACACCTGGAGACGGATTAACGAACGAAAACAGCTAAAAGCTCGCGTTGCAGCTACCCCAGCAGCAGGGAGAAGCGAGCTAAAGTCCCTATATCGCATGAAGATAAGAGAAGTTCAGCGTAGCGTACGACGTGACAAGCGCAACTACATCAACGCGCTGGCTACAGAAGCAGAAGAAGCTGCACGGAGGTGCGATAGCAGGACTGTCTACAGAATCACGAAAGAGCTGACAGGTGGTCGCAGTTCCAGCCAATACCCAGTGAAAAGCCTAGACGGCTCCTTGCTCATTTCGGATGAGGGCCAGCTCAAGAGATGGAAAGAGCATTTTGCTACGGTTTTGAACCGTGTATTCGCTAGCGATATGCTCCCAAATCAGACTGAGATGCCTGAGGTGAGAAGTTCCCGAATACGCACCACGACTCCCAGTAAAGATGAGATCATTACCGCGATCAAGGCACTCAAAACCAAAAAGGCGGTAGGACTTGACGGTATTCCAGCAGAGCTCTTACGAGCAGCGCCAACAACATCGGCTGAGCTTCTGCTTCCACTTATAGATAGAGCTTGGGAAGCTGAAAGCTTTCCTAACGAGTGGAAAAAGGGAATGATCGTCAAGCTTCCTAAGAAAGGAAATTTAATGGAGTGCGGAAACTGGAGGGGTATCTGCGTGCTGCCTGCTGTAGCTAAGATAATAGCTAAAATTATCCTTGAGCGAATCAAACAACATCTCGAAGACACACTCGATGCCGAACAAGCAGGTTTCCGCTCTGGATCCTCCTGTGCCGACCACATCAACACCCTGCGGATTATCATCGAACAGTGTGTTGAATATCGATCGCCACTGCACCTGCTGTTCATCGATTTTGAGAAGGCGTTCGATAGTGTCATCAGGGAGTTTATTTGGCGTGCCTTACGCAGGAGAGGTATTCCGGATAAACTAATTGCTATTATCAAAGCTACATATGAAGGCTCTAAATGTCACGTTCTGCACAGGGGAAGGTTGTCTGAGGAATTTGAGATCCAAAGTGGGGTAAGACAAGGCTGTATCCTTTCACCAATATTATTCCTATTGGTGATTAGTGATGTGCTTCATGCAGCTTTGTTGACGGGAAACGGAGGAATTCGATGGACTCTTACATCTCAACTGAAACATCTTGACTACGCAGACGATGTATGCTTACTCTCCCATAGAATTATGGACCTCCACCAAATGACAGCAGATGTGGAGAGGGAGGCAGGTGTCGTCGGGCTGAAAATTAATACGACAAAAACTAAAATTATCAGCCTTGGAACTAACTCATCGGCTCAAATATGCATTGCTGGACAACCGGTAGAGAGAGTAGAGGATTTCCAGTATCTTGGGAGTATTGTCTCGACCGGTGGTGGAACCGAATTGGATATAGCCAACAGGATCGCCAAAGCAAAGTCCGCGTTCGGGATGTTGTCCAAAATATGGCGAAGCAATGCAATCAGTTTGAGCACCAAAATAAGACTGTTCCGCTCCAACGTTGAATCCGTGCTGCTATATGGTTGCAGCACGTGGAGAGTGACCACTACTATCACCAGAAAGCTGAAAACGTTCGTTAATAGGTGTCTGCGCAATATCTTAAGGATTTTCTGGCCCAATCGTATCTCTAACGAACACCTTTACGAGAGAACGGGTCAGGAACCAATAGGCACAACTATCCAACGGCGGAAGTGGCAGTGGATTGGTCACACGTTCCGAAAGGGTGACAGCTCCATAGCGAACCATACTTATGTCCTGTATCCCCTTGTGGGTCCTAGGGCCTCTACTACGCCGACGCGCCATCGTGTACGGTTTCTGGCAATGTGTCTGAGTTCTCCCCAACTTTTCCAGAAACCGTACACGATGGCGCGTAGGTGTAGTAGAGGCCCTAGGACCCACAAGGGGATACAGGACATAAGTAAGTAAGAGGTGGACAGCCCTGTCGAGAGCAGGCCACCATACGATCACGCCGTATAGTAGTATAGGCCTGATAACGGACACGTATAGCCAATGAGTGATTTGAGGTTTGATACCCCAGCTCCTACCTATAGCCTTTTTACAGGAATAGAGAGCTACATTAGCTTTCTTGACGCGCTCTAGTAGATTGGCCTTCCAGTTTAATTTCCTATCCAAAATAAGACCCAGATATTTTGCGTTTTCAGAGAAGGTGAGACTGGTGCCATTTATCATAGGAGGGTCTATGAGGGGAACTTTATATTTCCTCGTGAAGAGAACGAGTTCCGTTTTATGGGGGAGTCCACATTTGGAGGCCCATTTGGTGAGCCGAAGGAGAGCAAATTGGAGGATATCCCTGAGAGTGTCCGGGTGTTTACCGGAGGCAGCAATAGCAATGTCACCAGCATAGGCGATCACTCTACAACCTGACGTATCCAGGTCCAACAGTAGTTCATTAACTACCAGATTCCACAGAAGAGGTGACAAGACTCCACCTTGAGGTGTACCGCAGCGAGCAATTCTTCTGGCCGATGCTCCGCCCAGCTGTGTGTTAATAATCCTGCATGTAAGCAATTGATTGATCAACACTCCGAGCGAGGTATCCACTTTCAGATTTACAAGTGCGTCGGTAATTGCCTTTGGTTTGATATTGTTAAAAGCTCCCTCAATGTCAAGGAAAGCCACCATGGTGTATTCTTTGATGCTCAATGATTTTTCGATGGTGCGCACAGGCGAATGTTAGGCAGTCTCAACCGATTTGCCTTTGCAGTACGCATGTTGGGACGGCGAGAGCAGAGCTGGGCTACTACTTTGCGGAAGATGGATATCACTTAACCTTTCTAACGTTTTGAGCAGAAAGGACGATAGACTGATAGGTCGGAGATCCTTTGGTTCCACGTGTGAGCTCTTTCCTGCCTTAGGTATGAATATGACTTCAACCTCGGTTCATAGTTTGGGAATATAGACCAGACTTAGACACCCCGACAAGATGACTTTGAGCCATGGAAGCACAATGTCCTCGCATCGCTGAATTTCAGCTGGAATAACACCGTCAGGTCCTGGGAACTTGAAGGGTGTGAAGCTGCGCATGGCCCAACGGATCTTTTCTGTAGTTATCAAGACTAACGAGTTGCTGCAAGGTTGAGGAGGGATTTCCCTCTTGCGATATAGCTACAGAGGACCTACCAGGAAAGTGAGTATGCAGTAAGATGTCAATGGATTCCTCAGCAGAGGATGTCCAGTAACCATCCGAATGCAAAAGGAAGCTGGGTGTAGCAGGGCTTTTAGAGAGGATTTTCCGCAACCTGGAAGCTTCCGAGGACTCTTCAATGCTGTCGCAGAAAAGTCTCCAGGAGCGTCGTTGCTCCTTCCTCAGTGAGATTTTGTATTTTCTGAGAGACAGTTTATAGGAGTCCCAGTCGGCCGTCTCACGGGAGCTTTTAGCAGTATTAAAAAGGAGCCTACTGTCTTCTTAAGAGTACTGAGATTTGCATTCCACCAGGGTGGTTTCATTTTACCTCGAGGTTTGCGGAGTGGGCAGGCCTCGGCCATGGCACCATTTAGTGCCGATGTTAGGGTGTTGACTAAATCGTCGAGGTCTTCAGTGCAAGAAGGTTCAGTAGGCAGGTGGGAGGGAATAAGCGTTAATAAACGTTTCCTATAAAGGGACCAGTTGGTTTTCCTATAATTTCTAAAAGCATTCTGATCAGGCAGATAGTCATCAAGACTAAATTGGAGGTAACGGTGTAACGGCTCATCAGAGACTCTCCAGTCCTTAACCGAGTTATATACCTAAATGAACGGAGACAAGAGTGATGTCCAGGACTTCTTGTCGGTTACGAATAATGAAAGTCGGTTTGGACCCCCTGTTACAGAGTAGTAGTTTAGTACAGGGTGTCCGCCGGGAACGTATACTACTTTTTTTTGCCGCCATTTTGGTAAACATTAGTCTTGACAGTTCATATTTGGCAGTCGTGAAGTAGACACGTGGCGAATTTATTATGGAAAAATATTTGATAAACCAACGTGTTTTAATCGTTAAAACATTTTAACAAAATCAATCATCGATTACTGTGACGATGAGAAAGTTACGTGAAATTTTTGGGAGAAACAACGTGCCAACAAAACGCACTATTTATCGTGTAGTGATTGATTTCGAAGAAAGAGGGTCTGTAGGTGATAGGCCCAAGCATGGTCCACAACGTACTGCAAGATCGGCTGAAAACATTACTGCTGTTCAAGGAAGTGTTCAAAACAATCCATCAACCTCAATTCTTTGAAAATGAAAACGGCGTAACGGTAAGTGTGAATGGGGAGCGATATCGTGATATGATTGAAAACTTTTTAACGCCACAACTGCATGCTTTGGGCTTGATTAACATGTGGTATCAACAAGACGGTGCCACATCGCATACAGCCAGGATTACAATGGAATTACTGCGAGACCTCTTTCCACAACAAGTTATTTCAAAAAATGGTGATGTTGATTCGCCTCCACCTGATTCGCCTGATTTGACTGCTCCTGACTTCTTTTTGTGGGGATATCTGAAAAGCAAGGTTTATGCAAACAAACCAGAAACGCTTGAGCCACTCAAACAAAATATTCGTGATGAAATTAATGAAATACCGCGTGAAATGTGTGAGAATGTAATGAAAAATGTGCTCAAAAGGGCTCGCATTTGTGAGACTAGCAGAGGCGGACATTTACCTGATATTGTATTCCATACATAATTGCCGACATTAAATAAAACATTTATCAATATAAGATCCATTCTCTTTCATTTAAACAAAAATTATAAACAAACAAAGTAGTATACCTTCCCGGCGGACACCCTGTACTAAGGATAAAGTCAAAAAGTTGCTCACCTCTTACATTTATGTAAGATTGAGTGATGGGCATTCGCATCACAGCAAATGATGAGACCAGTGTTTCGGCTCTCTGCTTTAGCAATCAAGCTCCCCAAGATGTCCGGAGGGAGTGGGCCCACAAGATCATGACCTAAATAAGCCGATACCAGCCCGTAATTTCTTGATCGCAATTCCAGGTTGGTAGCGACTATGTCTTGATTGCTGAAATTAGAGAGTAAAAGAACGTTTAGATGGGTCTTCGCAAGGATACAGGATCTCGGTTTACCTTCCTTTCTTGCGTAGATTAATTTTTAGTTTGGAGTCTTGAGTCCACAAACCCGGTTTCCAACAACCCATGGTTCCTGGATCAAGACTAAGTCTTCCCCGTATTTGCTGAGCCGGAGAATGAGGGAGGCCGAAGCCGTGATGGAGTGACGCAAGTTAATCTGTAGGATCCGCAGCATTGGGGCTATTTCTCGCTACAGATACCATTACCACGGTATTATATGACAGAAGGTCATCTTCGAGAGAGAGGCCACATAGGTCACTGTCCAGGAGTGATGGTGAGGGAGAAGGAGGACCAGAAAAGTCCAATTTCAAGAGAGCGTCAACCATTTCGGTGTCTGTCGACGAGGAGTCAACCCCCGAAAAAGATGGATCGGCGCAAGGGAGCGACGAAGGGGCTCGGAAGGAGAGGTGTTATTAGCTGGTGCAGAAGAGACTGCAACCTGCTTGGGAGGTACTTTCTCGAGCTCCTTCTCGTCACATTTGTAGACTTTCAGGGTGATGGAGCTGAAACCATAATTTACTACCCCTTTAGAAGATGCCAGGGGGGCCAGAGACTTCATTGATGACAATGATCACACTTCTGACGTCTCCTCTCGGCTTGTCCACTTTGGCAATCTTCCAATTATGGGTAGGAAGGGAGCTGTTGTTAGCCTTCAGAATATCCAGGATGATTTTAGGATCAGAGGGTTCAGCCGGAATGGTAGCACGTGTTCTTGGTCGGTTAGGCATCTGGTCCTTTTCCACGACCTCCAACTGTGCACCTGGCCAAACCTGTCCTAATCTGGAGACAGCAAGTTTATAGAGATCCTTCGATCTTTGGTCAGCAATGAGTCTGACATGCCCTTGATGCCAGCCACCATCCCTGCGGGAAACATCAGGGCCGGGGTGGTCACGTAGGATTTGGAGACAGTTGGTGGCGAGTTTAATCTCCACCTTCCTCCACTTATCCGCCGTAATGCTGCCATCTGGATCGCTATGGTCAACGACCGCAATCTCCAAGTGTGCCTTAAGCACTTGGTTGAAGGGCTTGGTAGTAGCGATGGAAGGTACTACCTCGGTCTTGTTGGCAAGGGTGGGATACTCGTAATGAGACCTCTGGCGTTTGGACGGCAAGTCCTTGCTGGATGAGTCGGGGGGGAGCTGGACACGTTTGAGTGCCCAGCTTAGAGAAGTCTTATGCTTCTGGGTTCTGTCCTGCTCAGGAATTACCTGGATGCGGCGAATTAGTTTATAAGCTAGCCGGCGATCCTGGTAGGAGATCTTGGGGAGAGCGACATTCGGCAAGCGACATTCGAAGCCGAGCCGTCCGTCGCCCCCGAAAGAGATTTCAGAAGGGGATGTGGATCCTTCGAAGTGGAGGGCACAGCATGCTGTAAGCTCGAGACCGAACAGTAAGCTGTCCCTGAAGGGGCAGAGATGTTAAGGGGTTTGCCCCCTCGCATTTCATGGGCTGACTTTACGATGGGACCAGGTGTTGAAACCACTGTCCTATCCGACAGTGTACCAGACGCGCGTTCAGCAATCCTGGGGGCGTCCACCTGCTTGCAACGCTAGTGCTAGGCCTCAAGGCCAATGCGCTAGATGGGATTGCCACAGCAGAGCTTGCGGGTATGCTTCCCAGGAGGCTGGAAGACGGTTTTTTAAGAGGACCGTCCTCTTTCTTTATTTTTTTTATATGTTTTTGTTTTTCATTCATAATTGGACCCACGAGTGGCGGAGAATGGGAGGGCGACTTGCACAGAGATCCGCATTGTGCAGGCAAGGTAGGCTAACCCGGAGGTCGCCAGGTATCCAGATACTCTGTTAGCGACTGAACTATTATTTAAAGTGGGCCCCCAGCCAGGCTGATCCACGGCACGGGTTGTATTACACCTTGATCCGGCCCACCGGAGAGGAGAGAGGGAAGGATAGGATATGAAGGGGAGGGATTAGGACGACTACAACTTGGGTTCGTGTCTCATCTGGGGAAATACGCGAGAATCCTTGACCATTACCAGGCCCCTACACCACGGCGAGGTGTGTAGTCATGTAGGAGAGCTAGAAGTAACAAGTGATCAAATGAAAATATGGCTACTCAGTGTAGAAGTATATTCAAATGAATTTGCAGAAACTATAGCTATATTATAAAGATCACCTAGTGGTTCGGAACGCGATATCTGTGATTTTCTTTAAAATTCGTTGAATCAAAAGCTCCTTACTTGTAATAACTTGATAATGATGGGTGACTTTAATATTAACTTACTAGAAAATACAAGATACTCGAGGACTTTAAATGAGCTGTTCGTGATGAATAACATTAAACAAATAGTAAATGGATACACAGGCTGGTCAAACGGTAGTGCATGCGATCATCTGAAAACACAAGCGTTTTCGCTCAGCTGAGGCCTACCAACTCCTCCTCTCAACCTCCACGCGGTGACAGCCGGGTGCCTAGTACCTTAATCCAAGAAATGGGTATCCAACCCCGTTTGGAGGATTCTTGGCGAAAGCAGATGATATATGGGGGGAGGGGGGTTTTCTCACTAGAGCACTTCTTCCTGTTCCAGGCGGCAGCGGACGAATTCCCTAGGCGGAGTCAACGGTGGCGTGTATACTTACAGTTAGGTTGAACTTAGTGAATAACTTGCGCGAGCTGCTTCATCGTATTCGGATCACAGGTTGGTAAGGAAATTTCAATGTTGGTCAGGACATTGGAATAGAGATGGTGGCGGAGGAGCCCTTAATGGGCCAACGGCAGCGCTCATACTCCCGCAGTGGACTACTGGCACCGGTGTACCCGGCCCCTCGTCCTAGGGGAATAATTAAGGAACTGGCCTTCCAGGTTGGGGGTTGTGCCGTCGGGGTAACTTCTCTACCACGTAAAAAAATCTATGGTTCCGAAACAACCAAAAGCCTCGGATAAGGATGACTCAACTAATGACGACCCCAGCAAACGAAATAAGGACAAGGACCTTCGGATCTGTACGTGGAATGTTCTGTTCCTTTACAGACCACGTGCAGCCGAACAACTAGCAGAGGTCCTAGACTGCTATAAAGCAGATATTACCGCCATCCAGGAAGTGCGATGGGATGGGCCGGGCAAAAAGACGATGAAAAACTGTGACATCTACTACGGTGACTGCTACAGAGGCAACAGGCAACGCTTATTCGGATGCGGCTTTGTAATACGCGGCAGACATAGGCAAGAAGTCTTAAGCTTCCGACATATAAGCGAGCGTATTATGACTATCCGGATCAAGGCTAAATTTGTTAACATAAGCCTAATATGTGTTCATGCCCCAACGGAAGAAAAGGACCCTGCCACCAAAGAGTGTTTCTACGAGCTCCTCGACAAAACATACGAGCAATGTCCTAAATCGTATTGGGCGATTTTAACGCCAAAATAGGAAAGGAGGACGTCTTTGGTAGGGCAGTCGGTAAACATAGCCTACACGACACCACGTCTGATAACGGACTAAGGCTAACTGATTTCGTTGTGGAGCGAAATGTCACCATAGCAAGCACATGGTTTCCTCATCTCGATATTCATAAGCAGACATGGCGGTCCAATGATCATGTAACGATCAACCAAATTGATCATGTTGCGATCGACGCAAGGCATGCCTCCAGTATTCTGGATGTACGGACCTTCCGAGCGGCCAACATAGACTCGGATCATTACCTTGTTGTAGCCAAGGTACGAATGCGGATATCCCAATCTGAGCAACAAAGAAGTATCACTGTGAGAAAATTCAACGTCGAAAAGCTACAATCGCAAGAGACCGCCAGACTCTTCGCTGAACGCGTATCCCGAAATCTCTCAATCACCCCTTTGCCGCCAGCATCAAGTACCGAAGACCAGTGGCAACGCTACCAACATGCCATCAGAAACGCCGCGACTGATTTGCTGGGTCTCGCTCGCCCACCATCGCGAAACCCCTGGTTTGACGAAGAATGCCGGCGAGTGCATGCAGCAAAACAAGAGGCATACAAAGCGGTGCTGCAGCGGAAGACGAGAGCTGCTCGTGAGCTCTACGAGCAAAAGAGACGGGAAGAACATCGGCTTCTCCAAAAGAAGAAGAAAGAGCATGAGAAGCGCGCGTTTCAGAATATCGAGAGTTTATACTCCAGGAACAATGTACGGAAGTTTTACCAAAAGGTAAAAAGAACGTGTCAGAGGAGCAATACCCGTACAGAAACCTGTAGAGATGAAAATGGAAACCTCGTAGTAGAATCACAGTCGGTGCTGAGAATATGGAAAGACTACTTCTGCAGACTGTATAACGGCGACGAAGACCAACATCCCGCTGTCAGGCAGAATGAACCATTCAACATAGACGATGATAGTCAAAATTTTCGTCCACCTGACCAAAACGAAGTGAGGATAGCAATATCCAAGCTAAAATCCAACAAGACTGCTGGACCTGACGGCTTACCGCCAAACTTTTCAAGGCAGCTGGGGATGAATTGGTAGAGTGCATACATCAACTCATATCTAGATTTGGTCAGACGAGTGTATGCCTGATGAATGGAATCTCAGCATCGTTTGCCCGATCCACAAGAAAGGAGACTATCTCAACTGCGCCAATTTTAGAGGCATCAATCTCCTCAACATCGCATACAAGATCTTTTCTGCGATATTGTGTGAACGCCTGAAACCTTTTATCAGCAGCCTGATTGGACCCTATCAGTGCGGTTTCAGGCCAGGAAAGTCCACCATCGATCGAATCTTCACACTTCGGCAGATCCTGGAGGAAACCCAAGAATTCCAAATCGATACTCACCACCTCTTTATCGATTTCAAGGCCGCCTATGACAGCATCTATAGAGAAGAGCTTTATAGAGCCATGTCTAATTTTGACATCCCTGCCAAACTTGTCCGTTTGTGCAGGCTGACGATGAAGAACGCTCGCTGCTCCATCAAGTTTGGTAATGACCTCACCGAGGCCTTTGATGTCAGAAAAGGTTTTAGACAAGGTGACGCGCTGTCATGTGAATTTTTTAACATTGTACTTGAACGGATTGTGCGGAACTCACAAGCCAACACCGGAGGCACAATCTATTACAAGTCTGTACAACTGCTTGCATACGCCGATGATATAGACATTATTGGAAGAACTCAGCGGGCTGTCACCGGTGCGTTTGCAAGCATTGAGGCGGAAGCGGCCAAAATAGGTTTAGCGATAAACGAGGGCAAAACCAAGTATATGCTGTCAACAAGAAGGGAAAACCAACACCGACGAATTGGACAAAACGTCACCGTGGGCAGCTATAACTTCGAGGTAGTAAGGGACTTTGTCTACCTTAGCTCTGCTATAAACTCTGAGAACAACATCAGCGCAGAAATCAAACGAAGAATAACAATTCAACAGTAAAGCCCTATCTCGAACTACTAAGGAGACTCTGTATAAGACTCTGATCATCCCAGTCCTGCTTTACGGCTCTGAAACATGGACTTTATTAAAAGAGGATGAAGATATCCTTGGTCGCTTCGAGAGAAAAATTCTTCGTAAGATTTTCGGTCTCGTTTTCGTTGACGGGTTTTGGAGGAGAAGATTCAATCACAAACTATACGAGCTGTACAGCGACATCGACCTAATCAAAAAACTGCGTATTGGACGTCTGAGATGGCTAGGACATGTAGAGCGAATGGACACCAACGCTCCGGCCCGCAGAGTCTTCGAATCTAATCCCGAGGGACGACGCAGTAGAGGAAATCATCGCCGCAGGTGGCGCACGCAAGTTCAAGCGGACCTCGACCAACTTGGAGTGCGCAACTGGAGGCAATTAGCTAAAGACCGAGCTAAATGGAGAGGCTTGTTGGTTGAGGCCCAGGTTCACCACGAACTGTAGCGCCACCTAAGTAAGTAAGTAAATGGATACATAAGGATAACTGAAACAACAAGATCTTAAATCGATTATGTCTTAGTACTGGTAGAAAAAAACGTAACCGTGAAAATTGAGCAAGATCTTGTAATAATTAAATTTTCGACACTTTATTTAATGGTTTTCTCTTTAACAACGCTTTATTTGAACGTATTATTAAGAACAAAAAAAATTAATTGAACTTCTGCTTTTTCGCAAGCGTGTTTTCTCCTGTCTGTCCTGTCAGAGACTATCTACCTAACGCGCTTTCCGCCATCTGACGGTGTTGCTCGCAGCGGAAGGCTGAACGGCATTGCCAGTATTATACTCCTTAGATGCTACAAAGTTATCTTATGCTACACATGCTACAAAGTTATTCTATGCTACAACTCGGCCGATCTGACTACAATGGTCGGCCTCGACCATTAAGAACAGATTCATCTATTCAGGATTAAACAAACAAACAAAACTAACAAACAGAAGATATGCGACAACTTCGCGACCACCTTTATCTCTTTCTCTCTCATCAACCCAATGTTTCATCCTAGATGCTTCGATTATACCCTCATACGGTATCCGCGTTATTTGACAGTTTTCGATATCTCGTATCATATATCTATCGTTTGGCAGTGCCTTCTATACTTGATAAGGCCCTCGATACCTCGGGATGAGCTTTTTATTCGTACCAACAATAGTATCTACGTTGGGTAGCATAACAAAGTAGGCGACTTTGAACTGTTTCGCGGGCCTATATCGCGACGCATGGTGCTGCTCATTATATTGCTGCGACTTCTTAATATCTAATTCAGCTTGTTGACGCAACGTGTCTAAATCAGTGGACTCAGTGGGCCCCAATTTTTCTTCCAGATACTCTGATATCCAGTCTACTTCCTTGCCCCGTTGCCTCACCTCAAATAACAACATGCTAGGGGTTTGTTTCGTAGTGCGATATACCGAATTATTCAACCAGTATTCCACTTGTGATAACATCTTGGTCCAATCGGAATGTTGCATAGGTTCACTCAACTTGCCTAACATCAGGGTTATTACCCGATTTACCCTTTCGACTTGACCGTTTGTTTGCGCTGAGGCTACCGCTACCTTCAAGTGGTCGATGTTACGATCTAGCAGGAAGGACCCAAATTCAGATGACGTAAAACAAGTTCCACGATCACTAATCACTCGCCGCGGTCGGCTATAATATTCGAAGTACCGATTAAGCGAAGCACACACCTCTACGGTGCTCGTTGAATTTACTGGGTACAGCTTTACAAATTTAGTGAATGCGTCCATTACGACCAATAGATGCTTCCGCTTCGAAGCAAGCGATGGCAACGGACCCAAGTTGTCAATGTGCATTGTGTCGAATGGCACGGATTTCTTTGGAATACTGTGCAAATTGCGCGCGTTAATCTGCGCTGGCGCTGAATATACGAAACACTTAATACAATTCTGAATTAATCTTTCAGTACACTCGCGCATCCGTGGAAAGCAATAGTGGCATTGTAGCTGATCCATACACTTATTGATGCCGAGATGGCCAATTTTCTCATGCACTATTCGAATTATATTATTTACCATTTCATCTGGCACATACAACATTAATCTACCACTCGAATGTACTTTATAAACTAACCCATCATTTAACTCAAACCCTTTGGTCTCCGCTCCAATTTTTCCTTTATCTTGATTATCACAATATCTCGGTTCTGTGTGGCCTGCAGCCGCAAGTCGATGTCACGCATGCTAGCCGCAGCGATAAGGTGACACCTGGTGAGGGCATCGCCATGTCCCATCCTTAGACCACACCGATTCGAGTGGTTAACGAATTACAATCGCTTACAATGCGAAAGGGAATACCTTCTAAATAGACACGGAAACGCCGCAAGGAATAGATGATAGCTAGAGTCTGCAGCTCGTAGCTGTGATATTTCGACTCTTGTGCCGTACTGCTCTTGGAAGATGCTGGCTCCTGCCATCATCCTCCCAAAACCCAGCGAACTAGCATCACAATGAAGCTCTGTCTCCCTCTTAGGACTATAAATTACCAGGACAGGAGCAAGTGCCGATTGATCACGCAGCGCCGTGAATGCCTTCACGCATTCGTCATTAAATTGAAAAGGCGCATCCTTCCTCAGTAGCTTTAACAATGGTTGTGCAATGCGTGAGAAAGACGAAATAAATCGACGGAAATAGGAAAATAATCCAATGCACGAGTGGAGCTGCTTAGCGTTTCTCGGCATTGGATAGTGTCGGATCGCCTCCAGATGACTACTCCTGGGTCGGACGCTACTTTTGTCAACTAAACACCCCAAATATTCTATCTCAGGGTAACAGAATCGGCATTTGGGTAACTTCCAACCGATATTCGCTCAACCTCCATAACGCTCGCTTAAGAATGTCAAAGTGCTCCTTAAGAGTTTTGGTTGCTAACAAAATATCGTCCATGTAAACGATAATTTCCCCAGCCTCCACAAAATCTCTTAAAATATTTGAAATAAATCGCATGAAAACACTTGGTGCGTTTCTCAATCCAAAAGGCATGCGCAAGTATTCATACTGGCCTTGCGGGGTGACAAACGATGTCAGACTTATGGACTCCTCATCAATTTCTACATGATAATAACCATCCTTCAATTTAAGTGTACTAAAAATGGGTTTACCCTCTAGATACTCCAAACAGTCTTCAATTAAGGGTAACGGAAAATTATCGCGCACGGTTAACTTATTTAGTGACCTATAGTCAACACACATTCGGAGCTCGCCACTTTTTTTCCGCACAAGCACTATGGGCTTGATGCGTACGGTGAACTGCTCGGTCTAATGACCCTTTTCTTAAGTAAATCAGAAACAATTTTGTTAACTTCATCCTTATCGTGATAGAATAATCGTCTCGGTGGACAATAAAATGGAACATCGGAGCTTAATCTAATTTTCATTTTACACGCATACTCAGCTACCGGAAGTTTTTCTTTACATAAATATTTTTCTGTTATTGTGCCACTCAACGTTTCCTGGTTTTCCAATTCTAACCTATCCTAAATATCAACTTCACCCGGTATATCTATCGTTTCAATAGCAAATATGTAGGGCAACTGGTAAATATTCTCAGCTAAAGATACCTCTGCTTTACCACTAGGTTGATGATCGGAGACAAAATCGTCGCTTACAATAGGTCGTATATCTGGAAAGGTGTCCGAAGTGCTGTCGCAATAAAATTCTTCAAATCGAATTATTCCCGAAAAATGTTATTAAAAAAACAGACAGAAAAAAACTAAGCCGGCCGCGCACGCGAGGGAATAAAGCGAAAGTGACAGCTAGCCACAGGTGATATAAAGAAGATCGGGAAATTGCAACAACAGCAGCCTGTGGGATGCTGCTCTCCCGGTTACTCAGTTGGCGTGAGTTCACTGGAATTCCGTTTACACGGACCTCTGGCTGTTTACTCGAGGAATGGGCGCCACCAGATCTTTGAAAGGGATCGGGAAACCTTTTTGGGAAAGTGAATCGGGTGGGAATCCTGAAATTATGTCAAGAAGAAAATAAAAGAACAACGAACGTGCGTTATAACACTCTTTATGAGTACGGCCAATTTATTTAAGAAAAGTTTTTCCACAAGTAGGAAATGGTGAAAGGTAAAAAAAACAAGGGTTGTATTTAACCGTATTTAGAAAAAGGAACAACGGTTGTATACAACCGTATTCACATAAATGAAGCCGTTGGGATGGCCCGCTATCACCGGTCCCGAAGCTTCTAACGTTAAAACGGAATTAGGTCGCGTGTCCCGCTTTCACCGGGAAATATACGTTATGAGACCTTACCGGGATTGAACAAGACAAGATCCTACACTAATCGAACAAAAGAATAAAAAAAAATAACACAACTTATCTGTTTTCCTTTTGGAGTGGTAATCTGCTTCCTACTCCTCGCTTCCAGGCTGTTTCTCCTCAGATCTTCCTCAAATGCTCCTTCTCCTCGAGTCTCCTTCGCCTCTGTATTTTTCCTTCAGTCCCCTTCTGGACTTTTCCGCTTGTTCAAAAAGATAAGCCAACTCGCTAACTGCTAGTAATAAAACTCCTCGAATCACCTTAGCGCTTTAGTGCACACTCTCGTGGTCAACCAAGAAGTGCTGAACTCGCCTCAGCACTTTGCCTAACCGACCGAGAGCCTCTCTCTGAAAATTGGCCTACCGCTTATTCAGCCATTACCAGTTCAAGGACGGCTTTATGTGCAGTACTCCGCTCTTTTGCTGAAGCATGCAACCGTTCCTTGAACGCCGCTATCTAGCAGCTCTTTCCATTTTTCCAATGGCTCTCTCTCTGAAATCGCCTCCAACTGGCAGTTCAGAGGGTCGGGTTACGCATTCCCAAGGTTCGCTCTTTACCTTGGTGCCACGTTCACAGCAAGCGCTAGTAACTGAGGGGCTAGTGAACGCAAAATTAAAGATTCGAAAAAATATCGCGAAAAATACAAAGGCGAAGAAATATGAGACGAAGGAGGAAATTTGTCAAACAACGCTTGGCGTTGGACCTAGCAAGAAGAAAAGAGGTTATTGAAAATGTAAATGTGTCAAACAACGCCTTGCGTTGGACACTCCTGAGGAGGAAGAAGCCTGAGTACCCACTCGTATTCCTATTATTTTATTCAGTCCGCGAAAGCTAGCTATCCCGGTGGAATCTCACGCAGATTTGGGGAAAAGGGACTAGCCGATGACGTGCCACCCCGTACAAATGATAAAATATAAACGTCGGGCTCTCGGCCATTGATGAGTTTATGATTTGGACTGAACGTCCTTCAGTCCGTTGACCGCCGCTCATGGTCGTACAAGTTGTGTTGAATGTTTGCGATGTTTGGGTAAATGTGTGATGTATCTTGTTGTGTACTCGTCCTTTATGTTGTAGATACATATGCCCTGGTGGTGTTAGGGCAGTCCACCCTCTTCTTCATCGCCGCTCGTCTCACTCGTCGCTCACTTAATTCGCATCGTTGGCGGACGGTCCATCCGCATCAGAGGGTTGCCAACCGACCGTTGGGCTCTGTTTCCCGGAGTACCTGCTTTTGTTGCCCCCTTGAAGCGTGTGGAGAGGTATAAGCACTGAATGGTGGAACCATCCAGGAACGCTTAACGAGACCACTGCTCCAAGAAGACAACGGAATAAAATTGGAAGGCCAAAAATGGTGGACGGGTGAGAATTGGTAGGATGGAGGGGACAAAGGATCTCGTGCGAAATTTGCACGTAACAAACCCCACCCTTACCTCCGAAGAGAGGCAGTTGGCTTTTCGTAAGAAAGGCCGAAGTAATTTAAGATACATATTCCCCAGGTTCAAACAACACAACAAAGGAGAAAGAAAAATAAAATGACAAGAAACAACTACTTCATTTCGATCGCGCTTGACGATCGCCAGTGAACATCACAGAGCACGGGGCTCTCAGTTCCTCTTAGCACAATTCGTCCCACTTGTGCGACTAGGCTCATCTTCCGGTCTTTCGTCAGGATCCTCATAATATGGCTTTAAGTCTTTTACGTTCCAGGTTCCACGTACCTTGCCATCTTCATCAACCAATTCATATGTGTATGGCGATACCTTTTTGTGAATTCGAAATGGGCCAACATATTTCGAAGCAAGTTTGGCTGCATAATACTTCGCGGCATCTGATAAAATGAAGTTTCTTCGCCAGACGAGTTCGTTTGGATAATATTGTACATCCCGCCTGCGAAGGTTATAATTATGTGATGCCTTCTTGGTTGCCAACTCTAGCTTTTTCCCTATCTCCTCCCTAAGCTGTCTAAACTTTTCTCCTGTTCCCGGCGTATCACTCTCCTTATCTTGCGGAATGGTGGCTAAGGGCGATCCTGATCGACCAGCAAAAGTCACCATTCCTCGACCGAAATTAGCGTAATATGGTGATACTCCCAAAACTTCGTGCTGAGATGTGCGTATACTACACGCAACTTTCGCCAACTGCGCATCCCAGTTTCGATGATTCTCCGACACATACGCTCTTAGTGTCGTCTTAATTATTTGGTTAATTCTTTCAGCCGGATTCGCTTGGGGATGATAATGAGCTGTAAACCTAATAGTCGACCCATACTCATCACATAACGTTTTTAACTCTTTGCTCCTAAATTGTGGACCGTTATCGCAAACAACAAACTTTGGAACCCCGAACAAAAGAAAGACGTTATCCTCCAACTCCTTACAAACAGATTTAGCCGTTGCCGATCTCAGCGGAAATAAAAGTGGAAATTTAGTGAAATAATCGACAACGGTAAGAATGTAAATAAAACCCCTACTCGACTTAGGAAGTGGACCAACTAAATCCACGCACAACATCTCCCACGGATTGGTTACCCCTTTCCTCTCCGTCATCAAACCCGCCGGCTTGTCGTTAACTGGTTTCACTTTTTGGCAAATTTTACAATTTCTGACATACTTGGTTATGTCTGACCTCATTTTGGGCCAGTAATATTTTTCCCCTATCCTAGCAAAAGTTTTCTTCACCCCCATATGACCTGCTAAAGGGTTATCATGGCATTCCTCTAAAATCTTCGCCCTATCCTTCTTCGACACTACTCTCTTCCATTCACTGTTGTTGTCGTGAACTATCACGTGGTTTGCCTTAACAAATTTGAACAAAGTTCCCTGCTCTACACGCCACGCTGGAAATGACAGTGGCTTCGTCTCGACCTTTTCTATCATCCTTGTTACCCACGGATCGGAACTGTGCTCTGAAATCCCAGAAACTACTGGTACACTCCGTGAGAGCATATCAGGCACAACGTGTTCCTTGCCTTTCCGATGGATGATATCAAAGTCAAATTGCTGCAACCGTACAGCCCAACGTGCCAGCCTACCTACCGGGTCCTTCAACTTACTCAACCATATCAAAGAGTAATGGTCTGTTATGACCGTGAATCTCACCCCCTCTAGATATGGCCTAAGTTTCTCGATAGCCCAGAGAACTGCTAAACATTCCTTCTCGGTGGTAGAATAATTCTTTTCGCATCTATTCAAAGATCTACTCAGGTAACTAATAACCTTCTCGCCCTCCTCGAACGTCTGACTAAGGACAGCCCCAATCCCAAAATCCGAGGCATCCGTCTGTACCATGAATGGCCTCGTAAAATCCGGACACGTCAGGATGGGAGCCGCTACTAAACATTCCTTAGCCCTCCTGAAACTTTCTTCACACTCATTACTCCAGAAGAATTTCCTACTCTTTTTAAGCAAATCGGACAACGGTTTTACCAAACTAGCAAAGTTTGGCACAAATCTCCTATACCAGGAAACCGTTCCGATAAAACTTCTAACTTCCTTAACGTTCTTGGGCGCTGGAATGTCTACCATACTCTGTACCTTCTCAGGATCGACATGCAAACCGTGTCTGTCCACTATATACCCTAAAAATTTCAACGACGGCCTACACAAGTTACACTTTTGCTCACTAACCTTCAGTCCAGCCTCGCATAAACGCTTAAAAACCTCTTCCAATATCTTCAGGTGTTGTTCGAAGGAGTTGGTTACGATGATTATGTCGTCCAGGTAGACGAAGACATTTGGTTCCAAGTCGGCCCCAATCACCGTATCAATAAACCGTTGCCATGTCGCTGGTGCATTATGTAGACCAAATGGCATTCTCTTAAATTGGAAAAGGCCCCTACCAGGGACTGTGAAAGCTGTAAAGGGTCGTGACTTCTCCTCTACTGGAATCTGCCAGTATGCGGATTTAATGTCCAAGGAGGACAGAAACTTCGCTTCCCTAAGCTTGTCTAACGTCGCTGAAATATAAGGGAGTGGATAAGCATCCCTCTCTGTTACCTTGTTAAGCTTCCTGTAGTCTACACAAAACCTATACGTGTTGTCCTTCTTCCTAATCATAACGATTGGAGAGGCCCACGGACTACTAGACTTTTCTATTATGCCATCCTTTAGCATTTCATCTAATTCCCTATCAATATGTTTTTGGACGGCCGGAGATACCGGATAGTATCGTTGCTTTATTGGCTCTGCACTTGTCTTAATTTTGTGCTCCACTAAGTGTGTGCACCCTAAGCCTTCAGGCATGCTCCTAAAAACTCTTTCCACAAGTGCCCTTAACTGTTGTTTCTGTGTCTCGTCTATTTCCGATAAATCCCGAGAATCGGATAACGAAGCCAACATGCTTTGACTCGAAAAATTCCACTCGCCTGATCTAAGATCCGGGACAATTCCCGATAGAGCCCAAAAATCTGCTCCTAATATCAAGACGTGAGGAAGACTAGGAATAACGAGACACTCTAACAAAACTGTATTTTCCTCAACTGTTATAGGCAAAGAGACTACCCCTTCTACCTTTACTCCTGCACCATCCGCTAACATTACCCTATCTATTTGACCTTTGCCTAATTCTATCCCTAACTCTTGAAGGATTCTCCAACCCTCCTTGCATACTATCGAGCGTGAAGCGCCCGAATCCAAAAGCCCTACTAAATTTATTCCATAAACCCTAACACCAAGATACGGTCGCCTATCGCTACCATTTGCCTCCAATGCGAAACCCAATTCAACCTCGTTGTAACAACCCGACTGGTTACCCGCAGGTGACCCAGAATGAATCAACGACGCTCCCGTCCTGCGGACCCGAGAGTGCGTCGTGCGTTTCCCGAACATGCCGAACAATCCCTTCGTGAAACGCCTAACTTCCCACAACCAAAACAACGCCTAGGAGCGGAACAAGTGTTTGCGAAATGGCCTTCCCTGTTGCAGTTATAGCACCTAATTTGTCGCCGGGGTTGGTTGTTCTGACTAACAACCGAAACCCGGGGTTCTTCAACACCTACATACGCGAGATCAGGCTCCAACAGATTCCGACCTCGATTGCTTGGTGGTGGAGCGAAAGTCTCAACGTTGGCGCGTACTGCTTCCAACTTTCGTCCTAATTCCACCAAGTCGCTGACACACTTGGGCTCCTCTAACCCAAGCTGTGTCTGATAAAATGGTGCCAGGTTCTTCTGCAGGATCGACAGCTTTCTGCGCTCCGAAAGGGGCTCTGAAAGTCTGCCGAACATATTCCGCATCGTCGCCACATACACCCCGATGGACTCATCTTTGCCTTGAGTCCGTCGCCTAATCTCATCGATCAACAAATCATCATAATTATGTGGCAAGAACTCCAACTTCAACTCCTTGACTAGTTCTTGCCACGTGCCCACAGTAGACCTCATCGCCCTAAACCAAAGAAGCGCCTTCCCCACAAATAAATCGACCGCCGACCTAAACAACTGACCCTCCGACACCCCTCTTGCCTGACGAAGCTCCTCAACCCTCTCTAGGAATGCGTTTACTGATGAGCCACAGCGCTCACCAGTAAACTTCACATCCCATTTCTCGATCCGCTCAGTGGATCGTTCAACCACTTGAAAATTCGCTGCCTCTGTGCGTACTTCTGGGCTGGGCTCGCCTGTCGCCACCCTTCCGCCTGAAGTGGGTATAGGGGACGGCAGTCGAGGCACCACCTTTGAAGTGCTCGATTTTTCCTTTTCAGGAACTTCGCGTTCTTCGCTTTCCTCCTCCGGTAAGCTACTCAGCAAGATCAATAACTCATTCCTGAGTTCCTTGATCTCCGTAACTTCCTCTTCAGATTCTGCCTGAACCCTACCTAATCGCCCTAACGCCCAGTCGACCTTCGTCAGAATCTTCAAGTACTCCGACGACTTCGGATTACTTGGAGGATTCTTTAGAAGGGTTTTCAGCTCTACAATCTTTGCCTTGACGGCATCTACATCCTCCTCAAAAGAAAAAGGGTACTCGATCCCAATATTTAAAGAGCCCCTGCGTGAAAGAGCTCGAGCTGACCTCAATGACTTCCTCATCTCGTCAACGCTCTCCACCGGAAGCCCTCGGACCTGCATTTCATACGCCAACTCATCCTGAGATAACCGATTAATCTCCATAATGAATCAACCAAAATGCCAGAACCAAAACTAGAAATTACAAAAAAGTACAACAGCGAAAATCGAAAGCAAAAAAAAGGAATCGTATCAAAACACGAAAAGAAAGCCACAAGAAAATAGGAACCACAAGTCCAAAGAATAAAGTTACTTTCAACAAAAGAAATCTTCACTCTCAAAGGTCAACGCGGAATTCAGAAAAAGAAAAAACAAAAACACACCCAAGAACTAAAGCAGAACAAAAAAAATATTTAAATAAAACAACCCGAATAAGAAATGATTATAAAAAAAAAATCCAAAAGACCACGCAAAAGAAAACACTAAAAAAATTGTAAAATGTACCCACACTTCTTGGACACACTGTACACCCAATTGCAAAACCCCGTTTGTTGGTACCGGAAAGGAAAGACACAACCAAAGAAAAAAAAAACACTAGGTATATGTGAAATCAAAATCCCGTATAAATACCGAACGTATATGTGAACAGATATATATATATATAAATTTAAACCCAAATTTATATGTATTTCAAAAATATCAAACCCAAAATTCCAAATCGAGTCAAAATAAACAAAAGAAATGTACCTACTTGTTACTCGGCGAACTTCCTACCATGTACCCAATCGTTCTCGTCTCTTACTCACTTTATCCACCTGTTCCACCGTACCGGCTGAGAGAAAACCACAATCCAGCTCCAAAACAAATCCAACGACGATAATCCAATGATAATTCAACTTCCCTGAAAAGTAAAGCACAACAAAAGTAAAATGCACAGGAAAAAAAAGGAACAACACTTCCCTGAACACAACGCCAAAACAACAGCACAGATTCCCACAAATGTTTTCTATTTGTTTTTTTGTTTTTTTTTTTATTGCCCCACGTTGGGCGCCAATTTGTCGCAATAAAATTCTTCAAATCGAATTATTCCCGAAAAATGTTATTAAAAAAACAGACAGAAAAAAACTAAGCCGGCCGCGCACGCGAGGGAATAAAGCGAAAGTGACAGCTAGCCACAGATGATATAAAGAAGATCGGGAAATTGCAACAACAGCAGCCTGTGGGATGCTGCTCTCCCGGTTACTCAGTTGGCGTGAGTTCACTGGAATTCCGTTTACACGGACCTCTGGCTGTTTACTCGAGGAATGGGCGCCACCAGATCTTTGAAAGGGATCGGGAAACCTTTTTGGGAAAGTGAATCGGGTGGGAATCCTGAAATTATGTCAAGAAGAAAATAAAAGAACAACGAACGTGCGTTATAACACTCTTTATGAGTACGGCCAATTTATTTAAGAAAAGTTTTTCCACAAGTAGGAAATGGTGAAAGGTAAAAAAAACAAGGGTTGTATTTAACCGTATTTAGAAAAAGGAACAACGGTTGTATACAACCGTATTCACATAAATGAAGCCGTTGGGATGGCCCGCTATCACCGGTCCCGAAGCTTCTAACGTTAAAACGGAATTAGGTCGCGTGTCCCGCTTTCACCGGGAAATATACGTTATGAGACCTTACCGGGATTGAACAAGACAAGATCCTACACTAATCGAACAAAAGAATAAAAAAAAATAACACAACTTATCTGTTTTCCTTTTGGAGTGGTAATCTGCTTCCTACTCCTCGCTTCCAGGCTGTTTCTCCTCAGATCTTCCTCAAATGCTCCTTCTCCTCGAGTCTCCTTCGCCTCTGTATTTTTCCTTCAGTCCCCTTCTGGACTTTTCCGCTTGTTCAAAAAGATAAGCCAACTCGCTAACTGCTAGTAATAAAACTCCTCGAATCACCTTAGCGCTTTAGTGCACACTCTCGTGGTCAACCAAGAAGTGCTGAACTCGCCTCAGCACTTTGCCTAACCGACCGAGAGCCTCTCTCTGAAAATTGGCCTACCGCTTATTCAGCCATTACCAGTTCAAGGACGGCTTTATGTGCAGTACTCCGCTCTTTTGCTGAAGCATGCAACCGTTCCTTGAACGCCGCTATCTAGCAGCTCTTTCCATTTTTCCAATGGCTCTCTCTCTGAAATCGCCTCCAACTGGCAGTTCAGAGGGTCGGGTTACGCATTCCCAAGGTTCGCTCTTTACCTTGGTGCCACGTTCACAGCAAGCGCTAGTAACTGAGGGGCTAGTGAACGCAAAATTAAAGATTCGAAAAAATATCGCGAAAAATACAAAGGCGAAGAAATATGAGACGAAGGAGGAAATTTGTCAAACAACGCTTGGCGTTGGACCTAGCAAGAAGAAAAGAGGTTATTGAAAATGTAAATGTGTCAAACAACGCCTTGCGTTGGACACTCCTGAGGAGGAAGAAGCCTGAGTACCCACTCGTATTCCTATTATTTTATTCAGTCCGCGAAAGCTAGCTATCCCGGTGGAATCTCACGCAGATTTGGGGAAAAGGGACTAGCCGATGACGTGCCACCCCGTACAAATGATAAAATATAAACGTCGGGCTCTCGGCCATTGATGAGTTTATGATTTGGACTGAACGTCCTTCAGTCCGTTGACCGCCGCTCATGGTCGTACAAGTTGTGTTGAATGTTTGCGATGTTTGGGTAAATGTGTGATGTATCTTGTTGTGTACTCGTCCTTTATGTTGTAGATACATATGCCCTGGTGGTGTTAGGGCAGTCCACCCTCTTCTTCATCGCCGCTCGTCTCACTCGTCGCTCACTTAATTCGCATCGTTGGCGGACGGTCCATCCGCATCAGAGGGTTGCCAACCGACCGTTGGGCTCTGTTTCCCGGAGTACCTGCTTTTGTTGCCCCCTTGAAGCGTGTGGAGAGGTATAAGCACTGAATGGTGGAACCATCCAGGAACGCTTAACGAGACCACTGCTCCAAGAAGACAACGGAATAAAATTGGAAGGCCAAAAATGGTGGACGGGTGAGAATTGGTAGGATGGAGGGGACAAAGGATCTCGTGCGAAATTTGCACGTAACAGTGCAAGATTTATTTATTTTTAATAACGTACTTTTATTTATTTTATTGATAATATTGGCTAGTGACAACATCGAATTCATTTCAACACATAACCGTATATTTAATCTTCTTCTTCTTCCTTTTATCAGCGAGGTTATGATCCGAAAACAAGGGATCACAAACCTCCCTCTTCACCGCATTTCTACTGATCCGCCTGTGGGGTTCGCCTATTTGACCTCAGAATATATCAGCAGGCCTGCCGATTTTGGATCACTCGGTTACTGAGACCAATGAAATGCCGATGTCGTCGCATTTGTCTGATCCAGGCGTTCATAGGCCCGCCCTTCCTACATCACTGTCTAACATATGGTACATAACCGTATATTTAATATACGTAAAGAACCTCGGCCTAGTAAAATTGGCATTGGCAACACATCATCTGCAATTACAAAAAGGAATTTTTTTTTTATTGATTGCCAAACCGAAGCCTTGCTGCTATTCTTCCGTATGTAAATAACTTAGTATTACCTAGTCCGCGATAGTTTGAATGGAGCAACTGATTTCCACAAATATCATCCGGAACGAGGGACCGATGCACAAAGCTAACAGGACTGGCGGTATCAAAAAGAGAATAAACACTTGTAAATCTTGCACTCTCGACACTGCCCCCACAAAAACCAACACTTACCAATTGAACGTCGTCTAATTCTGCAACTAATTCCTGCTCAGTGTTGTCCGCTGGTGATTCCGCTGAGCTGCTGATGAGAGCCACACGATTGCTTTGACTCGACAATTCCGGATGATGTGTTGTGTTGACCCACAACGGAAGCACGAACCAATGGCCCGTCGTGGTGCAGTGCAGTCTCGTGATATATGACCCGTCTTCGGGCAGTTGAAACATCTCAATTCGGAAGGGACTGGAAGAACTCCCTTACTGGTGCTAGTGACAGAAACAGGGCGGCTGCTGAACGATTGCGCCCTCGGGGTGGTACGCATTGCCTTAAGGCTCTCGTACCTCGGTACCAGGTCCTTGAATTGCCGGACGGTTGTAGCCGCATACAATACTGATGCAGCTGATGACGTATCTTGCATTCCACTTATTATAAACTCCAACAAATCTGCTTCCGATACGTTGTTGGACCGGGCCATCTCCTGCATGACGATCACGTAGGTGCTGAGCCTTTCAGACGGCTGTTTCTTACGGTCAGCTAGTTGACGGAAAACTTCTTGTTGTGTGTATACGCGATCAAACTCCAGAATTAATTCTGATTTCAGTCCACTCCAATTTCGTGCGACTGACGACATTAGGAATATGGCAGCTGTTTCCTTCATTAGGCGGCGTGCATTAATAAAAGCGAAATTATCCCCCTCGTTTAGCGATGCGACAATGCACTCATAATCGGAGATCCATTTGCGTGTAGGGTATGTGTCACCACCGGTAAATGGGGCGATTGAGTGTTCGATGTCGCCAAACGTATGTCGTCGGTTCTGGCTTCCCACGTTTCGTTCGCCCAGTTCAGCTAATTCCCTCTCTATACTCTGTCCAACATAAATTAGCAGTACACGTCTTATGGGAAAGCTTTTTCAAAATCAGTAGCGCGCCATATTTTTTCACCATACTAAATTGAAAGAAACCCCCCATAAAAAGTGTTTACCCGCCAGTGAATTCCCGATTGCATATGACATAAATTCAACATATTGTAGTATCAAGTACATCGTCAGGTACTGTGTGCAACGACATCTATTGCCTATTAGTAGTAAATATTCCAACCTGATGTGCTTACGTTCCAACCTGGTGTGCTTACGTTCCACAATTGTTCCACACAATATCCCAATATTCCAGGATCCTCGATTCACCCGGAGAAACATCTACCATGTTCTAGAACCCCTTGCAATTTCCTATAAATACCCATACCACAACCACCATCGACACAGTTGTTTATAAGTGCGTACAACGATCACAAGAGGGAGATAGACCATTGTAGCGACAGTTTAATTTCAAATAAATAAAGAATAAAGTGATTGAATATTGTGTAGAAGTAAAGTTGGTGTTTGATAATAAATAAGCTATTAAAATACACAAAAGACGGTTTTATTTAAACGAACCCAGCAAGAATATTACATTGGTGTCAGAAAAGTGGAATAAGACAAATTTTGTGTATTGTTTATTGTGTAAGTGGAAAAAAAAAAAAAAAAAGGTTCGGAAATTGCTAGAAGATTTGTCATTGGTGCAACTAAAGGAAGCACTGAGCCAGCGGGATCAGCCTACGACTGGTACGAAGAGAGAATTGATCATTAAGTTGCGGAAAATAATGACGGGCGAGGGTACAGATCCTGAAACAGCTTTGTTTGACGTTGAAGAAGAACAAGTAAGTACGACGAGTGGCATGTCGGCTTTAATGAAATTGCTATCTGAAAAATTCGAGAAGATAGATAATTCTTTCGATGAACAAAAGAATTCTCTAGACGCCAAGTTCGATGAGCAAAAGAATTCTCAAAATGAAAAATTCGAGAAGCTAAAAAATTCCTTGGCTGAACAAAAGAATTCTCTAGATACTAAGCTGGATGAGCAAAACAAGAAGTTCGAGATACTAGAAAATTCCTTGGCTGGCCAGAGGAATTCTCTAGACGCTAAATTCGGAACAATTGAAGGACAATTCGGAAACGTACAGGCTAAGATCGAGAACGTTGAAACAAAATTCGAGAATGTTCAAACAAAAATCGAGGCTGTTGAAGAAAGAAACAGAAAGTTCGGGAGTATTCAACCGACTGCCCGAGGAAAAAAGAGATGCAGCCTCCTGTCTTCGATGGTCAAACATCATGGCCGATATATAAGAGGCAGTTCGAAGCTGCGGACATGACGAACAACTGGGACGATGAAGAGAGGTCCATTACCCTCACGCTTGCGCTTAGAGGATCAGCTGCAGAGCTACTACAAACTATTCCCGAGGACAAACAACGCAACTACGACAGTCTGGTGAAAGCCATTGAGATGCGATTTGGGGACGACCACATGCAGCAAGTATATAGGGTCCAGTTGCGCAGAAGGTCCCAGATGAAGGGTGAGACGCTCCAGCAGTTACAAGCAGACATCGAGCGACTGGCACATTTGTCCTATCCAAACGCCGGCGAGGAGATCATTAACGAAATGGCAACCGAAGCGTTCACCCATGCCATAGCTGATGCGAAACAACAAATGGCGGTAAGAATGGCTGGAAAGAAAACGCTTGCCGAAGCTTTGGCGTTTGCTTTGACAATGGAGGCCGCAGACTAGGCCTGTCAGGGAATACACCGTGTGAGGGAAGTAGCCGCCATCGAATGCTCTTGCCAGAGGATGGACGTCGAAGACCGAAACAACGCTCGCGGAGGACAAATTCGTTGTTGGAACTGCAACAAATTAGGACACCTACAACGGCAATGCAGAAATCCACCCAGACGCGGAAACTGTCCACATTGTGCGAATAGGCGACGCAACTAAGAACCATCCTATAGGGACAACATCCATCCTGTTGGCCAGGCCTCGAAACCAGGAGTCGGGAAACGCCTAAGAGCCAGCTTCGCGGGGCAGAAGTTGGCTAATGGCATCGACGCCCCCAAGACCACCATCCAGGCCTCCCAAACCAAACGATGCAACAAGAGTCTCACAGTGGAAGCATTCATCGGCAAAAACAAGTGCGTGGCTACTATCGATACCGGCGCTACGGCTTCCATTGTAAGAAGAGATCTCGTCCGGAAGTCTTGGCTGCACAACACCAGCTGCTACTGTCTTAGAACTGCGACAGGGGAAGCGGCGAAGGTATACGGAGAAGTTCGCCTCACGTTACAACTAGCAGAGTTGGCCTTTTCTCATGCGTTCCTGGTGGCCGACATATGTGATGAATGCATCATCGGAGTGGACTTTATGAAAGAACATGACGTAATCATCGACATCGGGATGCAAGTTCGGCGGTACAGGAACGTAGAGATTCCAATGGTGTACGGGAACGAGAATGCAGCACATTTAAGGACAATACTCAACAAGTACGAAGTCTTACCACCATCTTCCGAGACTATCATTTGGACAAAACTAGAGGGTGATCCTGGGAGCCACCGATTCTATCTATTGGAGCCGGATTCAGGAAGGAATTCCCCAAACTACATCGTGGGAAAAGTTTTAGTGGAGCCAAAGAATAGCCTGGTCCCTGTAAGGCTCATGAACTTAAAGAGCCACAGCGTCAAACTAAAACAAGGGGAGGTTATTGGTGAATGTGTTCCGATATGTTTAATCTCGACAATAACTGAGAAGGAATCTGCGGGGCCTGTTTCATCAGCCAGGTTGGCGGAAGTAAGTGAATACGCTGATATATTTGCCTCAGAGGATGGAGAGTATGGCCGAACACATCTGGTGCAACATCGCATTGACACTGGGGATGCCAGACCAATTCGTCAGCCTGCCAGACGACTACCATTGGCAAAGCAGACGGAGGTTGCGGATATGGTGTCAACGATGGAGAAGGAGGGGCTCATCGAAAGTTCTAAGAGTCCGTGGGTCTCACCTGTTGTACTGGTTAAGAAGAAAGACGGCAGCACTCGATTCTGCGTGGACTATCGCAGACTTAATGATGTCACCAAAAAGGATAGCTACCCTCTACCACGGATCGATGACACATTGGACACACTCTCAGGAGCTCGATGGTTTTCCACCCTTGATTTAAAGAGCGGTTACTGGCAGGTACAGATCGATCCAAAGGACCGAGAGAAAACTGCGTTCACTGCAGGAAATGGGCTGTGGAAATTTACAGTAATGCCATTTGGATTGTGCAATGCTCCGGCAACTTTTGAGCGCCTAATGGAACACGTCCTGCGCAAGAGTATTACAATATCTTATTCAGCGCACATCTGAGTGTGCACTGATTGGCTGTGGCTTGTGGCTGCTGCTATTCAACCCCCATTAAATTGATGTGCATTCAGAGTTACCAGTGTCCGTTTGGTAACTCGTTCAGTTTTTTTTCCTTGGGTTTCTGTTGAGGAGCTTTTGGTTTTAGAGCTTTGGAAAAAGTTTTTAATGATAAGTGTTATCGTGCAGATTTTGTTTTGATCTTTTGCATTCCTTTTAATGTGTTGAAAATACGTTAAAATGCAGTTACAAAATTGTAAGCTGTTTTCTTTAAGGAAAAAGTTTATTTGCGTAGGTTTTTATATTTATTTCTTTATTTTGTTAATATTATTATTTAATAGATGTATTTGTATTTATTTTTGTTATACTCGTTTATTTAATTTTAAGCTATATTAATCTTAATGAATAATTTTTTTATTTTGATTTGTTTTTTTATTTAAAAGGTATTAGGCCTACTGGTGATACCCTTCAAAAACACGCCTTTTATCTTACCTCTTGGTGGTGTGGAAAAAGATAAATTTGTTTTATTTTTTATAAATTAAACAAATTAAATGAAAATTTAAATCTAAAAAAAAGGACGGTAGCCCTACATAATATTCTTTCAGAGTTTTACCAAAGACCATATAATACCAAGATAGTGCAACTGGCACTTCAAATTGATGAAAAGTAAAAAGGTCTCACAGGCACGGGCAGTCGGGAAGAAGAGATGATCATATTCAGAGAGAGAAAAGCTTTTTTCATTTTTTTTTTCAGATTGTGTGTAGGTATTCGCCAACCGAAATATATGGAACAATTTTTTCGTTGCCGCAGCAACCTATATGTGTATGATGAGTGGCCGGAATAGGGATGAATAAATGTAAATAGCACACGATTTTCTTTATTTTTCTGGCTTCTGGTTTGTGGATCTTTATTTTGCGATACACATTCATTCATGATTTATATATATATATAAAGGCAATAACTATCGCAAAACGCAAGGAAACTACACCTGACTGGTTTTGTTCTGAGAGTTCATGACTTGAGCATAAAATAAATATTACAGAATTTCTTATCTTAGTTCTACTTCGAAAGCATTGCTCTTGGGCGGTTGAAAAAAATAAACGGAAGTCCAGTAAAAGGTCCAAATTTGAACCGGCTAGACTGAAAATACATATACCATATATATATGTAAGTATGGATCGATACAATTTTAACCTGTATTAAGAAAAACAAATGATACTGCAAGTTCACAGAAAATTAAATCCCATAAGATAATGCATATATGGATATGTACCTATGTACATACATACATACCGCACACAAGAAAATACAAAAACAAAACAAAACGAGTTTCTGCCGATCTTTTTTCCTTTCCTTCTATTATTTTGCGAAAGGGCATTCAATAAGCAAAAAAAAAGCAACAAATATCTTAAAGCTCTGAGAGCGAATGAACTTTTGCGAGCGAAAATATTGTGAAAAGCTTGGGGGTCGTGTTATACGACCCCCCATACAAACATTTCCGAACATTTTTTTGTATGGCGTGCACTATCTTGTTATTATATGGTCTTTGGTTTTACTAATTTGAAATGCTTACTAAACCCTGTAAGAGCTTTTGTTAGAATAGCACCTTACGGAAAACAAAAGAGTGCGAATGAGGGACAAACATTTCTATCTTCCCTGTACTGCCAATTTATGTTGGACAGAGTATAGCAATGCAATTTTCTGGCGCTCCAAGCGTGCCAGCTGTCGTTCCAATGATACGTCGTCTGGATCCTCACTGTATAGCGGTGACGCAACACCAGCTGGAACATTTGATGCGGAGGCGTCCCCCTGTGGTAGGCCATGGGCATCGGCCTGTTGCGGTTCGGGCGCATTGTTCTCCGTAAGCGGAGTACCCGTCTGCAATTGACCGGTGGTCCAACCGCCGGTTCTTGATTTTCTGACGACTTTTCAATAGCCAAAATAAGGTTATCGCTGGCCTTGTGTTCCGCGTACAGCGGTCGCAACTGGTTCACGGTGGCACTGTGCGCAAAATCAATCCCCTTCTCCGTACACAACTCAACCATTTGTTGGCACCTAAACCGACGAATATCGGCCATCGTACTGGTATTTATCCAGAACTAACACTTTCACCGGAAAATTTAGGATTGTTCAATGTGATAACGTAGCAATAACACGTGCGTTGTGCACTGACGATCCAGAATGTTCGAGATTTAAAATCTTCACGTGAGATTAAGATTTCGGAAGGTGTTTTTTTTTGGATTTCTCCTACGGAATGCGTATTAACTTAGTGGCTATTTCTTTTACCCCGCACCTGAACTGTAATAAGTAAATTGTTAACACTCCTTAACAACGCTTTATTTGAACGTATTGTAGCATTGACTACAGGATGGTTTGTGTACCAAAAACTAAAACACTGTATCTCAAACTGTGCAACGACATCTATTGCCTACTAGTAGTAAATATTCCAACCTGATGTGCTTACGTTCCAACCTGGTGTGCTTACGTTCCACAATTGTTCCACACAGTATCCCAATATTCCATGATCCTCAATTCACCCGGAGAAACATCTAGCATGTTCTAGAGCCCCTTGCAATTTCCTATAAATACCCATACCACAACCAACGTGGACACAGTTGTTTATAAGTGCATACAGCGATTACAAGAGTGAGACTAGATCAGTGTAGCGACAGTTTAATTCGAAATAAATAAGGAATAAAGTGATTGAATATTGTGTTGAAGTATAGTTGGTGTTTGATAATAAATAAACGATTAAAATACACAAAAGACGGTTTTATTTAAGCGAATCCTTGCAAGAATACTACAGTATTTTTAAGAACAAAAAAAATTAATTGAACTTCTGCTTTTTCGCAAACGTGTTTTCTCCTGTCTGTCCTGTCAGAGACTATATACCTAACGCGCTTGTCGCCATCTGACGGTCTTGCTCGCAGCGGAAGGCTGAACGGCATTGCCAGTATTATACTCCTTAGATGCTTCAAATGTTACAGATGCTTATGCTACAGATGCTTATTTTATGCTACAATCTTATAATCAGTGATCACGAATCGTTAGTTATTAATGTTCCTGTGGAAAGAAATGTGCGCAACCATGAATGTAAGATGGTTGATGTTTTCAAATACCGAAGTGATGTATTTAAATCCGTGTTAAGTCAAAAATATGCTGAAATGGTAACAAGTGATTTTCATGTCCTTTCGGAAAAATTACAAAAATCCCTTCTCGAATGTGTTCAAATGCAATCTGTTAAAAAACGTATTAGTGACCTTAATAATAAATGGTTCACGTCGGATCTTAAGCAAATTAAAATTCAAAAAACTATATCATATTGTAGTATCAAGTACATCGTCAGGTACTTTGTGCAACGACATCTATTGCCTACTAGTAGTAAATATTCCAACCTAATGTGCTTACGTTTCAACCTGATGTGCTTACGTTCCACAACAGTTCCACACAATATCCCAATATTCCAGGATCCTCGATTCACCCGGAGAAACATCTAGCATGTTCTAGAACCCCTTGCAATTTCCTATAAATACCCATACCACAACCACCATGCACACAGTTGTTTATAAGTGCATACAGCGATTACAAGAGGAAGATTAGTGGTGAAAATAAGCGACATTATTTGAAATTAATAAAGAATAAAGTGATTGAATATTGAGTTGAAGTAAAGTTGGTGTTTGATAATAAATAAACAGTGAAATACACAAAAGACGGTTTTATTTAAACGAACCCCAGCAAGAATAGTACAATATAAACGAGCAAGAATTTTCAACAACGCAGAAGATTGGTATGAATATTATAGACTAAAAAATTTATATAAAAATAAACTTCGTCTAGCTAAACGCAAATATATTTGCAATATAATTGAAAACAGTGCAAGCCAAAAAGAAATGTGTCCAGCCATAAAAAGCTTAGTGTTGAAAGTAAACAAGTATGAAATAAATGAAATTCAGTTTATCGATAACAAAGAATGTGATAAAATGATAATTGCAAATAAGTTTAACACTTACTTTGTTGAAAACATAAACAATATAAGTACATAACTCGATACCGCCATTAAATATTGACTATAGTGCTTTTGAAGAAACCTACCCAAATTTCAAGTTTAGTCATATTACCACACGTGATTATATTTGTAAAAAAAATCAAAAATAAAAAGGACCCTACGAATTTAAATATTAAAATTGTACTTGATTTTTTTAGTGTCATTGGCCCAGTTATAGTTAAAATTATTAATGGACCTCTTAGTAGTGGCGAATTTCCGCGTCATTTTAAAGAAACTACGATAATTCCAATACCCAAAGAAACGATAAATATGCTACCCATTGTGGAAAAAATTATTGAAAAGGCGGCATATGATCAATTTTTTAATTTTATAGTGAGCAACAATATTTTAATGGAAAACCAATCAGGTTTTCGTCCTGGTCATTCTTGTAAAACTTTATTGAATTGGCTTATTATGAACTTTAAAGAGCAAAGACACGAGGGCAGTATTCCTTGACTCCCAAAGAGCTTTTGAAACCGATGGCCGTGAGATTCTTTTAGAAAAATGATCTAAATATGGTGTATCGGTGGTTTAAATCTTACCTTAATAACAGAACTCAGCGAACCAAGATAGGAAGTGCTCTCTCAACAATAGTGCAGAGAACATTTGGAGTACCCCAGGGTACCATTTTTGGCCCTTTGTTATTTCTGCTATATATTAATGAAATCGTCAAATTCTAAAATATTGCAAGATCTCACTATTGGCAGATGATGCCTTACTTTTTGTGCGTGATAAAGATATAAATGTGCTCAAAGAAAATCTTATATATGACTTGAATAATTTGTATAGATGGCTCGAAATGAACAAACTAAAATTGAATGTCAATACAACTAAATGTATGGTATTTAATAGTAAATGTAACGTGAATTTAAATGTAAACGGAGAAGTCATTGTACAAGTTGACGAAGTGAAGTATCTCGGTATAATATTAGATAATAATCTCAAATTTGAAAGCCATTTCTCTTACGTTACTAACAACATTTCCAAAAAAATCTTCTTCCAATTAACATTTATAATACAATAATTAAACCCAATTTAGTATGCTGCTCCACAATCCTTTTTATGGGAAATATGGAGACCATAAGAAGACTCCAATTATTGCAAAATAAAGCTATGCGAGTAATTCTCAAATGCAGTCTACACACGCCAATTAAATCGATGTTGTCTTGCCTACGATGGATAAACATTAACCAGCGAATACAATTTAATGCAATAGTGTTCATATTCAATATGAAATACAACTTATTACCTAACTACCTGTCAGCGAATTTGCAGTTTATACAAGATGTGTAACCCTACAATTTAAGATCAAATTTGAATTTCCGATTACACTTCAATAGAGATGAAAGAACAAAAAATATGTTATTGTATAAAGGTTTAGTTAAGTTATTTAATAAACTCCCCAGTGAAATAAAAAATGAAAATGTTTTTAGAATTTTCAAAAAAATTGTTAGCAAACCATATAAGATCTCATGTTTCGTAACGTTGAATTATTTATTGTATACTAATAGTCTTACATATACTAAATAAACATACACATACATACAAAGCTATTAGTCTAATAATTATTAGCAAATTTACTGATATTTTGCTACTTATTAGTGAAATAGTATTTCATAAATATTTTCGGACACTGATAACTTATTTCTCCAGCGCCAATAATTATTAGTGGGAAAATATTACTGTAGGGAGATTATGTCTCATAGAAGTCATTTTGTTACTGATTCTTTCTACTGCACTAATAACTAACAATAATGTTTTTATTGGTCGAGTAGCGTGGGTGAAAATTCTCTAATACGAAAATTTTGATTGGTCAAATCGACATACCCATCGTCGGGCATTTGTGCAATATCGTCTTAGTAAATTTCCTTATTTAAAAAAAAATATGAAATGTTTTTGAGTATTTTAATGATGAGTTTAATGAATACGTTGTGTCGTGGTCGGGTATTCAAACAAAGAATTAATTATGGAATAAATACCAGCTACGAATTCAATGAAAAATTTCGAATTTATAGTGACCCTCTTGAATATTTGTTACAACGAATAGAACCTTATCTTGAAACTCCAACAAAACGAAATTGTGTTTTGTCGCCTAAGCAAAGACTTCTTACAGTAGTAGTGTAGTAAGGAAGTAGTTAAACTAATTAACGAAAAGCTTTTCCAACACGTTGTAAAATGGCCCAATGCCGTGAACAGTGTTATAAGTAGTCTTTACTCAATTAATCACAAGCCTGTTTTTATTGGCTGTATTGATGGTACTCATATCAACATTGATGCACCCAAAAATCATGCAGTTTCATCGATCGTCACGGAAATCATTCCATTAACTGTATATTGGTTTGTGGACCGGATCAACAATTTGATTACTGCAATGCTAAATGGCCCGGCAAAGTGGACGATGCTCGTGTTCTAAGGAACAGTATACTCCATGAAAAAATAGAAAATGGTTGACGCCCACACCTAGGATCAGTGCTTTTGAGTGGTTCGGCTTACCGTTTTAGAGAATGGCTAATTGCGTCTAAGCGTATTATAGAAGAACCTGCGGTGCAGATGTTCAACAGGGCGCATAAACCTACACTGTGTTTAATTGAAAATTCTATAGGTATTTTAAAAGAAAAGTTCCCTTGTCTCAACCATTTAAGAACACAGCCTATATATGCTTGTGAGATAATAAAAACATGCGTTGCAATTTGTAATTTGACCACTTGCACACTTGAAATATCAAATGTATACAGCGAGCAAAGTTTTAATGAAGAGGAATCCACAAACGATGGAGTAGCGATACCATCAACGTCAGGTGTTTTAAGGCAACAAGAACTTGTAATTTCCTTCAGATGATAAATCTTACATGTATATCTATAGGTATAAGAAGTTATGTATTCACATTTTTTTCCGCTTAGCAAATAATTCTCTGAAGCTCATCATGCTTTCCGAATTCATCTACAACTTCCTATTTCTAGGACCTTTTTTAGGCTGTCCTTCTTCAAGCGGGTTCTAATTTTTCTTCTCGTAAATGGAAATTATTTTCTTTATCAAATTTTATTTGCTTCCTTTTTGGTTCTGAAAATATATATGAGTGTTGGTTGTGTATTGTTTTGTTGATTCATGTCAACCGAAGGTGGACGCCGTGGCGCAGTGGTTAGTGTGCCGACCACTTCGCGTGAGGTTCCAAGTCCGAGTCCCAGAAAACACCAACAAGTTTTTTCATGGTCCCACCCCTCGCGAACGTCTGACAAACATCCGAGAGTATTCGTGTCTCGAAAAAGCTTCTCAAAACAAATTGCGCTTCGGATACGACACTAAACTGTAGGCCCCTTTCATTCGCGTGAGAAATATAACGAACATAACACGAGTGAATGAAGCTAGGCCCAGGCCCTTAATGAACTATTTCGTCAAATCCTTATTTATTTTTTGAAGGTGAAAACATTTGTCGCCGTAATGTTCTTGCTTCCTTTGGTAGATGATCAACTTCGTCTTCGCTTTGTCCATCAATATCTTCTTCCGCGGTCTGCAGGGAGTATCCCCCAACGGCCTCCATTGACTCCGTCACTGGTAACCCTATGTCATCCGGAGCGTCTTTAGATAAGATTTCGAGAACCTCCTCATCGACTTCCGTTAAAATATATTTCCTGCCTCCCCCCGACCCAGTTCTTCTTGCATCTTGTTCACTTTCTTTGACTAAATTCAGTACAGTAATTCCTTAATAATTTTATTAAAAGGTTTTGACTGACCATACCCCACGGATTATCATGAAATACTGAAATTCAGAAATATCTGCACTAATAACTGCTGTGGAAAACCCATTAATCCAAAAGCGCCATCTATTTGACAATACGAATATAATTTGAATTGGCATTACTTTTCTTGCTGCGGTTGACACTTCTTCCAATGGCCAGCCATTTTGTTTCCGAGTTTTACATTTCATTCTCGATCTCGAAGCCAAGGGAAGAGGTGCAAACCGCGGTAAGTATTATATATACGTTTACATGAAATCTGTAAAGATCTATTACATCCTTTGTAGAAATAAACGTGTGATTTGCAACGTTTGAGCGTGCGCTTTATTTTCCCTAATCGAGAACATCTTTATTTCGCGGTTGGTCAGCTTTGTTTCGTGTGGTTGTTTGTTTGCGTACCACATGTTGAGTCGCACACCGCCTCGACGCAGTCCACGAAACCACGGAATGGAATCTATGGTGCCAACTACTTCCACAGCCGCCGTAAGTAGCGCCGGCACCGCAGGGTCTTCTGAAAGTGATGCCCCAGTCGCCGCATCCACAGCGAATCCTGCCCCGATTCCACCAGCCGCACTAACTGAGACTCCTGAGTACATTGCGTCGATCTTGTCAGCCGCCACTAAGACTTCCGAGTGCACAGCGCCCCTGCAAATGCAAAACAGTGCAAATGCAGTAGCAAACTCTTCAGCCATGAGTGGGACTCCTGGATACACTACGTCTGCTGCCATAGCCACCCCAGTTTCTATTACAGATGATTCTGGAGGAGCCGCCGCTACTCGAGCAGACCAAATGTACATTATTTCGTTACAGGAACAGATTGCTGCATTGGAAGGACAACTCAAGGCCACGCAAGTCCAGTTAAGGAGTAGTGATTCGCAGTGCAACACGCTTAAATTGGCGATGCAGTCGTTGCCATTGCACCAGCCTATCAGTCAAGCGCCACTGCCAGTCACATGTGATCAGCCGCCAGCCGCCCAGGCAACGATGTCATTCGTTCATGCCCATGCCAAGCCGTCAGCCACGTATGCACCACCGCTAGGTACATATGCAATGCCGTTAACCACATATGCACCACCGTTAGGTACATATGCACTGCCGTTAGCCACATATGCACCATCGCTAGGTACACATGCACCACCGTTAGGTACACATGCACTGCCGTTAGTCACACATGCGCCGCAGCCAGCGACGTATGCACCGCAGCTAGCCACGTATGCACCGCAGCCAGTCGTGAATGCGTCGCTACCTGCATCTACGTATGCACCACAATATTTGCATACACAGCCGCCACGTATGTACGCACCGTCGCCACATTCGTACATACAGACTCCACTTTCTCAAGAGCCACAGCCGTCCAATTCAGGCAATGTTCGGAGCCAGTTGTCGGGAACCAACGTATACACCTTGACGCCACGTAAGGTTCAGGATCTTCCTATATTTTCCGGGAATCCAGACGACTGGCCGATGTTTTACAATACGTTCTTGCAGACAAATGTCGCCTTCAACTATACGAATTTGGAGAACAACCAGAGGCTTCAAAAATCTCTTCAAGGTGAAGCAAAGGAAGCCGTTAAATCCCTCTTGATTCACCCGGACAATATTGGAAGTATCATAGAAGAATTGCGTTTTCGTTTTGGTCGCCCGGAACAACTTATCAACAGCCAGCTGAGTCAAGTTCGTGATATACAGCCTGTCAACGAATCCAATATGGCTCGTCTCGTTCCATTCGCAACAAAGCTGAGGAACTTGGCAGTGTTTTTACAATCTGTCAACGGCCAACAGCACATTGCAAACCCATCACTGCTGAAGGAACTAGTTTGTAAGCTGCCCATGACCAAGCGAATGGAATGGGCGAGATACGAAACAATGATGCAGCCATACCCAACGATCGTCAACTTCAGTGACTGGCTCTCTGACGTAGCCAGATTAGTTTGTTCCGTCCAGGATAATGATGACAAGGAGCCGAAGCGACGCCTGCCGGTGTTGCACACTATGGAACCCCAGGAAACTAGATCTCCAAGATGCCCTTTGTGTCAAGAGGCGCACAAGGTCAATGAATGCAGAAAGTTCGTCAAAGCAACGGTGCAGGAACGATGGTTGAGTGTGAAGCAACATGGTCTATGCTTCACGTGCCTGAAGAAAGGACATACCACTCGTAGCTGCCGTGTGAAGAATATTTGTGCCACAAATGGATGCCAGAGAAGACACCACAAACTACTACATGATGTCCTGCCTAACCCTTCTCCGTTGACTAATGTGAGTCAACAAACTCCTCAATGTTCCACCACTGGTAGTGTGCTAGCTACAAAGGAGATTGCCAACAACGACCGGAAGCTCTTGTTTCGTGTTTTGCCAGTGACGTTGCACGGCCCAAATAAATCCGTCAATACTTATGCACTTTTCGATGACGGATCGTCGATTTCGATGTTGGATGTGGACCTGATTAAGGAGATTGGCCTCAAAGGTAGCCCGCGCCAGCTCAATATGCAATGGGTTGCTGGAAAACAGGCACAGGAGCCCTCGTTAGTTGTTGACCTGCAGATAAGTGGAGCAGGTTCGAAGAAAAGGTATGCACTTCGGCATGTATGTGGTGTTTCCGGCCTCAAGTTACCAACTCAAAGCCTCAAGGAGTCGGATTTGAATGGAATTTCAAATCGCCTGAAGGAGTTTCCTATGCAGTCATACTCCAACGCTGTTCCGAGACTTTTGATCGGGCTCGATCATTGTCATTTGGGTATGACGATGGAACTACGGAGTTTAGGTAAGCATGGGCCGTATGCAACGCGGACGAAGCTTGGTTGGGCTGTGTTTGGTCCCACGCCGATGATCACGCACACGAGCACACCTGCGTGCCTCCTGACCTACACCAAGTCCGCTGATGCCGTTATACATGACCTGGTTGATGACTATTTCCGCACGGAGAGTTTTGGAGTCAGAGCATGCCCCGCAGTCGAATCCAAGGAAGACATTCGTGCCAGAAGCATTCTCGACTCAACTACAAGGAGGATTAACGGTCGATTCGAGGTTGGCTTGTTGTGGAAAGCTAATGATGTTGTTTTGCCAGCCAATTATTTTATGGCACAGATGCGCTTAGTCGGAGTAGAGCGCAAGATGAAGAGGAACGAAGACTTCGCCGCCGCCTACAAATCTATCATGCGAGATTATGTGGATAAAGGCTATGCCCGTAAGCTGCAGCCAGCAGAAGCCGCCGTCACGGGGCCAAGGACGTGGTATTTGCCTCATTTCGGGGTAGTTAACCCCAATAAGCCTCAAAAGCTACGCCTAGTTTTTGACGCTGCCGCCGAGATGAATGGAGTATCACTCAACTCCTTCCTACTGAAGGGTCCTCAAGAGTACCAGCCACTGCCATCTGTTTTCTTCAACTTCCGAGAAGGAGCAGTCGCTGTCTGTGGAGACATCAAGGAGATGTTCCACCAGATTGGAATTCGCCAGGAGGATAGAAGCGCCCAAAGATTTTTGTGGCGCGATGGAGATGACAGCAAGCCGCCTGATATTTATGAGATGCTGGTGATGACGTTTGGAGCGGCCTGCTCGCCTTGCGCTGCTCAGCACGTCAAGCTCAAAAACGCCTTAGAGCACAGCAGCATATATGATCTTCGTGCCGTCAAATCCATCACTGATTTTCATTATGTTGACGACTTCGTCGACAGCTTCGGATCCGTTGAGCATGCCATCCGGATCTCAACTCAAGTTCGAGAAATACACAAGGCCGCTGGTTTTGAGTTGCGGAACTTCAGTTCGAACTCGGAAGCTGTCCTCCGAGCTTTGAAGTGTCCTGCAGCAACTAACGGAGAGACTCTTCTGCAAGCTGAAAAGGTCCTGGGAATGTTCTGGCAGCCAGGTAAGGACAAGTTCCAATACAAGCTGCAGTTCCACCGAGTGAGCAGAGACGTCATTGATGGAAGCCGACGCCCCACAAAGCGGGAGCTGCTCAGCATCGTAATGTCGGTGTTCGATCCGCTTGGATTTTTGTGCCCTTTCGTGGTAGCCGCGAAGCTGGTGATGCGTGAGGTTTGGCGTCGGGACTTGCTGTGGGATGAAGAACTGCCGGAAAATATCTGCACCTTCTGGAACAAATGGCGCCTCCAGTTACCCAGTTACCCGTTATCGAGATGACAGTTCCTCGATATTACTTCCGACGTGGTGCCCCTAAGGATCTTCAGCTCCACGTTTTTGTCGACGGAAGTGAGGACGCCTTTGCAGCCGTTGCATATTGGAGGGCAAAGAATCAGGATGACGTGCTCGAGATCGCGTTCATATGCGCGAAGACGAAATGCACTCCATTGAAGCCGTTGATCGTGCCTCGTATCGAGCTTCAGGCCGCAGTTTTGGGTTCAAGGCTCATGAACACTGTGCTTGAAGGACATTCTGTCGCTGTTTCCCGAAAGGTCCTTTGGAGCGACTCTACGACGGTGATCAAATGGATTCACAGTGAGAGCCGTCGGTACAAGCCGTTCGTGGCTCATAGAATCGCCGAAATTTTGGAGACCACGGAGCAGACTAGCTGGAGGTGGGTGCCGACAACCGAGAATCCAGCAGACGACGCTACGAGGGCTAAGAGTCAGGTTGACTTTAGTTTATCATCCAGGTGGTTGAATGGTCCAGCCTTTTTGTCACAGTCGGAGGAGAACTGGCCAGTCAATGCCAACGTCCAAGGTTCTTACGACGCCGAGGAAGAGCTTCGCCCTAAATACGCCCTCGTCGTGGTAAGTAACAGCCTGATAGATTGGAACCGCTTTTCTTCTTTCAGACGGACCGTTAGAACTATGGCCTGGGTGTTGCGTGTTTTCAATCGCAATAAGGATTACGCCTTAACAGCTGATGAGTTAGATGCCGCCGAAAGACAGCTTTGCCGCCAAGCTCAACGCCAAGCCTTTACCGCTGAAATAAGTCTAATTTAGCGTGGCTTACCAGTTCCGGAGAGCAACGAGCTCTCTAAGCTTATGCCGTACCTTGACGAGGAAGACGTTCTCCGCGTCTATGGGCGCATTGATGCCGCATCCTGGTTGACGCATGCCGCCAGGAGACCTATCATACTGCCTTCTGTTCACCGATTTACAACGCTCGTGGTTGCACATTGCCATGACAAGATGATGCATCAGAATACGGAAGCTGCAATTTGCGAGGTACGTCGCAAGTACTGGGTGCCCCGCCTGCGTCAGATTATGCGGAAAGTCGTCGCCAACTGCAGGGTCTGCAGACTTCGCAAAGCCATTCCGATCCCGCCAGTGATGGGATCCTTACCAGAGGACCGGCTCATGCCGTACTTGAAACCATTCTCGTACACCGGTTTGGACTACTTCGGTCCGCTCACCGTCTCCATTGGTCGCCGTATCGAGAAACGGTGGATAGCGCTATTCAGTTGTTTGACGGTGAGAGCCATTCACCTGGAAGTAGCGCATGACCTGTCAACGGATGCGTGTATCATGGTTATACGCAATTTTATTAACCGCCGAGGATTGCCACTAAGGATGCGCAGCGACAATGGGAAGAACTTCATTGGTGCCGACCAAGAAGCGAAGCGTTTTTCTCAGGTCTTCGATTGCCACCGGATCCAAGACGAGCTGTCAGCGAAGGGGATCGACTGGCGCTTCAATTGTCCAAACAATCCGTCCGAAGGAGGTGCCTGGGAGCGCATGGTGCAGTGTGTGAAGCGTGTTCTGCGACACACGCTCAAGGAGGTTTCGCCACGAGAGCACACTCTACAGTGCTTGGTAATTGAGGCGGAGAATGTGGTAAACTCTCGACCACTAACCCACCTGCCAGTGACGGTCGACCAGGAGGAGCCGCTTACTCCCAATCACTTTCTGCTGGGTTCAGCCAACACAGCGCAGACACCTAGGATTCTGGAAGCAGACGTGAAGCTATGCCGCTTAAGGAAGCAGTGGAGAGTCGCCCGCCAATTGAGGGACAGGTTTTGGAAGCGATGGGTACTTGAGTACCTTCCAACTTTGACACGGCGAGTTAAGTGGTGCCGAATGACGAAGCCGGTCGAGGTCGGAGATCTGGTTTTTATCTGCGACCCCAACATACCCAGGCGAGAGTGGAAGCGAGCCAGAGTTCAACGTGTACACCAAGGAGCAGATGGAGTTGTCAGACGAGCCGAGGTGCAGACGAACACAGGAGTTCTATCTCGTCCAGTTTCAAGATTGGCCGTATTGGATGTGGAAGCCGATGGTGAATCGGACCGATTCACGGGGGCGGGGATGTGGGAAACCCATTAATCCAAAAGCGCCATCTATTTGACAATACGAATGTAATTTGAATTGGCATTACTTTTCTTGCTGCGGTTGACACTTCTTCCAATGGCCAGCCATTTTGTTTCCGGGTTTTACATTTCATTCTCGATCTCGAAGCCAAGGGAAGAGGTGCAAACCGCCGTAAGTATTATATATACGTTTACATGAAATCTGTAAAGATCTATTACATCCTTTGTAGAAATAAACGTGTGATTTGCAACGTTTGAGCGTGCGCTTTATTTTCCCTAATCGAGAACAACTGCTATGTCAAACATAAGGGAATTATTGGAACCTGACAATGTTTTTATGAAACGCTGTTTTATTAGCCCATACATAATTAGAGCTAATAACTTTGAAATTATTAGTATTAGACTAATAGTTTTATGAAATGGGGCCCTGGTGTGAAAAAAAATTTCTGAAGCATTTGGATTACAAACAACAAACACCCATGCAGCGCTTCACCATTGTATACGTACTCAGCTACATCAGTGCGCAATTTTTTTAACAGCGCTTTATACTACAGCTTCACTTCAGCTTGAAATACACACAAATGAATAGAAGAGGACACAATGAGTCGCTGTCGTTATCGCTGTTGCTGCCGTCGTCGCGTAAGTTGGCTAACTTTTAATAATTGTCGCCCAACAAAGCTGGCAAGAAGTAGGCAATGGAGCAGTAAACAAAAAAATTGATTGAATTTCTGAAATTAAATGAAATATTGTGCCATCTATCACAACCTCTTTAAAAAAAACCCTTCCTAGATTTTTATTTGAATTCAATCAGGATTATGGTGAATAAATTTTCCCTCGGAATTTTTCCTCCGAACAAAAATAAAGTTTCTTAAAAAAAAGTGGAAATAATTCCCCGGAAAAGAAATAAATATCATGAGTGACAATTTAAGAGAATTTTTAACGCAATCGCGATATCTATTTATTCGCTGAGGAACGCGACGTAGAAGAACGACAGCGACACCATTGTGTTGTAGCAGTCACCATTGTGTTCGGGCAGTAATGTATGATGAAAACAATCGTTCAGTGAGTTTGAGTTTGGATTGCTATACATACAAACGTTTTTCTGAAAATTGAACGCGACCGATATTTACTCATGTCAAAATTGCCCTATTATACATATACCAATGGAAGAATTATAAAGTTTAAATATTTTATTACGAATGTCTTAAGCATACTTTTGGCGAAGTAAACAATATGTAAATTGTTTTATGGCACAGTGATAGACGCATTTTTTTAATACGTCTGTTTAATTTAAAGATTTCCTGTAAGAATTAAATGTGCGCCAAGTAAAAAGAATGGGATTAGACAAAGGTAATGTTTATAGCTCGATTGATACTCTAAATAATAACTTGATTTTAATCTGTACAGGGGAACTGTTAAACGCTATTTTGGCTGCCGTTGAAAAGCATCCAAACACAAAAGTTGGTAAATTAATAAAGTGTGTTGAATCAGAAAGAACTCGGAAGAATATCGTTCTTTTGCTCATAGAACTTGCGGAGCATCCTGAATTTGCGTCCAATACATCAATATCCTTAAAATACGTATGATATAAATGTAATAAATCAACCTTTTTGTATTAATATGTCTTCCTTTTGTCAGTATCTGGATATGTTTGAAGATTTACCAGAAGAGACATCTTTTACCGAAGCAGGCCTCCTCCTTCTAAATTCGGCACTAATATACGGAAAAAGGGTCGATAACGTTCATCTTGCTGTTGAAAAATTGATACTGTCACTGACTAGTACAGAAAATATAGACGAAAAAAGGTAAAACTCTAGCCACTAAAGCTTATGATAATTTCCAACCCAAATGGTAAAGTGCGTATGTTATCTTTGATGGTTTACACTTGAAAACTACCAAAAATGTGAAAAGTCCTTAGACTAAGTTTAAATAAAAACACGAAAATGGGAATAACTAAAAGCATGGACAATTGTGGATGTACATTTCGGTTTTTCATCAGCTTTTGCGTCTGGTTCAGCTACCTGTTTGTTAAAAGTGTTTGCTTTTTTTTTTTTATTTGTGCTGACCCCAAAACGTACTCATTTTAGGAACTTTTAAGAATCTCTTATACTGATTTTGTATTACTTACTTGCTTACTTAAGTAGCAATGGCTGGGGGTTGAAGTTTAATTTATTTTCCCTCTTTCCAATATAAAGCGCAAATATCCTTATTTGTTTGCTTGTCCGTCGATAGGATTGTGCATGTCATCAGATGATCTTCGTCCATTCGTTGTTTTGAGGTGCAAAGAGTGCATTCTGCTGTTGTCCGTATTTTTAGTCCGTGTAGATGAGCTAGACCTGGCAAAATCGCATCATCACCTCCTCGCGGTGCCCGCTGGATAGCTACCTGATAGTAAACTCACGATGAGCTATGACTATCCACCTTGTCGTAATGCTGGGGCTTAAGTAGGGCTGAAGGTTTTCTGCGGAGATGTTTCGGCGAGTGCTGGTGACTCCTAGATTACCTGAGGTCCAAAAAACTAAGAGATAGTCTCCCTAATTCTACCGGTGGTGTGAGCGTTTTTAAAACCATGCCGAAAAATGAAGGGTTTGGGGGATATATAAAACCAACCACTAACGAGCTCTCACAGATGCCCTGGTGAGGTCTATGTATAATAACTGCCTTACCCCGGCATGGCGGCTCTGGCGGGGCGAACCTCTACACCGACCTTGCTCGTGGGAACAAAAATGAACGACAACAAAGAAAGAAACAAAAACCAAACGAAAGAAGAAAATACCAGTTCGGAAGCTGACACGCTACCCGTTGGCGTGCCGGAACTGGTCGAGCTGCAGCCACCATCGGCAGCCGGCTCGAATGAGGAGATCTCTATGGAAATGGAGGAGCCGAGAGTCCCCGGAAATCAAAGGGAGGAAGAAGGTCTCCCCAGGTCAGATGAGATGGCGGTTGTTCCGTAGAGCGACGCATGTCAAGTCGATACTGGACGCAAAAGACCCCTCTTCACTCTCCGAAAAGGAAAAAAACTCCCTGGCCTTTGTTATTGACACAATAGCAAAGAACGCTCTGACGAGGCCTGCGCCTAAACAGAGCGTTGCTTGAACCAAGGCCAGCCGTAAGGTCGCTGACCATAAGGCAAACCTCAACGTGAAAGGAGTAGCGATCAATATCAAAACCACCAGTAAGACCGCTGCCGCTAAGGCAGGTCCTGCTGCAGGTAAGCCAGAAACCTCGAGAGCCTCTGAACATCGTCGTAGGATGGCCGAGACCAGGCGGGAAGATTTTGTGTCAAAGAGGCTTAGGTCTTCCGAGGACACAAAAAAATCCCCTCAAAAGGTCGAAGGCTGATACGGTGATGCTCTTCAGCGGGGCGATTCGAAGTTCACTGCAGCTAGCTGTGGTGGACCTGGGAAAACCTAGTGGCCAGTATTCCCAAGAATGCGGTCAGATGATTGAGAAGGCCTTATCTGGAGCAATCTTCGACCGTATTCGAAAGAATGCCGGTGGAACTGCACCCACATTCGGGAGAGCAAAGTGGCATCGTGGGGTCATTATGATAGACTGCAAGGATCTGAGCTTGACTTCGCGAAGGCCACAGTTCGCGGTTTTAAACTCTGGGAGGGGACTGCATTGCGAGCGGTACCCACAGGAGATACCAACCATACCCAAGGGAAGGCTCTGTGTTCCTGACTGGGGTGTGGATAAAACGGAGATCCTCGGCTTCCTAAAAGCCCAGAACCCTTCTACTGATATCAAGGGCTGGGAGGTCCTCGGGGAGGAAGAGGCGAAGAATGGGACCAAGTGATTCATCATTCTTATGAATGAACCCCCCGGCCTCACTTCTGGCAGACAAGCAGTTGAGGTTGTGCTATGGGGCGGGAGAGGTAACTCTAAAGCTCCTAAAACGAACTCAGCGTGCGGAGAACGATGGGGCGACTGACGACTGACTTCATCGTAGTGCAGTCGCCTCCGACAACCTGTAGCTGCTCCTCATGGAGGAGCAGCTGGCTCTGGCACTTATCCAGGAACCGTTTAATTATATTCTTGAAACCAATCTTATTATTTGTAATAGAGGCAATGACCCCACCTTTGTAACGTCTAATAGAAGGGAAGTCTTGGATATAACTTTTATTTCTGACCAGAGCTCCGTTGAAGTTCTTAACTGGAGAGTCTCCAACAAGACATCACTATCTGATCATTGTTGGATACTCTTCATTCTACTCATGGGAGTGGGACTTTTAGAAATCCGCTTAGGGCTAACTGGTCAAAATTCAAGAGAGAACTGAGGAAATCAGTAAATCACCCTTCTGAGGACCTCAACTCGATTGAAGCAGTTGACAATGCAGTCGATGCATTGACTGGTTCCCTTACGCGATCCTTCGAGAAGTCCTGTCCGGTTAGTAGGCTTAGCGGTAAAAGGCGTCCACCATGGTAGAGGAGGGGGTCGTCGAGTGGTCCACCTATAAAGAAAGCGTGAAGCTCCTCAAGAAAGAGATTAGGTTCGCAAAAGGTCCTTTTGCGCATCTATAGAATCAATAAGCGAAGCTTCCCGCATATGGTTCCAGGGGGCTAACTATGCACTTCGCCGCGAATCGCATTTTCATGCGAAATCACATTTTGGCACTACGCAATTCGCTGGCGAACACTATCACACCTTGCTCTACTACATTGGCGAAACTATGTAAATGCGAACGCCATTCGATCGACTTCAAATGCGATAGATGGCGGTGGATTTTCAACAGAAAATGTAAATAAATGAAAAACGACGAAGAAGAGTGATTTCTGATACTTTTATTGTATTTAATGCAGAAAAACAAATATTTATTTAAGTAACCACTTATGAAAACATTGTTTTAATTATCCACTGGTGTTTTAACAAATTTTTCAAACAAAGTATATTCTTTCCGTGACACTTTGACAGATGAATGGAAATGTTTGTGGAAATATGACGGGAAATATGGAAATTTTTTGGAAAGTCGATATTCCAAGCGATCGTTGTGTATAGTTGACATCATCGCCGCGAGTCGAACGGAATGAATCGCAAATTATGCGATTCGCGGCAAAGTGCATAGTTAGCCCCCTGGCCAAGACACCAACGCCGGAATCCAATATTAGGAAAAGCGATGGCACCTGGGCAGAATCACATGAGGAAACGCTGGACATGCTACTGAGTACTCACTTTCCCGGATGTACATCAATCTCCGGAGATGATATAACCATTCCAGAGACGACATCGGGAATAAGCGCGGAAGAGGTGGGTAATATAATAGATGATGACAAGATAGCTTATGCAATTAAATCATTTGCTCCATATAAGGCACCAGGAATGGATAACATTCGACCTGTGATGCTGCAAGAGTCAGTGGATGACCTGAGACCTATCAGTCTATCGTCTTTTATGCTGAAAACTTTGGAACGTTTAATAGATGTACATATATATAAGAGGTGTGATCGGCGATGATTACCTATCCAAATCACAACATGCATACATCTGCGGCAGAGCGGTAGATACGGCCCTCCACCGGATTGTATCGAGCATAGAAAGATCCTTCCACTTCAAGGAGTTCACTCTTGGGGCGTTCCTAGACATTGAAGGGGCGTTCCTAGACATTGAAGGGGCGTTCAACAACGTAAGCTCTGACGCGATCCTGAACAGTCTGCACAGAGCTCATCTCAACACCGGACACTGCAACGGATTGCGCAGATGGTTCAATCAAGGATTATATCTTCAACGCAAGGAGATGTAACCATTCGGAGAAGGGTCTGCAGAGGAACACCCCAAGGTGGAGTCTTGTCCCCGCTAATATGGCTCCTTGTGGTGGATGAGATTTTGGTAATACTGAATGAAATCGGCTTCAACGTGACGGCCTATGCGGACGATGTCATTATCCTGGTTTCGGAAAAATTTCCTCCAGTCCTAAGTGAAAGGCTCAATTTCGCGCTGCAACTAGTGGATAACTTTTGCCGAACGCGTTAAAAAATCAAGCGTAGCCTTCTACTCCTGCAAAAAGACATTCAGGGACTAACAATACGTGGGGCTTCAAACCAGCTATGGTGTGCTGGATATACACGGAGGTTGTAAGACCCATTCTTACATATGGTTCACTAATATAGTGGACGGCACTTGAGAAGCAATACCAGCTCACCAAAATCCAGACGGCGGCGTGCATCGGAGTCATGCGATCAATGAGAACAACACCAACAGCGGCAATGGAAACTATGTTTCATTCTGCTTGACATATACTGCAGCAGTCTGTCGGCTAAAACCGCTGTAAGAATAAGATAAGGCCGATTGTGGTCATCGAGCCTTTCCGGCCATGCCTCCATTCTGTCCCGATGGGGGATCACCAGCGGATTGGCGGGAACTGATCACATGAACCCGATGCTAGCATTTGAAAGGAGATGCACTACAAGAATTCTTGATAGAATATACTGGAAGAACCGAAGAACCATGAAGAAAAAGGAGTTGGCTTTCTATACCGAGGGTAGGTGAAAAATCTTCCATAGACACTATGAGAATAGCAAGCGCGTGCTCATAGTAGTGTCAGATCCTTACTGACTAAAAAAACACCACCCTTCGATATAAATTTGTTAGATATCGCAACTAAGTATAAACTTATCAAGCAATTTTTCTATCACGAAATAAAAACGTTTGGCAGGTTTCTTTCCACTGAAAGATCCTGCATATTCCGCAATATAGACGCGGTTAACCATTATCTCGCCAATCATGCCACACCTTATCAAAGGCTTGCGAGACGTCAAGAAATACACTTGAGCAAATCTTTTTTTTTCTTGAAGTGCTTTCTCGATTACGTCAGTAATTCTATGCACCTGGTCAATCGTCGAATGCTTACATCTGAACCCAAACTGGTGGTCAGGGATAAGATTATTTTCTTCTATAACCGGTTGGAGACGCCTTAATAATATCCTCTCGAACATTTTCGATATGATTGGAAGAAGCGAAATTGGTCTATACGATTTTACCTCATTTGGCGGTTTTCCTGGTTTTAAAACCATTATGACTTCCGCAACTTTTCATTGGCTCGGCACGTGTTTTAATCGGAGTGCAGCATTTACAATATGGAGAAGCCTAATCAATGCTTTTCTAGGTAGAACTTTGAGAATTTCTCCGGTAATCAAATCATAACCAGGAGATTTCTTAGGTTTTAGATTCTCGATCTCATGTTTGAGTTCCCTTAGCGTTGCACTTGTGAGCGTCAAATCGTCAGATGGTAAATCCAGCCTATTGCGGTTGTCATAAACCACTTGACCATCGTACAGTTTAAAGGTTTCTTCCAGGTGCGCCGCAAAGGAGTCCGCTTTTTCTTTATCTTCCCTCGCCCATTCATTTTGATTTAATTTGATTGGCGGCGCGGAGACTTTGGGCCGTTTGGTGCCTTTAACAGCTTTCCAAAGTGAATAATTCGAATCTTTTTTCGCTGTTAAACTTTCAAGGTAAGAGGCTATTGCACGATTCTTAAAATCCTTAATAGTCTTCTTCAACAAATTGCACAGACGATTCAAGTGTGCTTTATGCTGCGGAGCACGACTTTGTTGCCATTTTTTACGAGCTTATCTTTTTTCCTTGACCAATTCTTTTATTTCCGGAGGATATCGCAAACCATATCTGTCCGGCGTTCTCCTTGGATTGGGCGTATTATTCTAAGAGGCGAGCTGTACGATCTCAACGAAGCGATCAACTTCAACCTCAAGTTCATAGGGTGTCGTAAGTGGAACGCTCAGTTCAACATTATCTACAATTTCGTTCCTAAAGCCTTCCCAGTTAGTTGTTCGACCAGTTAATCTCGCTGGCTCTAGGTTAAGATTAGTTTTTCGCTGATTGTTAAAATAACCGGAGAATGATCAGACGACAGATCAAAGCTGTCTTCGACTTTTATGTGGTTGGTAGATATTCCTTTCACAACGAAAAAATCGATCAGGTCAGGTATTTTCGAAGTATCAGTTGGCCAGTAAGTCGGTTCACCCGTCGAATGGAAATCACAACTGTACTCCATACCTACCCCATAAAGCATTCTACCTTTTTTTGAGCTGTATCTTGAGCCCCAGAACGTATGTTTCGCGTTAAAGTCGCCGCCGATTATAAAATTAAGTTTCAGCGATTCAAACAAGTTAGTAAAATCAGATTTTTCAAGCGCGGAACGCGGTGGACAGCAGATAGATGAGATTTTAAGAGTACGCTGACTATTTTTAACTCGAATCGTGCAGAGTTGCAAAATTTTGAGCTCTATCTTTAGGTCTTCGGATTGTTCGATGCAGTCTTTAATAAACAAGGATGATCCGCCTCTCGCTTTTCCCGAAGGGTGACAAGCGTGGTAATCATTATAGCCTTTTATTTTTAAATGCGATTCCTTTTTTACGTGGGTTTCAGAAATCAAGCAAATATCAATATCTTTTTCACGCATGAATATTTCCAATTCGTCGGGTTTTTGCGAAAGTTCGTTTGCATTCCAAGTACATATTTTTAACATTCGTTTGTCACTCATATTTTAGTTGAAGTGCGCGTTTTCTGAGAATTATTTTCAAGCTTAACCAGCCTATCAAGAATAATCTTATTTAATTTGCTTTGTTCTTCGAATTTTTCGAGAATAACCGACAAAACATGAGAGACAGGGTCCGTCGAAATTTCAACGTTTTTTTGGTTTTTCGGATGCCGCGGCCTGAGCGTAAGTCTGCACTCCTGCTGTCCGAGGGCCATTACCTGGCGGCTTTTCGATGTTAGCTTTTCAGCACCGTTTCTTTTAAGAGCAGAGGTCGAGGACTTTTCTGTTGTCACTCTTTCACTCACCTTTTTGCGCTCTGAACCCGGTAGTTTTAGTTTAGCTAGTTTCTCCTGTGCATTCTTACGCTTTGGCTTAGTTTGCAGTTTAGATTTTGCATTTAGGGGCTTAAGGAGCACGTCTCTCCGTTTTTGCAACTCCTTAGCTACTTCACAGCCTCTATAATTTGCCGGGTGCTTTCCCTTACAATTAGCACATGTTGCAGAGGTTTGTTTGTTTACTCCACAGACTTGGGAGATGTGATTTCCGGCGCATTTCACACATCGCGGTTCTTTTTTGCAGTACATTTGTGTATGATTAAATCCTTGGCAACGTTTGCACTGCGGAATCATCCTTAAATTTCTACGCATGGGCTCGATTTTGATCACGATATTTAGTATAGCTCTAATTCGGTAGATATCGTCGATATTATCCGACTTATCGAAGGTAAGCATAAAAACCGGAAGTCCGCGCCTTGCCAAGACGTCTTTATCTATTTCCGTTTGTTGCTTCTCCTTCTTGATGATATTAACGGCATCAAGAATTTTAAAGCCTTTGGCTTGAAGGTCAGTCATAACCTCTTCTTTGGTGCTTGAGGGGTGGAGTTCCCTTGCAATGACACGATGTGGTCTTTCTGACTTGATTTCGAAAGTATACCACTGAATCTTTTCGGTATTTAGCTTTTGGAACACAGCTCGGTAGTCATTGTAGTCGTCGACGTTGATTTTCCACGCATTATCCCTTAAAGATGTAACCTTATACTTGGATGTTATTATCCCTTTAAGGAGGCTTTGCAACTTATTGTATTCCGTTATCCCGACGATGTTTATTGGTGGGGGTGGAGGAAATTGCGCTCGAAGTTGTTTTTCTTGTGGTTCTTTGTGATTTTCTTCTTTCACGGGTTCGACTTCGGGCGATGAACCGGTTCTCCGTTTCTTACTAGGTCTTTTCTTTGGGACCCGATACCTTTCGTGTGCTAGCTCTTCTTCGTCTGTGTGATATTCCAGACTAGCTAAGCGTGATGGAGTACTTTTGCGTTCTTTCTCGAAATGCGTGTTCTTTAGGACCTTATTTTCTTCTTTTAATAAGTCTATCTCTTTCTTAAGATCTTGATAAAGTAGATCCATTTCGTTAAGCTTGATTCGGAGTGTTTTATTTTCTTCCTCAAGACTTGTATTTCACTGAGTCCTGAATTTCACGCGCTGGCGCTTCCGGTGGACTTCTTTTCCCGGAGTTATTCAATCTTGGTGGAGGAGATCGACCTACCCTTGCACTTTTTAAGAAGGGATTTATTAGTTGCAATAACTGGCTCTTCCCAGAATCCGACCTCCGAAGAGGGTGGATTTTCAAGTGAACCTGGTCTGCCACCTGGGGTAATTAATCGTTTTGTTTTGTTCATTGCACTTTGTGTATACACTACGCTCGGTATACGGAGGGTGGATTTTAGTCGCCTCTTACGACAGGCATGCCTACCTCAGGTATATTCTAACCCCTACCCGAAGGGGTAGGGAAGCTGCGCATGGTCCATCGGATCTTTTCTGTAGTTATCAAGACTAAGGAGTTGCTGCAAGGTTGAGGGGGGGATTTCCCACTTGCGATACAGCAACATGGGAGCTACCAGGAAAGTGAGTATCCAGTAAGATGTCAATGGATTCCTCAGCAGAGGAGGTCCAAATGTCACGTTCTGCACAGGGAAAGGTTGTCTGAGGAATTTGAGATCCAAAGTGGGGTAAGACAAGGCTGTATCCTTTCACCAATATTATTCCTATTGGTGATTAGCGATGTGCTTCATGCAACTTTGTCGACGGGAAACGGAGGAATTCGGTGGACTCTTACATCTCAACTGAAACATCTTGACTACGCAGACGATGTATGCTTACTCTCCCACAGAATTATGGACCTCCACCAAATGACAGCAGATGTGGAGAGGGAGGCAGGTGTCGTCGGGCTGAAAATTAATACGGCAAAAACTAAAATTATCAGCCTTGGAACAAACTCATCGGCTCAAATATGCATTGCTGGACAACCGGTAGAGAGAGTAGAGGATGTCCAGTATCTTGGGAGTATTGTCTCGACCGATGGTGGAACCGAACTGGATATTGCCAACAGGATCGCCAAAGCAAAGTCCGCGTTCGGGATGTTGTCCAAAATATGGCGAAGCAATGCAATCAGTTTGAGCACCAAAATAAGACTGTTCCGCTCCAACGTTGAATCCGTGCTGCTATATGGTTGCAGCACGTGGAGAGTGACCACTACTATCACCAGAAAGCTGCAAACGTTCGTTAATAGGTGCCTGCGCAATATCTTAAAGATTTTCTGGCCCAATCGTATCTCTAACCAATAGGCACAACTATCCAACGGCGGAAGTGGCAGTGGATTGGTCACACGTTCCGAAAGGGCGACAGCTCCATAGCGGACCATGCTATGCAATGGAACCCTCTAACACAGGATGGCAGAAGACCTGGCGGTCCGAGGAGAACATGGCGCAGAACAGTCGAGAAGGAGGCACGGCAGTTAGGGAAAAGTTGGGGAGAACTCACACACATTGCCAGAAACCGTACACGATGGCGCGTAGGCGTAGTAGAGGCCCTAGGACCCACAAGGGGATACAGGACGTAAACAAACAGGTGTTGTTGCAATGCGAGCATTAGCAAGATATTATGTCTGGTGGAGTAACATTGACAAAGACATACAATAGATAATTTTATAAAGAACTGTGGGAGTTGCCAAGAAAATCGACCAAATTTGACAGAACTTCCAGTGTACTCATGGTCCATTCCTGATCGCGTATGGGAACGACTTCACATCGATTTCGCAGGTCCATTTAAGGATAAGACGTGGCTAATTGTTGTCGATGCTTTGTCGAAATGGATAGAAGTTAAACCTATGAGGACTATGACAGCCGATAATCTTTGTGATGCCTTGGACGAAATCTTTACTACCTTTGGGCGCCGGCTTTCAACGTCATTTACATATATGTCATTCTCTTCCCTTATCGTGTAAGCAGCACATCTAACTTTTTTCTTTATATCATTTTTATCTTGAAGTATTAAATGGAATTATATTAACGTTATGGTATATGTCTTTCTTATTTCCATTACACAACAGCCCCCCTTATTTATTATGTACTCCGAGCAAATTTTTAAAGAAGCTTTTGAGGACGAAGGAGGAGGAGTTGCGTTTAACGGGGTGAAAATACACAACATAAGATATGCTGACGACTCAATAATCATTGCAAAAAACGAAAAGGAATTAAGCGTCATGGTTAACAAATTAAATAGAGTGAGCAATGAATATGGATTCCGAATAAATATTGCAAAAACAAAGTTCATGGTGGTATCGAAGAGAAATGATAACAATGCCGAGCTAAAAATCGGAGACACTATAGTAAATCGTATAAACAGTGTTAAATATTTGGGAACACAATTCAACTGTAAAGCAACATCAACCGAGGAGATGAATTGAGCAAGGGCGAGTAGCGTTCTGCCAGATGAAAAAGGTACTATGTGGCAGCGACCTTCAGTTGTCTTTGAAAAAAGGCTAATCAAGTGCTACGTTTGGTCTACGCTTTTGTATGGAGCAGAGACTTGGACATTAAGCAAGGCAATAATAAAAAGACTGGAAGCATTTGAAATGTGGCTGTTCCGGAGAGTTCTAAAAATATCATGGACCGAAAGAATCTCCAATATAGAAGTACTGAGAAGGATGAATGCGAAAAGGGAACTCCTGAACACTATAAAAAGACGAAAGCTGGAATATCTGGGACCTGTGACTAGAAATGAGAAGTATCAGCTGCTGCAGGTAATTCTCCAAGGAAAAGTCGAAGGAAGAAGAACAATAGGGGGACAAAGGATATCATAGATCAAGAATTTACAAGACTGGTTCGGACTTTCATCAATCCAAATAATCAGGAACGCTAGCTCACGCGAAGGGATCAGAAGGATGATAAGATGAGACACCATAAGAAGAAGAAGAAGACTCATATACTAGAACATGGTGTTGTGCTATAACTAAATACAAAATTAGGTATCCATTCGTGCCAATTGTCTTTTGTGAAAGCTAGAAGATATTCATTAAGCACTATGTGGTTCCTTTTAATTGAACCTAATGTTTCATTGTGATAGGGGGTTGACGTTACGTTACGTGTTTCGGTTATCGTTAACTTTTCTTTAGTGTTTCTAATCTACCTTATTGAGCTTACTTTGTGCTCATATTCTACATTTGTTCACATATTTCTTTACCATATTATTCAAAATTTTCCAGCAATATCTTTGTTTTAAATAAATTTCTTTGTTTTATACAATATTCAAGTCCTACGTCTAGATATGGTTTATCGCTGTCTTGTTCTTCTTCCTATTCCGGTGATAGATCTAGTCTTATTCTTGTTAGTTTAGATGATGGAGTTTTGTGCGTGAAAAGATTAACTAACGGTCTATGATCTGTTACGACAATGAACTTTCTGTCATATAGGTATGGTCTATAGTAACTTATGGCCAAGTGTATTCCCAGTAGTTATTTTTCAATTATGAGTTTGTTCAATTCATTCTTATTCAAGCTTCTACTCGCATATGCAATTGGTAGGTCCTTGCCAATTTCTCTTTGAGATAGAACTGCTCTCAGTGCAGTATTAGAAGCGTCCGTGCTTACTATTAAAGGTTTCTCAAAGTCCGTATACTTTAGTGTTGGGGGGGTAATTAGTTTTCTTTTAAAGTATTTAATGCCGTTTGACAATCGTTTGCCCAAATGAATTCTACACCTTTTTATTGAAAGATAATTTAATGGTTTTGTTATGGCTGCAACATTTTTTAGGAAACGTCTGTAGTGATCGCAAAATGTAATGAATCGTTTTACGTCTTTCGCATTTGTGGGTACCGGATAATTTGCTCTTGTTTCAAATTTCTTTGGGTCTGTTTTGATTCCTTTATCAGTAATCAAATGACCTAAATATGTGACTTCTGTTTAAAGCCAATTAATTTTTTGAGAATTTAGTTTTTTAGTTTTAACTTAAATATCCGTATTTTTTGTAAAGTTTTGATTAAATATTGATTGTGATGATTTAGACTGCATTCAAGTACAATTATATCGTCTACATACAGAAAAGCTTCTGCCCTGAGTCCTGACAATGCTATTGATAACATTCGTTGAAAACTGTTGGTGGTGATTTTAATCCGAATGGTTGTTTTTTAAACTTGAAGTGTCCTTTATTGGTTGAGAAAGCTGTTAGAGGTCTAGAACTTCCATGTTACTCAATTTGATGGAAAGAAATAGTCAGGTCTAGAGTTGACAAACATTTTGCTCTTCCTAAGGTATCTACAACAATTTCTAATCTTGTAAGCGGGAATTTGTCATCTTCTATTTTCTTGTTTAATTGGCGGAAGTCTACTACTAGTCGCCATTTCTTTTTTCCTCCAATATCTTTCTTTGGTACTACCACAGATAATAAGCACACAGATGTCGCATGCCCATACAAAAATGTGAGCTCATTTTCTATACCAACCGACAACAATTAACAAAGCTTTTGCTTAAAGCGCAATCAGATAAGCTTTTTTTTCATGCTTGTTTATTCACTTCATTTTCCTTTAACTTTCATTCTCACCCCATCGGAAATTGATTTTTTCTCATATCGTGTGGTTGTTTTTTTTTTTTTTTTTTTTTTTTTTAATTTGCGCGCGCCGAAGGGATTATTAATACCACTGATGCTCAGGTCACGGGCGGATGGGAAAAAGGGGGAGAAGAACGGATGAGATGCTGGTTTGCGTTGGCTTTAAATGTTTGTAGGTTGTAATGATTAGGAAATACAGAGCCTGGTAGATCGTTCCACAAACGTCTTGTTCGGCTTATAAACGAATCCCTGTACTTGACAGTACGTCCGAAGTTGGGCTTTAGGGTGAACTGATGTGCATTCGAAGCACGACGCATATTGCGGGTGAAGTTTTGGAGGGGAGGAATGCAACTGGCTATTTCGGTGGAGGATTTTTTATAAAAAAAGCGATAAAATAGGGAAAGACATGAGACATTTCTACGATGTTCAAGTGAGACTATTGAGTTCACAATGTCTCTATCACCTACTAGTTTTAACGCGCGGTTCTGTACCCTATCTAGAATGTGCAGAACGGTCTTGGGTGCACCAGACCAGATGTGGGAGTTATATTCCAGCTTTGGGCCGATGAATGCCTTATAGATGGGGGACAGATCAGACGGTGTAAAATATTGTTTGCAACGCTTAAGGAATCCTAGACATTTTGCAGCATTTTTGGGGATTTCGAATATGTGATGGAGAGATTGGTTCCACTTCTCGGTGAGATATGCCATCAAATCACCAGTGGACCTGTTGTTACGAAAACCATACTGCCAGTCATTGAGGAGCTTTCGCGAATCAAGATATTTCATAACCTGACGATTTATCAGTGTTTCCATGACCTTGAAAAGAAGGGACGTAAGTGCAATGGATCAGTAATTGGACGGGGAGGAATATTCGCCTTTTTTAGGGACGGGCTGGACAAATGCTGTTTTCTATCTTCTCGGAAAGAGCGCAGAGGAGTAGGATAGATGTAGATGTAGATGTTATACAGAAGACTAAAATCCGAATTTAAAATTTCTTTACACAATTCGTATTTGATTTATTTAAATAAAATGCAAAACTCTTTTAAATTGAGTCCTAACAAATTGTGGCAATTCATAAATTCTAAAAATAAAAGTCACGGTTACCCTGCCTTATTTTCATTTAATGGACAGCCAGTGGATATACCTATTTCTATCTACAACTCGTTTGCATCATTTTTCCAGTCAGTTTATTCAAAAGTGGGCTCAAATATTGACAATGCATTTTTTAGTTACCTTGGGAATGCACCTCATTCCGCGTTTCATAACATTGAGATTTCTCCCGGCAGTACTTTAAAAAGCCTAGTCGCAATGGGGCTCAACTTTAATCCTGGCCTTGATGGCCTGTCTTCTGGTTTCTTAAAAATGTGTGCTATCCTATTGCATGGAATATTATGCCACATGTTCAATTTATCATTAAAACCAGGTATTTTCCCATCCGCATGGAAAAACTCTTTTATTATACCTTTTTAAAAGTGGTAGAAAAAACAAAGTTGAGAACTACAGTACAGGAGTATATGTAAACAATCGTCAATCCCTAAATTGTTCGACAAATTGGTTTCTGAAAATTTGAATTTTCAGTGCAAATCTTTATTGTCCAATAACCTACATGGTAAAGAAAAGATTTTGTAAAGAAAAGATCCACAGTGACCAATCTTTTTGAGTTCACAAATTTCGTGATATCGGAAATTAGTAAAGGAAATCAAGTTGACGCAATCTACACTGATTTCAGTAAAGCGTTTGACCGTGTTGACCACAAAATTCTGCTTTATAAACTGGACAAACTAGGATTCCATGTTCCTTTTTACGCTGGTTATCATCATTTTACAACTATATGGTGGATAAGGCGATTTGTCTGATTACCTCTGAAGGCATGTCTTTCTTTTTTGTCGGGATTCGTAAGTCGGTTTTAACTGACATTGAAGTGAAGTCGAGCGGGTATACATTTAGGAGCGCTTGTTTTGGCCTGAGTGGTGGTCCTATTTCTTTGAAACATGGGTATGTTTTTAATCTTCGAGTATAACTTGTACTGAGGTACCATCGAAAATGTTCAGGCTGTAGTCTTAGTTTTTCATGATGTGCCGCTTGTATGTTGTGTTCAGTGCTTATTGACGGATTTCTGGTAAAGTTTCTTAGAACTGTCGCTGGTGTGGTTTTAACAGCTCCAGTGATGATTCGGAGAGTGTTATTTTGTGCTACTTCCAATATAGCTTTTTTGTTGTAAGGATATTACTAGGAGCTCGCCTCTATATTTTAGTATGGGTTTTATGTACGACTTATAGGTTCTGTTCAGGAGATCAGTTGTACCCACCCCATTTGCAACCTGCTAGTCGCTTTAGGATATTGCTTTTATGTTTTATTTTTGACGTGGTCTTTTCTATTTGATCGTTCATATTCAACTTGGAGTCTAGCTAGATTTTTAGGTAAGTGGTTGTGTAGCTACGATCTATCTTTTTTCCTTTAATTTCAAGGTTGATGTCGTCAATTTTATGCTTTAGGGTGAATAACTGATAAAATGTTTTTTCTGTGTTAAATGTTATTTGCATCCGACCATTCTGAGAGTTTTTCTATGGCTTGAGATGGAGTAGACTTTAGATAAGGTGCTGTCTTTTTTATTCGTTGCCTCGGTGGTCCAAATGACTACGTCGTCCGCATGGATGGCAATATTCAGCCCATGTCTTTAATTTCCTTGATCGGGCAAGGACAAGGTTCCCTGAGAAAATCAAGTGGTACAATCTGAATAAAGAAAAAGGCGAGGCTTTTGTTTTCGTGATGAAAAACTACCTCTCTCGCACAATCAACGGAGCTGAGGATGAAGAGTGCAGAACACAAAATATGTGGGATTCCGTACAGCGAACTTGCTTAAAGAAGGCCAAATCACTGCTATGAGCTTCAAAAGGCCACCATCAACACGCCAAAGAAACATGGTGGTGGAGTGATGAAGCAAAGGAAGTGATAAATGAGAAGAAAGCTGCTTTCAAAGCTTGATCAAAGTGCCCCTCTAATAGTAGAGACGAAAAAGCTCGCCTTGAAGTGGAATACAGATTTTGCAGGAAAAAAATCAAAAAGAACTGCGCCCAGTTTCAAGCAGAGAGTACGGAGGGCCTGTATCGGGAGCTGGAAGAAATATCTTCCTCGGTTGCTGATGCAAACCAGGCTATCCAGGAGCTGCGACGACACAATATGAACAAGAGTGCAACCATCCTCAAAATAGCCGCCCAACAAAGAGGAATACTCAGGAGATTCGTTTGCCAAAGTTCATTAACAATGCTCATGGCCAGCTTCTTTTGGATGACGACAAAATTCTGCAGAGGTGGCGGCAGTGTTGTGAAGAAGTTTTGAATGAACAGTTTCCCCGGCTATACTTTCCAAGAGCCACCTCCAACTGTGAAGAAATACCCGACATTACAGTCGAAGAAGTAAGTGAGGCGGTCAAATCACAAGTAATCCAACTGTCCAACCGTTTAGACGTGTTTTCATTTTCTCTTGCTTCGCGAGTCAATATTTCCGCCAAATCACTCTAAACCGCTTTTTCGCCAACTAAATATTCAGTGCATTACCCCAAGTGTCGCCCGGTTTTGCAATTAATTCAATTAAGTGACCTACTGTCTGTTTTCAAGTGCGTTACCCCAAGTGCTGACATTCGCACCACTTTCATCTGACTTTGATGAAAGTGTTCCCATTAAATTTTTGCATAGACCTGCAGTAATTATCGTGCTCTGTCTTACTTTGCCACCAATTCCATTCACCCCATTTTCGCTGACGCACTTGTTCCCCCTATAATTCTCCATGTCTTGTGGTATCATCAACTGCCCAATCACTGCCAACAATGCTGACTGGGTTTCTTTTAAAGGAATCTGCGGAAAATCTTTCCATGCCATTTGTGTCGGTCTCAACAAAAGAAATACGGTGTATGTAAAAGCACTTTCTGACAACCTCCTTTTCTTTTGTGATGAGTGCAAGAATATCTCACTCTCGCACGTTCTCCTTGCGATAAAAAGCCTTAGTGACTCAAATGACTCCCACCAAAAAAATGTATCTAAAAAGATTACGGGTAAACTCTCCAACATAGAAAGCAACGTTAGATGTGTTGACGATTTATGCAACTCGGTTCAGAAGTCAACCGAGCAAATCAAATCCAAACTCTGTAACATTGAAAAAAAAAATTGCTGGTCTGACGGAGTTGGTTCTAGCCAATCCCACGAAGGAAGAATCCACCATGCATCACCTCAATAATGTGTTTAGTGATATCAAAGCAAATTATACCTTGCAGATCAGTTCTTACGACAAATTGTGCGAATCTGTTAACTCCCTACGGGAAGACTTTGACATCCTCTTCCAGTCGTCAAGCAAGCATTCATCTCCCAGGCAACCTGATCCAATGCTCGACGTAATTTTCGATCGAATCAATGGTGTCAGCGACGAAGTCACTGCAACACGCTCAACCATTGTGAATGAATTTGAATCGGTATGCCACAAAATCGACGACCTACCTATCCATACCCAACATAAACCAAACGTCCACTACAAAACATCAATTTTGGATGAATTATTGGATGCCGATGTCGACTCACGCTCACCTCCACCTTCCCTTCTACTGCCGACGGACGAATCATCAAAATCTATCGCTGCCCCTACTTTCCAAGAGTCCGAAACTCCTCCCGTCGCTGCCCCCCGGAAACTCATCAAGCATTTTGGTACAACCTGGACACCTTCTGAGTGGCAGCGTAGGCTGAATAAATTAAGTCCTGACAACCTCCAGGTTGCCACCTTCCTCATTAAAGGTAGCCCTCGTAATGCTCATGTCTCGTGGATTACGAATTTGATTTTAAAGAAATACGGTATCACCATCTCCCGATGCGAACTGATCCTGCCATCTCACCACAGAAGTCATTGCAACTTTAAATTCGACCTCCCGGCTAGATACGAATGGCTCCTCGGAAAGATGCGTATCTGCAAATGGACGGACAAGTCTACTAAAATAGATAAGTTAATTAATAATAGACTTAGTAATAACAACACCCATAGAGATAAGTTAAATAATAATAAGTTGTACCCACTCTCTCTCCACTCTTCGTATAACAAATCCACCATTTCAAACAATATACCTACCACCCACCAAAAATCCAGCAATTCTCAATATACCCACCACAAATCCATCAATACTCATCTCCCGTCCTTTAACAAGTCTAAACCCGACTCAAATTGGTCTTTCAAAATGGGCATCTTCCCTAACTTCACCTTTAAAACGGCAGCCGTACTATCTAAGTCTGCTACAAAATTGCCGAACATCAAGCGAGTTTCTTCCGATGTCCCGCCGGTCCCCTCTCCCTCTCCAAACACGAAGGCCACTCCCTCAGTCAATTATCCCAATAGCCGCGTCTCTATCAATCTGTCACCTGATTCCTGTCCTCCTTCAAGCCATAGCACTTCTTCTCATTGAAATTGCCCCAAAGCTCCTTTCCCTCTACTATCAGAATGTCAGAGGACTTCGCACCAAAACCTCGATGGAGCACCTGAAATCACAATCACTTCCCTACGACATTTTTGCCCTAACCTTTGTCCCAATGTTCTTCACTGTGAATTATTCACTTCTGACTTCGTAGTCTTTCGCGCTGACGGCCAGGAACATGAAGACCTCTCCTTCGGCCGCGGTGTTCTTTTAGCCACACATAATCGTCTTAATGCAACCCTCGTCAAATTCTCAAAATCCACTTCTTTTGAATTCGTATCTGCTAAATTATCTGTATCCAAACGGGACGTATATATTGTTTGCTGTTATATTCGCCCTTCTCAACCCGTCCAAGCATACCAGCTGGCCGTTGATACAGTTGACTCTCTGTTAGATATTGCTGATCCTGATGACGATTTTATAATTGTTGGCGACTTCAACCTTCCCCTTTTACAATGGTCTCCATCGGAGGACGAATCATCATTTGTTCCTACTAACTCCTCCTCAGAAAAGGAAATCCTCCTTACTAAAAAAAAAAAAAACTGCTCATCATCACCTCCTTGGTATAATAAGGAATTGCGTACTCTTCGCAATGTCAGAAACAAATTATGGAAAACTTACCTGGTATCCAAATTTGCCTCAGATTACGCATATTACCAGCAAGCTTACTCCCGCTTTTCCATCCTCTGCGAATCCCTCTTTCTCGAATACCTCGATAGAATGCAATTAAGTCTAATCACTGATCCTAGGCGCTTTTACCAATTTAGCAACGTCAAAAGAAAGTTAGAAGAAAAGTATTAAGAAATTACTTAATACTTCATCTGCTGACCCTAAAGTAATCGCCAACCTCTTTGCAACCTTTTTCAGCCAATCGTTTAGTGACCATGTACACGAACCGGACCTAGATTTTTTCTCCCACCTGAATAACTGTCCTCAAACCTCTCTATCTTCAGTCGACATCAGGTCTGATATTTTGCGAGAAAAAATGAATAGTCTCAAAGATGACTTCTCCCCTGGTCCCGATGGTCTGCCCGCCATCTTACTAAAGAAATGTGTAGATGTCATGTGTCAGCCCCTTACAACTCTATTTCGTCTTTCACTCTCTCAAGCCGTTTTCCCAAAATTATTTTATTTTCCCTATCCATAAAAAAGGCAGTAAAAACGACATTTCTAACTATAGACTCATAGCCAAACTTTCCTCAATCCCTAAGCCTTCGGAAGCATTGTCTACGACTCACTGTATTTCCACTGCAAATCCATTTTTTCCCCACAACAGCACGGTTTCTTAAAAAGTAGGTCTACAACGACTAACCTGACCGAATTCGTTTCTAAAACACTACAAGCATTAGAGAAAGGTAATGAGGTGGATGTCATTACCACCGACTTCAGCAATGCCTTTGACAAAATCTGTCACTTAACAATTTACCTTAAACTTAAAGCCCTCGGTTTCCCACCCTTTTTCATTTCATGGCTGAGATCGTACCTAGAAAAACGCCAGTACAGGTTTCTCTTCAGATTTTCAATCTCTGACCCCATTAACGCAACTTCAGGGGTTCCTCAAGGCAGTCATCTTGGCCCGCTGATCTTTGTCTTAACTATAAACGATGTTGGTCACGTCATAAAAGACTCTGATCTGTCTATTTACGCGGATAATATGAAAATCACTAAGGTAATATCTACCCCCACCGATTCTCTCTTACTTCAAAACGATCTAAATTCATTCCACACATGGTGCGACAAAAACTTTCTAGAACTTAACGTCGCCAAATGTCAATCCATAATATTCTCTCGTAAACGCCTCCCCCATCCCTCAGAACCTATTACTCTTTTAGCGACCCCGTTCCCTCAGTCTCCTCTATATGCGATTTGGGTATTATTTGTGACAGGGAGCTAAACTTCCGTTCCCACATTGATCATATTGTACACAAGGCCCATTCTTCTCTTGGTTTCATAAAACGCTAAATTTTCGAACCCTTACGTTTCTAAATCCCTTTATATCACCTTGGTCAGACCACTCCTGGAATACGCCAGCCAAGTTTGGTCACCTTATCATAACATCCACTCCCTTAGAATCGAAGCTGTGCAGCGTAGGTTTATCCGGTTTGCCTTACGCGGTCTCCCATGGGCCGACAACTATATCTTACCTCCCTATGAAGACCGGCTAAAATTAATTAACCTGCAAACCCTTGCAAAACGTCGCGAAGTCGCTGACATACTTTTCGTGCACCAATTATTAACCGGTATGATCGATTCCACCGCACTGCTGGAAATGATTTCCCTTCGCACTAACCCTCGAAACCTTAGGTCCGTGCCGCTCCTTCGCCTCCCTCACCACCGCACCAACTACGGAAATTTCGAACCAATTTCCAGAATGTTACGCCTGGCAAATAACTCACAGAACACCCTAGACTTTCATTCGAGTCTATCCGCCCTTAGAAAGTCCCTCTACACCTCTTCATGACCTCTCTTCTCTTATTTCCAAAAACCAGTCTTCGCCTTTCCCTCAACTTTTTCTTTTCCCTCTCTAGTTTTTAAGATAGTTTTTAAGACCTAGTTTAATAAAAAATGTGTGGGCCCCAGGGGCCCAACAAAACATAAAAAAAAAAAAAAATGTTAAGCTTAGAGTTAAGTTCCCTCGTTGTTAGTTCTTAAGTTTAGATTTAAGCTCTTGCTTGCTTGTACTAAGCTAAATAAATAAATAAATAAATACTCCAAAAAACGAAAAGCGGTTGGGCCACACGAGATGCCCTCTGAGTTCTAGAAAAAGATGAGAGACGTCGGGTTCAGATGGCTCAGAATTCTCATCTCCGAATTTGTGAGAGGTGATCCAATGCCGAATCAATGGAGGGAAAGTTACCTTCTTCCTGTATACAAAGGGAAGGGTGATACGCGAAACTGTGTTAACTACCATTCGATCAAGCTGATGTCACACACAATGAAGATCGTTGAGTGGGTATTAGGTGGCCGACTGCGAAAAATAATACGGCTGATCTGATGATCAGTGTGTCGGATCACTACGCATGAGGTTCCAAGTTCGAATCCCAGAAAACACCAAAAAGTTTTTTCACGGTCCCACCTCTCGCGAGCGTCTGACACACATCCGAGAATATTGTTATCACGAAAAAGTTTCTCAAATCGCCGTTAACGCACACAACATGAGTGGTTGCGAGAAGCTAGGCCCTGGCACTTTAAAGAGCTGTTGCGCCAAATATTTGTTTTTTTTTTTTTTTGTTATCTGATGATCAGTGTGGGCTTGTCGCGGGTAAATCAACCACAGATGGAATCCAAAGTATAAGGATCATAATTGAAAAACATCGTGATTCCTTAACGAGATCTGATATAGGTGGCGCTAAGACATCGAGGGGTTCCAGAAACTTATGTACAGATGATCATGGACATGTACGAAGGAGCAAATACAAGAGTAAGGTGCCCCGCTGGAGTAACCGAAGAATTCCCAATTAAAATCGGGGTGTACCAGGGAAGGGTTTTAAGTCCTTTGCTCTTTATTACAGTCCTTGATTATCTGCTTGAAGGTAAAGTGATGGACCCCAAGGTACATCAGTTATTCTTTGCTGACAATGGAGCCATCATAAGTGAGGATCCTACATCCCTGCAACGAGCACTTGATGTGTGAAATGGGTATCGCATTAGTTGAAAAAAGACAGTACTTTTGCTGCCCGTTCTCTGATCCACTCAGGCCTATTCCAGGCATTTATTTGAATGGAACAGTGCTTCCCAAGTGCGAAAAGTTCAAATATCTGGGATCTATGATCAATATCAAAGCAACCTGTGATGACGACATCAATCATCGCGTAAGCGTAGGGTGGACGAAGTGGCGAGAAAACTCTGCTATCTTTTCTGACTGAAAAATGCCACCTAAGTTAAAAGGAAGGATCTACACCGCAGTTGTGCGTCCAGCGCTCACATACGGCTCACAATGTTGAACGTTGTAGAAAAAGTATGAGCGTAAACTAACGGCAGCTGAGATGAAGATGCTTCGCATGACAGCAGAAGTGACAAAGCTTGATCGAATAAGAAGTTCGAAGATCCGTGGAATCCTTCACGTCAAGGATTCCATCTTACGAAAAATAGAGCACGACCGGCTCAGCTGGTATTGCCACGTTCAAAGAAGATATCATTTGAAGCGAACCCTGTTAAAAAGGCAAAGACATCGCGAGGCTGGAGAGCCAGGCCTATAAACGCCTGGATATATATATATATATACTCGAAAAACCACAAAAAAATAAAAAAATATATATATATATACATATATACATACATGTGTAGATATACAATATATACACATATATATATCTATGTACCCAGTGTATACATATATATATATATACACAAATATATATATATATCTATATATATCTATATATATATATATATATATCTATATATATATATACATATATCTATATATGTATCTATATATATATATATCTATATATATATATATATACATCTGTATATATATATCTTGGTATATATATACTCGAAAATCCACGAAAAACATATATATATATATATATATACATATGTAGATATACAATATATATATATACAGATGTATACATATATGTATATATATATACACAAATACATGTATATACATATATATATCTATATATGTAGGAAATATTTAGATTACTTTTTTTTGTTTTTAATAAATTTAATTTACAATAAAAAGATGAGAATTTAACAAACAGAAGAAGTAGACTTATTATTTTCACTACCGGCTCGTTCTTTTCCTCACTCGTCCACGCACACGACCGTTCCTCGATGATGGTTTTTCTTCGACTCCCCCTCGCCATTTTCTCCTCTTTCCTCTTTGCATCGTCGCCGTCGTCGCCCTCGTCCAGTCAGCAAAATCACACACAGACGGGAGGTTCAACAACTTGAACCACATCCATAGTAGAGTAAACATTAACCCCACACCCAAGACGGCAACAATCCATATCGCTTTCCCCATTATGCTGCTATGCCTGCCAGTGCACTGCCCTTTTGTTTACATTTCGGTGCACTGGCTTTATGCGATGGTATGTGGGTCATTAATGGAACGTGATCGCGTCTACTGCAAATGGATCGTGGTGAAGACCTCTCGTTTGACGACGCCCGTCGATGCATGAAAATAGATACTTATTATGATTAATCGAAAAAGAATGCTTACTCTATATTTTGGTACTCCTACATATATATATACATATCTATATATATACATCTGTATAAGTATATATTGGTATATATTATATATATATACATATGTAGATAAATAATATATATATATATATGTATATATATATATATATATACAGATGTATACATATATGAAAAGGGACCCCGATAGGAATCGTGTTTGATTTGCCGAAAATTTAAAGAAAATTTGAGTTTGTATTATGTATAGTGAATTGGATCTGCTTTTTGAATGGATCTCATGAATAAAATTTCACCATTTAGAAAATATAGTTCTGCGATTTAACTAAATTTTGACACCCTATAGCGTGGAACTGGGGAAGTGGACACCCCCCATTCCACATTCTTTTCTCATTTCCCGGCCGACTTACTTAGTTTTAGAACTGAAACCCTGTTCGATTAACCGGAAAAGACTATTATCCGGGATGCAAGCTTAAATCAAGTCAAAACGAACACAGAACACAATCGTATTACTTGTTCATGCAGATTCTTCGCACTTACAAGTACATACATTGGTTTTGTGCGTTATTGATGTAACTGTAACAGATCTATGGATCATATAAAAAAAAATATTTCTCTGAAAAATTCGACTCAAAAATATAAAATCAAACTGCATATGACTTCCTTAAAAATAAACATAGAATTCTCAAATTTCTTGCCAAAAGTGGTTCCATTAATGGTTTGCAGAAACGTAAAAGATAAAAGAAAGCTGAAAACCCAAAAGTGGATAGTGCAACATATGAATGGGTACGTCAGCAATGATTTAGGGGAATTCCATTTTCTGGCGAAATGATTGTGGAAAAGGCATAATATGTTCACGTCGAGTTGGGTCAAGACTCTGAATGTTTGTGTTCAGAAATATATATAAATATATCACTTATAAATGTTATAAGTGAAGCAAATATACAATGCGGGCGAGGCAAGTCTTTTTTTTTGGAGGTGCTTACCACGAAATACGTTGACATGTAAAGAAGAACATGTTGTTGGGGGCTATAAAGATTCCAAGGAACGACTCACTGCTAGTTTGCTCCCATGCTGCAGGGACTCACAAATGCAATTTAATGGTAATTGGTGAAAGTCTTCGGCCAAGAGCACTCAAAAATGTGAGAGAGCTTCCTGTCATATACATATAAGGCTAGCAAGAGGGTTTGGGTAACGCAGACAATTATTCTGTAGTGGTTCAACCAAAACTCTATACCCGAAGTCAAAGAGCATTTGGACAATACTAATCTCGGAAAAGATTGTAAAGTTCTCTTACTATTGGATAACCCCGTATTTATTTATACCTTTAACGTATATATTTTATGAATTGCTGCTAATGAGTTTTATTTATTTTTGTTTATACGTTTTTGTTGACTTTTATTAATTTCTTGTTTTATAGAAAGAAATTTGTTTATCCGGGTTTTTCGATTTTCCGTGATGAGATCGGTCCCGACCATCCCGGTTAATCGGCTCTTCACTGTATATGCATAGAAAATTTGTTAGCATTTATTCTAATTTTAATTTAGTTTCGTTACTATTTGAGGGCTTTTTCTTTAAAATCCTCAACTTATCTAGATATCTAAATAGCAAATTCTCGTTTCGATATACTTATATTTATTGTGCAGGCATGATACGAGTCCAAATACAATTCCTAAAACTATAAGAAGAGGAAAAAAGCGTCCATCAGAAGAATTATGCGGCCCTTATGAAGCGGATATGAGTACAAAACGCTTCAAGACACTATCGTACTGTAAACGGTTTGATGATGGACTTTCAAATTCTTCCAAGAAAAACACCGATTCATTTATAGAAAGTCGGCTTAAAGCTGTAGTAAGCTTGAGCAATGAATTTAATCATCCTACAGTGTGGAAATATTCCGTTATTGAAGATTATGATTATGACGATGAAGTCGATTCTAAGAAAAATTACAAATTATTTACCTATCACTTAGAACACAGATATAATACATTAATACCGGATATAAATTTTAAAATGTATTTTAAAATGAAAGATTTTATTGACGCTGAATGCCGAGACTCCAATCATTTTGAATTGTGGCCGCCGTTATCTGATGCATACATTGAGCACTATGTTAATTTAGAAAATCAAATCTTATACAAAGATGGCCACGATACAAATAATCAATTCATCACACAAGGGACTAGATGTAATTCTGAAACAAGAGTGCAATATGAGTTACCGCATATGTCCATATTTACCCACTTGCATGCATGCGAAGGCAGTCTCCCGGAGTCAGTAGAACACACAGACTCACAAGTACGAGTTTCTGAAATAATTAATTTAAATAGAAACAATAAACAAGATAAAATTGTACTACGTACAGATAGTGTAGTTACGGATTCAGGTATTGAAGAAGGAAGCATAGAAATAAGCGAACATCAAAAGGTTTTAACTGTGGAATCAGGCATTAGCTCAGAAACCTTGCACGATAATACCGTAAAAGAAACAAAAAGTGTAGAAGCAGGTGAGAAACTGCAGTTATCGGATGAGAAAGCAGAAAATGCCGACTCCATAAATAAATTCATTGTGTCCGTTGAATCCGAAATAGAAGAAAATGCAACAAAAGTCAAATTAATTAGTAATGACATTTTACCAAGTCATGCTTTATGTAAATCGGACCATGATTCTTCACTTCTTCTTAACTCTAAATGTACGTACTGATTTTTGTTAAATGCAGTGATAAAAATAATCTTAACTAAAATACTTTTTAGATGAGAATGAGGATCTATCTACTATTAAAGTTATACTTCCACATCTGGACGATGAAGGAGTATTTTTTTCTGACTTAGATGAACGAGATCAACAATTGCTTTCCCCTGCTGTTGTTGCAACAGACGTTTTTCGTTGCGTGAAGGATAAAAGCAATATTATTGTAATGGTTGACGACGTAATAAAAAAAATGTATAACATTCAAGAGCCCCAACAAGAGATACTGACTTTACCAGTATTCTCTTGCCGTGAATATTCATCACTTCCTTTGAATATTCTTAAAATTCACCACAAATATTTAAAAAAAAGACGCACATTTAAATTGGGATCAGAATTTCACATGCTGAAAAGGGAGGTAAGTGTACATTTTTATATAATTTAATGGTACTAACTCAACCTACCGACAAATTGATTATACTCTATCCCATTCAGACGTATTTACACTTCTTTTCCAAATACCCCATGTTACAACCTAAAACTTATGTATAAATATAACCTTATGTTATAGTGCATAAAACATATTCAGTTTTTGTCTTACTGCCTGTAGTTATGTCAATATACAATAGCAGTAATATTCACGTGACAATGAATAGAATATCGGGACTTTCTCACCTACATATTTAAAGGGAATCTGTGCAGCTCATTTCATTTCGGGATAGGGCCCTGTAATAGACTAATAGGTTTTTTGAGTGTACAGTCCCTAATTTTTTATTTTTATTTTTTTTTTTATTTCTTAAATTAAATGCCAGAGCAATCAGGTTGTCCAATGTCCATTGTACTATCAGACAGGAACCTTTCTTTGGTGCAGTGGTTGGTAGAGATGGGCTAAGTCGTGAATTTGCATTTGCAGTTATAACTATGAATGCGATTTCTAATTCACCGTGAATGTAAACTTCTAATGCGAATTCGTAATGGAGTCATATAGGTATACATGTCCGGCTATTTTGTCTGAGTCAGAGAAAATTAAATTTTCTTCCATAAACAAATTTTCATTTTATGGTGCAAGTGCCCCAAATCATTTTACAACTCCTAAATTCCTACCTATGTACATATTTACGCGCACGTATTCATGTACATACATATATCCTTTCACAAAAAAACTTACTCGCACATCTAGCTCCGATGAACTTGCTGAAACTAAAGGCACAGTAGGATGCTTAATTTCTAAGGAACTCCCTATCACAAAAAGCTTGGCATACACAATGGCACATGTTCGAAAAGCAAATTGGATGGAGACGTTCAGCAGATAACCTGCAAAAAGGGTAGTTTAGTTTTATAATTTTTCATACCTCTTCTTCTTCATCTTTTTCGTATGAGACAAACAAACATTTATGTTTAGTGCATGAAAAATGAAATTATGTCTCGCGAATAGAAGCCAGACAAATTCTCATTAGCAATTCATTAGCAATAGCAGTTTATTTATAAGTTGTTAACAGGTTGCGAATGCGAATTTTCACTAGCAGTGAATAATTAGCAGGTTGTGATTTTTCGCTCATCTATAGTGGTTGGAAAAACTTCAATATTGTTCGTTTCCCTTTTAAGCTTACGTGGCTGTTAGTTGCTATTCCACGTTGGGTTTTGAACCTGCACACATCGATAAGCAAGCAAACATATTTTCCACTACACCATTGTCACCCATTTATTTTGAATTAGTCTCGATTTTTACTATTACTGAGGTAAAAACTGACTCTCGTAATTATGTTTTTCTGTCTGTTTATATGTACGCTCGACTGCACCTAAACGGTTTAACGGGTTTAGTTACATGAAACTTAATATCTGGGGTAACAATTGTACTGAAAAAATAAATTTTCATTTTAAGATTTTTTGTTTAAATGTATCTGTTAGTTTATTTGAACAGGCATCAGACAAAAACTACTACACGAAATTGAACGGGGTTTTCGAAGTTGCATTACAACTTAAAACAGTGTATGCTTTATTGTGATCCGCCATCCAGAAGCTGAAATCTATTCAAAAATATAATAAAACTAATGCAAAACTGTTTCCACACTGCTACACCGAATTGAACAGTGTTTTCGCAGTTGCATTGATTAAACTAAACTGAAACTAGTTAAAAAGATGGTGTATGTTTTATCGTGATCCACCATCCAGAAGCTGAGATCTAGTCAAAAATATATTTTTCAAAATTTAGAATTTAATTAGTTTTTTCTTGATCATGTCTCAACTCTGCATTCAGTGGAGATAATAGTTTTATTTTTTTTACTTATTCTGCTTTCGCTGTCTCTTTACTATCTTTAAGAGCAAGCCGACTGGCTTAGGGAATGGGGATGGTACTCTTCGTGTTTTCTTATTCTTCGGTCTTCTTTTCTATTATATCTGTTTGACGGGTTGTGTATTTGTGTGTGCTTTGGTGAGGATTCCCATTGTGGAAGTCATAATTGAGTTCACACATTTTTAGTATCTACTATGTGTGGTACCTAACTTCTCCCGGGTAGAATAAACACACTTATTACAGTCTTTACGTAATAGGTAGATAGCTACTAATCAAAAGAATGTCAAAATCTATCGATTTCCATGAAATTAATTTTATGACAAATTACATATCAAAGATTTAAAACCAAAGATAATTTTACATTCACAATGAATATGGGAAGCATAATAAATTCTTGAACGCGAGCAGACCCGCGATACAGCTAGTATTTCATACAAACAAGAGGTACATGGTGTTCCAAGATCTTTGTTAACGATCTTACGGGGTGATATAAAAACTTCAATTTAAATCCTAATCTTCTTAGCAATAGTGTTGACAAAAACTTAAGGCGAACCCCACAGGCGGATCAGTAGGAATGCGGTGAAGTGGGAGGCTTATGATCCCTTATTTTCGGATCATAACCTCGCTGATAAAAGGGAGAAGAAGTGTTGACATAAACTTTCACAATTAAGTCGTCTATGTGCTTCTGGTAGTCGATATTGTTTCGTGTATGGTAGCTCTAGCTTTTTATCATCTAATTGAAAAATTCGAGAAAATTTTCACATATCTCTTCTATTGTTGATCTCGGGATTAAGATCTTCTCGTAAACTAAGTACTCCAAACAGTTTTTTTATTCGTTCATTATGTTTATTTATATATTTAGCGTTTATTGGATATAGGAATTTCTGTACATAACTTGGGTGAATAGGCATATCTTTCAAAGATACCTTGGATGTACTAACGTTGGTCATACCTAATACAATTGAACCGTTACTGATTTCAGTTAAAGAGGACGCTACATAAATTTGTGGGCTTATTTCACGAGAATGACACAAGCGTTCAGTACCTTCAGCTAGATTAATTAAACGTTTGAGAAATATTTCACCTCGGGCTGGTATATCGGCGGTTTGTTTGCAAATAACAGTGGTATTTTTATCCAATCGTGTGAAGATTATTTAGAAACATAACTGCATCTACGACTTCCTTGAGAATCTCATCACCTTGCGAAGGTGAAATTTGAGAGGCCCTCACAATAGGCAAAGTATTTTTTGGCACTGTTGTATTCAGGGGTTGGTTTTGACATTCCGTGTGAAGGAATTTCAACAATCGGTTTGGGCCTTCTATGTTTGTATATTTAATATACAATCCTGGCCAAGGATACCATCGTAATCCTATTTTTTTCGTGACATGTAGCTTACACTTTTTGGGCGAATCTAATAATACTTGTATATTAGCTTCTTTAGTGCCCAGTGTAGTGCCTTTGGAGAATATCCCCTTAATATCGATGACATCATTCTGATTTAAGATTGAATTCGTGCCCAGCACATCATCATCAATTAAACTTATATCTGACCCAGTGTCCACTAAGAAATTTTGTTTTCTTCTTAAATTCATATCAATTGTAACTTCAACTATACCATTTTTAAAAGTATTCAATCACCCGACGTGCTTTTAGTTTTATTTTTTATTTTTTTTGATTTGCACTATTTTCCTTATCCCAACGGGGGAAATACCAACACTGTCTTAGATCGTTGGGTAGTTGAATATAAGTTTTTAGTGGCATAAAGTAATCGTAGTAATTTCTCAAACTCGTCCAACGTCGAAAACTTTGAGCTTTGCATAACCAAGTATGTATTATCTCGTAATTTTATTAATATAAGCTGACAAAACGTTGGTCTGGCAATAAACATGACTTGACCTGTCTGCAGCAGTTCAAGAAGGCTTCCAGCTCCGAAATGAGTCTTTAATTTTGTTCGCCATTTAAAATAGGTATATGATTTGATACTGACTGTATCATTGTGCTTTGCAGGATGCTAACCAAATATGAATCGTCAATGCCCAAAGTTGGATCGCCCCGATCAATTTGTTTTTCTGTGGTGCCTATTTCTGGAGATGAATGCGAATCTTCTTTTGTCATAGTTGAAATTGGATTACTTGACAAAAGAAAATTTTCGAAGTCTTACAATGGGATCTAAACAATTTTGTATTCTTATATAACTCGCTGTGCCTGGACGAGCCGACTTGATTATCAAACTTATTTACTTAGTCTTCTAATCGCTTATCTAATTTATTAGCATGAATTAGACTACGTAACTTAGCAATTTCAAATCTGAGTCGCCTTAAATTAATCGATGATTCATCTTCCTCGTCTTCTTCACGCTATCCGTCTCCTCTTGATTTTGATGTATTGCACTATTAGCACTTCATGGGTGGGTGTTCTCCTATTCATATGAATTATCCTTCTTTTTTTTAGGTTGTTTACAAAAAAATGTCGGTTTTTATAATACTCATTTATTCGTGGTTGTTTTGAGATCAAATTTTTATTTTTTGTATAATATATATTGTTACGCGAGCGCACAAGCAAAATAACGTAAACACCGAGAAACCCTCAGAGAAATCTCGAAGCTGTCAACTCGAATGTTGTAGAACTTGCCAGACTTCCGACAAATAAAGTCCCAGTGGCGAACTGGAAATTTTGAAATTAGCCTGGAAATCCAGAGTCACATATAAAAGGAGGTTGACAGAAGTCTGTCAGCGATGACAGCGGCTATTAGAGGCGTGCAGAGTTTAAGCCAAGAAAAATGTTAGTAGATTTTTTTATGTAATGAAACTAATTTAGTTGAAAACAATTTTAATAAAAGAAGTTATAAAAACCCTCTCGGGAACCAGAAAAATTCTCGTTTTCAAACTCGTGTGCAACTTTCAAAGTATTCGGCTTGATCGGCGATTTTTATAACAATATCATTTTAATCGTTCTATATTCCTATGCTTATACTTTATTATTTAACATCAAATAACGTTGCTAATGTTCATAGGTTTCAATATGGAAAAGAAGCAACTACGCGCAACGGTTCAAACGAGCCAGAAATGACTGCAATGCCCAAATTAACCGTGTAAAATTCTCTCACGACCACAAGTACACCTGTACTTAAGAGCGTAGAACACTTCATGGGACCAGTCCATTTTCAATCTCGTACAGTTGCAAAAGTACTTTCCGATCTTAACAAACTAACACGGAAGAGTCTATTCCCGAGATATGATTCTAGAATATCGTATGGGCATACAGGGAGAACTTGCCGTAATTTGCGTTTCAAGCCACATGCCACACCTTATCAAAGGCTTGCGAGACGTTAGGAAATACGCTTCTTCAAGTGCTTTCTCGATTACGTCAGTAATTCTATTTACCTGGTCAATCGTGGAATGCTTACTTCTGAACCCAAACTAGTGGTCAGGGATAAGATTATTATCTTCTATAATCGGTTGGAGACAACTTAGTAATATCCTGTCGAAAATGTTGGATATGAATGGAAGAAGCGAAATTGATCTATACGAGTTTACCTCATTTGGCGGTTTTCCTGGTTTTAAACCCATTATGACTTCTGCAACTTTCCATTGGCTCGACACGTTTTAATATGAACGCATCATTTGCAATATGGAGAAGCTTAATCAAAAAGCTTAATCAAAGCTTTTCTAGGTAAAACTTGAGAATTTCTCCGGTGATCAAATTGAGTTTTCTTAGGTTTTAGATTCTCGATCTCATGTTTGAGTTCCATGAGCACTTGTGAGTGTTAAAGTGTCGGATGGTAAATCCGGCCTATTGATGTTGTCACAAACCACTTGCCGCGGTCTGAGCGTAAGTCTGCACTCCTGCTGTCCCATAATCGGCTTTACTGGCTGAACACAATGCATGCCGCGGTAGCGTAGTACGACCTGTCACAAAGTTAAAATATATGGGAACTCAGTAGAGCGCCCACAATGAGGTAGCTGCGGCGTGGCGGTAGCAGTGGTATAGTACGAAGTTGGTTTACTTTTAACTTGTGCAGCGCCACAAGTGACAGATAGAGAAATTGGCGACTGTTGAAGACTGTTTTGGTTTTCTATACGATGTTTTCGTGGTGGATTCTTGAACTGAGTTCAGCAGTAGCGCAATAAATTCGAAATATTCGTTACAGTCAAAATGGAAGAGCACGCCGTGGAAAAATTTATTTTGCTAGTGAAAGGAAAATAAATTTATCTATTTCTTATTATTTTTATTGTATTATTATAGCACAATAATCTCACAAAAATAATCAAATCTCAATAACACTCAAAAAGAAAAACACAATTTTAATCAGCTGGCATTATTTGACATTACTACGCGCTACACCATTGTGGGCGAATTTTGTGAGTGTAGCGCCACACCATTTGACAGCTCTACGTACTACGCCCCCGCCACGCCGCAGCGGCATGCATTGTGTTCAGCCAGTTAGTTTTAGTTTACCTACTTTCTCCTGTGCGATCTTACGCTTTGGCTTAGTTTGCAGTTTTGATTTCGCATTTAGGGCGCATCTCTCCGTTTTCGCAACTCAATAGCTACTTCAAAGCCTCTATAAATTGTCGGGTGTTTTCCCTTACAATTAGCACAGGCTGTGGAGGTTTGTTTGTAAACTTGGGAGAAGTGATTTCCGGCGCATTTCACAGATTGCTTTTCTTTTTTGCAGTACATTTGCGTATGATTAAATCCTTGGCAACGTTTACATTGCGCACTGTTGCACAGTTTCTTAAATTTCTACGCATGGGCTCGATTTTGACCACGATATTTAATATAGCTCTAATTCGGTAAATATTGTTGATATTATCAGACTTATCGAAGGTAAGCATAAGAAGCAGAAATCCACGCCTTACCAAGATGTTTTTATCTATTTGCGTTTGTTGCTCCTCCTTGGTGATATTATCGGCATCAAGAATTTTAAAGTCTTTGGCTTGAAGATCGGTCATAACCTCTTCTTTGGTGCATGTGGAGTGGAATCCCCTTGCAACAACACGATGTGGCTTTTTTGACTTGATTTCGAAAGTATACCACTGAATCTTTTCAGTATTTATCTTTTGGGACACTGCTCCGTAGTCGTCGTAGTTATCGATGTTAATTTTCCACGCATTATCCCTTAAGGATGTGACCTTATATTTCGATGTTAACGTTCCTTTAAGGAGGCTTTGCAACCTATTATATTCCGTTATCCCGACGATGTTTATTAGTGGTGGTGGATGAAATTGCATTCGAACTTGCTTTTGTTGTTGTTCTTTGTGCTTTTCTTCCCCCCTCATAAAGCTAACAAATTAATGGTAGATATATTTTGTAAGTTATAAGAAATAATACATCAAACATCCTAGAAAATCATTTTTAAAAGGTTATAATTATTAAAGATTTTTTCCTGGAATAACACGACCCTAGCGTTGGTTTAACTTAAGATTAACCTACCTGGCACGTACAAAAACGAAATATCTACACTTTTTCAACACCACAGTAAACAGGGCAAGTCAATGTCAAAATTCTCTGTTTTACTTGAGTGCGTTTTTTTTTTGCATGTGAGTATATGTATCGAAACAATACATGAAAACAGGGAAGTCGAGCCCCTTTAGCGCGAGTAAATTATAAAAAAAAAACTCCTAGCCTCCAGAACCATGAAAGAAATATATATAAGTGCATACACAAGTAAATACAAAGCTGCACACAATATACATCATAGAACCTTCACACTACACGTTGATCGTAAAGTTTTTTTTTTTTTTTTTTTATTCCCATTTTCCATCTATTATCGGCTATTTGTTTTGATTCTCTTTTACTTTGTTCTCCTCAAAGTGTGTAAAAGTGCAAATGGATGGTTGCTGTCAAGGATTTATTAATTCATTGAATGTAGACCTCTCGCTAGAGGCGGTAGTGTCGATTACCTCAAGTAATACTACTATTAGCTACATACTATCATTTTTAAAATGACGTTCCTTGACTGTTATTTCTCATCATTTGATTCTAGTCTATACATTATCATTCCAGGAATCACATTTAAAAAAAAAAATGTTTAATCTTTCTTGTTCATTGTTGGGTTTATCTTCTTTGGGTGCGGACATTTGATTCTTATTTTAAAATAGATACTTTCAAAATGTCGTTTACGTTTTTAACTAAGCGTTCCCAAAATCCACCCCACCGCTCGCTCTACTCTAAAGCGCCAAGTAATGCCGCTATTACTTAAGACTTCGTGAAATGCTTCATGACCAAGTACAGTATTAAGGTGTTTCAAATCCAACGCTGCCCTTTTGAAAGTCTTAGCATTGTCGGAGTAAATAATCTTAGGAATTCCTCTTCTTGAAACAAAACGTATAATAGCGAGTATGCAATTTTCAGTGGTTAAATTGAGCACTAGCTCCAAATGTACAGCTCTAACTACAGCACAAGTGAATATCATGATATATACCTTTCGCCTTTGTTCGTTATTAATAGTATAGAGAGGGCCAGCAAAATCCACGCCTACAGTCTCAAACGGTCTTGAAGCTATCATGCGTTCTCTGGGTAATGGGGCGAACGGTTGTGAGTATGGTTTGCTCTAACCTTTTCCAAATACGATTAGCCATTAACGATTTTTTAAATTATTTGTCATCCACTCGGCAGCCAGAATTTTCTCAAACGAACCAGCACAGTATTGACACCACCGACGAAGTTAGCTCGTGCAGATAACGGACTATCAACTTGCTTATGCAACCTTCTTTTGGTAGCAAAATTGGACTAACGGTATTTAGTGGTTCATTGAACTTCTGTAGTCGACCTCCCACACGAAGCAAGCCACTGTTGTCCAAAAATTGTGGTAAAGTAAATAGTGGTGAGGATCGGGATATCGGCTTGCCCTGTTGTAAAGTATAAATCTCATTATTAAAATGCATTTTTTGAAAGTACCTTAACCAATAATCTTTTGCTCTCTGCAAGTCAATCGCCGCCAAAAAAAAATACCGGTTGGATGATTTTTAGTAGAGAAAACTTCTGCAGCACGAATGACATAAGCAGTTATCCGTAGAAGTCATCTCCATGCACAATACTTATAGAATGGTATGAAAATAAATGTTCCTCCTCGAATCCAGTTTACTTAGAATCCGCAGACTCTTCAAAGTCTGCCATAAATACTGCAGATGTATCAGGTAGCTGGCCTCCTTGTGGCCATTTATCTCTTCTTGCACTCAGCCAACTGGGACCATGATTCCATACTCCAGACGTTGCAAGTTTGTCGATCGAAATTCCCCTGGTGACCAAATCTGCCGGATTATCCTTCCCGGGGCAATGCCGCAGTTCAGTTATCAATCGGCATCTTAATTTTCTTGAAAGAAGAACTCAACCTAGCTGCTATAAGGACAGCTGTTAGTTCAAGCTAAGATCATTGTTATTTTCTTCTTTCAGGGGGCAACGCGGGCCTTAGCACATAAAAATCGAATAAGAATTCCACAACTAGGGTCTTTTACTCGTACGAATGCAACTGCACCGAATGCCTTTAAACTAGCATCTGCAAATATGTGGATCTGTTTAGATTTTGCTGCGTTAAACAGACCCAGCCAACTGGGTATCGATAGCTCTCCAATTAAATCCAGACCCTTAATGTAAGCACGCCATTCCTTCGCAGGATCCTCACTTAGAGGCTCATCCCACTCCAGCTTCACTCTCCACAAGGATTGAAATAGAATCTTTATCCTAATAACGATCGGTCCTAGATACCCTAGAGGATCATATATGCGAGCAATTACCTTTAAGACGTTGCGCTTTGTTGGGTTAAGGTCATCCAAGTCTTCTTGTTTTACATTCACTGATAGCTCGTCACTATAGGTGTTCCACTTTACTCCCACGACGATTTGATCCCCTTCAACACTTTCTTCTCCGAAACATCTTCGCACGGCTTCATCGTCGCTCGACTTAAGACATAAACAGATTTGCGATGAAATTGCTTTGCTTGACAAGTATCGTCGACGCTGGTAACAAGATCATCCACGTAGAAGGAATCATATAGCGTAGCACATGTTTTAGGAAGCCGGTTTGCCTCTGACGAGAGATGGAGCTGAATTGTCGCTGGCAAAAGAAACGGACTGCAAGTCACACCAAATGTGTCCCGCCTCATCCGAAATTCTTGTAGATTAGGTTGTTGCGAAACTGATCGAAGGGGTTCAGAATACCAAAAAAATCGATGACTCCTTCTCGATATCGGCCATCAAGCCAATTTTACCTAATCGAAAATTAAGTAATACTCTTAAAATATCTTGAAGTAAATTCGACCCCGTCCATAAACATTCGTTCAATGATGGCTTACCTTCAGCATGTGACAAGGCATCAACAACTATGCGAAGCTTCGTAGTAGACTTATCAGGGCGATATACTGTTCGATGCGGCATATTATAACTTTTTTTCCTGATGATGCCTTTATCACTGGTTCTGCAAAGCCGTAGGCAATAACATTTCAAGTAGCTTCTGTGGTTCTCGAGACAGCTTCCTGTGAAGAGCCTGTAACCTGGATATGGCAATCACACGGTTATCATCCAACGGAGCACGCGTATCTTTCCAAGGCAACTCAGCCTGGTGTTTGTGTTCCGGATACATTTGCTTTGGAGGTCCTCCCATGAGACGTTTTTTCTAACTCATTACTCTGAATCCCTAAACTCTCCAGCTTCCACATATTTTCTAATACAGAGAAATTGCAAAGGGATCAAACGTGTTCGTTTGTGTTTGCCGTGAATTGTCCATCCAAAAATGGTTTCCACAGCAGTCAAACCGTAAGATAATCGCTTGTATTTTCCTGAAGTTACCTTCAAATAATGATCTGCCCCGATATGGGATTCGGGAACTACTCGGTGACTTTTACATTGTTCCACCGTGTCTGGGGGTTGGAATAAGTCGATGGTGAGCATCAATGCCATTGCTCTTTGTTTTCCGTCGAAAAGTTTGGTAAACTTATAGACTTCGGTCTCATTTTGTGCTTTCATCTCCGATACGATTTCTTCTTCCTGCACGTTTATAAGCCATGAGGCATAAACTATACCTTTAGATGCCCACAGCTGGGGCAAAGGTTTAAAAGATTTTTTGTTGGTATAAACCGATCAGCTATTTTTTTGGTCAGAACAAGAATTTTACCGCCTCTGTGTGATTTGTTCATACTCTTTACTTATAGCGTCAATGGCTTTTCTTAGGGCAAAAATACTCATTGGCGTAAGAGGTTTATTTTCATTTGCGGGTACTATGAGAACAAATCTGGGATTTTTTTTTTTTTTTTTTTTAAGTTCGGGGAATTTTTCAAAGGAGCTGAATGCAGTTTTATTTCATTTTGCGCGGCGTTCGGATAGCGAAACTTCGGAAAGCAGCCGATTGACAACAATTTTAAATTTTTGAGGTTTTTTTATCTCGATTTAGATTTGTGAGAAATTTTGTCTCGGTTTAAATTTTTTTAATAACGAGGATTGGTCTGTGGTTTGTGAACTTGTTGCACCATTAGAGTTTATCTTACGCTGCCTACGGCATTCTCCAATATCATGCGTTTTCGTGTTGCAATTTCGGCAGTACATTTTTTTTTGTATACTATTTGCGCGCACTCAAGGAGTTATGAACATCCTTAACATCGTTTAACATAGTGTGGGCGTAGTGGTTTGAAGCTGATATGTGTATGCTTCAGAGAAACTCCGGGGGTGGCGTCCAGATAACTGGGGAGATTTTTGTTGTTTTTTGTCTTTATTTCAGTACTTTTTCCGCGACCACCGAACAATTTTTCCAACCATATGACCAAGCTACTGCCAGTGTTATGCCTTTGCAGTAGTGTTCACACAAGCCTTCGCGATTGATCAGACTGACTTCGTATATTGCATGCGAAATAAATAAATGTTTGCTGACATCAGGAGTTGAACCATGAACCATTAGCGTGGCAATTAACGACGTTACCACTACACCATTGCCGCCCCTAATTTGACATATTTGACTTGTTCAGATGCTGTCTTGTTAACTCTAGTAACTTTTCCTCCTCTACTGCTTTATCTACGGCTTCATCCATCTCTCATCTAGCGCTTTTTACTAGCTTTAAGCTGGGATATAAATTGCTTGCAGACTCGTCGCTACCAACCACGTTTACGTTATATAATTCGTCGAATAAAGAATTGGGCCTTTCCATGTAAGAGTTGATTGACTCATTGTCCATACATACCAACCCGTACATGTGTACTTGGCGCAACAGCCCATGGAAGCTTCTCGCAACCACTGCTCTTGTGTGCATTATATTTTTTGCACGAATGGACGGGACTTAGGTTAGGTTTAGGTTAGGTTAGGATCGGCCCTCGATGACGATGTACTTAGACCAGAAAGTAGGTCTATTGTACTGCCGATGTGTAAGGCGGGTGGATCACCCTCTTACTCTTGGAACCATTTGCTTCGTTGAATGAAGTAGTGAATTTTAGCCGTGCAGGCGTTGCCGAGATCATTAAGATCATTGTAGAAGTATTCACCCAGAGTGGCCTTCCTGATGTTGGCGAGCGCAGGACAGGCGCACAGGAGATGACTGATGGTCTCTTCTTCCTCTTCATCTCTGCAGCTTCTGCAGAAGTCATTATGAGGGATACCTAATCTTTGGGCATGTCTTCCTATGACGCAGTGTCCAGTGAGGACATTTGTTATTTTTGAGAGGGTTCCTCTCTTGTGCTTTAAGAGTCCGATGGACCTGGATTTATTGAGTGTCGACCAGAGCTGTCTGGCAGTATGACATTGGTCTAGATGTTGCCATCGATGATTGGCTACTTTCTCGGCATCAATTTGGATAAGGTACTTAACATAAGACGCTGGCGCTTCGATGTCGATGATGCTTATGCTATCTGTACCAGAGGAGCCTTCTTCTCTCCTCCTCCTCCTCCTCCTCCTCCTCCTCCTCCTCCTCCTCCTCCTCCTCCTCCTCCTCCTCCTCCTCCTCCTCCTCCTCCTCCTCCTCCTCCTCCTCCTCCTCCTCCTCCTCCTCCTCCTCCTCCTCCTCCTCCTCCTCCTCCTCCTCCTCCTCCTCCTCCTCCTCCTCCTCCTCCTCCTCCTCCTCCTCCTCCTCCTCCTCCTCCTCCTCCTCCTCCTCCTCCTCCTCCTCCTCCTCCTCCTCCTCCTCCTCCTCCTCCTCCTCCTCCTCCTCCTCCTCCTCCTCCTCCTCCTCCTCCTCCTCCTCCTCCTCCTCCTCCTCCTCCTCCTCCTCCTCCTCCTCCTCCTCCTCCTCCTCCTCCTCCTCCTCCTCCTCCTCCTCCTCCTCCTCCTCCTCCTCCTCCTCCTCCTCCTCCTCCTCCTCCTCCTCCTCCTCCTCCTCCTCCTCCTCCTCCTCCTCCTCCTCCTCCTCCTCCTCCTCCTCCTCCTCCTCCTCCTCCTCCTCCTCCTCCTCCTCCTCGTATGTGAGCACTGGACGTACAACTGCGGTGTAGAGCCTTCCTTTCAACTTAGGGGACATTTTTCTGTCGCAGAACATAGCGGAATTTTCTCGCCACTACGCTTACACGATGATTGATGTTGTCATCACAAGTTGCTTTGCTATTGATCATAGATCCCAGATATTTGAACTTTTCGCACTTGGGAAGCACTGTTCCATTCAAATAAATGTCTGGAATAGGCCTGAGTGGATCAGAGAACGGGCAGCACAAGTACTCTGTCTTTTTTGAACTAATGCGATACCCATTTCCCTCGAGAGCGTCCACCCACACATCAAGTGCTCGTTGCAGGGATGTAGGATCCTCACTTATGATGGCTCCATCGTCAGCACAGAATAACTGATGTACCTTGGAGTCCATCACTTTACCTTCAAGCAGATAATCAAGGACTGTAATAAAGAGCAAAGGACTTAAAACGCTTCCCTGGTGCACCCCGACATTGATTGGGAACTCTTCGGTTACTCCAGCGGGGCATCTTACTCTTGTCTTTGCTCCTTCGTACATGTCCATGATCATCTGTACATAGGTTTCTGGAACCCCTCGATGTCTTAGCGCCACCCATATCAGATCTCGTGGGTGTCTGTCGAATGCCTTTTCAAAGTCAACCAATAAAATATGCAAATCCATTAAGGAATCACGATGTTTTTCCATTACGATCCTTATACTTTGGATTGCATCTGTGGTTGATTTACCCGAGACAAACCCGAACTGATCATCAGATAGCCGTATTATTTTTCGCAGTCGGCCACCTAATACCCGCTCAACGATCTTCATTGTGTGTGACATCAGCTTGATCGAACAGTAGTTATCACAGTTTCGCGTATCACCCTTCCCTTTGTATACAGGAAGAAGGTAACTTTCCCTCCATTGATTCGGCATTGGATCACCTCTCACGAATTTGGAGATGAGAATTCTGAGCCATCTGAACCCGATGTCTCCCATCTTTTTCCAGAACTCAGAGGGTATCTCGTCTGGCCCAACCGCTTTTCGTTTTTTGGAGTATTTGACCGCCTCACTAACTTCTTCGACTGTAATGTCGGGTATTTCTTCACAGTTATGGGTGGCTCTTGGAAAGTATAGCCGGGGAAACTGTTCATTTAAAAGCTCTTCACAATATTGCCGCCACCTCTGCAGAATTTTGTCGTCATCCACAAGAAGCTGACCATGAGCATTGTTAATGAACTTTGGCGAACGAATCTTCTGAGCATTCTTCCTTCTTTGGGCGGCTATTTTGAAGAAAGTGGCGCTCTTGTTCATATTGTGTCTTCGCAGCTCCTGGATAGCCTGGTCTGCATCAGCAACCGGGGAAAATATTTTCTCCAGCTCCCGATACAGGCCCTCCGTACTCTCTGCTTGAAGCTGAGCGCAGTTCTTCTTCGCTTTTTTCTTGCAGCATCTGTATTCCATTTCGAGGCAAGCTTTTTCGTCACTATTATTAGAGGGGCACTTTGACCAAGCTTTGAAAGCGCTTTCTTCTCATTTATCACCTTCTTAGCTTCTTCACTCCACCACCATGTTTCTTTGGCGCGTTGATGGTGGCCTTTTGAAGCTCCTAGTAGTGATTTGGCTTTCTTTAAGCAAGTGCGCTGTACGGAATCCCACATATTTTGTACTCTGCACTCTTCATCCTCAGCTCCGTTGATGGTGGGAGAGAGGTAATTTTTCATTACGAAAACAAAAGGCTCGCTTCCTTGTCCAGATTGTACCACTTGATTTTCTCAGAGACCCTTGTTTGTTTGCTTTTCTTCGGTGTTTTCATAAAAATTTCTGTTAGCAGGAGACGGTGTTGACGAGCGATTGCCTCTCCCAGGATCACTTTGCAATCTTTTACCCGAGGCTTCATGAAACTGGCTACCAAATGGTAGTCAATCTGAGTTTCATCTCCACCACTGCTATAGTAGTAGTAGTAGAAGTGATTTTTATTGAACATTAGAAAATTGTTACTAATACATAATTAAATAATCACAAATATGCATTGGCGTTTGCCATCAGCCTGAAAAGAGAGATTTACAAAATTTTAAAATAGAATTCAAAAGATCTCAATTACTTTATCTGTCTAAATTCGTTTTAGTTATATTCACTAATTTTTCTAAAAAGCTTCATGTAATATTTGTTGCCTGTATTTTAAAGCGGACTTTAAGTAGCTAAACAGAACCTTCCAATTTTGACCGTTTAGTATTGCCCTGACTTCAGCTTCCGGTAGCACATGTTTATCCCAATGGGTTCGCCTTATCGCCTTTAATATTGGGCTATATTCACTAATTTTTCTAAAAAGCTTCATGTAATATTTGTTGCCTGTATTTTAAAGCGGACTTTAAGTAGCTAAACAGAACCTTCCAATTTTGACCGTTTAGTATTGCCCTGACTTCAGCTTCCGGTAGCACATGTTTATCCCAATGGGTTCGCCTTATCGCCTTTAATATTGGGCATACTCCGATGAGATGGAAGACGTCTTCTAAGGCATGCAGGTTGCATAGTGAGCATTCAGAATTTCGTTCGGTTCTATATGGCATGTAATTCAAGCGCAGGAGCTCTCCTCTAGCCTTAAATAATGTTGAAATAACTTCCACACTGTTTTGGTCTTGGAAGTAGTTGAATTCCCCCAAGTCATGTTGAAGAGTTCGATATATGAGTCTGGTTTGACTCTCTTGGGCTTTTACTTTAAATGTCTCACGGGTGGATAGGTCGACCTTAATCAACAGTTCCTGTAGTGCCTCTCTCCAAGATGTAGGATTGTAATCCGCTAGTTGGATATCGTGAATGCCGCAGAGCCTGGACCATTCGAGGAAAAATTGTTGCCTATGGTGTATTATGTGCATTGCAACCAAATTCGGAAGCCTCTGACTCGAGAGTGACATTGCTTTTAAAATGTAATGAAAGTGCAGCTTTACTGTGAAGATGTACAAAGGGGACAGTCCTGTTTCCAGGTGAAGCATATACGTTGGCGTGTTTTCCGGTAGCCTGAAGATTTTTTTAATAAAGTATCTTAGCAGCTTTTCAACTTCTTCAAACTGAGAGATACCCCATACTTGGGCGCCATAGCACATGATGGACCTAACCACTGCCTCATAGACTTTATACTTTGTACTAAGCGGAACGTTATTTTTAGAAAATATTCCCTTCCAATTACAGTTTATTGCCTTTTTTCGTTCCTTGAGTTTTTCCTGAAGCTGCTTTTTAAAATCCACTCGAGGTGTTAAAATGACTCCAAGGTACTTATATTCCTTTACGTTCTCAATTTCTTCGTTTTGGTAAAACCATTTTTCGTCCCTAGCGAAGCGACCGGTACCGTTTCGGAATACCAATATTTTGGACTTGCTTGTATTCAATTTTAGGTTCCAAAGGTTGCAATATTTCTCTAGCTTGTTGATCATCATTTGCATCATGGATGGAGTTTCCGACAAGATGACGATGTCATCAGCATATAAGAGTACCCTTATTTTCATTCCAGCGAACTCAATTCCTCCAGGTAGAGATGTTGGCAAATCGTCCATAAATAGCGCGAAAAGAAGAGGACTCATGAGACAACCCTGCTTAACACCCATATGAGACTCAAACCAATTTGAAACATTGTTTCCGTCCCATACCGCAGTCATATTCTCCTTATAGAGACTTTCGATAATTTTGAGCACTTTTGTTGACACTCCAAGATTGCTTAACTTATAGAAAAGCGCTTTTCTATCAACAGAATCAAATGCCGCTTGGAAGTCCACAAAGAACGCGTACATTTTTTTTCCTTTATTCAGGTAAGACCTAGCTAAGCTTGTTAACGTAAAAATATTGTCTACTGTCGAGTAGCCTTTTCTAAACCCGGCTTGGAACTCACTAAGCAGGTCATTTGAATGAACCCATTCTGTCAACCGTTCCAGGATTATACCCGTAAATATTTTCATCACGGAGTTTAGGAAGGATAGGCATCTGTAGTTACAAGGATCGCTAGGATCACCCTTTTTAAATAGAGGGAAAAGGATATTCCTCCTGAAGCTGGATGGCACTTCGCCCGGGTTGAAAATATAGTTGAACGCCATTGATAGTTTCTCCAGAAACTCGTTGGACGCGTACTTGAAAAATTCATATGGAATGCGGTCTTCCCCTGGAGCTTTGTTAAGGTTGCAACGGTTTATGACTCTACAGACATCTTGTGGAGATATATTGCGGTCCAACTCTTCGATCCTCTGAAACGGTAGAGCATATTGCAGCTGGTTTGTGCTGCAAGGCGGGTTCAGCAGTTTTCTAAAGTGCTCAGCTAGCACAGGTGCTTCAAGTTGTAAACTCCGTGCAAAAGCGGTGCCGTTGAGCTTCCTTGCGAGTTTCCAGAAAGAGCGACTGTCTCGAATCCCTTTTATCTCCACAGTCAGATGTTCAATGTACCTTTTCTGTTTTTCTTTACATAGCGTTTTGTATGCTTTATTGGCCTGCTGATACATAATTTTGGCGATATTACTGCCTGTTTTTCTTATTAAGTGAAGGAGAGCGAACGATTTTCTCCTAGCTGCCATACAATCCCAGTCAAACCATTCTTGTTTCTGCTTACACCTTTGTGTGGACTGAGAAGGTCTCGCAACCTCTAAGATACAGGAAATAAGTACATCAGGGCCGTGAATGGACTGCAACTCGGTTTCGTTTACCGCGCTTATCTTCTGATCTAGGTATATTTTGTAACGATTAGCAAAACTTTCCTTCCATTGAATTTTTGGTAGTAACCCCATTGGAGGGTCGGTTGTTCGTGGGGATGCTACAAAGTTTACAGTAATGGTTAAAGGCATGTGATCGGAAAAGATTAGCTCTTTTACTTTTAGGTCGGTTGTGTATTGCAGCCATTTTCCTCGCACCAGACAGTAGTCATTCGTTGAACAAGCAGTGCCTCTGAAAAAGGTGAAGCGACCTTGCGTTCGTATATTGAGCTATTTAAATTATCCGGCTCGAATTCTAAAAGTTGCGTATTCCCTATTCTAGCGTTGCAGTCCCCAACTACCATTATGTCTTCTTTTCCAAATTCCAGTAAGAAATCATACAGATTCGAAAAGTCTTCCGTCCATCTGTTACAGTTTATGTAGACAGGAACCGCGTAGATGGTAACATTGCCGGACGTAATTTCCAATGCAGTTCTGTTAAGTTCGTTTATAAACCGGCATCCAATACTACTGTTGAGCTGCGTTTTAAAACCATATAAACATCCTCCACTAGCTCTGCCATGGGTAGAGGTCCGCGTTGCTGGAATCCAATGGAGTTTAAAGTTATGGAAAAAAGGTTCGAATTTTTCCATGTTTTTTGCGATAAAGGTTTCAAATAGGAAGAATATATCGTAGCTATTTATATGATCATAGAAGTCTTTAAAGAGAGCTTTATTAGCTAAACCTGCTACATTATAAGAAATTATATTTAATGAAAATTTACTTAAACTAGAATTTAAATTACTATTACAAAGGCTGACGGCATCGATTCTAAAAACTAGTTCCCTGAACGCAATTTTTGACAGTTTGGGAGCCACTGCTAGGTTGTTTATCAATCATTTCGCATTTGTTATCTGTCAGCTGCTTCAGAAGTGTCATTCCGCCTTCCCTGTCACATTTTAAGGTGTTTGTGGCATCAAAGAAGAACGAGTTTTCTCCAATTTTTAACTTTTCACCATGGACTTGTGCTTTTATGTTTCGGTTTTTAGCATTAATGTTATCCTTTAGTTTCATTAATTTCTTCCTCCTTTCGCGTGCTGCAGTCGGATAATCTCTATGAATTGATATGCCCGTGCCTTTAAGCTTAGTTGCGGCATCGAGAATGCGCGATACATCGTTTCTACTTTGGACTTCCACTACAACATTTTCAATATTCACCACTGCTGTAAGTGATCAGGTGTCGGCGTTGTTTGATGAACATGGTATTTAACACGATAAGACCGTGTGATTTGCACATGCTTAGGATGTCTTCACCAGGAAGGTTCCTGGTGTCATATCCTAGTCCTCCATGACAGTCTTCATAGTCTTCGTTTGATTTCCCGACATGTCCATTCAAATCTCCTCCAAGAAACAGAAATTCTTCCTTTGGGATGTTCTTAAGGAGATTGTGGAAATCTAGCCAAAATGCATCTTTATCTCTCTGATTGCACCCATTGTGGGGAGCATATGCACTGACAATATTCCACACCTCTCCTTGTATTACTAGTTTGAGAGACATCAAACGGTCGCTGGACTTCGAAATGCTCAAGACGCTTCCAAGGAGCTCTGCCGCAAGGATGATACCGATTCCGTTCTTAGCCTTTTCCGTTCCGTAGTAGAACATCTTGTAATCTTTTGTCCTAACGTCCAAGAAACGCGCCCGATTTCCGGTGTTTTTCCATTTCGTCTCTTGGACACACAATATGTCCACCCGCCTTCTATTCATCATCTCTACCAGCTCGTAACTTCGACCGGTCATGCTTAATGCAGTGATATTCTTAACCCGTCCCGCCTGACTGTCGACATAAATAACAATATCAGGTGTTGATAGTGTGCCCGACAGCCAGTCAGCAGCTTTGCGAACTGCGGTGATTTCGGCTTGAAAAACGTTGCAGTAGTCTGGACGGTTAAAGTAGAGGTGTATGTCCAGATCTTCCGAGAAAATTCCGGCACCGACTCCGTCCTTGGTTTTGGACCCGTCCGTGAAAATTGACAGCGATTCGTTGTAAAGGACATTGCGTTGCGTCCACTCACTTCTGTCCGGTATCGAGTGCGTGTAGCCCTTGTTAAAATCATATTCAGTGGGCAGATGGTCAGTGGAATTGGGAAGATGACGATGCATCGAGAGTATATTGGCATGTCCCGTGTGTTGCTCCTTCCACTGCTTGGAGCCTCTGAGTCTTATTGCCGAGCTGACAGCCAATTGCTTACTGACGATGTCAATCGAAAGCAGGTGGAGCATGGTTTGGAGCGCCGCTGTGGGAGAAGTTCTCAGTACACTGGTAATACTGAGACATGCAACTCGCTGAGTTTTTTCCATTATGAATAGGTTGGATTTCTATACTCCATACATGAGAATCGGTTTAATGACCGACGTGTATAGCCAGTGCATGATGCTTGGTTTAAGGCCCCAGGTGGAGCCTACTGCTTTCTTGCAGATGTATAGGGCGGCCAGCGATTTCCTGGCCCGTTCGACGACATTCTCTTTCCAAATTAGCTTGCGGTCAAGCCTTAGGCCTAAATAGCTAGCACTATTTGAAAGCTTGAGGGTGGATCCCCTTATCTTGGGCGGAGTGAAGTCAGGTAGCTTGTGTTTTCTTGTGAATAGAACTAGCTCGGTCTTCGTCGGGTTAACGGAGAGGCCGCATTTATCGGTCCATCTGAGCAGTTCATTAAGAGCAGACTGCATGACATCGGCCAGCGTCTGCAGGTATTTGCCTGTTGTTAGAATGGCGACATCGTCTGCATAGGCAATAACATCCAGTTGCATCCAGTTTTTTCCATCTTTAGAAGATGTCATTTGGCATGTCGCTTGAGAGTGCTACTTTCGAAGGATGCTGTTATTACCCTGTTCTTTAGAATGTGTTCTATGAAACAACAGATGGGTTCGCAGATGTTGAGCCTACGTAAGGCACTGGTAATCGAATTTGTTTCAACGTTGTTGAAGGCTCCCTCTATGTCTAGAAATGAAACTAGGGTGAACTCTTTGATTGAGAATGATTTTTCGATAGGGTGGATGATGGAGTGCAAAGCCGTTTCGACAGATTTACCTTTTTGGTAGGCGTGCTGTGACGTGGATAGTATGGTGCTATCAATAGTGGCCTTGATGTATAGGTCCAGGATTATTTCCAGAATCTTGAGAAGGAAGGACGTTAGACTAATAGGTCTAAGGTCCTTTGGGAGGGTGTGCGATGTCTTGCCTGCTTTGGGTATAAAGACCACTCTTACCTCGGTCCAGGCAGTTGGTGTTGTTCCGAGCTCAAGACAAGCCTTCAGGATGCAGGAAAGATACTGCCATACTATATTGAAGGCCTTCCGAATCTGGGCCGGAAAAATACCATCCGGTCCCGGGGATTTGAATGGTTCGAAACTGTTTACTGCCCATTTCAGCTTATCTTCGCTAATAAGATGAGGAGGTGCCTGTGGGCGTGCAACATTTACCAGGGCGCGATCATCGTTGGGGGTAGGCGTGCAGCCGGGGAATTGAGTGTCCATGAGCAGGTTGAGCGATGCTTCGTCCGATTCCGCCCAGGATCCATTGGGATTCATGAGGACACTAGGTATAGTTGGTGTTTTGGGGAAGACTTTTCGCAGTCTAGAGGATTGAGACGTGTTGTCAATACTCTGACAAAAACCGCGCCAGGATCTGCGTCTAGCTTTCCGAACCTCTATTTTGAAGTTCTTCAGACTTTCTTTGTAGATCTCCCAGTCCAGTGGTAGCCTTGTTCGTTTGGCTTTATTGAATTGTTTCCTGCTTGTGCAGCGAAGACTGTTCTGCATTCCACCATGGGGGACATTGCCCACCTTTCTTCTTGTGATTGGACAGGATTCGATGAAAGCTGTATTAAGTGCAGAAGTTAGAACGGTGTTTAGCTTGTCTAATTCCAACTGTGTAGTTGGTGTAGTGTACACCTGATTGGATAGTTTAGCGGAGAGGGATTTATTGTGTAGGCACCAGTCGGTTTTCCGTCGATTGCAGAAGACCAAGGGTGCGGTACTGTGGCAAATTTCCAGTTTGTACTCCAGATAGCGGTGATCGGAAAACGAATGACTGTCAGATACAGTCCAGTTGGAAATTGCAGGATAGATACTTTGGGAAGCAAAGGTGACGTCAAACACCTCTTGCCGGGTCTTAGTAATAAAAGTAGAACTATTTCCTCTGTTACAAACTACTAGGTCGGTGCCTACTAAATACTCGAAAATAGACCTACCTCGAGGGTTAGTGTCGGTACTTCCCCATAGATCATGGTGCGCGTTGGTGTCGCACCCCAATATGATGGCGTCTCTTCTCCTTGCTTCATCTACCACTTCTTCCACTTCCTTGGATGGAGCAGACTCGGGGTCTTCATAGGGTAGGTATCCTGACGCCAGCCAGACGGTGGTGTTTTTTGATTTAAGCAGTGTTACTGCTAGGTCTCTTGTGCTATGGTGGGGAAGAAAAGTTAAGTTTAAGGAGGTTTTAGCAAGAATGCAAGCTCGGGTTCTACATCCTTCGCGTGGTATAGCGTATATCCTGCGTAATCCTATGACGGTGTCATCTCTTATCCAAGGTTCTTGGATCAGGGCAATGTCAAAGCCTCGTTCACTGAGGCGAAGTAGCAGGTTAGCGGATGCTAAGGAAGAATGGTGGAGATTAATCTGTATCAGTTTTAGCATCATTATGAGCTGATACGGACCTCTCCACGACGGTAGCGTTTAGGTCATCGAGGGATGATGGTTCATCATCAGGGATTACAACGCGGGGGAGGGCGGGAGTCGCCAAGTTAGAGGGATCTGCGATGCTCTTTCGGTCCGCCGTGAAAAGCCTTACATCAATTACCTTCAGACCACAACGGATCTTAAACTCCTTCGCGCGGAGTAGAAGTAGTGATTCGGCAGTTAGAGAGATGACTAGCGAGCGGCCAGATCTCTTGGTGTCATTATCCGTCTTTCTAGAGCTCGGTGGCTCCTCAAATGCCTTCCAGTTTTTGACTGGTAGGTCCGGATTCTGATAGGCAATCAGGCTAAGGACTTTTGCTGGCTCGGGCGGTTTGAGTGAAACCCAGATCCTTACTTTCGGCCTGTGGGGGATTTGGCTCCGTTCCACCGCCTTGAGCTTGGCTCCTGGCCAGATTTCACCTATGCTGCTAATGGCAGCGGCGATGAAGGCGACCGAGTTCTGATCGTCGCATGCGATCAGCTTAACAAAGCCTTGCCAGCCAGCGTCTAGAAAGGTGGGTGGAGAGTTAGGATGAGTTAAAATACGCTCGTAATGAAAGGGACTTTCAGTTCTGTGAAATTCACGCGCATTGGTCCGACACACTAACCCCCCATATCTCTGCACCATACAACAGGACTGGAATGATTAGTGTCTTATAAAGAGTTACCTTAGTAGTTCAATATAGGGTTTTTTTTCCCCAATTGCCTTCTTAGCCCATAGAAACAGCGATTGACGAGAGTAATTCTTCGTTTGATCTTCCCACTGATGTCATTTGCGGAACTCACCATAGAGCTTAGTTAAACAAAGTCTTTTATTACCTCAAAATTATATCTATCTATTGTGGCGTTCTGTCCAAGACGCCGATGTTGAGTGTCCTTTTTTGTAGACAGCACATATTTTGTTTTGCTTTCATTGACCGCTAAACCCATCTTTGCTGCCTCGATTTCAATACTTGCAAATGCCTCACTTCCGACTATGTCAATGTCATCGGCGTAAGCGAGTAGTTGTACAGATTACAGATTGTACCTCCGGTGTTGGCTTGTGAGTTTCGTACAATTCGTTCAAGTATTATGTTAAAAAGATCACCTAATAGCGCGTTACCTTGTCTAGGACCTTTCCTGACATCGAACGGTTCGGTGATGTTCTTACCGACTCTGATGGAGCAGCGAGAGTTCTCCATCGTCATTCTGCATAAACGGACAAGCTTGGCAGGGATGCCAAGACTAGACATGGCTCTCTATAACTCGTCTCTATACATACTATCATAGGCAACTTTGAAATCGATGAAGAGGTGGTGCGTATCGATTTGATATTCATGGGTATTTTCCAAGATCACACTACGGCAGATCATTCTCATTTAGTACAGCCAGAAATACCAATTTGGCCATTGCCCAAAAGTTTCAAATTTGCACATTTATGGTTCTTGCATAAGCGAGATATGTGCTTATACACACATATACAATATGATAAAGCCAAGTCGATTAAGTTATATCAGTTTGTCTATCAGCATGTCCACCAACTGTTTCCAACAACCCAACCATCAGCATCAAAACTTGAAGTACAGTTATTGTTCTTTAATATCAAAGCTGCTATTTTCCGAAAAATGTATTTTCAAATTATGAAGCTTGTCTAATTACGCACATTGTACATTTTGTATTTCTCCTTGAAAATGTTCACCGCTTGATTTCGACAATAATTCATACATAATTTACTTAACAGCGGCACAAAAAATACAGTCGCGAAACAAAACATCCGATTCATCCTCTAATGCGAGTACGTCTTTCTGAGGATGTAAATGGAGTGCCTTTATCCCCACTGTCATCACCAAGTTATGAGCCAGGTTAGATTGTTTGTTTCAACGTAAATCAGTAATAAATAAATATCTTCTAAAATAATAGATTTTTATGGATTCCCAGAAGAGGCTCCTAATGATAAAAATCGAACGTTAAGCCGAGATTCCGGAATAAGCTTACAACAAATTGAAAGCACATCAGATAAAGAAGTCAACGATGACTTTAAAGAATGCATATATACATTGCACAGCACATTACAGTCAAGGTGCTTTGAGAGTTTGTTGGAATCTGAATTTACATCCGGCAATCAGGAACATACGTTAAAAAAAATGGAGGCTGTTCAATTGCCAGAAGCAAATGAAAAATCGGATGACGTAGTAGGCTCAGAAAAGGCATTATGTAATGAAACTATGTGTGAACAAATCGAACCGAACAGCAAAGATAATGATTTAGCCGAATACAGTAAAATAAATCTCAGGACCACCATAAGTGAAAATCTACCATTAGTTATGTCCAAGGTATGTAAATATATGTTGTTTCGTATTGTTTATTTTAAATTCTTTTTCTTCCGTTTTTTATTAAGGTACAAGAATGGCATACACATCTTCAACCTATATTGGCACAATCCAGAGACCGACATCATTTTGATGTATTTGAACTGGGTAACGATATAATGGGTCAGTTCGATAGACGCGACGTCAGTAATAAAATAATTTCACTAAATCATGTCATCGAGAATAAAGACAGCTCATTGATTTCGAGATACTTTTTGTCCATGCTTTTGTTGGTAAATATAATTTTTATCTTGGTTTGTTGTCAGTTAAATAATGTTACGAATGTTCGTTAGGTAAATATAAATTATTATATTTTTGAATGATGGTGCTTGTTTGATCATGGATTTATTAGAGCTATGAATATCCGTTTAGAACTCGTTACTTGGTATACTCACAACACCTTGGGCTTATTTTATGTTCTAGTCTTGGAGTGCCGTGTTGTCTGGCGTCGTGTGCGCACTCGATCCCCAATCTGCACCACTACTAAAAAAATAGAAGAGTCAACCTCCACCCCTCAAAAAAAAAAAAGAAGAAGAATCAAAATCCCTCGATCGCGCGCGCCTAGTAATTTTATCAGTGCAGTGAGTGCAGTGTAAACAAAAAAAACTGGGATCCCATCTCTCCCACCCCCACTTACTAGCCGTTGCGCTTGTTTGTCATCGCAGTTGTTGCATGTTCCTTACATGATTGAGAGAGTGTAACATCTGATGCATAGCGGACCGTGAGTGTTTATCTGAAGAGCGGACCACAGCTGTCTGTCGTTTCGGCATAACACCGGCGATAGTTTGGTTTGAAAAACTAATCTTTGGATCTACACTTCGCGGCTTCGTTTAGTACCGTCAAAGTTGTGTCTTTTGTGTTTTTATGTTGTAATGATGAGGGGATTTAGGGTCGATTGTACAAATATTTGTGGGCTTCGAACGAATTTCTTTGACTTGTACGCCCACGCTCATTTCTATAAACCAGTTGTTTTGCCACTTAGTGAAACACAGGTAGTTAAAGAATCATCTAATTTGAAGATGTCTGGATATAACTTAATGCCATTATTCTTTCCCCATCGCGGTCTCGCCATTTACGTCCGTAGTGATATAGCTTACCAAGTTCTACCACAGTATGGCCACTGTTCCAATCCGGAATTTTTTTTTTTCCAATTTTCAATTTCAATTTTTATTAATCCCATGAATTTAAGCAATTACATATTTGACCTGCGAAGCCTTGTGGCTTATATGCAGGAAATTGTTATCCAAGTTGTGTTATTTAAAATATGGTATCATCAAAGTTTACAATATGATTGAGTTCAGGTTACAATGCTTTTTATCATATAAAATTACTTTAAAATTAAGAATATATTAATAAAATTAAAGTAGAGGAAATGAGAGTTTTAATTGTTTACCATTTTAAGTTCATTAAGTTACTTTATGCTTTATGTAATGGATTCTAAAAAATGTTCTTTTAGTCTTCTTTTTCTCAAGTTAACTTGGACAATGTTTCTTAAATCGTTTGGGAGATTGTTAAAAATGTTCGGCATAGTGTACATCAATTGTCTTTTACCGTAGACATTTCTGAAAGCTGGCAGTTGGTACATCCCGTCCGCTCGTCTTCTGGTGTTGATGTTGTGGCTGATTTAATTACAAATGGCTAAAATTCACCGTCCGTAAGTAAATAATTCACTACTGCTTTATTTACAGAAGCCCTAGTGCGGATAGCAACTCAACGAGTTTGATGTGCTGTCCGATTCCCTCACACGAATTGTCTCCCTGTATCCTCATACTGAAATCGTCATTGCAGGCGATTTCAATATACACAATTCGGATTGGCTTCGACGTTCTGGCCCGACAACACGCGAAGGAAGGTATGTTGACCTTTTCGCTGAGATAAATACTTTGACTCAGCTTGTAAATGAGCCTACACGCATACCGGACATTGTAAATCATTCCGCCAACACGCTGGACTTGTTTCTTATTTCGCGCCCTGATAAATACACCATTGATGTTTTAGCGCCTCTAGGCCGGTCTGACCACAATATCGTATCAACTAAGATCTCGTACTCCGACCACATAGTTAAAGAAAAAACTCCTAAAAGAAAAGTTTGGCCTTACGAGAAATCCAATTGAAACTGCCTTAATAGTTTCTTTAGGAGATTTAACTAGTCGCTATGCTTCCTCGATAGCGACGTAGATGCCGCCGCTGATATGATTACTGACACCATCCTCTTAGGTATGAATAACTATATTCCCAATAGAATAAAGAGCATCAAACCTAAGGCAAACTCGTTGTTCGACCAGAGCTGCAAAGAGGCTATCAGGTTAAAAGAGGTAAGTTTTCGGTCTTCGTGGCGTAAGTGGTTAGTGTGTCGGATCACTGCGCGTGAGGATCCAAGAAAACAAAAAAAAAGTTTTTTCACGGTCCCACCCTCGCGAACATCTGACAAACATCCGAGAGTATTATTGTCTCGAAAGAGCTTCTAAAAACAAATTGCCTTTCGGATACGGCACTAAACTGTAAGTCCCTTCCATTCGTGTGAAAAATATAACGCACACAACATGAGTGGTTGCGAGAAGCTAGGCTCTGGCACTTAAAGAGCTGTTGCGCCAAATATTTATTTGTTTTTATTTTGGTCTTATAAAACCAACAAATCCGAGGAAAACCGAAAGAAGTTTAAACAAGCCAGAAATGACTGCAATGCCATTCAACGTGTAAAATTCTTACATGACCAAAAATTAAGGCAAAAAAGTCTACAATGTCCCAAAGGTAGTAAACATTTTTGGTTATTCGTCAAAGGTATTAAAAATTCTGCCTTAACTGCTATCCCAACGCTCATTTATAATGACATTTCAGCTGTCAGTTCCTTAAACAAGGCCAATCTGCTTGCTGCTCACTTTGCAACGAACTCCATCTTGCTAGATAGTGCTTTGTCTCCGCCTGTACTTGAGAGCGTCGAATTTTCCATGGGACAATTCAACTTTCGCACTCCTACAGTTGCAGGAGTACTTAAAGATATCAACATTCACAAATCCACTGATCCAGATGGTACCTTCCCCATAGTTCTGAAGAGGTGTTCTTCTACGCTAGCAAAACCTCTGCGTAAGCTTTTTTGTCTATCCTACTCTTCTGGGCTCTTTCCGAGTAGATGGAAAACAGCATTTCTCCAGCCCGCCCCTAAAAAATGCGAATCTTCCTCCCCGTATAATTACCGACCCATTGCACTTACGTCCCTTCTTTCCAAGGTCATGGAAACGCTGATAAATCGTCAGCTTATGAAATATCTTGATTCACGAAAACTCCTCAATAACCGACAGTATGGTTTTCGTAGCAACATGTCCACTGGTGATTTGATGGCATATCTCACCGAGAAGAGGAACCAATCTCTCCATCACTTCGGCGACATAAAGATGGTTGCCCTCGATATTTCTAAGGCATTTGAGAGAGTTTGGCATCAGGCTCTTTTGTCGAAAATGCGTGCATATGGCATCGATGACTCTCTTCTTCAGTGGATTAGAAATTACCTTTCGGATCGTTCAATACAAGTTGCCTTGGACGGCTAGGAACGACAACGTATGTTAAACACATTAAATTCCGACTTGAACAACATAACAAAATGGGGTTCAATCAATAGAGTGGAAGTCAATGCATCTAAAACACAATTCTGTCTTCTGTCTCTCAAGCGAATCCAAGACCCTCAACAATTATTCTTAATTGGAACTTGCATCGCTGAATCCGAAAGACTTGCCATTCTCGATATATGCACCAATAACCGTCTTCGATGGAACGATCACGTATTCGAAGACGCCAAAAATGTTGCAAAATCTCTATGATTCCTTAAGCGGTGCAAAAAAATATCTTACCCCGTCTGATCTGGCCTCCATCTATAAGGCATTCATCCGCCCAAAGGTGGAATATAACGCCCACATCTGGTCTGGTGCACCCACGACCGTTCTGCACATTCTAGATAGGGTACAGAACCGCGCGTTAAAGTTACTAGGTGATAGAGACATTGTGAACTCCATTAGTCTAACTTGAACATCGTAGAAATGTCTCGTGTCTTTTCCTTTTTTATTCCTTTTTTTTTTTTTTACAAAAAAATGCTCCAGCGAAATAGCCAGCTGCATTCCTCTCCTTCAAAACTTCACCCTCAAGCCCAACTTCGAGCGTACTGTCAAATATAGGAATTCGTTTATAAACCGAACAACACGTTTGTGGGACGATCTACCAGCATCTGTATTTCCTAATCATTACAACCTACAAACAATAAAAGCCAACACAAAGTGGCATCTCATCCGTTCCTCTCCCCCCTTTTCTCATCCGCCCGTACCTTGAGCATCAGTATAATGGTATTAATAATCCCGGGCCCGGGCGAATTATAAAAAAAAAAAAAACCACAGATAGCTGAAGTTATTTTAAGTTTTATATTGTTATTACTTTTATTATTATTATTATTACTTTTATTATTATTATTATTACTTTTATTATTATTATTATTGCTTTTATTATTATTATTATTACTTTTATTATTATTATTATTACTTTTATTATTATTATTATTATTTTTTTATTTTTTTTTTTCATATTACTATTATCTTGTCCAAATTGAACCATTACTTTTGACATCCAATGGTTGAAATGTTACAGAATTAGAAAAGCTTTCAGATAAGGTTTTTTTTTTGTAATAATACTTGCACCAATCGTCTTTATCACTTGCAAAGCTTTAAGTCATCCTTACGTAGGAAGTGCTTGCATTAGGGAGCCATCCTAATTCGACAGAAGGCGGACATTCACAAATTAAATGTATGGCCCTCTCGTCCGTCTCGAGCTTTCTATGCTTTCTTTCAGTGGTCTTAAAATGCTCGTTTAGTGACGAGACCCACCAAGGTTTTCGATTCAGGTAATCCGAGCAGATAATTAGTCGTACTTTCTTATGGTCCGTTTATCGGTCTCTTCGTATTCGATATGAGCTTAGTTTAGCCTTTTTTTTAAGTGTTCACTTAGATCTAACTGTTCTGAACGCCTTATATTCCTTTCATATATTGTATGCAGTGATGGGTAATTAAACATTTTATTAAATTACCATTCCATTACTATTAATTGGAATATAATTAAATTACATTGCAATTATAATTAAAAAGAAATACCATTATTAGTAATTTTATTAATAATTGTAATTACTGGTAAATGGAATTATAATTGAAATTACGTATAATTGGAATTATAATTAAATTTGTAATTTAAAATTTTTTATTTTATTATTTATTATATAAAAACCAAGAAAACAGAAATGTCTATACATTCAATTTCAAGATCTCCTTTAACAAGACAAGCCTTTCAAAATTCTCATCAGAAAGCTTGGTTCTATGAGGAGCATTAATAATGACTGAAAATGAAAATAGTCTCTCTACTGGCGTTGTGTGTGTGTGTGTAATTGCAATTAAGTAATTCATTATCTATAATGGTAATTGCATATTATATTTACGATTACTCAATAATTGAGAAGTAATTAAATTACATTTCAATTATTGGCTTTAGTAATTAATAATTACATTACAAATGTAATGATTACTAACCATCACTGATTTTATGAAAGTCTCATAATTTATAAATGTGATAATTATATTAATTCAAAAAGAAAAAGAGCGAAAGTGATATAAAAATATGAGAAAGTGTGAAAACGAAATAAAATGAAATCCCAGAAAACACCAAAAAAGTTTTTTCACGGTCCCACCTCTCGCGAGCGTCTGACAAACATCCGAGAGTATTGTTGTCTTGAAAAAGCTTCTCGAACCTAATTGCCCTTCGGATACGGCACTAAACGCTAGGCCCTGGCACTTAAAGAGCTGTTGCGCCAAATGTTTATTATTTTTTTTTTTATCATAATAATAATAACAAACAAATCATGCCGAAGAAGCACATTGGATCGATGAAGAAAAGCGGAGATACCTGCATATTGAAGTGATGTTGAAAAACAGACTGACAGACAGCTCATAATTAGAAATCCCCAGGATTAGACAGAATCCAAAATTTCTGATACAAATGACTAACAGCTTCTTCTTCCTTTTTATCAGCGAGGTTATGATCCGAAAACTAGGGATCATAACCCTCCCACTTCACCGCATTTCTACTGATCCGCCTGTGGGGTTCGCCTATTTGACCTCAGAAAATATCGGCAGGCCTGCCGATTTTGGATCACTCGGTTACTGAGGCCAATGAAATGCCGATGTCGTCGCATTTGTCTGATCCAGGCGTTTATAGGCCTGCCTTTCCTACATCGCGATGTCTTTGGAATGTGCATTGATATTGCCTTTTTAACAGGGTTCAAATGATCTCTTCTTTGAACGTGGCAATATCAACTGAGCCGGTCGAGCTCTATTTTTGTGCGATGGTTTCCTTGATGTGAAAGCTTCCACGGATCTTCGAACTTCTTATTCGATCAAGCTTTGTCACTCCTGCTGTCATGCGAAGCATCTTCATCTCAGCTGCCGTTAATTTACTCTCATACTTTTTGTACATCGTCCAACATTGTGAACCGTATGTGAGCGCTGGACGTACAACTGCGGTGTAGAGCCTTCCTTTCAACTTAGGGGGCATTTTTCTGTCACAAAAGATAGCGGAATTTTCTCGCCACTTCATGCACCCTACGCTTACACGATGATTGATGTCGTCATCACAAGTTGCTTTGCTATTGATCATAGATCCCAGATATTTGAACTTTTCGCACTTGGGAAGCACTGTTCCATTCAAATAAATGTCTGGAATAGGCCTGAGTGGATCAGAGAACGGGCAGCACAAGTACTCTGTCTTTTTTGAACTAATGCGATACCCATTTCCCTCCAAAACGTCCACCCACACATCAAGTGCTCGTTGCAGGGATGTAGGATCCCCACTTATGATGGCTCCATCGTCAGCAAAGAATAACTGATGTACCTTGGGGTCCATCACTTTACCTTCAAGCAGATAATCAAGGACTGTAATAAAGAGCAAAGGACTTAAAACGCTTCCCTGGTGCACCCCGACTTTGATTGGGAACTCTTCGGTTACTCCAGCGGGGCATCTTACTTTTGTCTTTGCTCCTTCGTACATGTCCATAATCATCTGTACATAGGTTTCTGGAACCCCTCGATGTCTTAGCGCCACCCATATCAGATCTCGTGGTTGTCTGTCGAATGCCTTTTCAAAGTCAACCAATACAATATGCAAATCCCTTAAGGAATCACGATGTTTTTCCATTATGATCCTTATACTTTGGATTGCATCTGTGGTTGATTTACCCGAGACAAACCCGCACTGATCATCAGATAGCCGTATTATTTTTCGCAGTCGGCCACCTAATACCCGCTCAACGATCTTCATGGTGTGTGACATCAGCTTGATCGAACGGTAGTTATCACAGTTTCGCGTATCACCCTTCCCTTTGTATACAGGGAGAAGGTAACTTTCCCTCCATTCATTCGGCATTGGATCACCTCTCACGAATTTGGAGATGAGAATTCTGAGCCATCTGAACCCGATGTCTCCCATCTTTTTCCAGAACTCAGAGGGTATCTCGTCTGGCCCAAGCGCTTTTCATTTGTTGGAGTATTTGACCGCCTCACTTACTTCTTCGTCTGTAATGTCGGGTATTTCTTCACAGTTAGGGGTGGCTCTTGGAAAGTATAGCCGGGGAAACTGTTCATTCAAAAGCTCTTCACAATACTGCCGCCACCTCTGCAGAATTTTGCCGTCATCCACAAGAAGCTGGCCATGAGCATTGCTAATGAACTTTGGCGAACGAATCTCCTGAGTATTCTTCCTTCTTTGGGCGGCTATTTTGAAGATAGTGGCACTCTTGTTCATATTGTGTCTTCGCAGCTCCTGGATAGCCTGGTTTGCATCAGCAACCGGGGAAAATATTTTCTCCAGCTCCCGATACAGGCCCTCCGTACTCTCTGCTTGAAGCTGAGCGCACTTCTTCTTCGCTTTTTTCTTGCAACATCTGTATTCCATTTCGAGGCGAGTTTTTCGTCACTATTATTAGAGGGGCACTTTGACCAAGCTTTGAAAGCGCTTTCTTCTCATTTATCACTTTCTTAGCTTCATCACTCCACCACCATGTTTCTTTGGCGTGTTGATGGTGGCCTTTTGAAGCTCCTAGCAGTGATTTGGCCTTTAAGCAAGTTCGCTGTAGGGAATCCCACATATTTTGTGCTCTGCACTCTTCATCCTCAGCTCCGTTGATGGTGTGAGAGAGGTAATTTTTCATTACGAAAACAAAAGCATCGCCTTTTTCTTTGTCCAGATTGTACCACTTGATTTTCTCAGAGACCCCTGTTTGTTTGCTTTTCTTTGGTGTTTTCATAAAAATTTCTGTTAGCAGGAGACGGTGTTGACGAGCGATTGCCTCTCCCAGGATCACTTTGCAATCTTTTACCCGAGGCTTCATGAAACTGGCTACCAAATGGTAGTCAATCTGAGTTTCATCTCCACCACTGCTGTAAGTGATCAGGTGTCGGCTTTGTTTGATGAACATGGTATTTAACACGATAAGACCGTGTGATTTGCACATGCTTAGGATGTCTTCACCAGGAAGGTTCCTGGTGCCATATCCTAGTCCTCCATGGCAGTCTTCATAGTCTTCGTTTGATTTCCCGACATGTCCATTCAAATCTCCTCCCACAAATAGAAATTCTTCCTTTGGGATGTTCTTAAGGAGATTGTGGAAATCTAGCCAAAATGCATCTTTATCTATCTGATTGCACCCATTGTGGGGAGCATATGCACTGACAATATTCCACACCTCTCCTTGTATTACTAGTTTGAGAGACATCAAACGGTCGCTGGACTTCGAAATGCTCAAGTCGTTTCCAAGTAGCTCTGCCGCAAGGATGATACCGATTCCGTTCCTAGCCTTTTCCGTTCCGTAGTAACAAATGACTAACAGCTATACATGAAAAACTCACGCAACTGATCAACGAATGCATACAAGTACCTGATAAGTTCCCTTCTCAATTAATAAGCGTCATCACATATTTACTACCTAAGGGCAATGGGTTCAATGAGAATCCTGCTAATGGGCGCCCTATAACCTATCTTCCGACCATATATAAAATAATGATTGCATGCCTTAACCGAATTATTTATGTCCATCTAACGCAGAATAACATCTTATGCGAGGAGCAAAAAGGATGCAATAAATATGCAAAAGGATGCAAAGAACAATTAACAATCGATCAATCAATACTAGAACAAACTGCCACTCAACTTATATGCATGTTTCATAGACTACCAGAAAGCCTTCGATAGCGTCCCACACAGCTGGTTAGTTTAAGTTCCAGAAATATACAAAGTACATCCGAATGTAATAAGTTTCTTGGAACACAGTATGGAACACAGAACTAATATTAAGATCTGTTCGCGTTCAGGTTTGAGGACGCTTACTGCTGGAACACAATGCAAAGCCGCTGTGGTAGTGGTAGCCGTTCGGGTATGACCTGTCAATGTGTTGCGCGCTACGCTCTCTAAACTCGCCCACAATGAAGTGGCGCGCTAATGTCAAATTGAATTCTAATTGAGCCAGTTGTGAAATTTTTCTCTCGGTATTATTTTCAATAAAGTGTTATAAAACGTTATTAACCATTGTTTTAAAAGTGTTTATTTAATAAAATGGATGACAGGAAAGAAATTGATTTTTGCGACGTCAGCGTTTCCCATTTCGTTGGTTTTTAGTGAGCTGTCATAAATCCGCGCGGCTTTTTTTAAAAGATAACCAACTCGTACCACACCACTAACACCCGCCACAGCGGCTGTGGCCTATTGTGCACCGACTACTGCTTATGTATATATTTCAACTTTTGACAGCTCGTACCACAACAGCTACCACTACCACAGCGGCCGCATTGTGTTCCGGCAGTTAAGTGGCATATACACAGGTCAAAAGCTCATCAAGCATGTGAGAGTGTGTTGGTAAATACCTTTTGACGTTGCATATACAAACATCAAGCATGAGTCTTCAATCATTCATTTTTACGTTAATGTTGAGATGAGCACGTGAAATAAATTTTAAGACTCCGTAAAATTTTTTAGAAGAACTTTATTCTTTTATCTATCTCTATGATTACGGTTAATGGGTTTAAAATTTATAAAATCTAACCTTACTACGGTCGACGTTTAAAACGGAGCTGCACCGTAGTGGTTAGTTCTTGAGTTTAAAATCAACTAAAACTTATCTTATTCGAATGCCAGAAGAAAACCAGAATTCTCATTTTCGACATTTAAAGTAATATGGATTATTGGGCAATAATCCCCAGACAAAATTTTCTCCTGGAAATTATTATGATTTGGCGTATCCGATGCGGCCCCCTCTTGTTTTTCCGTTAGGTTATTAATTTTGATTTTAATTTTTTCCGTTCTTCTGGCATTCTTATACACTATACTTCCAACAATAATTGCAATTACTATGATTACACACATAGTTGTACCCGAAATTACATAGGTTTTCATTTTATGATATTCAATCAATTCTATAGTACGTCTATTTTCTATTTCTTGCCATTTTCCAATTTTTGTAAATATGGTATTAGCTGTGACATTTTCTTTAATGATTTCTTCGTAATACAATTGTATAATTCGTTTCTTTATTTTTAATTATGGCATCATTAAGCTTGATATTCCAATATTGGATGTTAATGATATAGTTTCCTGTGAGAATCAAGTCTCTAGCGTCACAATTATTTTGTACGGTTGCATATTCAGCATTTTTAACAATACAGGTTCTTTCATTTACCTTCGTAATTTCAAAATTCTTATTAATTTTCATCAAACAATTTTGTTTAATAATACAATCTTTTCTTCTTCTTAAATCATTGACATTATTTTTTTCAATGTCGTATATACATACTCGTATATTAATTTTCCTTATATATAGTTACAACAATTGTCATTGGTACAAAGAGTCATCATTAGGCCGATTAACAGCAATGGAAGAATCTGCAAATTGTCTTGGTCGTTTAATATTTGTTGTATGTACCCTATCTAAATTTTTTAATCTAAAATTAGGCTCATTCTTATGTCTTACATGTTTGTAGTTTTTAATGTAACCTACTTGTCTGGTTTCTGTATAATCTTCCCTAGTTAAGTTCCTTTTGTTTATAACGTTTGTTTTCTTATTTTTAAGTCTTTTAACTACCGCTTCTATATTTGTATGTTGGACTTGTTCCGGTGACATGCCTATCGTAGTATGGTCTCTTTTATTATAAATTTGAAAAGCGTTAAACATCTTTGTGTTTACTGACTCTTCCTGGTTCATTGTAAGTAAAATCTCGGCTATTGTACTATGTAGTCGTTCTATGTCAGCATTGCCTGTATGTGCGTTTGGTTTCGTATAATGTACGTCAATATTTTGTTCTCTAAGGTAATCCCTAACATACGCTGTATTAAATTCGTTGTCTGTGATTATTTTTTTCGGTGAGCCTGAATAATTCCGTTCATGTTCGTTAAGCGTCCTCGAAATGTAACAAACCGGCTGTTTCTCTTGTGTGAGGACAGCTCCGATGGCGGAGTTACTTCCATCAATGTACAGGTGGAATGGCTTTTTAAATTGCGGAAACTTCAGGATTGGGTGTGTAATTAAATTAAGTTTAAGCGTCTCGAACGCATTTACGTATTCGGGGTCGTTGATGTTTATTTTGGTATTTTTTGAGGTACCTGGTCATTGGATATGCTATTTTCGCATAGTCCTGTATAAATTTCCTGTAGTAGCCAGAAGCTCCTAAAAAACTTCTCAGTTGTTTTTCTGTTTGCGGGAGTGGAAGATTTTTGATCGCCGCTACTTTATTAGGGTATGGCATTATGCCGTCTTCCGTCAGGATGTGGCCTAAAAACTCGGTTTCTTTCTTGAGAAATGAGCATTTACCACATTGCAGTTTTAGGTTATGTTTTTTTAAGGTTTTAAAAATGTCTCTAAGATTTGTCAAATGTTCTTTGAGAGAAGTAGAGAATATCAAGATGTCGTCTAAGTAAACAACGCAAGTTTTGTTTATATATTCTCGTAGTATATGGTTCATTAAGCGTTGGAAGGTAGCTGGTGCGGTTTTCAGCCCAAAAGGCATACGAACATATTCGTTTAATCCTTGTGGCGTTATAAATGCAGTTTTGGCTATATCATCTGGGTGCATTAATATTTGATGATATCCTTTTGCCAAATCAAGTGTCGAAAAATAAATTACTTTTCCTAACTTATCAAAGAGGTTATCTATATCGGGTAGAGGAAAACGGTCGTCTTCAGTGATTTCATTTAACGCTCTATAGTTGACGCAAATGCGATACTGCACTTGACCGTCCTTATCTGTTTTTTTTTGCAACTACTAGAACCCAAACACAGACCGGGTAAGCAGTTCTCACTTCTTAACCAGTCAAGTTCCATTTTAGTTCGTCAGACTCAGCATACGCTCATCGTTAGTTCGCTATCAGAAAGCTATCCAGCGGGCACCGCGATTTTCCACGTCCTCCCCGTTCAGCTAGTCCCAAATATCACACCACGGACGAAGAGCTAGCACGCGAAACGAAAGAAAAGACATTGATAAACGTCGTAAAGGAACAATGACATCGAAATTTAACGTCGATGAATCCGATGGCTACCGAGTAATAAAAATTGAGCGCGGAAAAGATTCAGTGGGACACATGAGAATAAGTCAGACAGACCACTGCGTGTTATAGCAAGGGAGCTCCACCCCTCGTGCACGAAAGATGTTGTGATGAACGACCTTACAGCTAAAGGTTTAAAAGTTCTTGATGCCGTTAATATCCTCAAAAAGGTGAAGCAGCAAACGGAACAAGGTCAAGAAATCTTCCGTTTCCGCTCTTTATGCTTACTTTTGACAGGAGCGAAAATATGGACGATATTTATAAAGTCAAAATCGTAAGTGTAAACGCTGTCAATGCTTCAATCGCACAAAGTCGTACTGCCAAAAAGTGCCGTTAACCGTCTCTCGGAAAGGTGTAACTTAAACTTGGAAAACAAGCAGGCCCCGGCTACGTGCATAAATTGCTAGGGAAAGCACCCAGCGAACTGTTGACGTTGCGAAGTGGCAAAAGCCCCTCCCACTTCACCACATTTCTACGGATGCGCCTGTGGGGCTCGTCTATTTGACCTCAGAAAATATCGGCAGGACTCCCGACGACTGATGTCGTCGCATTTGTGTGATCCAGGCGTTTATAGGCCTACCTGTCCTGCCTCGTGATATCTTTGGAACGTCTATTGATATTGCCTTTTTAACAGGGTTCAAATGATCTCTTCTTTGAACGTGGCAATACCAGCTGAGCCGGCCACACTCTATTTTTCGTAACATGGTTTCCTTGACGTGAAGGCTTCCACAGATCTTCGAACTTCTTATTCGATCATGCGGTTTTCGGTTTGCTTATGTGGTTTTCACTGTTATATGCATTTCCCGCGAAAGGTTGTTGTGTACGAAAAATTGTTCTACCACTTACAGAGCACTCGAGGTCTAAGGGCCAGAAAGGGGGTTAAAAGCACATTCACACTGTCCTAATTCAATGGGCCTAAAGGTCCATTCACAACCCACCTGTGAATGGACCTTTACTAATAACCAAAAATAACTTAAAAAAGTAGTCAGCATAAATTATAGTGTAGGGCTTAAATCGAATTCTACCAATAACCAATTTAAACACGTTTCTAACTAATGTGAACACCTTCATTAATCTACTACTTTTGACTATCAAAGTAGTCATTTGTCTCTTGTCATTACTTATTATTCTGAAATTCGTTGATATTTTGAAAATAATGAAATTTCAAATCAAATAAATTATCTCGAAAATGGGGAAAAAATGGGCATTTATACTGATTTGATATTGGTTGAGGAATCGACGACCATTCGAATAGTTAAGCGTTACAAAAAAACAATAAATCCGTTTAAAAGATATGAGGAGCAGGATTTCTTTTTACATTACAGGTTTGTAAATAATAAGTGTAAATAATTTTCTGATAAATCAATCGAAATGCGGATTCAACAAATATACAGCACTTTACATTTGAATTTAGAAGTCCGAATAAGGACAAAATAAGGATCAGCGGAAACGTATACAGATCACACTTTATCCGAAGACATTTTCAACTCGCTTAGTTCAATATTTCTATTGAGCATGAAACTTAAAGAAAAATAACACATGAATTGAAGTAAATTAAAATCACGATCTCTCTCTTAAAAAAGTTATTTTTATTCAGACCCATACGTTTTGAGCACAAACACAGCAGTAAGAAATGTACATATGTACAATTACTAATGCGATTTCTAATGCAAGCGGTTGCAATACATATTTGCCTTAATGTTGCATCAGAATCATATTTTGATATGTCAGCTCGAAGTCCATAGTTAAGATTTCGGAATTTCCTATGTCAAATTCGTCCAGCTCATTTGGCGGAGTTCCTTCTTCAGTTTCCTGTTGGCTTTTCTTGTAAGCGCTGATGTCAATTTGTGGCCATTAGCTTTTTATTATATCTGTGTTGTTTGACTTGCTGTCCAGAATATCGACTACTGGCTTGACCACAATAAACAACAACTTCTTGATTTCGGTTGTCCAATTGCTGGAACGATTTCGTTTTTGATGTTTTGAATCCATTATTCTGTAAGGAACATCTGGTTTGAATTGTTTATTCGGCAATAAATATTTTTTTTACCTACCAATAAGCCAATTGCACAGCAATTTTGAAACAAATCGTAGGAGAAATAATCACAAAACGAAATCGCCAGTTTGCTTTGACATATAGAATAGTGTTGCCATTTCATTCAAATTAATAGTATTAGCTTTCAATTTTAGTAAGACGCAATCAAATAGTAAGGTTTACGGAGTTTACTGAAAAACTTGTTGCATACATACGGTTAAATTAATTAAATTTAGACATATTCTAGCTTCGGCAATTTTGTAAGAAATATTTAACTAAGAACATATCGAGAATTCAGCATGAGAACATAATACATTTTTAAAACCTGTGAAATGTGGAAACTTTATGAACAAAACTATGAATGGAAAATTCAGTTGGCTTTCCAAACTAGCACAATTCACTGAAACAAGAACGAAACATCTTACGGATCCTGTAAAGTTAAGCCTAGTACTCTGCCCGACTAAAAGAAAAGTTTATGTCTAGGTACACGGTAACCTTCTGACTGTGATCGTGTAAGACAATAATCTGACCCTGTGACAAGTACAGAATAGGAATTTGATCGTGTACCCGAGTTAGATTTGACAGCTTTTCTGAAATATAGCCCACCCTCATATTATGCATCAAAATCAATATACAGGTGAGCATCATATGGCTTATGAGATGAGTGTTATAACTTAAAATTGTCGTATTTTAGCCAATTTTTTTTTATAGAATTCGGTATATGGTCAAACTTATGACGTTTTTGCTTCCAGAGTATTTCATGCGCTTCCCATTCTATTCAGTTTACGATAATCTAAATCCAATAGTTTGACTTCTTCGCATTGAGTTTTGCTCCCCCTAAATTTCTAATACCATCTTAAGCAAATTAGCAACACTCAACTCGTTCATGTCAAACTATTCAATTTTAAAGTTCGGTTTTCGACCATTTTTTTTTTTTTTTTGCGCGTACTCATAGTAGTAGGAAATTCGTCCCTCTCATTTTTTCATTTTTGTGATGACTACGACTAAGTTGCCTTAACGAGTAGTTTACGCTTCTGTAGTGTTAATCGCGTTAGGTAGGTAGCTTTCCAGTGAAGGCACCTACTAATACCGTCATTACATGCGGTTTTTCCTTACGGCGCTAGGTCGAAAGGTCTTGTTCTTTGTAGTCGGCGCTCAAGGTTTGTCACGTCCATAGTACGGATTATTTCATTATTGCAGTGAACATGAAGACGGGTACGAAGTTTGCGAGCAAAGTTTGTTACTTCGTCCCTCACGGTAGCAATTCCTAGATCTCTGTGAATATCACTATTTCTTATATACCAAGGAGCATTCACGATTGCTCTTAGTATTTTGTTTTGAAATGCTTGCAGTAGAGCCATATTGCTTGGTTTGGTACAACCCCAAAGTTGTATACCATATGTCCAAGACGGTTGTAGGACTTGCTTATACAGAAGCAGTTTGTTGTATATGCTTAACTTCGAGTATCTTCCGAGTAGCCAATACATTTCTCTAAATCTGATTTCGAGCTCTTCGCGTTCTTTTTAACGTGTGGTTTCCACTTAAGTTTTGCGTCTAGGGTCATTCCTAGATATTTTGCCTCGTTTGCGTACGGTATTTGCACCGAGTTAATGGATATAGGTAAGTTGTTTATCTTTCTTAACGTAAAATTTACATGCGTAGATTTTGTCTCATTCAGGACTATTCGCCAGGTTTTTGTCCATTCGCATAATTTGTTCAAAGCTCGTTGGAGTTTTCCCGTTGATGATTCAACTGACTCATCCGTTACGAGGATAGCCGTGTCGTCTGCGAACATTGCTACAACGGTCTCTTCATCTTGTGGTATATCTCTTGTGTAGAGCAGGAACAGGATTGGACCGAGAACACTTCCTTGTGGAACACCGGCGTAGATTTCTTTGACATCCGAATATTCACTCCCGTGTCTAACACGGAAAAGTCTGTATTCAAGATAAGATTCCAATATTCTGTACAACTTTTCCAGAAAGATTACCCTTAGCTTATACCTTAGGCCTTCGTGCCATACCTTGTCGAAGGCTTGCGATACGTCGAGAAAAGCGCTAGAGCATATTTTTTTCCCTTCTAGAGCTTTTTCTATTTCGCTCGTTATTCGATACACCTGATCGATTGTGGAATGTTTGACCCGGAAGCCGAATTGATGATCCGGGATCAAGTGTCTTTCTTCAATTACTGGTTGCAATCGTTTCAGCAGAAGTTTCTCGAAGAGCTTAGATATTATTAGCAGAAGTGAAATGGGTCTATATGATTTCTTGTCATTTGCACATTTCCCCGGTTTCGGAACCATAATAACTTCGGCGACTTTCCATTGCCTTGGAACATATAATAGTCTTAAAGAAGCATTTATAATGTAGAGCAACTTAACTCGAACATTAAAATTTACTCACTGTTCACTGTTGGCACCAAGCTTTTTTCTTCTAGCTCCGTATTTGGCTTCCTATAGACCAGAGCTTCGCCATCACATCCAAAATGGTTAAACTTACTCTCATTTGCAAAAATAACATCCATCCAGAACTCCTGAGACTTGGTAACAAGCCAAATACGGAGCTAGAAGAAAAAAACTTGGTGCCAAACGTGAAACATGGCGGAGGAGGTGTTTAGGTAGGGAGGTGTATGTCGGCTTCGGGTATGGGAAATTTGGTTTTTATTAACGGAACGATGGACCATATATATTATATTAACTTTCTAAAAGAAAATTTACTCGCTAGTGCAGAAAAACTAGAACATGGACAACATTTTCAGTTTTATCAAGATAATGATCCAAAGCACATCGCTTTAAAAACAAGACTTTGGCTTCTGTACAACTGCCCAAAAGTGATTAAAATGGCTGCCCAATCACCTGATCTGAACCCCATAGAGCACCTATGGGGTCATTTCGAAAAAAAATTGCGACCACACAGCTTTACCAACAGAAACGAAAACTGCTTTACTGGGGTCATGGACTAACATTGATCCTGAATACACTAAAACATTGGTCAAATCTATGCCAGACCGGCTTCAAAAAGATATGTATTTCGTCTAATTTTCTTTAATGTCGAATACTTTTTTTGCTGTGAATTTCTCTTCATTTTATATGATTTAGGTTTTTTTTTCTTGAAATGTGAAAAATTAAAAAAAATTATGAATTCAAATAAGAAATAAATAAGACTAGTATGTATTTTTGCTTTAAACAAATTGAATTTGTTATTCTTTTATACACTTTTTGTTGGATTCTTGGAAAGGTACCCTTATGTCGAATACTTTTTTTGATCACTGTAGGATTAACTTACTGTTAGTCGGATGCTTTTTAAAAGTTCACCAGGCTTCTTCTGTTTGCTCATGCCTTAGAGTTCTCAACTCAGATCGCTACCGTTAAAATGTTCGGCTTGATAGGTTATTCGTACATGTGGAATGTTTCCTTTATTAAAATTCCGATAGCTTGTTTAACTGTTAAGTTATACGGAAAATTATGAGAATGGTCCTTAAGGGCTTAGATGTGTTGGGTTTAAAGAGGTGATGGCAGTGTTCTTTTATCAGAAGGCACAACTCGTCATAATTATGCACAAGTCCTTTCATGTTCCGTTGCAGGATTTCAAGTTTCATATTGATATGGTCTGGTTTGGGCTTCGGGTTGGGTAAGCTCAATGAGTGTGGGTAGCAACCTCGACTTCTGGAGGTCAAAGTATTATGAGTTATCTTGTGAAGAGTTAGAGTTGGGATAAATATACCCGCACCGCTGTTCAGGGACTGAACCATCCGTTTTCCGTGTGGTAGTCATAGGTTCCCGAACAGGTGGGGGTAGGGGAGTTACTATAATTGTTGTTATTGGTCGGTTCCATGGTTATTCAATTCTGAGAGATTTGTGTAATATTTATTGTTTTTTTATTAGTGATTGAGTGATAGATGAAATTGTTGATTGTATTATAGTGTTGTAAATGTGTATATTTTGTATATTTGGTGAAGTTGAGTGTTGTCTGAGTAGAGTATCATGTGAGAGGTTTATGTTTTGTGTGTGAGTGCCAGACGTGTTGTGTCGAGCGATGGCTGAGGTTAATTCTACTCTAAAGGGCGGGTTAGAAGAGTTTGTTTTTATAGTATTAGTTGTGGGGTTTTGTGCGATGTGGTGATGAGGATGTTGTGTTTTTTTTTTTTTTTTTGTTGTGTTCGTAAAGAACGTATTTAGGTGTGATTGTGTTTTCCTGACTGATAGTTGACATTGGTGGGTCTGGAAGAAGGGAGTATGGGATTGGTGTTGGAGTGTCATTGCTGGGGATTTTGGTTTGAATTGAGTCGTTTACTAAAACAGTTGGTTTTTATGTGTTTATATTTCCTACAATTGTTGAGTGAGTTGATAGACAGAAGATGGTGGGGTTTTGATCTTTGTGAATTCTATTTGCTTCAGCTATGCTGCATTGACATGTGGTCTTTATTTTAAGGCTCTCTTTCTTTTGTAGGTAACGTTGGTAAGTTTCGGATGAAGCGGGGTGTCCTTAATTGCAGTTGGCGCATAAATTCGTGTGCATTTGGTTTGGTTTTAACTAGAATGAGTAGGCCACCGTCGCGTAGTTGTGTGATTTGCTCATAAGCTGAGCTTATGCGTCAATTGTTTTTCTAAGCAGGAGTACGCTGAAATAGGTCGAAGGTTAGTCGAGGAGATCACTATGAATTTAGGATTGTCCGCAAGAGAGGGGGTCGAAAATAAAATGACTTCATCTATAGGGGAAGAATTGTGTTTTCTCTTATTGTTTATATATTCAGGGTGTGAGTCTTACAGCCAGTTAAAACGATTGCCCGAAAGCACACGTCGCCCTTCGGCTATTGTATAGCAGATTTTGTTTGCAGCGATATGTATGTATATTATTTGACTCACTGGCAGGTCACAAAATGGAAAAATAGTAAACCATTTGGTTGGTATTAAGAACCGGTTCGCACCGCGAGAGAAAAACATCAGAGATCATAATCAACAGAAGGATGTAGTTGAATCGAGTGTTAGTCGGTGACTAAGAAATAAAGTAAAGCTCTATTAGGTACCTGGCCATGTCGGAATCTTCTTCTTCTCAAAGTTCCTCCGTGGAGGTTGGAAAACATCGTGTTCAGTGTTTCTTCATTTGTTACACCTCTTATTATTTCTGGGGTCGAAAGATTGAGCCACTCCCGGATACTTGACGGCCATGATAGCCTTTGTCCTCCCATCGTTTTTCTTCCTTCTATTTTTATTTTTTCCTGTAAAATAAGTTGGAGAAGTTTGAACTTGTTATTACGTAAGACGTGTCCTAGAAATTCGAGTTTTCTTTTTTTGGCGAAGTATACGAGTATAAGTTCTCTTTTCCTTCTTATCCGTCGTAGTACCTTTTTATTTGTTATTCTGTCTATATATGTGTAATATTCTTCGATTTGTCCACATTTCGAATGGTTCTAATTTTCTTTTCATTGCTCTTTTTAACGTTCAGATTTCTATCCCATATAGCAGGTCATTTTGATCTCTAAGTTAATTTCCCTGCTGCATAGTACTTTTTGCATTTTGCAGTAGACTGCTCTCGTTTGTTCTATTCTACAATGTATTTCTTTACTAGTGTTAGCATTATTATTAATTATCGTTTCTAGATACCTAATATTGGTTACCCTTTCTATGTGCTTTTTGTTTATTTTTAGCTCAAGATTCGGTATTTGTTGTTTCCTAGTTAGTACCATAAACTTTGTTTTGGCGGTGTTTATATTATACTTAGTCCATATTTGTTACACGATTGAGCTTGTGCATCATGTTACTTAGTTTATTTATATCGCTTGTTATTATGATTGTATCTTCCCCGTATCTTAAGTTATTAATATTGACTCCATTTATCTTTATTCCGCCGTCAGTTTCTTTTGTTGATTCTTTAAAGATTCCTTCGTAATACATATTGAAAAGTAATGGTGAGAAAATGTATCCTTGCCTCACCCCTCTACGAATCTCTACTTTGTTTCTTCCCCTTCCATTACTGTTGTTGACCTCTGACCCCAATATAGGTTTCTGATCACTGCTGTCGTTCATATTATTACAAAAAAGCAGGGGCCGATGTCGACCTGAGGAGGAGGAAGAAAAGTCAAAAACGACTAATTTTGGTTCCCGAGAGGGTTTGATATTTTTTTATTAATTTAAATTAGCGTTTACAACTTTTACACTTTGGCTGCTCGTTGTTCGAGCCTCCGAATTCCAACTTTCGTCTTACCTCCTTACAGATGCTTTTTATAGGCGGCCATCGCCGGCTTCCAGTCACCTTCCAGTCTCCGCTGTCACATCTCTGGCATTTTCCATGCATCCAACATTTTACATCAATAGGCGTTTTTCTTTTTTTCGTTCAGAGCAGAGACAGAGCTCGAGCACATCGAGCGCGCTCTGAACGTGCTCTGAACCGAGCATGCTCAAAGCGTTCAGATTTGTTTATGAAACACAATTAAGCACTCTTAGTCATTTGATTAGTAATTAGAGCTTGAGCTGTCAAAATATGAATAGAATATCTATTGATAGTTATTTTGTATGTTATATTTACTTTCTGCACCAGAATAACAAATTTCGTCCGCCATTCCAATTGTTTTGCATTTTTTTTTCTTCGTCCTCTCCTGCCAAACACGAAAAACGACTGTGCTCAGGATTTTGCTCTGTTAATTTTGCTCAATTAATCCAGAGCTCATAGCTCTGAACGCTCGGTCAATTAATCCAGAGCTCATAGAGTGCGCTCAGAGCATGCTCTGAGAAAAAAGAAAAACGAATTCAGAGCTCTGATGTGTCTGACCTAAAAAAGAAACACGATTTTTTTTTTTACAGTTCAGGCTCTGCTCTGAACTAAAAAAGAAAAACGCCTAATTTAACAATTGTAATGATCGTACTGTTCACTATACGACACATGAAATCATTACACTTGCACCAGTGCCTCAGTACTTCCTCATATTATCACATTTCACACATGATTTCACACATTGTATCGCTTCATAGTCCACACTGACCTGTATCACTGTTTAACAATATTACCTTCGGCGCCACAGCCAGAATAAACCAAAACGATAACACTTCAAGTGCATGCTATACCTGCAATATACTCTCGGCTGTGTTCATCGTAATTGGACACCACAACGTACTACCCATAGTACGGAGCGTTGGGTCATTCAATGAATGAAATGCCGATATTGCACATTGTCGATCAAGTGTATTTGGATCGTCAAGAGCAGGAGGTGTCAATGCACGGAAATGGTGACACATATTGTCGGTCAAAGACACGCTGATACTTATGGTATCAGCGACCACCAACGAACCGTATGAACCTATTGATTTGGGTCAATTGCAGGTCGGTGCATCTAAGTGTCAATGGGCAGAAAATGAGACTATGCTGATGGCATGTGTTTGCCGTTTGCGTAGTGTACAAATAGGAGTGGGAAAACACGCAAAATTTAGTATAAAAGGGCAATGCATGGAAAGGATGGGCAGAATAAGTAGAAAAATAGTGAAACTGTAAAGGTCGCAGCGACGCAAAGTACGGCGGGCCTAATCACTAAATAACAACAGAAAAAAAACATATTATAACACATACATAAAAAGGTCGCAGCAACGCTAAAGACGGCGGGCCTAATAAGTAAAATCTCTGGTTAAAATAATAAACTTGTTTCTCATTCTCCGTCGGCACTCTTCCCTCGACGTACATAGGAAGCACGGTCGCCGATCGTTACATTTGGTGGCAGCGGTGGGATAACTCAATAGTTATCCTTACTACCACAAACAAGAGGTCGTACCCTCTAGTAAAGTGAAAGTAAAAGTGAAAGTGAAGTGAAAATTAGAAGACCCACAATCGTGAGACCTTATCTGCCTTAGAGCGTAGATATTTGGCTAACGTTGGGCAGTGTCTTAAAGACCAGGGAAAAATTTAGCTTTAGGGCGCGGAGCCTACCTGGCACGACGAGGAAAAAGAAAATGCACTAAAATCCATCAGCCGCAGAAGAAACTAAAACAACAACAGCAGCAGCAACAACGACAACAACAATATTTAAGAGTAAATCTTATATAAATAAAAAGAATAATATATATATAATTTTATTTGACCCTTCCTTGTGATTAAAGTTCGGTATCTCGTTCATAATAGATTAAGTGATGCAAATTTTAAAATGTTTATCCTTGAAATTTATATTCGTATGTACGTAATTTTTCTCTCGGTTCCCTATAGTGTCCTTTTTCCTTTTTCCATTTCCCATTTTTTTTCTCCTTTGGTGGTCCTCGAAATCTCGAAATTCCGCGACACAGTACTAGGCAGGCAGCTAGGCAGGCAAAAATCAACGCCAGTCTTTTCGAAAATTTACCTTTCAATTTTTCCGAAGAAACATTAGCTGAGCATCCACTCAAAATGGATATCAAGTTTGGAATAACTGATGTGTTCAACATCGTCCCAATCTTTAATGGGAAACAGTCCGATTTAAATGAATTCATTTCCTGTGGAAATATTTTATTTAAGGCCGTGAAAAACAGCGATCAGCCCATGTTTCTAGAGATCGTTAAAACTCGGTTAAGGGGTCCTGCATTCGAATTGATTCAATTCCGCACATTGACCACTTGGGATGCCCTGAAAAGGAAACGAGTCAGAATACAAAGAGAAAAAGTCGGCACGTTCCTCCGCGCATAACGAGTTAATTTCTTTGAAGCAACGTTTCAAGGAAACTAAAAGAATTCGGTGACCCAGTTTGTGCAGCTCTTAGTGAGTTGAACTACATATGCGATCACCAGCGATGAATCTGTTAGGTCGTTTCTAGTAGAAGAAAATAATAAATTGGCGGTACAGGTATTTGAGGATGGTCTGAAAAATGATCAACTCAAATTAATCGCAAAGACTCATGGGGAGACAAATCTTAAACAGTCAATAATTCATGCGGAGGGTCATGCTGCATGAATAGACAGCGCCCCATAGACATATGGTAGCAATAAATACCAAAGTAGTGGGGGATCTCCCATTAAAGTATCTTGCCAAATTTGTGGTAAGCTAGGACACACGCGGGAAACATGTTACCGGAACATGCAACTTCCACATTTCCAGAATAGGCCAAATATAAAAAAGGAAGTGCAGTACCTCACGTGCAATTACTCCCGAAAACCTAATCACACTCAAAACGAATGTAGATTACGGTTATCCAGAAACGGACCGCATACAAACTACCATAAAGGTGGAGTGCGAAATCCATTTAGAGAAAACGCTGCATCCACTAGTTCCAGCGTAGATCCAAGACCGGCAAATAACACGAGGCAACACGATAACCGCGAAGTCCGATATTCAAATATGAATATGAACCAGGCACAAGAGTCGGAAAACGGTTTCATTCGAGAGGAAACCTGCGGCAACCCCTCTCGAATGATTACCACAGCCTCAGTACACCGAACACAGAACTAAATCTGATATTCCACGTATCACTCTGCCCTAAATTCAAGGAACCAGCGATACGTATCAGATTAAGTCCCTCGGATAAAGGGTATACGGCCCTTCTGATCGATACAGGAGCCGACATATGCCTCTTAAAAAAACCATTTAAAAGTCAGGAAAACGGAGATAAACTTTACACCATATCTACTATAGCAGGTTATTCATTGAAAACCCTGGGATTAGTATGTGGTACTCTAGAGTTCAAAACCAAAGATCACACCATGCTTTTGGATCATCCTTTCCACCTAATTACCGAACAGATAAGTCTGCCATATGACGGTATAATAGGAAATGACTTTTTATCCAAATATAAATGTGTGATCGACTATAAAGAAAATGTATTGAAAGTTCCAACGAGAAACGAAAATCATAAAGAGGAGAAGGAGTCATTGTCTACGGATAATGAGGGTGAACATCGAGGAAAGACATACAGCTCTATGAACGGGGCCCAGAGCCTTAGGCGAGACGAGTTAACATGTGAATCAGGATCCACCGACTCAGATCCTTACTTTGATTTAGTTAAAAGTAAAGACTTAGAAGAAAATAAATCTAAGCAGAGAGAGAAACTAAATTTAAAGAACGATTATACTGAAGGATCAGCAGAAAATAAGACTGACCAAACGAAAGGATCAGCAGAACGTAAGACTGACCATACAAAAGGATCAGCAAAAAATAAGACTGACCAAACAAAAGGATCAGCAGAACGTAAGACTGACCATACAAAAGGATCAGCAAAAAAAAAAAGACTGACCAAACAAAAGGATTAGCAGAACGTAAGACAAATCACATAAAAAGTAGTAAACAATTTAGTAAGAGTTGGGAAAATTTAGATGAAATAAAAATAATTCCTCACGAGGAGGTGTCCAGGCAAACAAAAGCAGAAAAGAAAAACTATGAACAAAAACCGATAAACGAGGATGAGCAAACGGTGTTCACTTTAAAACCCCGAAGCCAGCAAGTGATAGAACTCTCTTTGAGTAATGAATATCAAACCAAATTCGGCGATATAGTGGTTCAAAAGAAACAATTTAGGCCAGGTTTATACGTTGGTGAAACCTTAGTCAGACCCAAAGACCAGAAAATAAAGATACTTGTGATGAACACATTAGAAGCCAAAGAAAAGGTAAATGTTAAAGACATTGATCTCGAATGGGATTCCGGAGGGACAAAAAATAAAAAATAACTTTTCCTACAGACCTCTATTTACAATCAGAAAATCCCCAAAAGATTTAAATTAAAAAAAAAAAAAAAAAAAAAAACATTTTAATTATATTACAATAAAATCAGTGTCAACAAAAATAAGACAAGAGCTTCCTAGTGGGCGCCGTGGCGTAAGTGGTTAGTGTGTCGCATCACTACGCATGAGGTTCCAAGTTCGAATCCCAGAAAATACCAAAAAGTTTTTTACGGTCCCACCTCTCGCGAACGTCTGACAAACATCCGAGAGTATTGTTGTCACGAAAAAACTTCTCAAATCGCCGTTCGGATTCGGCATTAAAAACTAGGTCCCCTCCATTCGTGTGAAAAATATAACGCACACATGAGTGGTTGCGAGAAGCTAGGCCCTGGCACTTTAAAGAGCTGTTGCGCCAAATATTTGTTTTTTTTTGGCTCCTAGTGGTACAAAAGTTCCTTTAATGATAACAAATAATATTCTAGCGCTTAATCATATAAGCACAATAAGCGCCACTATAAGTGAACAATAAGTAATATATGAAGTCAAAATTCCTCTCCCCTACATTGAAATTTTCACATTTATGAAATCATTCCCCTGCCAACAAACTACAAAGGTCATTTTGTATTTATACAGCCTTCAACCGAATTTTTGATAATAGATTACAACAAGGAATATTACAGTAGCTTGAACGATCTGGCAAATTGTAAAATCCAGAAAAATACATTTTTATGTCCTATGACACACCCTCTTTTCAACCCGAACTCAAAACTGTCCACATGCGAAATAGAATTGCTAAGAAGAAGCGATAGTTATCCATCATCCTGTGAGATCAAGGAAACGAACTTGACAACTGTATGGATACAATTATCAACACATAATAAATGGTTGTTCTCTTCATTAACTAATTATGATGTAGACGAGATATGTAAGGATGGTTTAACAACGTACACCTTTCAAGATATTGCAACGGTAGAAATAACAGGAAATTGTTACATTAAATCTAAGGATTTAATAATTCCCTCTTTTAACGAGAAAGAATCATTCATACACAATTTTTACATACCACCCAATAATATTTCGAAATTTTTGGCGAACTTCTCCCTTTCAACAATAAATAGTACTAGACAAGTAGGATTCGTAAAATTTTCTAGCCAAGATGGACTTAAATTTGCATCAAAGCGAATACATGACCTCAAAACCGAAGAAAACATCTCATTTCTACCAATCAGCACCCATGATATACATCACTATACGGTAATTTAGGTCATACTGGTGTTTATTTTAGTCTTCTGTTCATGACACCTAAGTAGATATTTAAAACAAAAGCATACTTCAAACCCACAACCGAAAAACCCTATTCCAGAACCACCTAACGCACCTCCAACAAATGAAACAATTTCACAACCAGGTCCAAAATTAGTATTGGCCACTGGTGCCTAACAAACAAATCTTTACCCTAAAAAACTTTCCCGTAGAGAGAATATTACAGAGAAAAATGTATAAAGTAAGTTTAAATTTTTAATTAATTAAATCAGCATGTCAACAAATTAAAAAAAAATCTATAAATAAATAAATGAGAGAATTAATAATAATGATAAATAACATTTTTTTTATAAAATAAGCAGTTAAGATATTATGTTAATCAATTACTTTGTCCACTCTAATAAATTATCATGTGCTTTACTAGTATTTAACCAAGTAAGAGAAATAAAAATCATACATAACCCTTAGTGCATAATAATTCTGTGTTTGCCGTATGCGTAGTGCGTAAATAGGAGTGGGAAAACAGGCAAAATTTAGTATAAAAGGGCAATGCATGGAAAGGTGGGCAGAATAAGTAGAAACATAGTGAAATTGTAAAGGTCGCAGCGACGCAAAGAACGGCGGGCCTAATCACTAAATAACAACAGAAAAATACATATTATAACACATACATAAAAAGGTCGCAGCAACGCTAAAGACGGCGGGCCTAATAAATAAAATCTTTGGTTAAAATAAGAGGAAGCACGGTCGCCGATCGTTACACAATTCTTTCCTTAATCTGCGCAAAATTTCTAATCGTTTGATGGGTCATACGTCCAGGAAACTCCAAGATCAATTTTCGGCTTATTCCCATTTGAATTGCATTTCTTTCCCCTTGATTAAAATGTAATCCATGCTCCGCCTAATCGAGGCTCACGAACGCAACTACTTTTATCACACACAGCTGTCAAAAATCATGTTGAATTTGTCAACAACAAATTCTCTCTTATCGGTGGTTTTTGGATTCTGCGCTGTTGTTGTGACAATTTGACACATTTTTCCTGAGTTCTTTTGGGCGAGCGAGTTCTTCTGTGAGCGATTCCTTATGTTGAGTCAACGCTCGGTGTAACTCGTCTTACCTCTCGCCAGGTTCTCGACGTAGTGGCAGCAACACTGGGTCGGAAGCTGTCAATTGGAAAGATTGGGTGATGACGGTGTCGGATGGCAATGGGGATGGTTAAGCGATTACAGTGTCGGGCAAGCAAGCAGTGGTGGTTTTGTTTGAAGGGTACGGTTGGCGATACAGGAACTTACATCGTATGGTAGTGATAATCTCTGCAGCACCCTCTTTTACTTTCAGGATGGGGCTTAGACCTCGGTTGTGGCTTGCTTGCTTGCTTAGGTGGCGCTACAGTTCGGGGTGAACCTGGGCCTCAACCAACAAACCTCTCCATTTAGCTCGGTCTTTAGCTAATTGCCTTCAAGTAGTTTTTTGGCTAGGTGTCGCTGTACAGCTCGTATAGTTCGTGATTGAATCTTCTCCTCCCAAACCCGTCAACGCAAACGGAACCGAAAATCTTACGAAGAATTTTTCCCGAAGCGACCAAGGATATCTTCATCCTCTTTTAATAAAGTCCATGTTTCAGAGCCGTAAAGCAGGACTGGGATGATCAGGGTCTTATACAGTCTCCTTAGTAGTTCGAGATGGGGCTTTGCTGTTGAATTGCCTTATAAGCCCAAAAAAAAACAGCGATTGGCAGAGTTATTCTTCGCTTGATTTCTGCGCTGATGTTGTTTTACGAGTTTATAGCAGAGCCAAGGTAGACAAAGTCCCTTACTACCTCGAAGTTATAGCTGCCCACTGTGACGTTTTGTCCAATTCGTTGGTGTTGGCTTTCCCTTCTTGTTGACAGCATATACTTGGTTTTGCCCTCGTTTATCGCTAAACCCATTTTGGCCGCTTCCGCCTCAATGCTTGCAAACGCACCGGTGACAGCCCGCTGAGTTCTTCAATGTCTATATCGTCGGCGTATGCAAGCAGTTGTATAGACGTGTAATAGATTGTGCCTCCGGTGTTGGCTTGTGAATTCCGCACAATCCGTTCAAGTACAATGTTAAAGAAGTCACATGATAGCGCTGCTTCACCTTGTCTAAAACCTTTTTTGACATCAAAGGTTTCGGTGAGGTCATTACCGACCTTGATGGAGCAGCGAGCGTTCTCCATCGTTCGTTTTACCTTTTGGTACAACTTCCGTACATTGTTCCTGGAGTATAAACTCTCGATATTCTCAAACGCGCGCTTCTCATGCTCTTTCTTCTTCTTTTGGAGTAGCCGATGTTCTTCTCGTCTCTTTTGCTCGTATAGCTCACGAGCAGCTCTCGTTTTCCTTTGCAGCGCCGCTTTGTATGCTTCTTGTTTTGCTGCATGCACTCGCCGGCATTCTTCGTCAAACCAGGGGTTTCGCGGTGGTGGGCGAGCGAGACCCAGCACATCAGTCGCGGCGTTTTTGATGGCATGTTGGCAGCGTTGCCACTGGTCTTCGGCACTTGATGCTGGTGGCATAGGGGTGATTGAGAGATTTCGGGATACGCGTTCAGCGAAAAGTCTGGCGGTCTCTTGCGATTGTAGCTTTTCGACGTTAAATTTGTTCACAGTGATTCTTCTTTGTTGCTCAGATTGGGATATCCGCATTCGTACCTTGGCTACAACAAGGTAATGATCCGAGTCTATGTTGGACGCTCGAAGGTCCGGACATCCAGAATACTGGAGGCATTGAAGAAATTTCCTACCCAAGAGGATACATTTTGTGAAGAATTCTACAACTAGGCAATCACAAGAGACACCAATGGTCGTCATATTGTTCGGTTTCCATTTAAAGATCCTAAGCTCACATTAGGATACTCAAGAGATATAGCACTTAACCCTTTCGTTATTTTGTTGCCATATGGCAACACCGATACTTATAACGCGCATTTTCTCTGTGAGCTTTTTTTTCATTTGTTTCCTTTTCTCAACTCCTTGCGGTATATGTTCAATTATTTAAGGCAAAAATTGGTTGCTGTTTGCCGCCAGTATGCTTTTAGGTCTGGTGCAATAAGGGTCTGCTATTGTGTGAACATTTTTTGGTAAGAATACCATTGTTATTATCTCTTTTGTATTTAGATGATCGAATACAATTTGAAGACAATAAAAAAACAAAAATGTTGCGTATATGTTGAGTTATATCGAATTTTTCATTTATTTCGTTACCACTTCAGATAGTTCCCAAAAAACCACTTTAGAACAGATACTAAGCAAAGATTCTTTTTCAATGTTGTTACTAGCAGCTTCAGTAACAACAAAAAGTAAAAAATATATTTTTTACCCTTACAGCAAAAAAGAAGTACCAAAAGGGTGAAGCAATTTATTCGCTTAGAAAAATCCTCACGAAGAGACCCTGAATTGCAATCGAAGTATAGTTAAGTACTTGAAGAGCATTCTGCGCTTGGTCATATGGAAGAGGTATCCTAAGATGAACTACCCCAAAATCATGAAATCGGTTCTTTATATCTGCCGCACCATGCATTCACCAAACCAGATAGTACCACAATAAAGACCTGTGTGCTTTTCAATGCATCTAATCCATTGAACAATGGAATAAGTCTTAGCGACATGCTATACACCGGTCCGGTGTTACAAACCTCACTACTTTAATCTTAAAATGGCGTTTTTATCGATACGAAAACCCGTAACATTTGGCGCCATACCTGGCTATACATACACTATTGCAACTAGCCCATGATGTATATACATAGATACATACATACATACATTTTCAATGGACCGCTAATCCTTCATGAGGGTCGCGGGGGTAGGACACTCAGTTGGCCCGAAATCCTTGCGTCGATCGCAACATGATCAATTTGGTTGATCGTTGCATGATCATTGGACCGCCATGTCTGCTTATGAATATCGAGATGAGGAAACCATGTGCTTGCTATGGTGACATTTCGCTCCACAGCGAAATCAATTAGTCTTAGTCCGTTATCAGACGTGGTGTCGTGTAGGTTATGCTTACCGACTGCCCTACCAAAGACGTCCCCCTCGGTAGGGCAGTCGGTAAGCATAGCCTACATCGATTGTAACGTTGGATGTAATTTGCGCCGGTAGGCGATAGCATGCTTGCAGTCAGGTTCGTAACAATATCTATACGTTTGCTTTCAAGGATTTCTATCATTTTGTTGTAATCTACGAAGCGTATACAAACGTATTTGTTCATCTCCAAGCTTCGTTGAACTAGAAAGCGGTTTCTAAATGCAAATTGAGAGCAGCTAATGTCCCTTTCAAGTTTATTGTATATTCTCTTGCGTATTATATTTCGGATGATTTTAACGTATGGCCCATTAGGCTAGTTGTTTTGTAGTCACGACACTGTATGGCTTTACTTTTCTTCGGTAGTGTTATGAAGACAGTTTGTAACCAGTCATTTGGAATCTTGCCGTACTCATTAATGACGTTGAACAGATTGACTTATACCGGCATATTTTCTTCATCTATAAGCTTCAGAAGTTTATTCGATAATCCATCTGGGTCTATTGCTTTCTTATTTTTGGATTCTTTTAGAACTTTAATTAATTCTTTTTTCATTATTTCCAGTCCCTCGAATCCGCTAAAAGGTTCTAGTTGGTCTCTTTCATCCATAAAAAGCTCTTCGACCTATTCATTTCATCGTCGTAGTTTGTCTTTCGTACCTACTCACTAAGATTTTACCTTGCTTTAGCATTTTGCTTTTTGCTCCCAGTACCAGAAAAAAGTGTCGTGGTTCGACCGTGATCGTGATTTCTATCATGTGTCTCTAATTCGTCACATAATAGGGGAATGAAACTTTTTTTTTTTTTTATTTATTTATTTATTTTATTAGTTTATAAATAACTTAGTTTTTTTTCTTTTTTTTATTTTTTTTAATATTTATACTCGACTCGTCTTTAAATTAACTGATAGTGCATTAAACAATTAAAGTTCTTTAATAAAAATTTGATTTTGTATTCTTAAAAGATTTGCTCTTGGTATGTTTAAGTTTCTTCTGTTTCTCAACATAAACATAGGATAAGCTTCTGTTAAGGTACTCTGGCAAAATATTGTGCTTAATTTTAAATATAAATATTAAATTTATTACAGCTATTTGTTGTAGGTACACTAAACAAATTGAATGATATTAACATAGAACTTATTTATGTATAAGAATCTACTTGTAGAATAGCTCTCATTGCACGATTTTGTAATTTTTGTAAACTATTTTTGTCCGTTAAACATAAAAAGTATTGATGCACAATAATAAAAGTGTGGCAAAATGATTGTATTGTGTACAGTTATTGCACAATCTCTATTCAATTTCTGTCGTATTCTATGCAAGAAATTTACTTTTTACTAATTTTGGAACAAACATAATCTACATTACACTTAAAATCTAATTTATCATTGCACCCAGATACTTTATTTGCTTTACTTTTTCAAGTTTATCATTGCTAGTTTTAATTTCAATATCGACTTCACTGTTTAGGATCATACGTTTAGATTTTTTTATATTTAACTTTAATTTTTTGCTATATAACCAAGTATTTAGATTGTTTAGGTCTTTTTCAATTTTTTCTTTTAATTCGTTTAAGTTATTACCACTTACATACATGTATGAGTGTATCGTCAGCAAACAGCATTATTTTTCAAAATTTAAGAACGCTTGACATGTCATTTATATATAGTAGAAACAACACAACCCCAAGAACTGAGCCCTAAGGGACACATAGTTCTACAAAGCTCGGACTGGAGATTTCAGTATCAATTTTCGTAAACTATAGTGTAATTTGTAGATAAGTTCTAAACCATTCAAGCTCTTTATTCCTAACACCAACTACATCTAAGTTCACTATTCAGCCTATTTACGAATATCTTTCTTTTTGTTCATTTTATTTTGGTCAGTTTAAACTTACTCTCAATTGAACAGAATTTCCACAGATGGAATTGCTTTGTTAATGTCCTTAATACTACTGATAAAATAATTATTTAATATATTAGCTATTTGCTTCTTATTTCTAATCGGATCACCATTTATAATAATTTCTTTTATTACAATTTTTTCTTGGCCTAGTACGAAACGTTTTAACGCTTTCTAAAGACCCTTTTGATTACCAGCTCTGACACTTAGTTCATTCTGGATGTATTTATATTTACAGTTTTTAACAGCCGCTTCATACTTGTTTCTACAGAGTATATAGTTATTCCAGTGATCAATATTTCTCGAATATATAGCTTTATTATAAGATGCATTTTTAGCTTTTGTAGCTGACGAAGATTTTCATTGAACCACTTATTATTATGTCCAGTATTTATTGCACATTCCACTATGACTTTTTCATTCATGTTATTGAGTTTATTGTTAAAGTATTGCACTTCCTGATTTAAGTTATGATATGTCAACGTTTCAGCTCTTCAAAGCTCTGCAAACGTCTTTTTATCGTATTTAAGTCCTCTAATTATAGTTTTATCTTTCCTAGCAATGACCTCAGAAACAATATCTATAAGTATGGTTTCATGGTCAGTTATTTTAAAACGCTTCCCTTTTCTTGATTTTATTGCCCCGTTCCCTACATTCGAAATAGCGTAGTCCATTAACGAACTTGTACTTGAAGTAATCCGCTGTTCCATTAAATGCTTGAGTCTTCTGTCGTTCATGAAGTTAAATGCTTTACCGCAAATTCATAGTCATCTAGTTAAGTTAAAACCAGTTTTTTTTGCTATTCATAGTTGTCATAAAGTCCATATTAAACCAAGAAAGCCATTTTAAATTTAAAATGAGTCAAACGTCATTTTAAGTAAATAAAATCGGCTTTTTTTTAGTATTCATTAATATAAGGAAGTTATTTAAATGTTTCCGAAGAATCACGATTTCCAAACTTTCGAAGATTTTAAATTATTAACAAAGTCAAAAAATCCGATCAAACCCATTTGAGGAGATAGATGAGGAAGAATTTTATTCGAGGTATAGGTTCGACAAAAGCACTACTAAATTTTTAATTGATACCCTTGATATGAAAGAACCTCAAACGAATCGTAGGCTACCGATTCCAATACATACCATATATTGTACAAGTGCTGGTAACTTTGGAGTCGGTGCGGATTTGTTTTTCGAATCCCTAAACGTCTCTAAATCATATAGGCTTCCAGATTCTGCCAGTGTGTTCCAGGCAGAATTACTCGCTGTCCGGAAAGCTTGTCGTTAGATCAAAACACACACCGATATAACGGCAAAGCAAAAGATCGCTATTCTTATTGTAGCCAGGCAGCCACCACAGCCATTGCATCGGTTACTATATGGCTGGTTACCAGCTACATGGCTGGTGCTTGAATGCCAACTCAAGGTAACCCAGATTTGGGTTTCAGGGCACAGCAACTTTTATGGAAACGAACTTGCTGAAGAACTGGCTAGGCAAGGCTGAGCCCTCCGCAGCTTTCTTGCGGAATCAGTTAAGATTCCGCTTGGAGCAGTCAAAGCAGAAATATCCTCAAAATTCCTTGCCCAAGCCAACCTCAGATGGACTAGACCAACAAACTGTGTCATATCTAGAAAGATGTGGCCAAACTACAACAAATCAAAAACACCAACTTCTTAAACAGAACTCGTAGGAACATCGCCAGGACAACAGCAACCACCACGGGTCACTGGCTTATAGGAGACCAGGCAGTCAAACTAGGTGTCCCACACAACACACACTGTCGCAGTTGCAATGTCGCTACTGAGAAAGAAACCCTTACCCACTTTTAATGCGCCTGTCCGGCACTAGCTAAGTCCATATGAGTACAGCGAGCTTTAGGAAAACCCTTTTTCGATTCCCTTGAGGAAGTCTCAGAAGGAAAGCTTAAAGATTTAATAATCTTTTTAAACTTCACATGCTGGATCTAGAGACTCCCTACAAACACACCTTTTACATCCAGGTACACTAGCTTGTGGTATCAAAACGGCATCTTGTGCTAATCTCTTTTCTTAGAAGAACCACCACACCTCCTACCTACCCTACCTAGTAACTTTACACTTTTTTGGAAGAAATGTTCATCAAAGTGGTATTGGTAAGACATATAAGCATATATGTACCTATAAGCAAATTACACAAATTAGTATCCATTGGTATTTTCAGGGGCCCTACATGGAATGTCGCAACCAACTGTTTCAGTATGTTGGCCTTTCCCGAGAGAAGATTATATAAAAAATAATAAAAAAAAAGTATTTTAATTTTGGCATAAATATACTTATGCTGTTATGCCTTGTGACCACAGAAATTACCTTCGTTTCTTTTTTTGAATCCATTTTTAAGTTTTAATTATTTTTTTTATGTGAATGTACTCAATTTCTGTCAGAGGATGTCGGCGTTTGGGTTTGTTTTATCAAAAAACATTTAAAATACGTTCTAAAGTAGGAACTCGTTGAAGGAAGGGAAAAACGTGTCTATGAATAACAAAACTTAAAATATGGTTTTAAATTTAGAACCGATTTTAAATAGAATCAGTTTTATACCTTAATCAAAGGCTCACTATGAATTTGCGCCATTGTTTTTGCATCTATCTTCTTCTTCTTCTTCTTCATCTTCCTAGGTTAACTAGTAACAAAACTAACTGGGACGCTTTCAGAAGAGACTGCAAGGAAAATGTTGCTTTAAATGTACCGCTAAAGACACCGTTCGAAATAGAAGAAGAAATCGACAAACTCGTCGAAGCCATTCAGAGCTCAGCGTGGAAAAACACTCCTTTGCGAAAGACAGAAGCGCGGAACAATAAAGTCAAATACCAGCCTGAAATCGAAGACCTCATACGAGAAAAGAGGAGAGCGCGCAAGAGATGGCAACAATCCCGCGCGCCACCGGATAAAACTTATCTGAACCATCTTTGTAACAAGTTTAAAAAAGTGCTGCAGGACCTAAAAAATCACGAGACTTCTACTTACCTCGAGGGTTTGACCGCTGATAAGTATTCAAACTACTCTCTATGGAAAGCCTTGAAGTCCATAAGGAAACCTGTAATGCACTCGCCGCCAATTAGGAAAGCTAACGGGGAATGGGCAAAAGAAGATAAAGAGAAAGCAGAATTATTTGCCGATCACTTAGAGGAAACGTTCAAGCCGTTCGATGGACAACCGTTGATCGAAGATCCGAATGATAATATGGCACCCGACAACTTTAGAGTAAAAACCGTATCCCTGTCCGAACTTCGAATGACAATACAAAAATTGAAAAATAACAAGGCTCCGGGATATGATTTAATCACTGGCGAAATTTTGAAAGAGCTACCGAAAAAAGTGCTGGTTAAGTTGCTCTACATTATAAATGCTTCCTTAAGACTATTATATGTCCCAAGGCAATGGAAAGTCGCCGAAGTTATTATGGTTCCGAAACCGGGGAAATGTGCAAATGACAAGAAATCATATAGACCCATTTCACTTCTGCCAATAATATCTAAGGTCTTCGAGAAACTTCTGCTGAAACGATTGCAACCAGTAATTGAAGAAAGACACTTGATCCCGGATCATCAATTCGGGTTTCGGGTCAAACATTCCACAATCGATCAGGTGTATCGAATAACGAACGAGATTGAAAAAGCTCTAGAAGGGAAAAAAATATGCTCTAGCGCTTTTCTCGACGTATCGCAAGCCTTCGACAAGGTATGGTACGAAGGCCTAAGGTATAAGCTAAGGGTAATCTTACCGGAAAAGTTGTACAGAATATTGGAATCTTATCTTGAAAACAGACTTTTCCGTGTTAGACACGGGAGTGAATATTCGGATTTCAAAGATATCTACGCCGGTGTTCCACAAGGAAGTGTTCTCGGTCCAATCCTGTTCTTGCTCTACACAAGAGATATACCACAAGATGAAGGGACCGTTGTAGCAACGTTCGCAGACGACACGGCTATCCTCGTAACGGATGAGTCAGTCGAATCATCAACGGGAAAACTCCAACGAGCTTTGAACAATGTATGCGAATGGACAAAAACCTGGCGAATAGTCCTCAATGAGACAAAATCAACGCATGTCAATTTTACGTTGAGAAAGATAAACAACTTACCTTTATCCATTAACTCGGTACAAATACCTTACGCAAACGAGGCAAAATATTTAGGAATGACCCTAGACGCAAAACTTAAGTGGAAACCACACGTTAAAAAGAAGCGCGAAGAGCTCGAAATCAGATTTAGAGAAATGTATTGGCTACTCGGAAGATACTCGAAGTTAAGCGTATACAACAAACTGCTTCTGTATAAGCAAGTGCTAAAACCGTCTTGGACATATGGTATACAACTTTGGGGTTGTACCAAACCAAGCAATATGGCTCTACTGCAAGCATTTTAAAATAAAATGCTAAGAGCAATCGTGAATGCTCCTTGGTATATAAGGAATAGTGATATTCACAGAGATCTAGGAATTGCTACCGTGAGGGACGAAGTAACAAACTTTGCTCGCAAACTTCGTACCCGTCTTCGTGTTCATTGCAATAATGAAATAATCCGTACTATGGACGTGACAAGCCTTGAGCGCCGACTACAAAGAACAAGACCATTCGACCTAGCGCCGTAAGGAAAAACCGCATGTAATGACGGTATTAGTAGGTGCCTTCACTGGAAAGCTACCTACCTAACGCGATTAACACTACAGAAGCGTAAACTACTCGTTAAGGCAACTTAGTCGTAGTCATCACAAAAAATGAAAAAATGAGAGGAACGAATTTCCTACTACTATGAGTACGCGCAGCCGGTTCTCATAGTGCCTCTCTGAGGGGGTGAGGTTTAGCCCGTAGGCATATACTGACTAGCACTGATGGCATTGTCAGATATATGAATCGGGCATAACCAATGGTGCGGACCATTGGTATCTTTTGAAGATTCCTGCACCTCCAGGCGCAACCAAAAAAAAAAAAAAAATCTTCCTTTTTCAGCGAGGTTATGATCCGAAAATAAGGGATCACAACCCTCCCACTTCACCGCATTTCTACTGATCCGCCTGTGGGGTTCGTCTATTTGACCTCAGAAAATATCGGCAAGTCTGCCGATTTTTGATCACTTGGTTACTGAGACCAATGAAATGCCGATGTCGTCACATCTGCGTGATCCAGGCGCTTATAGGCCTGGCTCTCCTGCCTCGCGATGTCTTTGGAACGTTCATTGATTTTGCCTTTTTAACAGGGTTCGCTTCAAATGATCTCTTCTTTGAACGTGGCAATACCAGCTGAGCCGGTCGCGCTCTATCTTTTGTACGGTGGTTTCCTTGACGTGAAAGCTTCCACGGATCTTCGAACTTCTTATTCGATCAGGCTTTGTGATGCCTGTTGTCATGCGAAGCATCTTCATCTCAGCTGCCGTTAATTTACTCTCATACTTTTTGTACATCGTCCAACATTGTGAAGATGAAATAATAATAAAATAAATATTAAAATCACCCAGTAGCAGAATATTTTGCGAGTTTCTGAAATAAATATCACACCATCGCACAGTGTGACATTTCGCTCATCTAGCGGGATTAAATTAATAACACTCAGAAATAAATGTTTTTGTCCAATTTATTTTACTTATTTTTATGAAAATTGTTCACAGAAAGGAATGTAATAAATTATAATAACATATCTACTTATACAAGTTTTGATAAGAAATAACTTAAAAGAACCGACAATTTGCACTTTTTTTTTTTTACTCGTTTGGTATGTCTAACACTTGCAGAACTTCATGTTCAATCAAACTTTTTTTTTTTGAATGGATCTTATACTTGCCAAAAATGGATCAGAGGATATTAAAAATCTATTCAGAAGGTCTGTGTTCGTGTCGACTCGCGAAGTTTTTCTGGTAAAGGGTTCCCTAAATTTTCTATTTTCCTTATTCCTGGCTTCTTGAGCTTCCTCCGAAAGTTGGCCCGATTGGTAGAATACAAGTGGCAATTATTTGTTTTCCATGAAATAAGACCTTGTGTACACTACCCGGCATATAATACCAGCCATAATTTTTTAGATACCGTGCCCTTGTTTCTGTTGCAAAACTTTCGAAGGCATTTAAGTCAATTGGGAACACTGACTCAAGAGCTTCTAAGATGATATGAAATTTTTTGATCATTTCTTCGTCGCAATTTTCGCTTCATCTCTGAAGAATCGTCTAGCCGTTTTCCCATCATTAGTATTGCCTGACTGTTGATTGTTGGCATATCAACCAATAAACCAGTTTCACTTCTGGATCTATCTTGGATTCATTTTTTTCTGGCTTTGAAATTTTCTTTGCCATCTTGGTCTCTTACCTGCCAAACTTTTACATCCAGCCTGTACGCGATATGAAGTATACATTCCATAAATCTGATCCAAGAGTGAAGGGGACTTAATTCGAAGGACATTGCTAGTTGGTCCACAAACTTTCTCGAAAGATTGGCTGGGTTGTTCATTTCAGAAGGTTTTGCAGCGCAAATGTAACAGGTTTGTGATGAAGACGTTATATATGACAAAGCAGTACATATTTTGCCGTCGACCATGGTAAGTAAAAAAATTGGTTTGACTAAGCCCTCCAGGTTGGGGGTTGTGCCGTCGGGGTAACTTCCCTACCACGTAAAAAGCCTATGGTTCCGAAACAACCAAAAGCCTCGGATAAGGATGACTCAACTGATGACGACCCTAGCAAACGAAATAAGGACAACGACCTTCGGATGTGTACGTGGAATGTTCTGTCCCTTTACAGACCACGTGCAGCCGAACAACTAGCAGAGGCCCTAGACTGCTATAAAGCAGATATTACCGCCATCCAGGAAGTGCGATGGGATGGGCCGGGCAAAAAGAGGATGAAAAACTGTGACATCTATTACGGTGATTGCTACAGAGGCAACAGGCAACGCTTATTCGGATGCGGATTTGTCATACGCGGCAGACCTAGGCAAGAAGTCTTAAGCTTCCGACACGTTAGCGAACGTATTATGACTATCTGGATCAAGGCTAAATTCGCTAACATAAGCCTAATATGTGTTTATACCCCCACGGAAGAAAAGGACCCTGCCACCAAAAAGTGTTTCTACGAGCTCCTCAACAAAACATACGAGCAATATGTTGGGCGATTTTAACGCCCAAATTGGAAAGGAGGACGTCTTTGGTAGGACAGTCGGTAAACATATCCTACACGACACCACGTCTGATAACGGACTAATGCTAATTGTCTTCGCTGTGAAGCGAATTGTCACCATAGCAAGCACATAGTTTTCTCATCTCGATATTCATAAGCAGACATGGCGGTCCAATGAGCATGTAACGATCAACCAAATTGATCATATTGCGATCGACACAAGGCATGCCTCCAGTATTCTGGATGTCCGGACCTTCCGAGCGGGCAACATAGACTAGGATCATTACCTTGTTATAGCCAAGGTACGAATGCGGATATCCCAATCTGAGCAACAAAAAAGAATCACTGTGAGAAAATTTAACGTCGAAAAGCTACAATCGCAAGAGACCGCCAGACTCTTCGCTGAACGCGTATCCCGAAATCTCTCAGTCACCCCTATGCCGCCAGCATCAAGTGGAGTACACCAGCGGCAACGCTGCCAACATGCCATCAGAAACGCTGCGACTGATGTGCTGGGTCTCGCTCGCCCACCACAGCGAAACCCCTGGTATGACGAAGAATGCCGGCGAGTGCATGCAGCAAAACAAGAGGCATACGAGAGCTGCTCGTGAGCTCGACAAGCGAAAGAGACGGGAAGAACATCGGCTTCTCCAAAAGAAGAAGAAAGAGCATGAGAAGAGCGCGTTTCAGAATATCGAGAGTTTATCAAGGCAGTTGGGGTGAATTGGTAGAGTGTATGCCTGATGAATGGAATCTCAGCATCATTTGCCCGATCCACAAGAAAGGAGACCCCCTCAACTGCGCCAATTATATAGGCATCAGTCTCCTCAACATCGCATACAAGATCTTTTCTGCGATATTGTGTGAACGCCTGAAACCTTTTATCAATAGCCTGATTGGACCCTATCAGTGCGGTTTCAGGCCAAGAAAGTCCACCATCGATCAAATCTTCACACTTCGGCAGATCCTGGAGAAAACCCAAGAATTCCAAATCGATACTCACCACCTCTTTATCGATTTCAAGGCCGCCTATGACAGCATCTATAGAGAAGAGCTTTATAGAGCCATGTCTAGTTTTGACATCCCTGCCAAACTTGTGCGTCTGTGCAGGCTGACGATGGAGAAAGCTCGCTGCTCCATCAAAGTCGGTACCGACCTCACCGATACGTTTGATGTCAAAAAAGGTTTTAGACAAGGTGATGCGCTGTCATGTGACTTCTTTAATATTGTAATATTCTTGCTGGGGTTCGTTTAAATAAAACCGTCTTTTGTGTATTTTAATTGTTTATTTATTATCAAACACCAACTTTACTTCAACACAATATTCAATCACTTTATTCTTTATTTATTTCAAATAATATCGCTTATTTTCACCACTGGTCTAATCTTCCTCTTGTTATCGCTGTATGCACTTATAAACAACTGTGCCCACGGTGGTTGTGGTATGGGTATTTATAGGAAATTGCAAGGGGTTCTAGAACATGCTAGATGTTTCTCCGGGTGAATCGAGGATCCTGGAATATTGGGATATTGTGTGGAACAATTGTGGAACGTAAGCACATCAGGTTGGAATATTTACTGCTAACAGGTTTTGAAATAGATGTCGTTGCTACAGTTTGAGATACAGTGTTTTACTTTTTGGTACACAAACCATCCTGTCAATGCTACAATATTGTACTTGAACGGATTGTGCGGAACTCACAAGCCAACACCGGAGGCACAATCTATTACAAGTCTGTACAACTGCTTGCATACGCCGACAATATAGACATTATCGGAAGAACTCAGCGGGCTGTCACCGGTGCGTTTGCAAGCATTGAGGCGGAAGCGACCAAAATGGGTTTAGCGATAAACGAGGGCTAGACCAAATATTGTATATGCTGTCAACAAGAAGGGACAGCCAACACCGATGAATTGGACAGAACGTCACAATGGGCAGCTATAGCTTCGAGGTAGTAAGGGACTTTGTCTACCTTGGCTCTGCTATAAACTCGTAAAACAACATCAGCGCAGAAATCAAGCGATGAATAACTCTTGCCAATCGCTGTTTTTTTGGGCTTATAAGGCAATTCAACAGTAAAGCCCTATCTCGAACTGCTAAGGAGACTTTGTATAAGACCCTGATCATCCCAGTTCTGCTTTACGGCGCTGAAACATGGACTTTATTAAAACAGGATGAAGAGGACTTTTAGGAGATTCATATACTACCGAGATAATCCACTTATCTTTGTTTAGAAGTGCATTTATTGCTGTAATCCACATAACTTTGTCAATGAAATATTCACTTAAATGACTGTATTGCACTGTCCCTTTTATATGTATCATAGTCCTCCCATTATGTCTTGATTGCGAATATGCTATTATTGGACTATATCCACTTATTTCAAATTCACACTTTTTAATATCTTCGGTCACATGGGTTTCACTGAGTAGGATTATTTCAGGAAATTCATGTTCCTCAATAATGACTTATAAATGTTCAATATTGGACGTAGTACTTTGAATATTTAAGTACATGTACCTCATTTTAGAAGTTGGTTGCTAAATTCGCTTGTTTTCCTCCTCTTCAAGTTTCTTATTCAGGACACCAAATGCTCTATCGATCGCATTGTGGTCATTTGTCAATTCTAATCTATATTCTCTATTTACATGAGTACCGTTAACACATTTAGGTTTTTGAACACCAATTGTGCCACAGTTTTTAGAAGAATGCTCTTTACCACAGTGAGCGCATGCCATTTTTGCAGTGCACTTTGATGAATCGTAATAGAAACCGAGACATTTGTAACACCGTTTGACATAAAATGCGACAAATACACGACACTTTTTCCATCCTAACCTTACAAAATCATCAGACATAATTTGTTCAGACATTTCCTTATCGATTTCTATTATTGCACTACATATATGGGTCGTATTTATTCTTATTTTTTGTTATTACCTTAACTATAATACCACAGCATATTAAATACTTATTTTGTTTTCTAAGTTGGTGAAGAATACTAACTTTCGAATTCCAATGGCGCAGTTGGATAAAGTGCCTTTTAAAATTATTTTAGTACTTACAGTATAGTTTTAGTAATTATAGTCGATATAATACCCACTTCATCTTTATAACCCCGTACTATACTTAAAAGGAACGATAGCCCATATCGGTGGGCTCGCCGGCCCCAGGGTTAACCTAAAGGAACACCCTAGACTTTGGGAAAGATGTACTTTATTTCTCGCATTTGTTTCACAATTGTTATTTGGAACAGTACTAGTACGGTTTTTATCAATTTCTTAACAATTTTTATACTTAATAATAGTACTAATACGCTTACAACTATCGTCGTCCTGCTGCTGGTTCTGGTACGGGCCGGGATTATGCGTCCTGTTGTCTGGCTCGGTTCGATGCGTCGTCTCGAAGGAGTTTCAATCCGCACTTAGGTCAGGCTTCGAAGGTCGCAGTCCGCACTTAGGGCAGGCTTGCGATGACCCAGTCCGTCCTTTGGGCAGACTTGGGAGGGATCCAGTCCGCACTTAGGGCAGGCATGCTGTGACCCAGTCCGCACTTAGGGCAGGCTTAGGAGGGATCCAGTCCGCACTTAGGGCAGGCTTAGAAAGTAGCCGTCCGCACTTAGGGCAGGCGTGCTGTGACCCAGTCCGCACTTAGGGCAGGCTTAGGAGGTATCCAGTCCGCACTTAGGGCAGGCTTGGAAAGTAGCCGTCCGCACTTAGGGCAGGCGTGCTGTGACCCAGTCCGCACTTAGGGCAGGCTTAGGAGGGATCCAGTCCGCACTTAGGGCAGGCGGGCTGTGACCCAGTCCGCACTTAGGGCAGGCTTAGGAGGGATCCAGTCCGCACTTAGCGCAGGCTTGGAAAGTAGCTTAACAAAGGGCGGCAAATCCGCTGTGGTTAACTCGGTTTGTTTCTCTCAGAAGGGGAGAAACCTATCGGGCGGGCCGGCTATAGCTAGTAGCAGACCCGTGGGTTATTGCCCAATCACCGAGGTGAAAGCAGAAAAATCGGTGGAAAGTCGTAAGACCAATTCCTGGAGAGGCTGTCAAAAGTACTCTGGATTGGTACTACCACGCTTGAGCAGACTCTCTCGACTGACTTTCATCCCTTTTCCTTTATGGAAAAATCCTACAGGACGAGAATGTGAATCATGAGCCAATGCAAAATTTCCTCCACATTCTCGTCTGCGACCTTTGTATTTACTTTTTCTCATATTGTACTATTCTCCCTTTCCTCCGTTTCCTCTTGTTTGACTGGGGATTCGGAGAATATTCGTTGATTCGCTACCTGCCAACAGATGGCGGCCTCCGCATTAGGTGGTTAGTGAGGTGTGCGTAGAGTGTGGCTGATCGCTTCTGTGGTGGTGGATTATGTCACTTCGTTACAAAGTTTAATTAAATAAAAGAGTTGTTTAAATCATAGCAACACTGATGATACTTTCCAGGTAACCACGAAGAAATAGGCAGAAGAAAGAGAAGTTTTCCACGAGATTATTTCCGTCGACTTGCATTGCAATCAAAGCATCGCGAGCTGCTAGCCGCTCGCTCGAACAATGGCTGTATTCAGACACAACACCCGTCCCAATTTAACTTGAACTAACGTTTCTCTCCGAACGCCTGAGGTCTAATAGTGGTGGCTCATGTTATTCCAATGGTGTCTTCTCCGGCTGCTCTTGGTATAGCTGGTGGACTGCTGTCCCTTCTTGTTCTTGCTCAGATGCACTTTCACTGTTGTCTCGGCTTCTAGACCGTATTTGGTCCAAATGCCTTCGGGCTGTAGTACCTCCTTCTGTTGTCACAGCGTAGTATATGGGACCATACGCTGTTTGTGACTGTGACTGTGGCTGGAATCCGTAGAGGTCCACTGGAGCTATTTCTCGCCCATACTGCTTCGTTGATGGTAAGCTATGTGACCGAAGCTGTTGAGGCACTCAACTTGGTAGATCGCATTGGGTTGTTGTCCAGTTGCAACTTGTCGAAGTGTGTTGTTAGCATCCTTTTGAGAAGCAATTCAGCAGGTGACTTACCAGTTGTTGCCGACGGTAATGTGTGCTGCCGAAGTAAGAACCTTGCCAGTCGAAGTTGTAAGCTACCCACTATGTTGCGCTTCAGATACTCCTTCGTCGTCCGCACCATGCGATCAGCTTGCCCGTTGCTTGATGGATGAAATGGCACCGTCAGTATGTGAGAAATAAGGTTTCTTCTGCAAAACATGCCAAATTCGTCCGAAATGATCGCAGTCCCATTGTCGGATACTATGGAATCTGGCAACTCATGAGTGGCGAAGATAGATAGCAAACAATTGTTTGCGCACGCTGAGCTGGTTGTTGGCACAGGCTTCACCTCGACCCACTTAGAGTATGAGTCGACGAGTATGAAAAGTTATCGGCGCTGAAAAGGGCCGAAGAAATCCACGTGCAGACGAGACCATAACTTAGATGTCTCCTCCCACGGATGAGTAATGGCTTTTGTTTTTTCTGGACGTGACTGTTGACACGTTATACACCTCTTTGCAGTTGCTTCGATGTCCACATATATTTTGGGCTACCAGATGTAGCTTCTAGCCAGAGCTTTCATCTTTACCACACCCGGATGCCCAGCATGTAGGGTTTTTATAAGGTATCCCTGAGCAGCTTCTGGAATTATAAGACGAGAACCAAAGATTTTTATTTACCCTGATCTCATTTTGGTGCCGTAAATATGGCTTGTAGTCTTCATCTAACCGACGATCTGGTCATCCCCTTAACGCTCAATGAAGGATTTGTTGGAGTATTTTATCTTTGGATGCCATCTTGGCGATGTCGCTGGACTCCAGAATGTTAACGTCGGTTTCTTCGATCATGTTTACTCGGGAACTACACTCAGCCACTGGTGACTCGATAGGTAAACGACTGAGTGCGTAAGCAATGCAGTTTTTCTCTCCAGGCCTACGAGTATGTTGAATTCGGAAATTGTATCCATTCAACAAAACGTTATTATGGAGAACTGCTGCCCATACAAGAAATTGTGGAACTTCTTGGCACCAGCGGTGATTGTCAGTGCCTCTTTGTCTATCTGTGCGTAGTTCCTCTCAGTTGTAGACAACGTTCGCGAATAAAAAGAAATCGGACGCTGTTGGCCATGGGCATCACAACAATACCAACCCGTATGGCGAAGCGTCGCAGACCAATGCGACTGGAAGCTTCTCACTGTAATTAATCAGAATGTTCTCACCTGATAGTAGGGTCTTCAGTCTTCTGAATACCTTTTCATGTAACTTCCAGTCAGCCTTCTTGTCCAACAGCCTATGCAGCGGTTCAGCAATGGTTGCTTTATCCTCCAAGAACGCGTGGTATAAAATTGATGATGACCAGGAAAGCTTGGAGCTGTTTTTTATCAACAGGCGATGGAGTTTCTTGAATTGCATGGACCTTATCGTCTGACGGGCGAATCCCGCGATGATCGATGTCGTAGCCCAGGAAGGAGATAGATGATAAATCAAACCCTTGATGACTTCTCGTCCATGGCCATTTGTTGGCACGCCTGTGCTAAATCAATTTTAGCGAACGTGTTGCCTGTTGGCATGGACGCCAAAATGTCCAACAGCCTATGCAACGGTTCAGCAATGGTTGCTTTATCCTCCAAGAACGCGTGGTATAAAATTGATGATGACCAGGAAAGCTTGGAGCTGTTTTTTATCAACAGGCGATGGAGTTTCTTGAATTGCATGGACCTTATCGTCTGACGGGCGAATCCCGCGATGATCGATGTCGTAGCCCAGGAAGGATATAGATGATAAATCAAATCCTTGATGACTTCTCGTCCATGGCCATTTGTTGGCACGCCTGTGCTAAATCAATTTTAGCGAACGTGTTGCCTGTTGGCATGGACGCCAAAATGTCGGTGATTGAAGGTATTTGAAAACAGTGGGGGGCTACTGCTTCGTTAACTGTACAACTGTAGTCCCCACAAATGCGCACGGAACCATCAGACTTAGCAACCGGTACAATAGGTGTCAGCCAGTCACTGTATTCGGCCGGCTCCAGAATTCCCTGTTTGACTAGCTTGTTGATTTCCGCCTTAATTGCTTGTCGTTGAGTGTAGGGTACCTTTCTGGCTGGCAGCTTGACTGGACTCACGGTGAGATTGAGCGTAAGACTAGTCTCCTCACTGATGACACTGTGATTCCTCGCAAGGGCAGCGAACACTCGACTACCTTCTCATGTCCGTCCTTTAATTGTGACAAAACAGCCCCGCAAGCGAACTGGCTCGCATCAGTGTCCAGGATAAATTCATCTTCCTCTGTCGGTTGTACCAAGATAGGCGTGGAGACCAGTTTCTGCTTCAATTGAATGAACGCTTCTTCACAGGCAGCGGTCCACTAGAAGTGGCTTCTTTTTTCAGTCAAAGCGATCAATGGTCTCGCGATGGCAGAGAAATCCTTAATGAACTGCCGATAATAGGCACAAAGTCCTAGAAATGACTGAATTTGTATTTTGTTGACCGGTGGGAGCCAATCTTGCACCACGAAGACTTTCTTTGGATCGACAGCGATCCCTGCACCGGAGACAATGTGCCCTAAAAACGGACCTTTCGCTGTCCCAAACAGCACTTCTTTGGAGATAATCAATTTCAATTCAATTTCAATTTATTTCTTTATCAATTTATAACATTTAGAATAGTTTACAAATAGCAATGGTTAATATTAATATGAGTAAATTAATAAAGAATCTGCAATCTATAGTTCAGAAGGAACTAGAGGCGAAAGCAGCAGGCAAGCATAAGAAAATAACATAAAAAAAAGTTAAGAATGTAGTGAGATGGGGTCACGACAAGATTTATATAGGTATATAAATACATTTATTTTTCCATTTTGCTATTTAAATACCAGCATAGATATAAATTTAAATACAATAGAATAATGAGTTAAGTAGTAAAACGTAATAGATCATAAATATCTTTATAATTTAGGTCTAAAGCCATATTTAATTTTTTTAAGAAAAATAGATTCAATTCTTATACTTCTAATGCTATAAGGAAGGCTATTAAACAGTCGTAAAAAAATTTAAAAAAAATTCCAAATTGTGATGAGGTGCTAAAGCAAGATTTTGATTGTTTACTCTAAGGCTATAACTAGAAGAGCACCTGTTCAATAGATAGCCCGATCTGGCGAAAAATATTTTCAAAACTTTGTAAAAATATAAGTGTTTTAGAGGTAGAACTTTAAGGTTTCGGAAAAGTATTAGACTATTATATCTGCGATTTTTACTACAAATAAGACGTATAACGTGTTTCTGCAAAATTAGAAGTGGGTGGATTTTGTTGTTGTGTGTACCACCCCATGAAACTATGCCATATGCAAGCTTGGAATGCACTACACCGTAATAAATACACTTAAGAAGAATTCGTGCCTTTAAAAAGGTACCTTTTAAAAGGTACATTCGCCTTGTGGCAGCCATAAGATACTTCTTTAGTGCATCGGTATGAGCAGACCAACTCATCTTCCAGTCAAGCAAGACTCCAAGATATTTAAACGACTTGACACTTTCAATATTAAAACATTTATCAGAGCATGTACGTGAGTCAAAAAATGTCTGCGAGGTATCTTCCGAACTGCAAATATACTTACTGTGCTTATATTTGTTGCAGTTAGCACAATGAAAAAAGAAAGGTCCATAGTCAACTTCCTTACCACAAACATTAAAAAACATAATTTTAGTTTTGTCACTAATAACCATTTTATGCATTTGGAACCAATGACTTAAGACCGCCAGGTCATGATTAATCTCAGCAGAAAGATTAAGAACAGAGTCACTCTGAAACGCACATGCCATGTCATCAGTGAACGCATTAACTTTGCTTCGATATTTTTGTGAAAAAAGCGAGTTAATGTAAATTAAAAAAAAAGTATCGGACCAAGCACAGAACCTTGGGGAACTCCTATAGAGATCATGCTATTGGAACTGTGTTGTCCATTAACTTTAACCCTTTGCCCTCTGCCAAATAAATACGAACAGAACCAATTATGCATTACTCCCCTAAAACCACATTTGTACAGTTTGTCCAAAAGTATTTGATGATCGACGGTATCAAAAGCTTTTGTAATGTCGATAAATAGAGCTGCAGTTAAATTTCAGAAATTTAAGAGAGCTCCTTCAGTTGAAAAACCAGTACGAAAACCAAATTGAGACTCACTAAAAAGTTTGATTTTCTCTAAATATTTGATCATTCTGTTCTTTATAGCTTTTTCAAATATCTTAGAAAATACTGAAAGTAAAGAGATTGGCCTATAATTATTTAATGAAGTTTTGTCACCTTTCTTAAATAAAGGTAATACTTCGGCTTGTTTTAAGTCGTCTGGGAACACACCATTGTTATAAATATGACATAAAATGTTCAAAGCTATTTTGTTCACGAAGTTGTTAGAAAAGCACTGAGTAGTTTTAGAATTAGAGTTTTTGAGTGAGATAATAATTTTGTACAATTCATAAGACGTAATTGGATCAAAAAAGAAGCTCTGAGGGGATGACACTTCATGAGCTAAACATTCGCATTTAATAAAAACCGGACAACTATCTGACACCACTTTAGAGCCGACAGAGGCAATAATCATTGAATTTATCAGCTAAATCCTTGGGGTTGGAGATGATAACATCATTAACTTTCACGCTTTGAAATTGTTCGATTTGATTTGATTTGTTCAGTATTTCTTTGACCAAATTTCATTCTTTTTTTGAATCACCTTTGAACTCTAAAAACTTATTTAAATAAAAATTATTTTTACACAACAAAACATCTTTAGAGACATCTTTACATAATTGTTTATAGGCAGTACAGATTTCTATATTATTTGGATTTTTGACTTTTTTCTTGTGAAGTTTGTTCTTCTCTTTACTTTTATTGATTAACTCAAAAGTTATCCAAGGTTTAAGTTTTTTAAGTTTGGTCGTACTTTTCACTACTTCTCTCGCACATTGCTTGACATACTTTTCTAAGTTTCAATAAATGTAGAAAAAGCTCTTGAAGCATCACTTTCACTAAATATGTTATCCCAGCATTCAAAAAGAAGTAGATTATTAAGCGCTACATAATCAGTTTTTACGATGGAAGAACAGGAAGGCAAGTTTTTTTGAACTTGTACCAGAAACGAATTTAAAGCTCAAACACGTCATGCAATGATCGGTTAATTGCAAATCTAAAATGGAGCTAAAAAAACGCACCATGATGTGACCAATGCAAGTCTGAGTAGAGGCTGAAATACGAGTTGGTCTGTTTTTACATGATTCCAAGCCATAATATGACAGTAAAAATAAATAATTGTCTACTAGAATCGAATTTTGTAAGATGTCTATGTTGAAGTCACCCAATAAAATTATGTCATTAGCTGACTCACTTGATAATAGATTTTCTAATTCCTCATAAAACACGTTAATAGAAGACTCATTAAATCTGTAAATACAAAATAATGTTAACTTCTTATCATTTACCTTCACTTTTAGAACATCACAACTATGCAAATTATAACTGTAAGCTTCCACATTAATCGTATTTTTAATGAAAGCGGCAACACCGCCAGAGGCATATTCATTATTACAACAAGATATGAAATCATACCCTGCAATACCAAAAAGCGACTTTTCTTCTTCGTAAATCCACGTTTCCGACAAAAAAATAAACTGGTTTATTCACAAAAGAATTTAAATGCACAAGAAAGTTATCAACATTTTTACGCATACTTCTAATGTTTTGATGAATAATAAGACAATTCTGTAAGTATTTTTGGTTAAAAACGAGATCATGAGAGTCAACGTCTAGAAAGAGAGAGCATAAGCATTTTCAGATATAAGAGCCACAATTTCGTTGTACACTGTTTCCAAGGTTATCACTTGTTTGTTATGGGTAGAACACTGCTGAATAGAAACAGGTTCCTGAACTAGCTGGTGATGATGCTGTTGTTTTTGCTGTTGATGATCATGTTCATGTTGTAATTGAAACTGTTCACCAATGGCTGCTGCGGATCTGACGTAGAGCTTTTTGATAATTCAGCTGATGAGAGAGGCGAATTATTGCCATCAATTGTTTGTTGTGGTAGTCGTTCTGGCTGCTGTTTCGTACGATTCGTAGGAGTGGGGGAACGAAGGGAGCCCCTTCGCGCAGCAGAGCAACTCTTACAACGAAATTGTTTATTTAATTTTTGCAAAAACTCAACGTCAGCCGGTTGAATATTAACGCAATTACAGTGGAAATACTCATTGCAACTCATACATTTCATTTTTGGCTGATTACGTTCAACCTTAGATTTACAAACACAGGGCATTTTATATTTTATATTTTAATTTTAAATGGAGGAAAAAGTAAAACTTTACACGGCCAGATCAGAGTACGTGTTGACCCCACGACACCACCGAAGACCAGCATCCTGTAGGCGCCGAAACACGATTTCCAGGTGATTTAAAAGTTCGTCAAAGGTTTTACCATGAACAATAACGTCATCCAAGTGTGCGGGAGTCATTCTAATACCACATCCATCAGCCGCTGGAAGGTGGCAGGCGCGTTGGTCAGACCAAACGGCCTGACATTGAAATCATAAGGCCAGTGCCGTGGAAAACGCCGTCTTCTCCCTATATTTGGCGTCCATTTCTACCTGCCAGTAGCCAGAACGAAGATCTAAGGTGGCAAACCACGACGATCCACCCAACGCCTCCAGAGTGAGATCGATTCGTGGTAACGGGTAGGAATATTTTTTGGTAATGCTATTCAAGCTACGATAATCGATGCAGAAGCGCAGCGACTCATCTTTTTTTCGCACTAGCACAACCGGCGAACAGCACGAGCTTTTAGATGGCTGCATGACGTCTTGGGCTTTCATGTCCTTCAGAATTCGGTCAGCTTCTCCTCTTCGGCTGAAAGGCAATTTTCGAGGCGGCTGTTTGATTGGGGTCGTGTCTGCTGTCTCTGTCTGGTGCCGAATAACAGCGGTCCGTCCCTAGGGGCCTGAAAATAGACAATAATTTCGAGAAACTAAAGAAATTAACCTTTCCTGTTCCGCTTCCGCTTGACAGGGAGCGGTTCTTGCAATCATTTCCTGCAGGTCCGTAAGCAGATCGGGCATGACAGCGCCTTCGATACTCTCGATACGCCGGCAGCAGAATAAATTCGGTTCTGTTTCGATCTGGACAATCAGGTCGTCTTCCTATACCATCATTTCTTGTTGCGATGTATGGGTGATTCGGACTTAATCTCACCGTGAGACACTTGACAAATGGCGTCTGCCATCGAAAACTGCCTATTTGTTGACAGCACATTAACATGCACAGTTTCTTCATCAGGTACAGATGTTGGTAGGCGCAGCAATTGGTCCGAGAGTGCAGCAATATAGATGTCGCGTGGGCGAAATAATCTCGTCGTCCAAATGTAGGGTTCCTTTTTTAAGATCGATCTTTGCAGAAAACCGATGCAAAACATCTAAACCTACAATGCAGTCATCGGAGATTGTAGTGACGAACACGGGTTGGCAAAGTTGGTGCTTGCCTATTTTAAGTGTGGCATGTAGAACTCCTGTAACTGGTGTCATCTCGCGGTTGCGGTCTGGATAATTGCATGCGATGTTAGTATCGTCGGGCTGGTGACCATTTTCGGGACAAGACGAGGATGAATGATAGTACGGGTGGCACCCGTGTCGAGGATACCCAAACAGGAGACGTGGTTAATTTTTACTAGAATGAATAAATTCTGGGAAATGTTGGTCGATCGGATAAACAACATTTCTGGCTGCGAGGCTGTAATTTCTTCCCCTAATGAGCTAAGAGCTGCTGGTTTCCCGGCAGCTCGGTAGGATTGGTGTTTACTGGCTCTGGTGTATAGGTCCGCAGGTTAATAACACGTGGGCCCAAACGCGCAGTTTCGACATCAAAAATTACGGCCAAGCCGTGGTGTCTTAAGGCTAGGAGTGCGTTTCAGCTCACTGCGAGGTATGCACACCACTTCGTCATTGTCGTCACGTCTCACGAACCCACACCCAGTCCGATGAATAAATTTAATTTTTCCGGCAACATTCTTCTTTCTGGTTGACATTAATTTGGGGGGAAGCATGAGGGGTTTTTATTAGCAGCTTACGCTCCTCTAAACTGCCTGTGCCCCGTTTCCCGACAAACCAACATCATCCTCATTTTTGAAGTCAACGATGTCCACCTTAGCAACACGTACTTGCCTCCAATTTTGTCGTGTGGTGTGGGGCGGAGTCACGCATGCGCTGCTGGATGTAGATGTCAAATATTGCGTCGATGAACTGTCCCAGCGCAATTCGATCTTTTGCATGCTCCGGACAGTACGGGAAAGCCAAATCAACTAAACGTTGGAGATCAGTTGCTAATTCGCAAAAGGTTCTCTCGGTCGCCCACGAAATTGAGAGTGTGCCGTCGCTTGCTCTAACTCGTTCCCAAACCTCGGTGGTAGTGTTTCGAAAAACATCAGAGTGGTTCCTCGTAAGTAGGGGGCCAAGTAAAGCGCCTTAACATCATCTGTCCATCTGTTTACTTTAGCCACGGTCTGGAAATGTAAATGGTAAGTACGCCACGGAGTTTTCCCGTTGAGTTCTCGTGGTGCTACAATCACACGAGGGGACTGCTCAGTCATATCAACTTGGGTGAAACACTCTTTTACTGGTGATGAAGATTTCTTGTCGAATTTCGGGTTAGCGTTAATATGCGTCGAGTCCAAGGCTGATTTGGCTGGTGGGTCGCTTTCTAAGTCTGTCCTGGCTTGGTTACCTACGGGAGAAGAGAGGTTAGACAAATCTCCTAGGTGTGTGTGAGAGAACTTGTGTTGGGAAGTCTCGACTTTTTTCATCCAGTGTCTAATATCGGTGACCGATTGTTGCAAAGTTTCCATCATCGTTAATTGGTCAGCCAGCAATTTGGACTGGGCGTCCAACTTGTCTAGCCGCAACTGAAGTTTTTCCTCGTCCATGTGGAAGGCTTAGCGTGGAAAATAATTAAGCTCTGTTGCGGAGTCGATCGGAACCCCACATCTGACACCAAATTGTCACGACAGAGCCTTTTCAAGATTCAAGATTCAAGATATTTTTATTTCCATTTCAATATAACAATTCATTAAAGATATAATAAAAGAATTTAAATGTAATACATTATGATAATAGATACATATATAATAATATAGACGAATTCTGGGTATAATAATCACGAATTATGGAAATAATACACTTTGTGGTATAATACAACCAGTACCAAGTGTATGACTGTTAATAATATTAAGAACGATAGGATTAAAGCCGAAAAGGGAAGACGAGAAAGGAGAACGCGATGTACAGCGAAATGCAAATGTCATTTTTATCATGCAAATATTTTTTTTGGAAAACAAAGACGAATATACCAAGAAGAACAAGAAGAACAATCGTAAAATGTGAATTAAACATAAATAAATAGTACGTTAAGATATAACTTGAAGTAGAGTCTCAACCTCAGATCTTGAAAGTAACCAAACTTTAAGTTTGTTTAAGAATTGGTTTCCATGTACCACTAAAGTGGATATATCTGACGGCAGTTTGTTAAAAATGTAAGGTGCTATAGAAGTCAGAAAACGTCGATTGTGCTCTTTATTAAACCTAGGAACATCAACTGTAGACCCATTTCTCAACGAATATATATCTAAAGCCAGCGTTATTGAGTTTCTGAATTAATAAGTCTTGATTAACTAAATCAAAGGCTTTTGTTAAATCAAGAAATAGTGCAACTGTTTTTGGATTATTATCTAAAGCACTATAAATTCTCTTTAAAAAGGCCACAATTGCATCTTCAGTGCACTTACCTTTCATAAAACAAAATTGCAAGTTATTAAAAAATCGAGTCTTTTCAAAAAAGCTAAGCATTTTGCTAACTATTACCTTTTCAAAAATCTTTGAGAAGACCGATAGCAAGCATATCGGCCTATAGTTGTTTGGGTCACTTGGATCACCTTTTTCAAAAATCGGAATAATTAACGAGCTTTTAAGGCAATCAGGAAATATTCCGCATTGAAAGCTTTGGTTAACAATGTGTAACATAATAAAAAAAAAACAACGATTACGTCGCAATTTATCGATTTTTTTTTCTCTTGGCAATGATCTACACTTGTGAACGATCTCTTTCTTTCTCCTCTTAACTTCAGCCCAGTCCTGACAACTGTCAAAAAACAAAGGAAAAAACTAGTTTAAGTGAACAATATAACAAAGAGTGTAGGCGGGCTCGTGTAACCTGTGCGTTCGATTTGCCAAATTGTTACAATACTTTCCAGGTGACCAGGGAGAAATAGACAGGATAAAGAGAAGTTTTCCACAAACAAAGAACCGCGAGCTGAAAGCCGCTCGCTCGAACAATGGTTGTGTTTAGACACAACAGTTGGGTTACTTACTCGTAATTCTCTTTTGTTGAATATTCTTCTGAAAAGTTAACCATTTTAATTCTAGGTTTTCTCAACGCTGGTACCACCGCATTATAATCATCACCTAATTTATCTTCCACCTCTTTTCTAAGTTTTTTAATCCTCATTTTCACACAATCACACTGATCCATTTTGTTGTGTCTTGAGTGTTGAAACTTTTACACTAGAAGGGTCCATTTTTGACTTCACTACTTCCACCGTTTTTGCACTACTATTTAGTACTTTTGGCTTAACTAATAATGCTGATGGACTTTTATTTATCACATACTCGGCAACACTTGCATATGAGCTTTTTTGGGTCTTGTATTTACAACATTTGGTGCGTTTTGGTGAAACGTCGCTTTTCAGTGAAGTAAGATTTAATACATAGTACAACAACACAAAGTGACTTGAAATCACTAGCTTTTTTCTCAGTCGAAAATGAGTTGGAATCGAAGGGAAGAGCTTTTTCGCTGAGAAAAGCTTTTTCATTCAACCTGAATGATTCAGTAGTATTTCATTCATTTAAGCACACCTTTTTGATACTTTTTACTTCAATTTCAATTCAATCACCAATCTTCAAACAATAAAGAAAAGTTTTTAATCAGGTTGACTTGGAATCGTTTAATGGAGAAGCTTTCACTTTGCTTTGCATAATTCTCACCAAAACGCACCAATTATTATCACTATTTTTTTTTTGTATATAGCATTTTAAACTACTATTGCTTCTATTCTGCTGATTTAATATTGATAATTCCATCTCTTTCACACTTTTAATTACTTTTTCATTTTGATGAGTTACTTGTTTAACATCACCATAGATCTGCTGGCTTTGTTTTTTTAAAGTCTCACTCAATGCAGTTATTTTTTTCTACTTCTTTCACATGTCTCTTGAGCGGTTTTCATTCCTTCTAACCTTCCGGTATAACGCAACTCAATCGCTTCAAGAAGACTTTTGATTTCTATTTCATTTCATGCATCCTCAAATTTACTTTTATTTATTTATTACAGTCTTCGCACATGATCATTTCATTCCTATCAATAATCCCACTGCTGGGGCCTTATTTTGTATTGCGTTTCTATAGCAAATGTATACAAACTGAATTTCCAAGTAATTTAAGTGACGTTTGATAGATGTTTTGACAATCTAACTTTCGGAAATGTTTGATTTAGAGTTGGTAGCACTTACACCCAATCCGAGTACCATATAAAATACCAATTCATTTTAGAATCGGATTACATTTCCGAATGGCAATCCGAATCCGAAAGCAGTGCAAAATAAGGCCCCTGGTTCGATTGAGACCTCTAACCGATGCCGGGAGGTGGTAAATTTTCCAGCGCATTGTGCAATATTTCGGATTCTCCATAAATATTGTTTTTGCACTTAGCGCATATACGTACATTCATTTTATCAAAATTTCAGCCACACCCCGATTATATCATCTTTGTGCGCTGTTTTTCTTTATTAAAATGTTCTGATGCTTTATTTTATTACAGAGCGTTTAATCAATACATCTTGACGGTGTGAATAGTTTCTCATTTATATCATTTGAAAGGTACTGTACCATAGATGTGCAGAAAAAAAAAATCATGTGCGTAATGCCGTTAAGACAGGTAAAATAAAGTGAACATACACATGATTTCCGCAAAAAAACAGCTTTAACCAATTAAATAAAAGCATTTTGATCACGCTCAGGGCTGTATGAGCTTAGATCCTAATGTCTTCCCTGCACGGGTAAAGTAATTTTTCAATTTTTAATTCATATATTTTGAATTATAGTCTTTTGTACATATCCTAAAGAAAGCATTTAGTACTTACCGTGGCCGAGATACAAACCATCCGGAGGATTTGATGAAGTTTGCAATGTCATTTATCGGTCTGTTGGACAACTCTTCTAAATCCTTGAAGAAGTGTTGTCAAATGAACTTATTTCTCAAATGATAGCGGCCTGGGCAGTAGCACAGAAAGTGGGTGGTGTCTTCCTGGACCTCCTCGTCACCGCAGCCTCTACAAAGGCTTTCGTTCGTCACACGGTGTTATGACCCGTAATGACTCCTATTAGAGAAGAGAGGGATTTCCTATCCCTCTGTATAAGTCTATTGGTTCTTACTCTGTCGAATGCAGGCCATAGCTACCTCGTGGTGACACAAGTATCTAAAGACGTCCACCTGTTGTTAGCCTCCGTTAAAGCTTTGTTTCCTGCTTCGAGCTTGAGTGCGCAAGGTGGGATGTATACTGAGGGGTCGGGTTGGTCCGAGTTTAGTGCTGAGCCTCCTCTAGCCAGCTCGTCGGCTTTCTCATTCCCTGGTATGCCTTCATGACCAGCGACCCAATAGAGCTTTACCTCGTGCTGTGTTCCAAGAACTTTGAGCTTTTCTGTACAACACTTCACAAGCTTCGATTTTATTTCTATAGCAGATATTGCTTTTATCGCTGCCTGGCTGTCGATGAAAAAGGTGATATCCTCCCGTGGTATTGCCCTCATCGCAGTCTCACGAGCTGCTATTGTCACTGCTAGGACCTCTGCCTGGAAAATGCTGCTGTAGTTCGGAAGCCGAGCTGACATGGAGAAAAGAAGTTAAATATATGTTATAGAAATGGGACTGGATGCGGTCGAATTGTGGTTCCATGAAGATGACACACAAGGAGAAAGAATTTTCCATCCGATTCCGTTGCGTGTAGGGGGTCCTTCGGCATTTAACTCTTGGGCTAAAATTTCCCAAAGATTCGTAGATTTTCTCCTGTCTTCGGCGGCCTTTAAATAGCCTCTTGAAACTTCTCTATCATACAATCCACAAGTATATTGAACTGCACTGGTTTTGTATTTTATAAAACACGTTTTAATCAAGTAATTTCACAAAATTATTTTATGTATATCGCTTTCACTGTATTTCAAGCTAAAAATAATTTTTGTATCATAAAATACTTACATTTTAAAAGAAATACAATTGCTTATCTCAACATCCGCAAACCAAATAGCAATCGAACAAAGTGATGCTAATTCGAATTATTTTGACATTTCGTTTAGTAATACAGAGTGCAGATGAAAGGAAGAGATGAAAGAGAGAGGCATGGAGACCAAGTGATAGGACGTATCAAAGTTAAGTTTCAGTGGTTTTTTAATTAAAATCATATAAATCGCGAATTAAAATGACCGAAAACATTGGCTTAAGCATAAAAAACACAATGGTGAGTCAGTTTATTTTGGAATTACCTGGAAAAATATCTTAGAATTAGAAATTATGCAACAGACCCCCCCAAACGAAAGCACAAAGGAAAATAACACCAATAACAATAACAAGAATGCTGATTCTGGATCTGCTGGAAACTCAAAACACAGCAAAAGTCACATCAGTGAAGCCAATCAAGTCCACGAAACAAAACATCAATAACGTGATCGTCCAACTTCAAAGCAAAGACGGCGTTGGACGGATTCTCCAATCGGGTGTTAAACTTAGAAGCACAGGAGTATCTTTGCACAAAGATTATCCGATCGCGGCACGGGAAAGAAGGAGGCGAGCACTTAAACTAATCGATGATATCGCAGCGAAAAACCCGAAGATTAATATAGGAGATAAAGTCAAAATAGGAAAACACACATTTTATTTCGACGGAAACAACAAGCTGACATGTGATGATGCAGGTGGAATGACGTTTATGGACCAGCTGCTGGGTGACAAAAGCGAAACGTCAAATAATGGTGTTTCCACATGAGATAAAGCAGCCAGTGGCTCTCAAACCGCCAGAAGTAAAGAACGCATCCAACGCTTTTAATTGTAATGCCGTCAGTCGTTTAAGTAAATATGTTAATTGTAGTCCAAATAAATATTCGTTTAATATTGTTTCCTTTAATGTAGCAGGTTTAGCCAACAAAGTGCTTTTTAATAATTTCTTTGAATTTATAAATAATTACGACGTCTTTGTACTATTTTTTAAATAGTATTTAGCTCCAATCCGTCAGAGTCATAGATATACTAACGACATGTATTTCAAATGCAGCTAGACCCTTGCAATCCAAATCGAGAAAAAAAGGGAAACAACCTTGGTATGACTGGGAATGCGAGGCAGCCAGGAAAAAATCGTTTGCCTTTCTACGACTCCTAAGAAGCATGAACACCAATTATGCAAAATATATGCTGCAAATAAGAAGCTTAAAAGCATCTGCAAGCAAAAACAAAGGATCTATATTCAGAACCTCTCGTCAGCGCTCGCAAACATACAAGACAGCAGGTCCTTTTGGAGGATGGCAAAAGCACTAAACGGTGCGCTTTTCGCGAAGGGTATCAAGTTTAAAGCTCCCATTTTAGCCGAATAATTCGAAAATCTGCTGAACCCCCACTGAATCCAAATGCAATGTGCGCTACCTCACGTCGAAGTAATCTCTTTAGACCGACCTATAACTTTCCAGGATGTCATCGGAGTTATAAATACATAGATGCTGCTCAAATAAGGCTCCAGGGGAAGATCGTATTCCTTACAATTTTTTTTAAAAATACGAGTTACAAGAAAGGAGACCCAAATGAGCCAAGCAATTATAGAGGGATATATTTCCTAAATGCGGCTTCCAAAATTTTTACAGCAATTATCTTGGAACGATTAACAAACTGGATACACGAAAATGACCTACTTAGCGAGTTCCAAGCTGGTTTCCGCAAAGATTATTCCACAGTGGACAATATCTTCTCTCTAACAAGCATCGCTCAGACTTTTTTGGATAAAGGTAAAAAAAACTGTACGTTTTCTTCGTGGATTTCAAGGCGGCCTTTGATTGTATCGACAGAAGAGCCCTTTTCTACAAACTGACCAACCTAGGAGTCTCGACAAAGGTACTTAAAGTGCTACAAAAAATGTACGAAAATAACAACACAGCGGTTTGGGATGGAAACATCTCATCTAACTGCTTTCAGTCGAAATCTGGTGTGAAGCAAGGATGTCTGCTGAGCCCTATTTTGTTTTCGATCTTCCTGGACGATCTAGTTGCATACCTCCCAGGAGGGATATCTCTCGATGGATTACATGTTAACCTCTTGCTCTACGTTGATGATATCGTAATACTCGCGGAAACTCCGGACATGCTACAAATCATGATAAATAAGCTGTATCAATACTGTCGAATATGGAACTTGCAACTGAACACCAACAAATCAATAGTTATGATTTTCCGGAATGGATGGGGGCGCTACGCAACCAATGAAAAATGGATCTGGCGAAATGAGGAACTGGAAAAGGTTGAAGAATATAAATACCTAGGAGTACTGATCACCCCACAGTTATGTTTTAGAAAACACCTTCAAGAGAAGTTAAGAGAGTCAAAAATGGCAATCAATTGTAACTGGAGAGGAATTTTGGGAAAAATGAAAATCGCGCCGAGTGTCGAAGGCTCTAGTGGAGCTCTAGTGGAGTGGAGGAGTCGAAGAAGTTAGTGGAGGCGGTCAAATACTCCAAAAAACGAAAAGCGGTTGGGCCAGACGAGATGCCCTTTGAGTTCTGTAAAAAGATGGGAGACATCGGGTTCAGATGGCTCAGAATTCTCATCTCCAAATTTATGAGAGGTGATTCAACGCCGAATCAATGGAGGGAAGTTACCTTCTCCCTGTATACAAAGGGAAGGACGATACGCGAAACTGTGATAACTATCGTTCGATCAAGCCGATGTCACACACCATGAAGATCGCTGAGCGGGTATTAGGTGGCCGATTGCAAAAAATAATACGGTTATCTGATGATCAGTCGGGTTTGTCGCGGGTAAATCAACCACAGATGCAATCCAAAGTATAAGAATCATAATGGAAAAACATCGTTATTCCTCAGGGGATTTGCATATAGTATTGGTTGACTTTGAAAAGGCATTCGACAGACAACCACGAGATCGGATATGAGTGGCGCTAAGACATCGAGGGGTTTCAGAAACCAATGACAGATGATCATGGACATGTACGAAAGAGTAAGATACCCCGCTGGAGTAACCAAAGAGTTCCGAATCAAAGTCGGAATGCACCAGGGAAGCGTCTTAAGTCCTTTGCTCTTTATTACAGTCCTTGATTATCTGCTTGAAGGTAAAGTGATGGACCCCAAGATACATCAGTTAGTACATCTGTGCTGACCATGGAGCCATTATAAGTGAGGATCCTACATCCCTGCAACGAGCACTTGATGTGTGGGGTGGACGTTTTGAAGGGAAATGGGTATCACATTAGTTAAAAAAAGACAGAGTACTTGTGCTGTCCGTTCTCTGATCCACTCAGGCCTATTCCAGACATTTATTTAAATGAAACAGTGCTTCCCAAGTGCGAAAAGTTCAAATATCTGGGATCTATGATCAATAGCAAAGCAACATGTGATGACGACATCAATCATCGTGTAAGCGTAGGGTGGATGAAGTGGCGAGAAAACTCCGCTGTCTTCTATGACAGAAAAATGCTTCCTAGTTTGAAAGGAAGACTCTACACCGCAGTTGTGCGTCCAGCGCTCACATACGGTTCACAATGTTGGGCCATGTACAAAAAGTTAACTTTTAAGTGTAACATTGTAAAGATGTTTTTTAACTCGTGAATGTAGTTGTTTTTTATTTCTTATTTTACTGAGTAAAGGAAGAGTCATCCACTGCTTAAGATACCTTAACTTTTTATTTATTTAATCTATATTAATAAGACTGCAGCTTGTTAAGAAACAAATCAAAAGCATCTGCATCGGCTGAATCAGACAAAATATTAATATTCAAATCACCCAACAAAATCATGTTCCAACAATATTTAAGTTCCAAGAATCCTGGAAACTCATTCAAAATGGCCCTTACCGTACGCTTATGATCTATCTATCTATAGATACATATAAAACAGTAACGAATACCAGAGATTTCACAAGAAACATCAATAATGCCAGCACTTTCCAAATTCGAGTTTTTTAATTTCCCATTAAATCACTTCTGAATAAGAGTCGTTACAATTGGCTACAAAAGTATAATTTAGTATTTCATAGTCGGATATCTCTTCTTCGAAAATCCAAATTTCAGAATGAAAAATAAGATCAGGAAATGATCCAAAGATGCGAGATGAGTGGAAAAAGTATCAAAATTAGTTCGCATACTGCGAATATTTTGACGTATAGCCGAAAAAACTGAAAACTGATCATTATTTGGATGATCTATACAAAGGCAATTAAAGTTATTGGAAATTGAAAAGGAAAAGCTATTACAGGGATACCTCAATTTACGTCGCCTCGAGTTATGTTGTCCGGTTTTTTACTTCCCGGTTTCGATTAACGTAACTACAATTTCGATTTACGTCGTTCCTTGACACACAATTTTCATTTCATTTTCATTTTTGCCATTCTTATTTAACCGAGATGCACATCTCACCGATTTCGTGCACGATATCATTCGGAGTAAGTCTTTTTCAATCCATATGGACTGTACGAGTAATGGATAATTTTATTTTCGATCTACGTTGTTTCGATTTACATCACATCTCGGTCCCGAAAACGACGTAAATCGAGGTATTCCTGTATTAACACGTGCATTATCATGAGGATCAAAAAATGAATTAGTTTTATTTAACATAAATCAGAAAGAAAAAGAAAAATTATATGTTATTAAGTTTGGAAAAACCCTCAAAACTGATAATGTTAATTACTTACTTTCCCGCCTTCTGTTTTCCTGATGAGTACAGTTGCATTCTTATCCCAAACAAATTTGCATTTGTTGTCATGTTTGAAGTCATTCGCCTTTTTCAATAAAGATCTTGTATAGGTAATGAGACAATCATTAATGATCTTGCTGTTGCTGCTGCTGCTTTTGATGTTGTTGCTGCCGTTGTGATTGTTATCAACATTGTTTAGAACACCAAAAACCTAGGTCGAAAAAAATGTCTGCTCTCACACATCTTTTTCATCACAGTTTTTTTTTTTTACGTAAGAGAGATGAGAATTTTACGCACATGATGTTAGAAAGAGTATTTTTTATTTATTTATTTATTTTTATATCTAGTGTTCACTTACACTCTGACAAAACAAGATTCAACTTCGTTTGCATCGATTTCCTCACGATTTCAAACAAATCTACCTTCTTATTAAGAGAATCATTTTCAGGGTTATCGTGAATAAATTTTCCCTCGGAATTTTTCCCCCGAACAGAAATTAGGTATCTTCAAAAATAGGGAAAAAATTCATCAGGAAAAAATTAAATATCGCGATTGCGTTGATAATTTTCCTGAATTGTCATTCACGATACCTATTTCTTTTCTGCGGAATTATTTCCTCTTTTTTGAACATACCTAATTTTTGTTCGGGGGAAAAATTCCGAGGGGAAATTTATTCACGATAACCCTGTTTGTTTCATCAAGGTATCTGATTTTAGTGAGCGCCTCAGTGACAACTTGGATCAGTTTAATGATCTCAGCATATAACATTTGAATTGTTTTGTTTGATCAGCCGTATTGTATGTACGTACGTCATTGGAAGCAGGCGAAGAGATTGGAGCTGTTGGACTTTTAATTGCTGTTGATGTACTTGCAATAACATTACCGCTATCGAAATGAGAACTAGAAATATTTGGAGGGCGTTTAGAAAAACTAGTCTTGTAAGAGACGATGTCAGGAGATGGATCTATGGAGGCATCCATTAGAATTGATTTTCTCCTATGTGTGTCGCAACTACTCCATTTGAAACCTTGACCATTTCTCTCGAAAAATGTGATCTCTCTTTTCTTCTAATTTAACGCACCCAGCATGATAGTATTCTTTGCAAATAAAATACTGTATTTTAAGTTCATGTCTATCGACTTTTAAATTGCATAAACCGCATTTCATTTATTACACTTGTAAAAATTATATGAATTTCAACAGTCAAATAAAGTAGGACTAACAAAGCCGCGGTATTTAAGATTTAAACTTAGGTTTAAACTTTAAGATCAATTAGGAGGTATTCCCTATGCGGGTGTCCCCATCAACACTCAGAGAGAATACAAAAACTTCACTTTCATCATACTTATGTCGTTTTCCATTGGGTTCACTCCCGATTTCACTCCTTTTTGATTTCAATGGAACATGTGAAATTGTCTTCTGGTTACTTCTGTGTGTTGGTGAATCTCTTTATTTTTTGTTTAAATTTTTCACAGAAAAACAAAGCAAAAACTGGCTTCTTTTTGCCCAATGGGAAACGACATTAGCAATTCCATCATGTTTTTATTAATATATTATCAATTTGTTAATTACATCTATGTAAAATTTGTTTCTACTAACTTGCCCCAACTGAGAAAATAAAATAAACAAAAGAATGCGTCTTGTACCATTATGACTTTGACAAGTAGTCCGATGTAAGGGTTTACATGTGTGAGTGCATTTTTAGAGCACCCCCAAATGAAATCCGGAACAGAAAAAAACACTCCCGGAACAGCACTCCGAACAGCCAATGGAACATGATTGCGAGTGCTTTTGGTGTGCGGAACACAAAAAGAGTACTCCTTTTTGCTCAATTGAAAACGACATTAAGATCACTGCTCCGCTAAGTGTATATCAACAATTGTCAGGCAGGCTCCTGGGGCTAAGTTCATTAGAGAACACAAAATTCTCAGAAAAATGTCGGCACTTACTCACTGTTGGCTGTAGGGTTAGTTTTTAAGGGGGGGCCTTTTTCGAAATAATTATCAAAAATCATCTTAATTAAATTCGGCATAAATTCAGTTTTGGATAATTAAAGTAACGTGACCTAATCACGGGGAGTACACTATATCTTGCAGTTGCAATGTGAGTACCGTACCAGTGGAGGGGAATGTTAAAAAAAAATAGACTGGATCCTTTTGAGAAGTTATTGAAGACCGTTCTCCATATTTACGGGGATTTTAATAAATAATAAAAAAAAAAACATCCTTTTTTTGTTCATTCTATTCCAGTGAATTTATATTAGGCGTTGAGACGTCGCTTCTCAGTGAAGTAGTACAACATCAAAAAATTATTGGCAACCACTTTAGCTTTTTTCTCCAGTCAAAAGTGACTTGCGATATATAGTTTGGAACAATCAATTTCAGAGGGCGCTAAAAATACCATTTTTTTATTCAATTTGATTCAGGTTGAACGATTCAGTTGTATTTCACAAATTTCAACACAACTTTTTTATAATTTTCACTTTAATTTCAATTCAATCACCAATCTTCAAATAATAAAAAAAGCTATAAACCAGTTTGACTGTGAATCGTTTTGCTGAGAAGCTTTCACTTTGCTTTGCATAGTTATTACCAAAACACGCCTATGGTTTTTTATTTGTTTATAGCGATTAAGCAATAGCAACATGAATTAAAGTTAGAATTTCGAAAAAAACATTTTCTTATGTTTTTTATGCCTTTTTGCTCTAATAAAAAAAAAAGTTTTTACAGTATTATTAACTTGCTCTCAAACAATTTTTTTTTATGCTTCTTAGGCCTTTCTACACTAATTAAAAAAAAATTAGCGAATTTCCTATGTTGGAAACCCGCTCCGATAAATCTCTTATATATGTAAGTGGGTTGAAAACTCCATTAACAGATAGTGATGGTAAGCAACTCGTAATAGTTTCACTCTCCCTTTGAATAATAACTGTGTTATCGCTTTTAGTGGAAGCGTCTAAAATGACGGTTCAAAACTTGGTACGTGGTACATTGTTCACAATTGTAAAGCAAGAATAAAACACAGATATTGCAAAACAGCTGCAAAAAGATACCGAAGACATCGGAACGGCAGTTATAGATACGCATTTAAGAGCGATTTCTATCTTTATATCTTTGCTGTAAAAATGCATTTCACAAATAAAAATAACTATTTAGCATATTATATTGGGCATGTATAAGCCAAATGTCCCTTCTATGGTCATTGGAAACCTTAAAAAAGCATAATGAAAATGTTAATTTTATATTGTGAAAATCTACATACGAAAAAGTAGCTGTTAAGAAATGTGTTTCGTAGATTGCCTATAAATATCATTTTATATAAATTCCCATACTAAAGTTAAAACTTATTTCTAAAATTCGAGTAAAGAATTGTAAATTGTCCTTAAAACTAAATCTCTTTAAATCATTTTTTTCTACATAAAAATATAAACTTTTCTAACCTATCATAATTTACCCTATGGTTCGATACTATTTGCTGTATAGTTTTGATTGTATTCAAGTGCCACTGGTCGTCAATTCTTGAAGACCAACTGTAATAGTAGCCGAGTATAAGAGAAATACCGGTGGTAGCTTTGGCGAGCTCTTTTACTTATTCACTTTGTAAGCAACCACCAAGCAGTAGATATCGTCTGCGCAGTATCGATCCAGCGGTAACTAATTTGTCTTGATATGAATAATTGTATGAAATAAATCCAGTTTCCAAAATTGTCGCTTTATTCATTATCAGTAGCCATTGTGAAAATCTACAGATGTGCAAACTACGAGTATATATAAATATATAGATTTCTTCAATAGAAATAACCAAAATAAGTTATTATTTACTAATATCGTATGATACATATACCAAGAACTAAATAAATTCTAATAAGAACTTTCCGAATGCTCATACTGAAACACTATGTACGTACACATATTTACCTACATATATACAAACATATTAACAAGAATAAAAACATTTACGCTTTAGAACCTGACAAATACGTATAGCAACGTCGGATTGCTGCATAGAAATAATGAAATGTGGCAACTTTTGGGTGCATATTCATATTTCAGAAAAATTGCTTAATTCAGAATTAAGCCAAAAAAAGCCCAAAAATGTCTTCTTTATCCCTTCGTTTCGTTCGCTCGTGATTTGAGTGGGTGCGTCCGTGCTGCGCCGCACTCTGGGGTTCTCTATACGGATGGAGTGCCCAAAATGCAAAATTAAAATGAATAAGTCCACAGTAGATCTTGCAATTCACTGCGACCGTATACAGCTTATTCTCTATTTGTTTACTACCTTCCAGCAATGCAAAGATAAACAATTATGTTAACTTTGCAGTCATACATATATGTAATTGTTTTATGCAAAAAAAAGTACATTTTGCGCACTCTCTCTATATAGAAAGCCCTAGTGTGCGCCGCAAGAACCACACAATCTACCGTAGCAACAGACGCCACAGCACTGCGAAGTTTGAAGTGCTCAATCCACTCATGTTGTATGAAAGTAACTCAATTCGCATTTGCACTTGACAGTATGTTGGTGAACAAGAGAGACGGACATACGAGTAGTATATTAGCATGAGATTGGTTAATATTACCAGTAGGGGAGCCACTATCGAATTCCTTAAGTGATAGTACTATTAATTTCATATACAAAGCCTGAAAATAAATTCTTTATTTTCACAAACGACTTAAAGGAATACTGGAAAAGAAAAGTTTTTTCCCCACATTTTTCAAAGTGTGGGTAGATCGGGAATACTTCGAACTGAAGTGCTCAGTTGTTTTTATTCCAATTTTGTAATTGAATCCTATGCATGTATTCCGTTGCCATGTCAGATTGCCATTTACGTACTGCTTTGGCAAATAGATAATATTCCATTACAAGTAATTTCTGGTCTTGTATTTATTTGTATCATGTCGTTTTGAACGAAGCTGGAAATAGGTATGATTTTTTTGAGCAACTCAGCCTGATATACCCGTTTTGTAGTTTTTAATAGGTTTACATACTCGTAACTATATAACGTTTATTTAAACATCTTTTCTTTTTCAGGCCAATCAGGGCAACATCAGCATTAACATTAACAATAAGAGCTCGGAAATGCCAAGTGAACTAAACGACGTTGAATTGAGACTTTTAAGCAAAAAGAGGAACATCGTGTCTCTCGAAGACAACATAGGTTTTGGAATTCCGCAAACGTCTATTGATCGGTCGAATGAAGAATCTATGCTTACAAATATTCGAACCTTGAAACCAGTTCACCCGGTTTCGCAAACTGAAGACCGTGATTCTGGAATATCCATGTCTGATAGATTTGGTATATAGAAATCTGAAAGACAAAATGAAAATATTTTGGTTATGTCAAGTGTTCAAGTAATACAAAAAGTACCTGTTAAAATAATAATTAAATTATAATTTTAATTGATAATTGAAATTACACGTACAACGTTGTACCACATTCTCGTCATATTTTAAGTGACTGAAAGAATGAATAGTTAAATGTACAAAAGAATATAATTTCAAATTGTGTATAAAACAGATAGAGTAGTTATTTTTGTAAAATAAATAAAACATATATACAAATCGGTAATGGTTTTTTTTTCAAAATTTGAACGTTTATTTAAGAAAAACATGTACAATAGTATTATTGAAAGTATTATTATTATTCTGGGAGCTCTTCTTGTGTTTGGCAACAATCTTCATAGAGTAATGCTTCCAGTTCTTCATCTTCAAACTTTTTTGGCTGCCCAGGACGTTCATCGTCTTCCAAGCCAAAATCACCACTTTTAAATCGTGCAAACCACTTTTGGCACGTTCGCTCAGCTAGCGCATGTTCACCATAAACTTCCACCAAACTACGATGACTTTCGGCAGCAGTTTTCTTCATATTAAAGTAATGAAGAAGAACTCCCCACAAAAACACTTTTTCAGGCACAAAGTTCGACATATTTGAGTGAAAAAAAATTATTGTTGTTTACGCTTCAAATGAATGACATATACTGAAATGACGTACAATGACAGTAGCTTTCCAACGCATGAACAAGTTACGCCATCTCTTAGCAAACCGCACGAATTAAGTTATAGACCCAATAGTATTAAGAATATACAAAACATTTTTGAGATTTGCATATATTACCTGGTGTTCCAGGTTGGTTACAATGTCATGACAATGCACGAAGATCAAATATAAATTATAGGCGACACATCTATTCGAGAATTTTCCCGGCGAAAATTCCAAAGGTTTTCAAATTACCCGTTCAGAAGAAAAATACGTATTGTCCATTCAGAAAATAAAGGCTTATTTGTCATTACATTCAACCCAAGGTCAGCGGCTATTGGCGGTGGCTTGATGTAAGAAAAAATGTGTATACCCTACCACATAGATGTATTAATTTTGATACATAGCTGATAACATAGAAATTGTGAAGAAGGACCATATAAAGTGTAGGTATAAATGATTAGCACAAACAACCGAGTCATGATCTTCTTTTCTTAAGAGGCCTCTGTCCAGATTTCATGCAAAAACCAAGAATAAGCAAAAGGACTTGTATGTGAATGTGTGTGTGTAAAGCTCCTACCGAACCGATTGGAACCGTTTTTAGTTCAAATTATATAAATTTCTCATGAAATATATAAAAGTCAGTTCGATCGATTGCGAAAGCTTGTGTGATCACTACTGCAAAGGCACAACACTGGCAGTAGCTTGGTCATATGGCCGGAAAAATGTTTCGCTCTGTTGGAGATTGATCTGCCTACGACTTCGAAAAAAAAACATCGATGGTCGCGAAAAAAATACTGTGAATCAGAAGCAAAGACAAGAAAAAATAGCAGAAATCTCCCCAGTTATCTGGACGTCATCCCCGGAGTGTCTGAAGCATAAACAACTGAGTTTCAAACCACTACACCATATCTTTCTTTCTCTCTTTCTCTCTCTCTCTCTCTTTCTCTCTCTCTCTCTCTCACAGTGTAAAAACATGTTAAGGCTATTCATAACCATTTGAGTGCTCGCAAATCATAAAAAAAAAGCCCTATCTATAGGTATTATACGAAATGCCCAACAAAAATTTGTTAAACATTTTTTTTTTTTTGCTGGGCTGAAACTATTGAAACCGTTTTTAGAGCGTTTTGAAAAATTAAGTATTGTCTAAAAAATGCGCATCGAAATTGTGTACATAAATGTATGCATGTCGATATACATATGTATGTACTTTTGCAAATAATTTGATGTAAGAGGGCCCGATTACGATCTCCGTACTTACTTAAAACCTGCCACCCTTTAAGGGATATAGGGCGTCAACAATGCCTGCGCCCCATTGTATTCGGACATCTACAACGCACTTTAACTCTGTACAACTACAGATTGTATGGAAATTATAAGGTGTGTATGTGTAAAATGACTGAAAGAAATGTCTGGTTGTACGTAAATTATACGTAGATTGCGTAATGTGTATGCTGCATACAATAGTTGCGCCGATGTCGGTACAACACAAGTCGATACGACGATTACATCGGTTATTTTAAGCACACATTTCCTCACTTAAATTGTTGTGGAACGTAGGGACGTCGTCACAACCATGATGGCCAAAGCAGCACATTCTCTAACAATTCCCACAAAATTTCCTAGAGTGAATTTATCTCGTGTTCGATTTGTTTCACTCTCGATTTCACTCCTTTTTGATTCGAATGAAACATGTGAAATCGTCTGCTGCTTAGTTGCACGTGTGTTAGTGAAAGGTCCGATTTTTTCGTTTATTTTTTTTACACACAAAAGAAAATATTGCTCTTTTTTGCGCAAAAGAAAACGGCATAAGTAATTCCGTCACGTTTTTATAATAATATTATCACATGTATGTAAAACTGCTGTCTATAGATTTCTCTCAACTGAGAAAATAAAATAAATAAAAGAATGCATCTTGTACCATATGACTTTGACAAGTAGTCCTATGTAAGAGTTTATATGTGTAAGTGCATACTGAGAGCACTCCTAAATACGGTTATCAGACGTCACGCATTTGGTGGGATAGTCCCGCTCTATGAAATGTCCCGCCATCGTGTTGCTTTTCCGACATTTTCATTTTGTTTCACTTTCATTTATAAGAATATGATAGCAACAAACGAACAGAACTGACAGACACATTACAAACGGACATAACTGACAGATACACATTACACACAAGAGGGCTGACAGATGACACGCAAAAGAGAACCCAAAGAGACGAGACAGAAAAAAAGAGGCGACCGACCGATCCTAAAACCGATGAAGAGATGAAATTTGCGTTCTTTTCTTACTGTATACATTCCTTTAATTTAACTTTAATAAATAATTCTCTAACAAATATTTAATTTGTATGCGTTTTTAAAAAGTATTTTTTTTTATATATTCTTAGTCAATTTAAAAGAAACTTATGAATTAATACGTACATAGATATTTGTGTTTCTACCTTGAAACTGATTGACGAGTTACGGCTCAGAATGCTACCAGTAGCTATTTTACCTCACTTGTTACTAAAAACACCTTTAAACTGTCACCTGTTATAGCACTCCTCTGCACTGTTGCTCTGAATTATTGCTAATGGTGCGCGTTTGTGATTTAGTTTAGATAATAAAAGGTAATTAAAAATGGCACTAGTGCTTATAAACATAAGAGTAAATCAAATACAAATGGAAGCAAAATAAAAAACAGTAAACGACTGGTTTCTTAAATCAATGTTTGGGAACGAACTTATATGACTACAACGTTACCTGCACATAAAAAGCAAAAAAAAAACATGAATTAAAACATATTTTGATATACTGTCTTTAAATATCTTTAACTTCTTATATATATATATTTTTAAAATGTTCCGCAATGTCCCGCTTTTCCCATCGTGTTGTCCCGCTTTTTCAGATTTCTTTGCTGGCAACCCTACTCCTAAATGAAATCCGGAGCAGAAAAACACACCCAGAACAGGACTCCGAACAGCCAATGCAACATATTTAGCAGTGTTTTTCTGTTCGGAACACATAAAAGTACTCCTTTCGCTAATGGAAAACGACATTATCCTAAATAATAATTCTATATAAATTGTATATAAAATAGCCGAAGTAAAAACGTTTTCTGCCACTGTTAATTTTACAACGTTTAAGATAATAAATGTAATAAATCCTTAAGACAAATGTAACAGATCAACGCCATCTGTTGGCGAAATTGTAGTTAAAAAGTAAAGTGTAACTAACTTCATTTTGGTGCGGAAAGAAGGAGACATTTTGGTTTTGTTTTTTCTGGTTTATCCATTAAGATTTAGAAGTGTGAGACAACAGAAATAAAAGTTTAAATCTACCAGGTGTGGGGTAGTCCCGAAAAATTATGCCAAAAACCAGTAAAATGGATCTAATGACCGCATTACAGGACAGATGGATCGATTTCCCAGCATCTGCCACGGTTGCACAATTACGTGCTCTATTGAACGACGCAACAACAAATCTTGCCGAAAGGCAGGAATCTGCTTCGGTAAGCCAATCCACAGCTCCGGCAGTTGGATCCGAGGCTATCATACAGAATGATGATGAGCCACCAGTTGCTATTCCCGCTACTGATGTTCCCGCTGCCCCTGCTGTCGCCGCTGCTACTGCTGTTCCCGTTGCCCCTACTGTCGCCGCTGCTACTGGTGTTCCCGCTGCCCCTGCTGTTGCCGCTGCTGCTGCTGTTCCCGCTGCCTCTGCTGTCGCCGCTGCTGCTGCTGGTCCCGCTGCCCCTGCTGTTCCACTACAGCTGCCTCTGGTGTCCTTGCTGCTGCCCCAACTACTGCTGACACCCCAATTACTGCTGCTGCTGCATATGCGCCACAAGAAAAATTTGCTTCTCCTGATTATGAACTGGCTACTTTGGAACAACAGCTAACCATACTGCAAAAGAAGCAAGAGCTTCTTCTACTTACACGTCAGTTCGAGCAAATGTCGCCTGAACCCATAACTCGGGCTCGTGTCGATAATCACCCCTATCGGGAATAATATTTCCCCCGGAATATTTCTCTTTTTCGGAAAGTAGGTATCGTGAATAATTTTCGAAAGGAGAAAAAAAATTCCGTCGGAAAAGTAAGCGTCGTGAATAACTTCGAAAGGGAACAATAAATTCCGTCGGAAAAGTAGGTATCGTGAATGAATTTCCGATGGAAATGTCACCGTAATTTTCCCGTGGTTATTCCGTTGCTATTTTGCTGGGGAACTTTGTTTTTGAAGCAACAATGAAAGTGTTTTTGTGAAATATTTATAATGAATAAAGAATATTTTTTGATTTAAATAAGGTCAAACGCAACAAATACAAAACAGCTGCAAATAATTATAAGCTTAATGGAAAAATATCCCGATATAGCAACAGGATTTACAAAGAGCAAAAAGGAAGACGTGCACAGTTTTTGGAAAACATTGAAAAAGGAAGTAAACATTGTCGGGCCACCTGTGAAGTCTATATTTGAGTGGAAAAAGGTAAGTTTTATCTTCGTATACGTAATAATTCATTTTTATAATTACAAAATACATTTCTTAGGTTTGGAGTGGCAAAAAAAAATATGTTAGAAAGAAGATGTCCGAAAATTTGAAACTAAAGAATGGAACTGGAGGAGGGCCTTGCAAAGAATATACATTTTCCCCTTTGGAAGAAGCAATCATCAGTATTTGTGCAATAAGTGAGTCAGTTGAAGGTTCTACAAATGCAAAGCGATTCGGATTGCCTTCTTGCAACAAAAACTTAAAATTGAAAAATTGCGACTCAAATAAAGAAAATGCAGCAGCAGGATCATCGCAGACTAAAAAACAATTGCAAAGCGATCCAAAATGCACAGATTTTGACGTGCAGCCTATGGATTTGAATGACTCGGCTAATAGTGGAAATAAAACAAGGTCAGCGGAAAAATAACACCACCGAAGAGCTTTTGCAAAAGGAGCTTCAGCTACAACGCGAACTGTGCGAAAAATTGGCGAAGCTCTTTTAATTACTAAAAATCATCAGGCGGAAATGGAGGAATTTAAAAACCATGAATTAGAAGAATCTCAACGCCACAACGCTGAGATGGAAAAGCTCCGAAGACACGAGATAGTGACAAAGATCGAGCATAAACAGCATTTCCTGGAAATAGAAAGAGAAAAGCTCAAAAGACTTCAATGAAGTTAATTACATTTTTTTATATTTATTAAAAATTAAATACATTTTTACTTATGAATAATTTTTTTTTTTTATAAAAGTTAATAAACTATTTTTAAAATCCATTTGATATTTGTGCTCTTATACGCTGCGTTTCGGCCATGTACTCGGAGTTACTTATTGTAGCTATTTCAGGTCTGATTATGTTTTCATGTTCGTCTGTACAAATCGGAGCTGTTGGAATATTGATGGTGGTATCGGTCTTGTAGAAAATGCAAATGTTGTGCAGTGCGCAGCAAACATTGGTAATTTGTGTCGCTTTGCTTGGCAAGTAGTGTAACTCCCTCGCTCCTAGTAAACACCTCCATCGATTTTTGAGAACACCGTTGGTTCTTTCAATAACATTGCGGCCGCGAGCATGGGCCTCATTGAATTTGCTTTCAGGCGAAGCCTCTTCGGTCGTTCTATAGGGAGTTAAGAGCCATGGCTCTAATGGATATCCAGCATCTCCTATTTACAAATACAAGTTCGATACAATTTATAATGAAAGTTGAGTGAAATCGGTATAAAAATCCTACCCAACAACCAAAAATTCCTAGAAAATTCCTCTCCATCCATAATCTCAGTTCACTCACCTTCCACACTAGAGAATCGTGACACGCTCCAGGATGAGAAGCATCAACAAAACGAATTCTCATTTGATCATTGCAAACCTGCAAAATTTTAATTTTAATGTTTAAGTACACAAAAATCAAGAGCATACTTACAAGTAAGACATTTAAACTATAGAATCCTTTCCGATTGTAGTATAAATGCTTATTTTCTGCTGGTGAGATGATTTTGACATGGGTACCATCAATGCATCCAACCACCCCTGGCAAATTATGATTTTCATAGAATGCATGTTTATACTTCTTTTCTCTTCTGCCGTTAATACCATATTTATCCAAATTGGACAAAGTTTGCTTTCAAATATGTTTAAAACACTTGAAAGCACTTCGGAAAAAGATGATTGAGCCAATCCAATTTCGTGATCTTTTCCCACACCTGCCTGGTACCCATCTTCTACAAAAAAAGCGTAAGCATGCGCTTAGCTTCACCATCGGGGACACGCCAAATGATTTTTTGGTTTGTGGCAAAGAATCTGCAAGCAACTCCAACAAGTATTTAAACATTGGCTTCTTCACTCGGTAATGCTTATGGAATCTAAGAAAATTGGTTAACAATACAAGGCGAAAAGTTAAGGAAAGTATTTAATGTCTACTTACAATGCTTGTGGTAAATCTAAAGGATTAGAAGCATCCCTTAAATTTCGTCTGATTGATCTTTGCCGAGTCCTCTCCATTTCTTCATACTCTTCCGCCGCTAATATAAAAGCCGCACTTCTCAACGTATTTATAACGATTACTTTTGTATTATTTTTTTTGCTTTGTTTCAAAATTTACTACCTATTCACTAATTCTCAATTGTCTTTGAAAATTTTGTTTATGTGATGATTGCCTACTGTCAAAACATTCGAACACATTTTCGAAAGTATTTTTTTGAATTTTCATGGTGGTAAAACTGATTCCCCGAGAAAAAGAATTCAGATGGAAATTCACGATGGGTGGATTTAGTTCCCGGGAACAAAATATGTTCGGGGGAAACATTTTTCCCTCGGAATTCCCGATAAGGGTGAATATCGTTCGGGTGGTGCCAAAGTTTAGTGGTGACCGTATGTCTGGCTATGACGTCAATCATTTTCTTAACGACTTGGAGCAGATCTGCCAAACGTATCGGTGTAATGACGCATTTAAATACATCTGTTTGCGTAGCTTGTTGGTCAGTGCTGCTGCCGATTGTGCAAATCAAAGTGAAGCACGCGACTACCAGGGCCTAAAAGCTGTCTTAATTAAGGAGTTTGACCATGTACTCAGTTACATCGAGGTAATAAATAGACTCGGCAAGCGCCAATGGAATCGAGAATCCGAAGATATGTATCACTCAGGGTAATCGGCAATTCCGTGGGAAAAAAAGTTCCCCCGGAATTTTTTTTTCCCTCGAAATTATTCCTCCTATCGTGAATTTCCCGCGGAATCTAAAAATGGTTTTCGTAATTATGTTTGAATATCTGCTGACAGCTGTCTTTCGCGGATTTTTGATTGTAATCACAGCTAATATTTAGCAAATTTTTTAATTTATCTGCTTTAAAGCAAAAAATAATAAAATGTATTGCCTAGATTTACATTGCTAGCCGGGGAGTGAAACCGATGAGATCAAAATTAACAAAGATTCATAACCAGAAGTGAAATACCATATGTAGACAAGTCCAACCCTTTGAAGTTATCACAGCCGCTGCAAGTACATGGTGAGCCAAGGAGCTGTGACGTTATTGCAATGGCTGTAGCTTCACCCCTGGGCGAGATTATGTTTTTAGAATGGTTGGTATATATGGTACTCCTCATGTGCACTTTCAGTTGGGATGGATCTTTGGAAGGTTCAATATCGCTTCATTTCACTACCAGGAGACGATAAGTGAACCCTCGATCATCGCATCATCTATCGTGACCTATTTTATTCGGTTAACATTTCTGTGATTTACTCGTTCAAATGTAAGTAAATGTTTATTTTAGTATTTTTTTTAAATAAAAACAATCAAACTTTTTACTGTTGAAATGGCACGGTTGCGGTTGGTGCACATCAAATCCGTGACATCTCTATTTTCACTTTTCGCTTAAAAAACAATACAATTGGCAAAAAAAAAGCTAACGCTGAATTGCTGGTTTTGTTTTTGATTCCTTCAGCAAATTGATGAGGGAATATTCCGGGGGAAATTGCGTTGAAATTCCGGGAGAAATTTTTTTCACAATACCAATTTTTTCCGGGGGAAATTTTTTCCCTCGCTCGAAATTCATTGCCGATACCTATTTTTCGAAAATGGGAAACATTTCGGGAGGAATTCTATTCACGATAGCCCTGACTATGTTCTCATCATGAATGACCTGGCCAAACATAGCCAATTGAGGGAACATGAAATTGTTGGCATAATCGTCGATGGTATGCGTCTGCCGCCTGAAAACGCCATTTTGTTATTTGTCGACCAATTAAAAGCTGCCGTTGGAATACATCGTGAGCGCATCATGCATCACATTAAACGACTGGCCACAATTCGTCCTCGACTTCAACCGGGACTTGCAAGCAGTAGTGTCATCCCTGCTCCACAGAAGAAACCTGGAGACAATGAGCAGACTCGCTGTTTTAACTGCAGCAAATTGGGATATTATCAGAGCAGATGTCCATACGAGGTTCGAATACCTGGTTCGTGTTTTAGATGTTGGAAAGTGGGCCACGATCACCGACATTGCCCCAACCCACCGAAGCTGCTGATACGCCGCAGTTTGGTTGCTGCTGTTGACGATGCTGATCGAATTAGGGAGGAAGCTGCTGCTGTTACATATAATGACGTAGATGTTATTGATGCTGTTATTTACGTAAGTGTTGCTTTTAATTTTGAATCCACCGAGCATTGCAAATTTACGAATTTTTCTTCTTTGTTTGATACCGGTAGTCCGGTTAGTTTTATCCAATATTCATCAGTCAACAAATATGCTTTAAGTAAGAAACAAAAAACTCTAAAAGAGGATTGGGTAATCAACCTCTTTCATCATTTGGCCATATCGACTGCGTTATAAAATTTAAGAGTATGTATCTTCAACATTAATTGATAATCCTTCTAACGAGGAGATGAATATACCACTTATTTTAGGTAGAGACTTTTTATGTAAATGTAATATTGTAATTTGTTTAATGAACAAGAAGTCTACAAATATATCAACTAAAGTAAATAAAAATCGAAATTCGTATTTTTGCATTGCCGATGGAAACGAAGTTTCACCAGCTGTTTTCAATCCTTCGTCATCAGATGATATAGTGAACATTAAAAAGCCGTTTGTTGCCGAAGAGAAGTCGGTCGCTTTATTTGACAGTGTCGATTTTTTAAATAAGAAAGGTGATGATTTAACGTACGCTAGCTCAGTTTTCCCTAAGGTGCATACAATCCAATTGAGTGAGCAACCTGAGACCGAAGTGCATTTAGATATAAATAAATTATTGCCAAGGAATAGTATAGAAATTATTAAACGTACCATTTATGAACAATATTGATACCCCGTTGACATAGAGGTGAAGCCGCATAATTCAGATATGCACATTAGGTTAACGAATCACACGCCATTCCATACGTCTCCCAGGCGCCTTTGATATTTTGAGAGAGTAGAAGTACAGAAAATATTAGATAAATTGTTAGAACAGAAAGTTATTAGGCCAAGTCGATCTCCATACGCATCTGCTATAGTTTTAGTAAAGAAAAAATCGGGGGAACTTCGTATGTGTGTCGACTTCAGAAATTTAAACAAGGTCACAGCTCGAGGTAACTATCCGTTACCATTGATTGAAGACTGTTTAGGTTATATTGGGAAAAAGGTACTTTTCCACTCTAGACTTGAAGAACGGATTTTTCCATTTAGCCATGTAGCGCCAGACAATCCAATATACTTCATTCGCAGTTCCCCATGGGCAATTCGAGTACACACGTATGCCGTTCGGCTTAGAAAACGCCCCTGCTGTTTTCCAGCGTTACATATGCGAAATTTTCGCTGACTTCATTTCCTCTGGACAGATTTCGGTATATATTTACGATATTGTTTTTGCCAGCGTAACACTCGATGAGCACGTATCATTATTAAGGAAAGTTTTGTGTCGTATGACTGAGAAAGGTTTGATTCTTTGCCTGTCTAAGTGTAAGTTCGCTTATGAACGAATTGAGTATCTTGGCTGTTCAGTCACTTCGGATGGCATCCGCCCCAACGACGATCATATCGAAGCTATAAAGAGACTGCAATTACCCCAGAATTTTAATGAATTGCGAACTGTATTGGGCATATTCAGTTATTTCCGAATGTTTATTGAGGGACATAGCAAGATGGCCAAACCATTAACTGAGTTAATTCGCGAAGGTGTAGTTTTCGCCATGACCACTGCACGTGAAGATGCTTTTAATGTATTAAAAAATAAATTCATAAATAGTCCAGTTTTGGCGATTTATGACGCATCAAAAGAGACGGAGCTACATTACGGTGCTAGCTCTTTGGGTTTCGGGGCCGCTCTCATGCAGCGACAAAGTGAAGTGAAGTTTCATCCCGTATCATATTCCTCAAAGACAGCATCTCCCGCTGAACAACGTTATCATAGTTTTCAACTGGAATCGCTAGCCATAGTATATGTACTCAGGCGTTATCGAGTTTATTTGGAGGGAATAAAATTCAGGATTGTGATAGATTGTAATTTACTTAAGTTAACCTTGGAACGTGAACGGATGAATGCCAGAATTGCTAGGTGGGCTCTCGAATTGCAGTCATATGATTATACTTTGCAGCACCGCCATGGTATCTCAATGAGTCATGTGCATGCTTTGAGTGGTTTACATCCTAAATCTGAGGAACTTTTAAGTTCCAGAAACGACCCCATTTGTTCAAAGGATACTGTAGCTGTTGCCAAATCTCACATTTGTGATATTGAAGCGCCTCATTGTGCCCTATGCCGTACAGTTCATGTGGTTGACGATGATGATGTCTGTTTTCGAATCCAACTTACGCAAGGTCGGGATGAACTTATTGTAAAGATGCTTGATCAGTTGGAGGAGCGGACAATGATAGGTTTTGATATGAAAGAGGGTCTGAAATTCAAGGTTGATGAGAAAAGTAGGCATTCATTGTACGTGGCAAACGAAATGGAGGGAAATGTGATAAGACTGATTCATGAGAAATTAGGCCATTTAGGAGTAGATCAAACCTTCGAAGGTCAGCGTAGGCACTACTGGTTCCCCAGTATGAGAGAAAAAGTCTGTAGTTTTATTCGCCATTGCACTCGCTGCATTATGTATGCAGCCCTGGTCCGGTCAACTGAGCGAACGCTGTATAGCACTGTTAAGAAGCCTGAACCGTTTGACACATTGCATTTAGATCATTTTCGTTTTCATTTTCATATTACTGTTCACAGATGATTTTACTTAATTCGATGAAATGATGCTGTCAAGTCGACTAGTGCAAAGGAGGTTCTTGCCTGCCTCGAATATTATAGTCGGCCGCGGCGCATCGTTACTGATCAGGGCATAGGACACTGAAAGCAATGCTAGGAAGCTTTGCGATCAGATTAATCACGCCGATTGGGTTCAAATTCTTCCTCGAGTAGAGTTCGCTTTGAATAATTCAAAGCATAGTTCAACGAAGCACTCCCCTAGCGAACTACTATTTGGAGTAGCACAGCGTTGCAAGATAGTTGATGAGTTTTCCGAATATTTGGATGCCAAGTTTAATTCGACCGAAGTGCGGGATTTGGCAACTAGCCGTGCGAATGCTCATGAGGCGATTCAAAAATCACAAGCGTATAATGCTGCTTATTTGGCCAAGAGGAGCTCACCGGCAAAGGAATATGCAGTATGGGAATTCGTCGTGATTCGCAGTGATGATGTTGTAGATGTAGATGTTACGCCAGGGACAAACAAAAAGCTAATTTCGAAGTATCGCGGTCCATATGTAGTCCATAAAGTATTGGGAAATGATCGGTATGTAGTTCGTGATATCGAGAACTGTCAAATAACACAGCGTCTATATAATAACATTGTTGAGGCCGCCCGTATTCGGAGATGGATTGAAAATAACAATGACGATGAGATTGAAGATAGCTGTGAGAGCAGCAATGGCTTAAAAGATTAGTCTTATAGAAGATATGTATATCGAGGTCGATTTGTTATGTAGGTCGGCCGAGGTTATAAGATAATAAATGTTATAAGTCCTTAAGACAAATGTAACAGATCAACGTCATTTGTTGGCGAAATTTTAGTTAAAAAGGAAAGTGTAACTAATTTCATTTTGGTGCGGAAGAAGGAGACATCCATTTTGGTTTTGTTTTTTCCGGTTTATCCATTAAGATTTAGAAGTGTGAGACAACAGTATTTTTTTAGCCGTTTTTCCACACACAGTTTTTTTTTCAGACAGTTTCTTTTCCCAACACTTAACTTGAAAACATGTTTGGTCTTTCGAGCCGAATAACCCCACGGCAACGAGTTTGGAGCATAAAGTTGGCCTCCAGTTCTGAGGACATTCACTCGACTTTGTGGAGGAGCAGAGCTCTGCTTACGCGAAGGCGTTCCTACGTCAATTCGTGTCCTCGACGAGCCAGAACTTTGCACTGTCGTAGTACTTTGCATCTGATTTGAATTGTTCTCCTGTCCCGTAGGCACGGGAACACTAAATATTTCAGCCGAGTATCGATTCGATTGGATTTTACTGAGATTTGATACTGAGGTCAGTGTATTCAGTCAATGCCTCTTCTCCTTATAGTCCCGGTACTTAACAGCTGAATTGTTTTACGGCGAAGTGGGATTCGAACCAGGACTACTGGTAATCGAATTCAAACTGGACTTGCTACTACAAGTCGAATTGGGGCTGGTCGTAGTGACTGTGGACGAACTGCTGCTCGAATGAAATGGTGTCCCATTGGCAATATGCTGATGGTTTAGTAACTGTCCCAGGCTCCCATCGAGTAATTGCTCAGCCAAGGCGTCCATTTCGAGAAAATCGATGGAGAAGATACCAATGCACGATCCGATTCGGCCGTCAGCCCAATTGTGATCGCCGCGAAGCAGCATCATGTGGATCATTGTTTCCCTCTTGAAGGCGAGGCAGCCTTCCTCCTAGTTTGGTCCAATTTCAAAGTCATACAGTGCTATGCACTGGCACAGAAAGAGGGACGATAGCATGGATATAGTTTATTGGAAATGTACCTTCACGGCCATTGAGTTCGCCAACAAAGCAATTAGCGTCGACCTTTCGCTTAAGGAAGCTCACGTCGCCCTTCTTGAAAGACAAGTCGTTGGGTTTCTTCGACTGGAAGTCGTGTAGAGAGAACACTCGCGAAACTTGTCCTTTTTCAGTAATATCCGAGGGATGTAGAATTCCCACCAACAACTCCGAATCGTCCCGCGAAGCGATTACATTGCGTCCGCGATGACCTTCCATTAAAAGGGTCCAGATTCCATGGTGGATCAACACTACACGGAAAGTCAAGCAGATGGAGATTCACGGCTTCAGCGACGCTTCCGCGAAGGCGTATGCTGCAGCAGTTTACCTGGGGGTTCTCGGCGAAAACGATGAGGTTCACATACATTTGCTGTTCTTCAAACAAAGGTAGCTCCATTAGCAACAGTAACGTTACCCAGGTTAAAGCTATGTGGAGCAGTACTGTTGAGAGGGAGATGAGAGAGATGAGACGTCCCGAGTCTTAGGATTAGAGATGGCTACGATCTGTGCATGGACAGACTCCGTGATCACACTGTGCTGGATACGCGCACCCCCGTCGATATGGAAGACGTTCATCTCCAATAGAGTCTCACAAAATCAAAAATGAATCCTGCGGACTTAGCTTCAAGTGGGATCAACCCGTCGATGATAGTCAACAATGCACTATTATGACAGGGACCAGAGTTTCTAAGGCAGAGCTGGGACAAACACTTTCCAGAACAACCAAAGCATAGCTACCAAGGCTATACACATAAAGCTGGTAAACGATATTACCACACGGGTGGTCCTGCTTTCCGCAGGTTTGTAGCACCACCGCAACCAGATTACCAGTTGGAAAAAATCACTCACCTGGAGAGATGGAAAAGGGTTCAGACACTCACAGTCGTCTCGAATGGAGCAACGAGTACCTCTCATGACTACAGCAGCGGCCTAAGTGGACCCAAGTAAGGGCAGTCAAATTAAGGAAGAAGATTTGGTTTTAGTCACGGACGAACGACTTCCTCCACTAAAGTGGAGCCTAGCGCGTGTCATAAAACTGTACCCGGGTTCAGATAAATTGGTTCTAGCAGTCACTCTTAAAACTGAGTCTTCAGAACTGAAACGACCTATCACACAAATCTGCCCCCTACCCAGCAACACGAGCACATCAGATACGACTCAGGTTTGAAACCACTGAATCCGACACCACATCAATAATAACCAGTGGAATAATAAATAACTAATACAACACAATTGCTTTATTTCGATAAAACAATACCATCCTTTACACATAGCAAATTAATTTTACTTCAGCTGAACCGAGCTTGGGCACATTTCACGCAAAATGTTCTGGTATGAAAAGGAGCGATGCAGATAAAATTATTGCGATCCCTGGCCTTTACTACTATTGCGAAAAACATAGTAAGATATTTTTAGATGTCTTATACTGGAAAATTATAAAGCTAAAAATGATTTTTAAAAGCTTACTTGCAATATTCTCAGAATTACATTTTTGAGTTTGATGTTTCTGAAATGGAAAGAAAGTGAGTCAGTTTTACCAACATTAATCGTTCACTTCAACCACCTAATGATACTGAGCGTCACCAACTGAGCCAACAACACGACCAAATTCATAACCGCCAACAGCAGTTACACCAATTGCAGCTGCAGTTGAAGGAACACCTACATCTACAACGAGCTGAACCAGTCCAACTGCATCCGAAACCTGCAGTTGATCAACCTGTAGATGATAAACCGATAGATGATCAACTAAAAGAACAATCAGTACAAGATCCTCATCAGCTACAACTTCAACCTCAACAACCTAAGCAATCTCAACAAATCATCAGTAATGCCAGAACCTTACGTTCAAATAAAAAAATGTGATTTTGTCTATTACAAACGTAACTCCTACCACCCCGTGAAACACTTTGTCTTCCTCTCCTCCCACTGTGCCGTCCACCACTGACAACTCCTCATTGACGAGTGGTGCGATGTGCAATCGTGCAGCTAGCTGTGCCATATCGGTAGCCAACTTGCCGTCTTTTAATGACAGCACTTTAAGGGTTGTTCCACCCCCCCTTCTTGTGCTCTTGTCTCGTTTAGAATACCGAACTAGACCGACGGATATAATGAATTAAATAAAGGCATTGACACTAATAATCATTAATAATTAGGTGCCAGAGTTTAACTCCAGCCAATTTGTCTGGACGATTATCAACGTCGTTCAAAATAATTCCTCCTTCTTCGGTTGGGAAAACAATTGTGAATCCAAGTTTTTGGCCAACTAACATGATAGTTAAAGAATTCACTAACCGTCCAAGCTCTAAAAGGAATAAACCAAAAAACTTAATGAAATAGCCTTCTATTACCGGAATGTTAGAGGGCTAAAAACTAAATGTACTCAACTCTTATTAAACATGTTTTGCTCTTCTTCAAACATAATTATACTCACTGAAACAGGCTTAGATGACTCTTTTACTAATACCGTTATTTTTCCGTCACCAGATAATGGTGTTTACAAAAGATTTGGTGGTGTTCTATAGCAATTAAAAATGCTTTTCAGTCTTTTGAAGTACATTTCAATGATTACTCAGATATTGAAATTTGTTGTAGTAAAATTGTCTTGTCAACATCGGCTAACATTTTTATAGCATGTGTATATATTCCGCCTACTTATGTCCTGTATCCCCTTATGAGTCCTAGTGCCTCTACTACGCCTACGCGCCATCGTGTACGGTTTCTGACAATGTGTCTCAGCTCTCCCCGACTTTTCTCCAACTGTCGTGCCTAATTCTCGACTGTTCTGCGCCATGTTCTCCTCGGACCCCCAAGTCTTCTGCCATCCTGAGTTAAATGGTTGCATTGCATAGCATGATTTGCTATGGAACTGTCACCCTTTCGGAACGTGTGACCAATCCACTGCCACTTCCATCGTTGGATGATTGTGCCTATTGGTTCCTGACCCATTCTCTCGTAAAGGTGTTCGTTAGAGATACGATTGGGCCAGAAAATCCTGAAAATTTTGCGCAGGCACCTATTAAGGAACGTTTGCAGCTTTCTGGTGATAGTAGTGGTCACTCTTCGCGTGCTGCATCCATATAACAGCACGGATTCAACATTGGATCGGAACAGTCTTAGCTTGGTGCTCAAACTGATTGCATTGTTTTGCAATATTTTGGACAACAAAATTCCGAACGCGGAATTTGCTTTGGCGATCCTGTTGGGTATATTGAATTTGATTCCACCATCGGTCGAGACAATACTCCCAAGATACTGGAAATCCTCTACTCTCTCTACCGATTTTCATATTTGAGCCGATGAGTTTGTCCCAAGCTGATAATTTTAGTTTTTTCCGTATTAATTTTCAGCCCGACGACACCTGCCTCCCTCTCCACATCTACAGTCATTTGGCGGAGGTCCATAATTCTGTGAGAGACTAAGCATTACGTCAGCGTAGTCAAGATGTTTCAGTTGGGATGTAAGAGTCCATCGAATTCCTCCGTTTCCCGTCAACAAAGCTGCACGAAGCACATCATTAATCGCCAACAGGAATAATATTGATGAAAGGATACAGCATTGCACTACCCCACTTTGGATCTCAAATTCCTCAGACAACCTTCCTCTGTGCAGAACGTGACATTTGGAGCCTTTATATGTAGCTTTGATATCATAAAGCAATCAGTTATACCTCGGGAATACCTCTCCTGCGTAAGGCACGCCAAATAAACTCCAAGCTGACACTTCCGAATGCATTCTCAAAATCGATGAACAGCGGGCGGGGTTTTTTTTTTTTTTTTTTATGGTTGCGCCAAAGGGTGTGTAATCTTCTAAAGATACCAGCAGCCCGAAATACTGGCATGCACGATTCGCAAACCTGAATACTCGATGCCAGGAATACGCCTACGTACTAAACCACACCCTGCACACTTCAACCACTCTCCCCGCGGGACTACCGTTAGGTCATATGGTGCACAATGTTTTCAGGGGTTGGTATTTCTCCAATTTTTTCCTCCAGTTCTTTGTGCTCTATATGAAAACGTGGGCACTGAAAAACTACGTGCTGAGCGTCTTCTGAGGCCTCTCCGCAATTTGGACAGTTGGGAGATTCATCGAGCCCAAACCTGTTGAGATACGCTCGAAAGCAGCCATGTCCGGTTAGGAACTGGCTAAGATAGAAATCTACCTCTCCGTGTTTCCGGTCCATCCATTTTTGGATATCCGGTATAAGTCGATGGGTCCATCTTCCCTTTGAGGACTGGTTCCATCGCTCCTGCCATGCTCTAATGCTTCGCTGTCTTTCTTCCAGCTTGATATTTTTGACTGACGCTTGAGGTTCCTGAATTTTGGCGTCGTAGGTCCTTTGTAGCTCGATAGCCAAGATATCCGCTGGTAGCATTCCCGCGATGACACATACTGCCTCGTCTGACACCGTACGGAAGGCACAGCATACTCTCAGCGCACATAGTCTGTTGACAGAGTTTATCCTTCTTGCGAAGGTCTTTTTCGCCAAAGCTTTGGCCCATATGGGTGCCGCATACATAAGGATGGACTGCACCAACCTTGATAGAATAAGTCTCCTTTGTTGCCTAGGTCCTCCTATATTTATCAGTATTCTTGATAAGGCACCGCTCACCCGAGCCGCTTTGTCACACGTTCTTTCAAGGTGCTCGTTGTAAGTGAGCCTCGCGTCGATCATCACACCTAGGTATTTGATAACCGATTTTGATGTCGTATTATGATCTCCTACTCTGATGGTGATTTCCTCTCTTTTCTTGCGGCTGCTTACCAATACTGCCTCTGTTTTATGTTCGACTGCTGCCATCCACCGTTTGACTTTTCGGATACATTCATTTGCAATATCCTCTATTTCCTCTAGATGTTTTGCAACCACGACAATTGCAATATCATCGGCGAAGCCTATGATTTATCCCTCATTTGGGATTCCAAGCCTTAGAACCCCATCATACATAATGTTCCAAAGGATAGGGCCTAATACCGATCCTTGTGGAACTCCGCCAGATATGTGGTACTGCTTTACTCCATCATCGGTATCGAAGAGCAGAAACCGTTTCTCGAAGTAGCTCAGTATTATTTTAATTAAGAACCATGGCACCATCATTGACCTAAGCGATTGCACTATGAGTCCCCAATTCGCAGAATTGAACGCGTTTATGACGTCCAATGTTATTACGGCACCGTATTTCTTTGCACCGCCTCTCCATCTCCTGCCCTGAATAGCTTCTTCCAAGGTTGTAGTTACCCTTCTTATTGCGTCTACTGTAGAACGAGCTTTCCTAAAACCGTACTGTTGGTTGGAGAGTCCCCCGGCTTCACCAATTGCCACTTCTAGTCGGTTGCATATGATTCGCTCCAGTATTTTACCCATTGTGTCTAACAGGCATATGGGACGGTATGACGAGGGCTCGTCTGGTGTTTTTTTCCCTTTAGACAGCAGCACTAGACGTTGCTTTTTCCATTGGTCTGGAAAAACTTCTTCTGTAAGACACTTGTTGTAGAGTTCCACAAATGGTTGCGTATTTGTTTTAATGGCTAATTTAAGGGCCTTGTTCGGTATGCCATCCAATCCAGGTGACTTGGTATCCTCGAATCGTCTGCATACATCCAGGACTTCCCTTTGCGTGACAGTTGGGATGTCCTGTACTTCCGGAGGTGGCTCTATACGCTCTGCTGGTATTTGAGGTGGAAACAACCCCGATACAATTTTCTGCATAAGGAGAGGGCATGAGGGGGAAGGTGCCCTAGTGCCTTTGAATTTTGCCATTACTGTTCTATAGGCGGTACCCCAAGGATTTACATCTGCTTGCTCGCAGAGTTCCTTAAAGCTATTGCTCTTACTTCTGCGGATGGTTAGTTTTAGCTCTCTTCGCCTATCTTTGAATTGCACCCGTAGGTCCTGATGTGTGGACAAACCTCTGGATCGCTGGAATAGTCTTCTGGCTCTATGGCACTTGCTGCGTAGCTCTGCTATCTCTTGGTTCCACCAGTATACTGGTGGCCGGTGATTTGTTGACGTTTTCCGGGCCATGAATGCGTCGCAAGCCCTAGTTACTTGTTTGGTAACCTCAACGGCCATAGCGTTTGCTGTTCCTGGGCTTATTGTTTACTCTGCAAAAATCAGGGCAAAAGTGTCTTTGTCCATGGTGCTTATTTTCCACCCCATTCGTTGTGCCTTCTTTGGGCGTTCCTGGGTTGGTCTCCTAGGTTGTACTTCAAACAGGATGGCAAGGTGGTCGCTGTGAGTATATTGATTACTGACTCTCCAGTTGGCGCCTCTCGATAAGGAACTAGTTGCAAAGGTGATACCAACTATGGAGCCTACCCTATTTCTACTAAAAGCGTGCTCACTTCCTGTATTTAGCAATATTAGGTCTAGTGACGATAGGGCTTCTAAGAGAGCTTCTCCCCTTCTATTGGTCCGTGCGCTGCCCCAATCCGTGGCCCATGCATTGAAGTCTCCAGCTATAATCGTTGGGCTACGACCTCTAGCATCATCCACGAGCCTATCAAGCATACTTTGGAACTCCTCAATGGTGTTGTTTGGAGATGCATAACAGCTAAAGACATGCACTCCTTTGACCTTTGCTCGCACGAAGCCTGTTCCGGGGGTCATCATTTTTTCCTCAAAGGCGCAATCTCCGCAGGCCCAAATGGCAGCTCTTTTTGAGTCATCCGCAGCCCAAACTGTATCATCGAGATTGTTGTACTGCTCGCATAATACGGCAACATCTATCTTTAACTCGCGAACGGTTTGTGTCAAGATGTCCTGTGCCGCTTCGCAGTGGTTTAAGTTTAGTTGCAGCACTTTTATATTCTTTTTGCGACTTTTGCAGCTTCTTGGTTTACCGGGCAGACGCACCTTGCATCATTGCTGCAGTTCTTGGATACATGGCCTTTCTGTCCACACCGAACGCAATCCTTACTCCTATCCAACGTGTTTTTACACGCCTTTGCTAGGTGCCCGAAGTTAAGACACCTAAAACATCACAGCGGTATTATTTTCTCCCGTATTCGGCATACCGTCCATCCGATTTTTATTTTTGCAACCTCCAGAACTTTTTTGGCAGTATTTATCGGGGGGCTAATGACGGCAGTTTGCGTCCCTGCATAGGCTGTCCTCATAGATTTGATGGATGAGATCTCTATGCCTTGTGCTTCCTCGAACTGCTCGGACAGAGCTTGGCAGATCTCTTCCTTTGTGGTGACGCCATCTAGGTCTTTGCACTTAATGAGCACCTCTTGCGTTAGGGATCTCACTTCCGCTATTTCACCGAGAACTTTTCCCACTTTACTTTGGTGTTCTGATGTTCTTCCATCAGCTGCTTTCTTGAGCTCAAGCAGTAGCTCTCCCTTGGCTGTCCTTCTTATGCGGGTTACATCACACCCCAATCCATTCAACTCGGGGTTGGTCTTCACCTTTCGGAGTATGTCGCAATAGGAAATTTCTCCGATCTTTTTAATCACCAGTGCGTCAGGCTTAGCATATATCTTGCCTCGACTTTTTTCTACTCTTGTCCAAACGACTTTATTAGTAGTTTCTGCACCTGGTTCTTCGATCCGGGGTTTCACTGTCTGTCCACGGTTTTTCCCTGTGGCCTTTTTTTTTCTCTTTCTGGTCCTTATGCACGCTTTGTTTCACCTCCATTTCCGTTTTTTCCGCAACAATTTCGGCGTATGACAGTGTGGAGGGCTCTTCGGTATTTGGAGATCTCGTCCGTTTTCGCTTTGGCCAACTCACTCATTTCTGGAGAGTGGATGGTTTGAGTGGCTTTAGACACTCTACTGCATACTACTTTATCTATTTCGCAATCTACTGCGCAGCTGTAGTGTTTACGAATTGCACTAGCCAGTATCCTAATCTCATGATGCACATTGTTTTTTCCCTTAATGAATTCCATGAGTGCCGAGATGTGCTTTCCCAGGGAATGCATGGCTTCACGTTTTTCTCTCTCTTCGCTGGTTTCTTTGGCCTTTACTTCCGTGTTGGTTTCGGACTTCAGACTACCAGTTAATATTTCACTGGGGAGAGATTTCGACGGCATTTGCGAGGTTGTCTGTTCATTTATTGGTTCAGACGGCATCTCCGCGTTTGTGTTATCTTCTTGCGTCGGTCCATCCGCTATTTTTAACGGCGGTGATCGCATCAGTACCGAGCATCTCCTGAACGGATTTTCCTCTGTAATTTTGTCTCCTGAGTTTTGTACCTTTTTTTGTTCTTTTTTTTCTGTTTTATTTGTATTTGTTTTTGTTTGATTCATAGTTGGATCCCACGAGTATGGGGGAAAGAAAAGTCCGCCACATCAGAGACCCCTGTAATGCGGTAAGGCTATATTACAACCAGAGGGCACAAGTTATCTGGAGGGCTCCGTTAGCGATGCTGTATGGGTTTTACGTCCCCAGTACCATTCCGGCCTCGGTACGGGTCGCATAACGCCTTGCCTTAGGGACAGGATGCTTATTTACGGGCGGCATCTACTCGCCCGGTCACAAAAATTTCACTGGGCTTGTGTGTTATTTCCGCACACCCTCCGTTTTGCCGCTTTTGGTCGGGGACTGCTTATTATTTATTCGCAGCTAACCTACATATCTGTAGGCCGTTCGACTATCCGCCACCATGCAGCACCAAACGGGTGGTGTGGCGATCGATATTGAACGCACTGTCCGATGATAATCCGCAGGGTGTTGATGTGGTCGGCACAGGAGGATCCAGAGCGGAAATCTGCTTGTTCGGCATCGAGCCATTCATGATACCTATTTCTTTTCCGCAGAATTATTTCCTCTTTTTTGAAGATAGCTTATTTTGTTCGGCGGAAAAATTCCGACGGAAAATATATTCACGATAACCCAAATTATCTTAGCTACAGCATGCAGCACGCAGAAAGCTTTCAGCTTCCCAAACTCTCTATAAGTTCAGCCGATTTGGTTGGCGCTCGTAAGAGCTCTGCGGGAATACCGTCAAGTCCTACCGCCTTCTTGGTTTTAAGTGCCTTGTTTGCGGTAGTCATCTGATCATTACTGGGAGTCGTGGTGCGTATTCGAGCGTTTCGGGCACCTCAGTCCATTTGGGAGCATATCGCTAGAGAATAGGCGGTTCAAACCCATAGCAAAATGCTCTTTCCATCTCTTGAGCTGGTTCTCATCCGAAATGAGCAAGGAGCCGTCTCGGCTTTCACTGGGGTTTGGCTGGAGCTGCGACCATCTGTCAGCTCTTTGGTGATTCTGTAGACGGTTCTGTTATCGCACCTCCGCTTCCGTGGCCAGTGTGTTGATGTAGTTGCGCTTGTCACGTCTTACGATACGCTGAACTTCTCTCATCTTCACGCGATTTAGGGACTCTAGCTCGCTTCGCCCTGCTGCTGGAGTAGCTGCAACGCGAGCTTTCAGCTGTTTTCATTCATCAATCCGTCTCCAGGTATCCTCGGAAAGCCACGCCCTATGTCTTCCCTGCGATCGACCGACAATTCTTTCAGCACCAGATCTAAAAACAATTTTCACAGAACACCAGTTGTCTTGAATGGTTGCGGCCAGTGAGCTACTGATTGCTTCCACACCTTGCGAAAGGTGCTCCCTTAATTAATAGCGCACTAATGGATCACATAGTCACTCGATGTTGAACCTGAACATTCTTGTGTTGTCGTGGGAGCTTCGAACTATAGCAGTGCGTAGTCGGAGAGCAGCTATCATAAGATGTTGATCTCGCACTATCCCCACATCTGCCCCTCGCCTGTTTCGGACGTCCAGGCGAATACTTCTAAAGCGGCGGGTGATGGCAAAATGGTCAATTTAGTTGGAGGTTGCTTGCCTGTTGTTGGTAACCCAACTGACTTTGTAGCAGGTCTTATGATCAAACATGATGCCACCTATCACAAGGTGGTTGGCATTGCAGACATCCACAAACTCTTCGCCGTTGTCATTGCGGTTGCTTAGTCCTTGCTTCCCGATTACATGTTTGAGTCCTTCGTTGTCGTTTCCTGCGTGGGCATTCAAATCCCCCTTCACTATGACAATATCTCCAATTGGTATTGTGTTGAAAAAGGCACTTAAGAGATTGTAGAAGCTCTCCTTTTCGTCCTCAGACGAGCCATTCGTTGGGGCATAGCACTGTGTGACGGTGAAGCCTCGTACTCTATACCGGAATCTGGCCGTCATAATCCTACCACCATGAGACTGCCAGAAAACTAGGCCCTTGCGTGCTGTTGCTGTTAACAGTAGTCCGACTCCATATTCACGCGGACTTCCGGATGCTCTTCTAGAATAGAGTGGTACAGTGTTACGCGTTGGAGACTGGTACTGGCGCGCTTCTAACCATCTGAACTCACTTACCCCCAAAATATCCAGTCTATATCGCATGAATTTATTTTCCAATTGAAGGAATCTGGCATTGTAAGTACCTTCGCTTTCCGAGTCGAGGAGCGTCTTTGCATTCCAGAAACCTATCTTTGTCCAAGTACGACAGCCAAAAGTCGTCAACATGTGATCATTCCTTATCAGAGGCATAGTGTCGGTTTCTGTAGCGGGAAAAGTAGTAGTTGATTATTGTGTTGTTTATTACTGTGAAAGAACCCCACAGGCGGATCAGTAGAAATGCGGTGAAGTGGGAAGGTTGTGATCCCTTGTTTTCGGATCATAACCCCGCTGATAAAAGGAAGAAGAAAAAGATTACTGTGAAAGAATGTAAACACTGAAGTGTCGCCATAGCAATTTGATTTCAAATTATTTCCCTAAAGACTTTTCCAATATTTTCAAAAGAGTTTTCAGTTCGCGCATAAACACCGTGGGTTTTAGCTTAAAACATTTCATCGAACAGTTTCTCCAAAACTTATAGTAAATTCTTAACTTTAAATTTTCGGTTTTAAACCCTAAGTTTCTGTGATTGACTTTTGCGCGCCAAATCCCTGTCAAAGATGTCTGAACAGCAAACTTCTCGTGAAACAAGATTTACATCCAAAAATAGTAAACCGCCAAACTCTCCTGCAATTGTTAACAAAAATGAAAAATTTCATAGAGGGTTTGAGATGCGCCTATTTAAACAAATGGAAGACCTCAGCATTGAACTTAAATCATTCATCCAACAAGCACAACAACCTAGTGGAAAGATTTGATAAAATTGTCTCCGATTTTAACAACCACCTAAAAGATGCAAAGAAAAGTATGTCTGCGCTTACAGTGCGAATCGAAACCCTGGAACGAACCTTCGAATCAAACCGGTGTTATCAACTTGAGAACCAGGTATCCGCACTATAAAATAAAATTGATGCAATGGAACGCGACAAACTTTCCACTGATGCCATATTGCACGGTGTTCCAAAAACAACGAACGAAGACCTATATCTTGACTTTTGTACACTTAAGTTTCTACATAAGATTATAATCAGCAAACAGCCAAAATATTTATTTCAATTTGATCCCTCCGTGTGTTTCATACCTAGTTTCTGAGCGCCAGTATTTTGTCAATGCCATCCGCCTGTGGAATTCACTCCCTCTCAGAATCAAACGGCTTTATGACAGGAAAATGTTTGTTGCTATATTATTTCAACATTTGTCAGGTAACTCTTTTATTTCATTTATTGGTAATTTATATCTTTTGTTTTGTAAACTCATTGATAATCTTGAATTCTCTTTCCGCCTTAAAGGCACTTTCTTAATCGTATTCTTTTACTAAAATTTATATATATTTCTTTAATTGTATGAAATTCTCATTTATAGAACAAATATAATGTAATATCTATTATAAATTATGTTAAATGGAATAATAAATACTAATAAATACTAAAAATGTTCAGTAACGCAGGTTGCTGGTCCACGTTACCTAGTCTAGAATCAAGACCCTAGACAACCCGCACTTTTCGCCTACACGTATAAGGGTTTATACGTATAGTTGCCCGGGGACCACTACTAGGAGGTAAAGCAAGCACTTCATCACGAACTTGATTGTTGCGCTACTGGCCCAAGCGAAGTTTTGAGCAGTCAGTAGTTCCGATCAATCGCAATGCGGATCCCCAAGCTACTGTTAACTGTTGTACATAAGTACCTAGAAGCATTTCGCTTTAGTGAAGGTCTCATGTATACGTCGGATTTATTTTATTTTTTTGGTGACATCAATCAAACTAAAATTGATTGGGCCTCAGGGGGTGAAGATTGCATTTTTCTTAATTCTGTTAATGACTTATCTGTGATTGGATCGGAAATCATTGATACTGTCCAGTCCATCGATCTGACGAAAGTTTTGTTACTAAAAGTTCCTCATCTCTCATTTCCGAAGATATTGTTAATGAAGCTAAATTTTATAACTTTTATAAATTTGTTTCTAAAAATGCTAGTTACGTAAATATACCATATGTGATAAGTTGAGGAATTATAACTGGGTCCCACATATATCGTTGGATATTGATTATTTTTTTTTTTTATATTATTTTATTTTATTTTATTCATTTCATTTTATTCAAAATTTTGACAATATGTTTAACCTGCGAGGCCGCATGGCTTATCTGCAGGAGATTGTGTACTTATAATATGTATATGGAATCATCCTCAAAGTGAGAGTTTTATAAAGAAAATGAAAGAAAAAATTAAGATTGAAAACAGTTTTATACATACTTGCTTATCAATTTAAAGGATTATGAGGTTTTTTAAATTTGGGCTTGAGTAGTAAAAAGTTTCTATTCAGTTAAGTTGTTGACTCTAAAAAATATTGTTTAAGCTTTCGTTTTCTGACATGGACTGAGTTAAGACTTCGAAGTTGCTGAGGAAGATTATTGAATATAATAGGCACGATGTACTTCAGTCTGCTCTTTCTATATTCGTTTTTGATGCCTGGAATTTGGAATAGACACTCAGCTCGTCTTCTTGTGTTAAACTGGTGTGTAATTTGCGATCGTAGATTTGTGTCGTCGTAATACTTCAGGACTACACTCATCTCGTAGATCTGCTTTACTTGAAGGACCCTTACGCTGTTGGTTATGACATTACCTGCTGATATTAACTTTAGCGCCCTATAGCAATATTAGGTCTAGTGACGATAGGGCTTCTAAGAGAGCTTCTCCCCTTCTATTGGTCCGTGCGCTGCCCCAATCCGTGGCCCATGCATTGAAGTCTCCAGCTATAATCGTTGGGCTACGACCTCTAGCATCATCCACGAGCCTATCAAGCATACTTTGGAACTCCTCAATGGTGTTGTTTGGAGATGCATAACAGCTAAAGACATGCACTCCTTTGACCTTTGCTCGCACGAAGCCTGTTCCGGGGGTCATCATTTTTTCTTCAAAGGCGCAATCTCCGCAGGCCCAAATGGCAGCTCTTTTTGAGTCATCCGCAGCCCAAACTGTATCATCGAGATTGTTGTACTGCTCGCATAATACGGCAACATCTATCTTTAACTCGCGAACGGTTTGTGTCAAGATGTCCTGTGCCGCTTCGCAGTGGTTTAAGTTTAGTTGCAGCACTTTTATATTCTTTTTGCGACTTTTGCAGCTTCTTGGTTTACCGGGCAGACGCACCTTGCATCATTGCTGCAGTTCTTGGATACATGGCCTTTCTGTCCACACCGAACGCAATCCTTACTCCTATCCAACGTGTTTTTACACGCCTTTGCTAGGTGCCCGAAGTTAAGACACCTAAAACATCGCAGCGGTATTATTTTCTCCCGTATTCGGCATACCGTCCATCCGATTTTTATTTTTGCAACCTCCAGAACTTTTTTGGCAGTATTTATCGGGGGGCTAATGACGGCAGTTTGCGTCCCTGCATAGGCTGTCCTCATAGATTTGATGGATGAGATCTCTATGCCTTGTGCTTCCTCGAACTGCTCGGACAGAGCTTGGCAGATCTCTTCCTTTGTGGTGACGCCATCTAGGTCTTTGCACTTAATGAGCACCTCTTGCGTTAGGGATCTCACTTCCGCTATTTCACCGAGAACTTTTCCCACTTTACTTTGGTGTTCTGATGTTCTTCCATCAGCTGCTTTCTTGAGCTCAAGCAGTAGCTCTCCCTTGGCTGTCCTTCTTATGCGGGTTACATCACACCCCAATCCATTCAACTCGGGGTTGGTCTTCACCTTTCGGAGTATGTCGCAATAGGAAATTTCTCCGATCTTTTTAATCACCAGTGCGTCAGGCTTAGCATATATCTTGCCTCGACTTTTTTCTACTCTTGTCCAAACGACTTTATTAGTAGTTTCTGCACCTGGTTCTTCGATCCGGGGTTTCACTGTCTGTCCACGGTTTTTCCCTGTGGCCTTTTTTTTCTCTTTCTGGTCCTTATGCACGCTTTGTTTCACCTCCATTTCCGTTTTTTCCGCAACAATTTCGGCGTATGACAGTGTGGAGGGCTCTTCGGTATTTGGAGATCTCGTCCGTTTTCGCTTTGGCCAACTCACTCATTTCTGGAGAGTGGATGGTTTGAGTGGCTTTAGACACTCTACTGCATACTACTTTATCTATTTCGCAATCTACTGCGCAGCTGTAGTGTTTACGAATTGCACTAGCCAGTATCCTAATCTCATGATGCACATTGTTTTTTCCCTTAATGAATTCCATGAGTGCCGAGATGTGCTTTCCCAGGGAATGCATGGCTTCACGTTTTTCTCTCTCTTCGCTGGTTTCTTTGGCCTTTACTTCCGTGTTGGTTTCGGACTTCAGACTACCAGTTAATATTTCACTGGGGAGAGATTTCGACGGCATTTGCGAGGTTGTCTGTTCATTTATTGGTTCAGACGGCATCTCCGCGTTTGTGTTATCTTCTTGCGTCGGTCCATCCGCTATTTTTAACGGCGGTGATCGCATCAGTACCGAGCATCTCCTGAACGGATTTTCCTCTGTAATTTTGTCTCCTGAGTTTTGTACCTTTTTTTGTTCTTTTTTTTCTGTTTTATTTGTATTTGTTTTTGTTTGATTCATAGTTGGATCCCACGAGTATGGGGGAAAGAAAGGTCCGCCACATCAGAGACCCCTGTAATGCGGTAAGGCTATATTACAACCAGAGGGCACAAGTTATCTGGAGGGCTCCGTTAGCGATGCTGTATGGGTTTTACGTCCCCAGTACCATTCCGGCCTCGGTACGGGTCGCATAACGCCTTGCCTTAGGGACAGGATGCTTATTTACGGGCGGCATCTACTCGCCCGGTCACAAAAATTTCACTGGGCTTGTGTGTTATTTCCGCACACCCTCCGTTTTGCCGCTTTTGGTCGGGGACTGCTTATTGTTTATTCGCAGCTAACCTACATATCTGTAGGCCGTTCGACTATCCGCCACCATGCAGCACCAAACGGGTGGTGTGGCGATCGATATTGAACGCACTGTCCGATGATAATCCGCAGGGTGTTGATGTGGTCGGCACAGGAGGATCCAGAGCGGAAATCTGCTTGTTCGGCATCGAGCCATTCATGATACCTATTTCTTTTCCGCAGAATTATTTCCTCTTTTTTGAAGATAGCTTATTTTGTTCGGCGGAAAAATTCCGACGGAAAATATATTCACGATAACCCAAATTATCTTAGCTACAGCATGCAGCACGCAGAAAGCTTTCAGCTTCCCAAACTCTCTATAAGTTCAGCCGATTTGGTTGGCGCTCGTAAGAGCTCTGCGGGAATACCGTCAAGTCCTACCGCCTTCTTGGTTTTAAGTGCCTTGTTTGCGGTAGTCATCTGATCATTACTGGGAGTCGTGGTGCGTATTCGAGCGTTTCGGGCACCTCAGTCCATTTGGGAGCATATCGCTAGAGAATAGGCGGTTCAAACCCATAGCAAAATGCTCTTTCCATCTCTTGAGCTGGTTCTCATCCGAAATGAGCAAGGAGCCGTCTCGGCTTTCACTGGGGTTTGGCTGGAGCTGCGACCATCTGTCAGCTCTTTGGTGATTCTGTAGACGGTTCTGTTATCGCACCTCCGCTTCCGTGGCCAGTGTATTGATGTAGTTGCGCTTGTCACGTCTTACGATACGCTGAACTTCTCTCATCTTCACGCGATTTAGGGACTCTAGCTCGCTTCGCCCTGCTGCTGGAGTAGCTGCAACGCGAGCTTTCAGCTGTTTTCATTCATCAATCCGTCTCCAGGTATCCTCGGAAAGCCACGCCCTATGTCTTCCCTGCGATCGACCGACAATTCTTTCAGCACCAGATCTAAAAACAATTTTCACAGAACACCAGTTGTCTTGAATGGTTGCGGCCAGTGAGCTACTGATTGCTTCCACACCTTGCGAAAGGTGCTCCCTTAATTAATAGCGCACTAATGGATCACATAGTCACTCGATGTTGAACCTGAACATTCTTGTGTTGTCGTGGGAGCTTCGAACTATAGCAGTGCGTAGTCGGAGAGCAGCTATCATAAGATGTTGATCTCGCACTATCCCCACATCTGCCCCTCGCCTGTTTCGGACGTCCGGGCGAATACTTCTAAAGCGGCGGGTGATGGCAAAATGGTCAATTTAGTTGGAGGTTGCTTGCCTGTTGTTGGTAACCCAACTGACTTTGTAGCAGGTCTTATGATCAAACATGATGCCACCTATCACAAGGTGGTTGGCATTGCAGACATCCACAAACTCTTCGCCGTTGTCATTGCGGTTGCTTAGTCCTTGCTTCCCGATTACATGTTTGAGTCCTTCGTTGTCGTTTCCTGCGTGGGCATTCAAATCCCCCTTCACTATGACAATATCTCCAATTGGTATTGTGTTGAAAAAGGCACTTAAGAGATTGTAGAAGCTCTCCTTTTCGTCCTCAGACGAGCCATTCGTTGGGGCATAGCACTGTGTGACGGTGAAGCCTCGTACTCTATACCGGAATCTGGCCGTCATAATCCTACCACCATGAGACTGCCAGAAAACTAGGCCCTTGCGTGCTGTTGCTGTTAACAGTAGTCCGACTCCATATTCACGCGGACTTCCGGATGGTCTTCTAGAATAGAGTGGTACAGTGTTACGCGTTGGAGACTGGTACTGGCGCGCTTCTAACCATCTGAATTCACTTACCCCCAAAATATCCAGTCTATATCGCATGAATTTATTTTCCAATTGAAGGAATCTGGCATTGTAAGTACCTTCGCTTTCCGAGTCGAGGAGCGTCTTTGCATTCCAGAAACCTATCTTTGTCCAAGTACGACAGCCAAAAGTCGTCAACATGTGATCATTCCTTATCAGAGGCATAGTGTCGGTTTCTGTAGCGGGAAAAGTAGTAGTTGATTATTGTGTTGTTTATTACTGTGAAAGAACCCCACAGGCGGATCAGTAGAAATGCGGTGAAGTGGGAAGGTTGTGATCCCTTGTTTTCGGATCATAACCGCGCTGATAAAAGGAAGAAGAAAAAGATTACTGTGAAAGAATGTAAACACTGAAGTGTCGCCATAGCAATTTGATTTCAAATTATTTCCCTAAAGACTTTTCCAATATTTTCAAAAGAGTTTTCAGTTCGCGCATAAACACCGTGGGTTTTAGCTTAAAACATTTCATCGAACAGTTTCTCCAAAACTTATAGTAAATTCTTAACTTTAAATTTTCGGTTTTAAACCCTAAGTTTCTGTGATTGACTTTTGCGCGCCAAATCCCTGTCAAAGATGTCTGAACAGCAAACTTCTCGTGAAACAAGATTTACATCCAAAAATAGTAAACCGCCAAACTCTCCTGCAATTGTTAACAAAAATGAAAAATTTCATAGAGGGTTTGAGATGCGCCTATTTAAACAAATGGAAGACCTCAGCATTGAACTTAAATCATTCATCCAACAAGCACAACAACCTAGTGGAAAGATTTGATAAAATTGTCTCCGATTTTAACAACCACCTAAAAGATGCAAAGAAAAGTATGTCTGCGCTTACAGTGCGAATCGAAACCCTGGAACGAACCTTCGAATCAAACCGGTGTTATCAACTTGAGAACCAGGTATCCGCACTATAAAATAAAATTGATGCAATGGAACGCGATAAACTTTCCACTGATGCCATATTGCACGGTGTTCCAAAAACAACGAACGAAGACCTATATCTTGACTTTTGTACACTTAAGTTTCTACATAAGATTATAATCAGCAAACAGCCAAAATATTTATTTCAATTTGATCATTCATACCTAGTTTCTGAGCGCCAGTATTTTTTCAATGCCATCCGCCTGTGGAATTCACTCCCTCTCAGAATCAAACGGCTTTATGACAGGAAAATGTTTGTTGCTATATTATTTCAACATTTGTCAGGTAACTCTTTTATTTCATTTATTGGTAATTTATATCTTTTGTTTTGTAAACTCATTGATAATCTTGAATTCTCTTTCCGCCTTAAAGGCACTTTCTTAATCGTATTCTTTTACTAAAATTTATATATATTTCTTTAATTGTATGAAATTCTCATTTATAGAACAAATATAATGTAATATCTATTATAAATTATGTTAAATGGAATAATAAATACTAATAAATACTAAAAATGTTCAGTAACGCAGGTTGCTGGTCCACGTTACCTAATCTAGAATCAAGACCCTAGACAACCCGCACTTTTCGCCTACACGTATAAGGGTTTATACGTATAGTTGCCCGGGGACCACTACTAGGAGGTAAAGCAAGCACTTCATCACGAACTTGATTGTTGCGCTACTGGCCCAAGCGAAGTTTTGAGCAGTCAGTAGTTCCGATCAATCGCAATGCGGATCCCCAAGCTACTGTTAACTGTTGTACATAAGTACCTAGAAGCATTTCGCTTTAGTGAAGGTCTCATGTATACGTCGTATTTATTTTATTTTTTTGGTGACATCAATCAAACTAAAATTGATTGGGCCTCAGGGGGTGAAGATTGCATTTTTCTTAATTCTGTTAATGACTTATCTGTGATTGGATCGGAAATCATTGATACTGTCCAGTCCATCGATCTGACGAAAGTTTTGTTACTAAAAGTTCCTCATCTCTCATTTCCGAAGATATTGTTAATGAAGCTAAATTTTATAACTTTTATAAATTTGTTTCTAAAAATGCTAGTTACGTAAATATACCATATGTGATAAGTTGAGGAATTATAACTGGGTCCCACATATATCGTTGGATATTGATTATTTTTTTTTTTTATATTATTTTATTTTATTTTATTCATTTCATTTTATTCAAAATTTTGACAATATGTTTAACCTGCGAGGCCGCATGGCTTATCTGCAGGAGATTGTGTACTTATAATATGTATATGGAATCATCCTCAAAGTGAGAGTTTTATAAAGAAAATGAAAGAAAAAATTAAGATTGAAAACAGTTTTATACATACTTGCTTATCAATTTAAAGGATTATGAGGTTTTTTAAATTTGGGCTTGAGTAGTAAAAAGTTTCTATTCAGTTAAGTTGTTGACTCTAAAAAATATTGTTTAAGTTTTCGTTTTCTGACATGGACTGAGTTAAGACTTCGAAGTTGCTGAGGAAGATTATTGAATATAATAGGCACGATGTACTTCAGTCTGCTCTTTCTATATTCGTTTTTGATGCCTGGAATTTGGAATAGACACTCAGCTCGTCTTCTTGTGTTAAACTGGTGTGTAATTTGCGATCGTAGATTTGTGTCGTCGTAATACTCCAGGACTACACTCATCTCGTAGATCTGCTTTACTTGAAGGACCCTTACGCTGTTGGTTATGACATTACCTGCTGATATTAACTTTAGCGCCCTATAGCAATATTAGGTCTAGTGACGATAGGGCTTCTAAGAGAGCTTCTCCCCTTCTATTGGTCCGTGCGCTGCCCCAATCCGTGGCCCATGCATTGAAGTCTCCAGCTATAATCGTTGGGCTACGACCTCTAACATCATCCACGAGCCTATCAAGCATACTTTGGAACTCCTCAATGGTGTTGTTTGGAGATGCATAACAGCTAAAGACATGCACTCCTTTGACCTTTGCTCGCACGAAGCCTGTTCCGGGGGTCATCATTTTTTCTTCAAAGGCGCAATCTCCGCAGGCCCAAATGGCAGCTCTTTTTGAGTCATCCGCAGCCCAAACTGTATCATCGAGATTGTTGTACTGCTCGCATCATACGGCAACATCTATCTTTAACTCGCGAACGGTTTGTGTCAAGATGTCCTGTGCCGCTTCGCAGTGGTTTAAGTTTAGTTGCAGCACTTTTATATTCTTTTTGCGACTTTTGCAGCTTCTTGGTTTACCGGGCAGACGCACCTTGCATCATTGCTGCAGTTCTTGGATACATGGCCTTTCTGTCCACACCGAACGCAATCCTTACTCCTATCCAACGTGTTTTTACACGCCTTTGCTAGGTGCCCGAAGTTAAGACACCTAAAACATCGCAGCGGTATTATTTTCTCCCGTATTCGGCATACCGTCCATCCGATTTTTATTTTTGCAACCTCCAGAACTTTTTTGGCAGTATTTATCGGGGGGCTAATGACGGAAGTTTGCGTCCCTGCATAGGCTGTCCTCATAGATTTGATGGATGAGATCTCTATGCCTTGTGCTTCCTCGAACTGCTCGGACAGAGCTTGGCAGATCTCTTCCTTTGTGGTGACGCCATCTAGGTCTTTGCACTTAATGAGCACCTCTTGCGTTAGGGATCTCACTTCCGCTATTTCACCGAGAACTTTTCCCACTTTACTTTGGTGTTCTGATGTTCTTCCATCAGCTGCTTTCTTGAGCTCAAGCAGTAGCTCTCCCTTGGCTGTCCTTCTTATGCGGGTTACATCACACCCCAATCCATTCAACTCGGGGTTGGTCTTCACCTTTCGGAGTATGTCGCAATAGGAAATTTCTCCGATCTTTTTAATCACCAGTGCGTCAGGCTTAGCATATATCTTGCCTCGACTTTTTTCTACTCTTGTCCAAACGACTTTATTAGTAGTTTCTGCACCTGGTTCTTCGATCCGGGGTTTCACTGTCTGTCCACGGTTTTTCCCTGTGGCCTTTTTTTTTCTCTTTCTGGTCCTTATGCACGCTTTGTTTCACCTCCATTTCCGTTTTTTCCGCAACAATTTCGGCGTATGACAGTGTGGAGGGCTCTTCGGTATTTGGAGATCTCGTCCGTTTTCGCTTTGGCCAACTCACTCATTTCTGGAGAGTGGATGGTTTGAGTGGCTTTAGACACTCTACTGCATACTACTTTATCTATTTCGCAATCTACTGCGCAGCTGTAGTGTTTACGAATTGCACTAGCCAGTATCCTAATCTCATGATGCACATTGTTTTTTCCCTTAATGAATTCCATGAGTGCCGAGATGTGCTTTCCCAGGGAATGCATGGCTTCACGTTTTTCTCTCTCTTCGCTGGTTTCTTTGGCCTTTACTTCCGTGTTGGTTTCGGACTTCAGACTACCAGTTAATATTTCACTGGGGAGAGATTTCGACGGCATTTGCGAGGTTGTCTGTTCATTTATTGGTTCAGACGGCATCTCCGCGTTTGTGTTATCTTCTTGCGTCGGTCCATCCGCTATTTTTAACGGCTGTGATCGCATCAGTACCGAGCATCTCCTGAACGGATTTTCCTCTGTAATTTTGTCTCCTGAGTTTTGTACCTTTTTTTGTTCTTTTTTTTCTGTTTTATTTGTATTTGTTTTTGTTTGATTCATAGTTGGATCCCACGAGTATGGGGGAAAGAAAGGTCCGCCACATCAGAGACCCCTGTAATGCGGTAAGGCTATATTACAACCAGAGGGCACAAGTTATCTGGAGGGCTCCGTTAGCGATGCTGTATGGGTTTTACGTCCCCAGTACCATTCCGGCCTCGGTACGGGTCGCATAACGCCTTGCCTTAGGGACAGGATGCTTATTTACGGGCGGCATCTACTCGCCCGGTCACAAAAATTTCACTGGGCTTGTGTGTTATTTCCGCACACCCTCCGTTTTGCCGCTTTTGGTCGGGGACTGCTTATTGTTTATTCGCAGCTAACCTACATATCTGTAGGCCGTTCGACTATCCGCCACCATGCAGCCCCAAACGGGTGGTGTGGCGATCGATATTGAACGCACTGTCCGATGATAATCCGCAGGGTGTTGATGTGGTCGGCACAGGAGGATCCAGAGCGGAAATCTGCTTGTTCGGCATCGAGCCATTCATGATACCTATTTCTTTTCCGCAGAATTATTTCCTCTTTTTTGAAGATAGCTTATTTTGTTCGGCGGAAAAATTCCGACGGAAAATATATTCACGATAACCCAAATTATCTTAGCTACAGCATGCAGCACGCAGAAAGCTTTCAGCTTCCCAAACTCTCTATAAGTTCAGCCGATTTGGTTGGCGCTCGTAAGAGCTCTGCGGGAATACCGTCAAGTCCTACCGCCTTCTTGGTTTTAAGTGCCTTGTTTGCGGTAGTCATCTGATCATTACTGGGAGTCGTGGTGCGTATTCGAGCGTTTCGGGCACCTCAGTCCATTTGGGAGCATATCGCTAGAGAATAGGCGGTTCAAACCCATAGCAAAATGCTCTTTCCATCTCTTGAGCTGGTTCTCATCCGAAATGAGCAAGGAGCCGTCTCGGCTTTCACTGGAGTTTGGCTGGAGCTGCGACCATCTGTCAGCTCTTTGGTGATTCTGTAGACGGTTCTGTTATCGCACCTCCGCTTCCGTGGCCAGTGTGTTGATGTAGTTGCGCTTGTCACGTCTTACGATACGCTGAACTTCTCTCATCTTCACGCGATTTAGGGACTCTAGCTCGCTTCGCCCTGCTGCTGGAGTAGCTGCAACGCGAGCTTTCAGCTGTTTTCATTCATCAATCCGTCTCCAGGTATCCTCGGAAAGCCACGCCCTATGTCTTCCCTGCGATCGACCGACAATTCTTTCAGCACCAGATCTAAAAACAATTTTCACAGAACACCAGTTGTCTTGAATGGTTGCGGCCAGTGAGCTACTGATTGCTTCCACACCTTGCGAAAGGTGCTCCCTTAATTAATAGCGCACTAATGGATCACATAGTCACTCGATGTTGAACCTGAACATTCTTGTGTTGTCGTGGGAGCTTCGAACTATAGCAGTGCGTAGTCGGAGAGCAGCTATCATAAGATGTTGATCTCGCACTATCCCCACATCTGCCCCTCGCCTGTTTCGGACGTCCAGGCGAATACTTCTAAAGCGGCGGGTGATGGCAAAATGGTCAATTTAGTTGGAGGTTGCTTGCCTGTTGTTGGTAACCCAACTGACTTTGTAGCAGGTCTTATGATCAAACATGATGCCACCTATCACAAGGTGGTTGGCATTGCAGACATCCACAAACTCTTCGCCGTTGTCATTGCGGTTGCTTAGTCCTTGCTTCCCGATTACATGTTTGAGTCCTTCGTTGTCGTTTCCTGCGTGGGCATTCAAATCCCCCTTCACTATGACAATATCTCCAATTGGTATTGTGTTGAAAAAGGCACTTAAGAGATTGTAGAAGCTCTCCTTTTCGTCCTCAGACGAGCCATTCGTTGGGGCATAGCACTGTGTGACGGTGAAGCCTCGTACTCTATACCGGAATCTGGCCGTCATAATCCTACCACCATGAGACTGCCAGAAAACTAGGCCCTTGCGTGCTGTTGCTGTTAACAGTAGTCCGACTCCATATTCACGCGGACTTCCGGATGGTCTTCTAGAATAGAGTGGTACAGTGTTACGCGTTGGAGACTGGTACTGGCGCGCTTCTAACCATCTGAATTCACTTACCCCCAAAATATCCAGTCTATATCGCATGAATTTATTTTCCAATTGAAGGAATCTGGCATTGTAAGTACCTTCGCTTTCCGAGTCGAGGAGCGTCTTTGCATTCCAGAAACCTATCTTTGTCCAAGTACGACAGCCAAAAGTCGTCAACATGTGATCATTCCTTATCAGAGGCATAGTGTCGGTTTCTGTAGCGGGAAAAGTAGTAGTTGATTATTGTGTTGTTTATTACTGTGAAAGAACCCCACAGGCGGATCAGTAGAAATGCGGTGAAGTGGGAAGGTTGTGATCCCTTGTTTTCGGATCATAACCGCGCTGATAAAAGGAAGAAGAAAAAGATTACTGTGAAAGAATGTAAACACTGAAGTGTCGCCATAGCAATTTGATTTCAAATTATTTCCCTAAAGACTTTTCCAATATTTTCAAAAGAGTTTTCAGTTCGCGCATAAACACCGTGGGTTTTAGCTTAAAACATTTCATCGAACAGTTTCTCCAAAACTTATAGTAAATTCTTAACTTTAAATTTTCGGTTTTAAACCCTAAGTTTCTGTGATTGACTTTTGCGCGCCAAATCCCTGTCAAAGATGTCTGAACAGCAAACTTCTCGTGAAACAAGATTTACATCCAAAAATAGTAAACCGCCAAACTCTCCTGCAATTGTTAACAAAAATGAAAAATTTCATAGAGGGTTTGAGATGCGCCTATTTAAACAAATGGAAGACCTCAGCATTGAACTTAAATCATTCATCCAACAAGCACAACAACCTAGTGGAAAGATTTGATAAAATTGTCTCCGATTTTAACAACCACCTAAAAGATGCAAAGAAAAGTATGTCTGCGCTTACAGTGCGAATCGAAACCCTGGAACGAACCTTCGAATCAAACCGGTGTTATCAACTTGAGAACCAGGTATCCGCACTATAAAATAAAATTGATGCAATGGAACGCGACAAACTTTCCACTGATGCCATATTGCACGGTGTTCCAAAAACAACGAACGAAGACCTATCACCCCTATCGTGGAATCCGCCGGGGGGAATTATTCACCGAAAAAAATATTTCGGTATCGTCAAATCCGCAAAGCGAAAAGTTCCCCGTGTCGGTAATGTGAACGATTTCCACTGCATCGTGGAAAACGTTCGGATCGGATTTTTCCCGAACAAAATGACATTTCTCATCCGCATCAAAATCATTGCGGATTTCTGGCTTGGCTGCTGCACATTGTCTTTGTTTACAAAAATGTAAGTGAAATTAAAAGAACCAACAATTTTTGTTTACTTATATATACATTACAGGAAAAAAACTACAAACAGACTGCAGTTCAGAGCAATGGTGAACTCGATGAAAGAATCACCAGACATTGCAACAAATAATACGAAAAGGCCACCAGAGCAAGTGAAAAAGTTTTGGGACGATCTTCGGCTTGAGCTGAATAAATATGGCCCACCAGCAAAAGAAGTGAGCGAGTGGAAGAAGGTAAGAGATGCTAACATCACATAACACATGGTAGTAAGTGGTTTGTAAAATATTTCAGGTTTGGAGCGACCACAAATCCTATCTGAAGAAAAAGCTCGCATTCAACAACAAAGAAATAACAGCAACTGGTGGTGGGCCAAATAAAATTCAGCAATTCACAGCGGATGAAGAGGAAGTTGTTGCTCTCATTCAACTGAGAGAATCGGCTGAGGGTGTTGAAGGAGCTTCATTTTTTGGGCCGCCACGTGAAGCACAACCAGTCGCAGCTCCTTCTTTGGACCAACTAATAGACTTACCTGAAACTGCTTCACCGAAGGCGGTACATTTAGAAACAGAGTGCATTCCACAAGCTGCCCAACAGTGTTCGTCCAAATTCCAGGACAGAAAAAAGCCTTCAGTGGTTCTACTGGAAAAACAAATCAATATTCAGGAGCAACTGTATATTGACATTAAGCGCTCTGTAGAACAAAGTAAGGAGAACTTAGAACAACTTAACTCCAGCGTGAGGAAAATGTACCGAAGTCTTGAAAAAATTCAAGAACAGCAGAAACGCCACTTCGAGGAGTTCCGAAAACACTTCTCGGAGATGCAGCATATAGCCAGGGAAAAGCTTAAAGTGAAGCAGAGGCTTTTAGAAATAGAGTTGGAAAAGAGGTCACTGGCGGTGTATAATAATGAACAAATGGAATAATTAACTATTCATTTTTTTTTGTGATACTTATGAATTAAGTAGTAGTACTGATATTGAATTAAGAAGTGTTTAAGTACCTACATATGTTCCTTTTAAAGTATCTTAATTAGCATTACGAATTGCCTTTTTTTTATACTTACAACTAGTATGTGATATTACCATAAAATAATATAAATGAAGAAATGTACCTACATGTGTTCCTGTTATTAAATAATGGAATTACAATTACAACTTAATTTGAATAATCGTTTTATTTTCCAATAAATATTACAGAGATCTCATAATTGCATTACGAATTTCAACTGCTTCATTTCCATATTGCGATGATTGTACATTTTCAGCTGGTGAATATTCATCTGAGTTGTTGTCTTCAAACTCCGCTGGTTCATCCCAAAAAGCTTTGAAGTGCAGGCAAATATTATGCAAAGCACAACATACGTTCGTGATTTGCACTGCCTTTTTGGGTGTGTAGTGCATTGTCCTTGCCCTCATTAAGCAACGAAATCTGTTTTTCAGCACCCCAATTACCCTCTCCACAATATTTCGCCCCTTACTGTGATGCTCGTTGAACTTACTCTGAGGGGAATTTGGTAGAACTCCTCTGTATGGCATTAGAAGCCATGGAAAGAGGCCGTATCCTGCATCACCTACAAAAATTAGTAAGCATCAGTGATACTAGTAAATAACTAAAGAAAAGAGACTTACCAAGTACTCTGGAATTAGTATCTCCATTTTGATACATGTGCTGAAAGTATGTGCTTACTTCGGAAGTATTCCAAATAAAGGAATCGTGATTGGAACCCGGATATTTTGCATTCACACATCTAATCCTTAGTTTATGGTCACAAATCTGAAATGGTAGTATTATAGAAAAATAAATGTTACTCTCACAAAGCATATTTGAAATGGCTTACTATCATGGCATTTACGCTATAAAAGCCTTTTCTGTTGTAGTATAGATGGCGATTTTCCGATGGAGTGTTAATAGAAATGTGAGTCCCATCAACACACATGATCACTCCCGGTATTCCACATTTTTCGTAAAAATGACGCTTAGCTTCGTCTTTTTCTTCATTAGTCATTGTCAGGCTAATCCACTTCGGACATAATTTTCTTTCAAGGATGTTAAGTACTTGTGTTAACACCTCGGAAAACGTTGATTGGGCTATGCAAATATTAAAGTCCTTTCCAACACCATGCTGATAGTTTCCTTCAGCGAAGAAACGTAGGCAAGCAGCTAACTTCAGTTTTGGTGAAATTGAAAAGGATTTTGTATTTGGGGCCATTTCCATTTGTTCCAACACGTATAAAAAGGCTGCCTTATTAAACCGAAAATTTTTGATAAACCTATTCAATATTGAACTTTATTAAAATCTGAAATAATGAAATATATTTTCTATAAACATACATTTCATCCGGAAGTTCCATAAAATCATCCACTGTTCCTCTTAACCTCTGTCGTAATATTCTCTGCGAAGACCGCTCATCTCCTTCTTCCTCTTCTGCTTCCAAAAACAGAGCTATCGTGTCCATTTCAATGCCTTATTTTTTATTGTTATCACTTTTTAAACAAACTTTACTTTCATAAAACGAATATAGCTACACAAATTTTTATTGGCAAATAAAAAACAGCTGTGTTTGACAGTGAACCTACCTTTCCCCAATGTCTGTCGATAAGGAGACGCTCTCGGCGGATTCCACGATAGCAGTAGAAAGTGAAAGGGAATCGAATAGGTGAAGTGAAACTCAATTCCGACGGATTCCACGATAGGGGTGTATATCTTGACTTTTGTACACTTAAGTTTCTACATAAGATTATAATCAGCAAACAGCCAAAATATTTATTTCAATTTGATCCCTCCGTGTGTTTCATACCTAGTTTCTGAGCGCCAGTATTTTGTCAATGCCATCCGCCTGTGGAATTCACTCCCTCTCAGAATCAAACGGCTTTATGACAGGAAAATGTTTGTTGCTATATTATTTCAACATTTGTCAGGTAACTCTTTTATTTCATTTATTGGTAATTTATATCTTTTGTTTTGTAAACTCATTGATAATCTTGAATTCTCTTTCCGCCTTAAAGGCACTTTCTTAATCGTATTCTTTTATTAAAATTTATATATATTTCTTTAATTGTATGAAATTCTCATTTATAGAACAAATATAATGTAATATCTATTATAAATTATGTTAAATGGAATAATAAATACTAATAAATACTAAAAATGTTCAGTAACGCAGGTTGCTGGTCCACGTTACCTAGTCTAGAATCAAGACCCTAGACAACCCGCACTTTTCGCCTACACGTATAAGGGTTTATACGTATAGTTGCCCGGGGACCACTACTAGGAGGTAAAGCAAGCACTTCATCACGAACTTGATTGTTGCGCTACTGGCCCAAGCGAAGTTTTGAGCAGTCAGTAGTTCCGATCAATCGCAATGCGGATCCCCAAGCTACTGTTAACTGTTGTACATAAGTACCTAGAAGCATTTCGCTTTAGTGAAGGTCTCATGTATACGTCGGATTTATTTTATTTTTTTGGTGACATCAATCAAACTAAAATTGATTGGGCCTCAGGGGGTGAAGATTGCATTTTTCTTAATTCTGTTAATGACTTATCTGTGATTGGATCGGAAATCATTGATACTGTCCAGTCCATCGATCTGACGAAAGTTTTGTTACTAAAAGTTCCTCATCTCTCATTTCCGAAGATATTGTTAATGAAGCTAAATTTTATAACTTTTATAAATTTGTTTCTAAAAATGCTAGTTACGTAAATATACCATATGTGATAAGTTGAGGAATTATAACTGGGTCCCACATATATCGTTGGATATTGATTATTTTTTTTTTTTATATTATTTTATTTTATTTTATTCATTTCATTTTATTCAAAATTTTGACAATATGTTTAACCTGCGAGGCCGCATGGCTTATCTGCAGGAGATTGTGTACTTATAATATGTATATGGAATCATCCTCAAAGTGAGAGTTTTATAAAGAAAATGAAAGAAAAAATTAAGATTGAAAACAGTTTTATACATACTTGCTTATCAATTTAAAGGATTATGAGGTTTTTTAAATTTGGGCTTGAGTAGTAAAAAGTTTCTATTCAGTTAAGTTGTTGACTCTAAAAAATATTGTTTAAGCTTTCGTTTTCTGACATGGACTGAGTTAAGACTTCGAAGTTGCTGAGGAAGATTATTGAATATAATAGGCACGATGTACTTCAGTCTGCTCTTTCTATATTCGTTTTTGATGCCTGGAATTTGGAATAGACACTCAGCTCGTCTTCTTGTGTTAAACTGGTGTGTAATTTGCGATCGTAGATTTGTGTCGTCGTAATACTCCAGGACTACACTCATCTCGTAGATCTGCTTTACTTGAAGGACCCTTACGCTGTTGGTTATGACATTACCTGCTGATATTAACTTTAGCGCCCTATAGCAATATTAGGTCTAGTGACGATAGGGCTTCTAAGAGAGCTTCTCCCCTTCTATTGGTCCGTGCGCTGCCCCAATCCGTGGCCCATGCATTGAAGTCTCCAGCTATAATCGTTGGGCTACGACCTCTAGCATCATCCACGAGCCTATCAAGCATACTTTGGAACTCCTCAATGGTGTTGTTTGGAGATGCATAACAGCTAAAGACATGCACTCCTTTGACCTTTGCTCGCACGAAGCCTGTTCCGGGGGTCATCATTTTTTCTTCAAAGGCGCAATCTCCGCAGGCCCAAATGGCAGCTCTTTTTGAGTCATCCGCAGCCCAAACTGTATCATCGAGATTGTTGTACTGCTCGCATCATACGGCAACATCTATCTTTAACTCGCGAACGGTTTGTGTCAAGATGTCCTGTGCCGCTTCGCAGTGGTTTAAGTTTAGTTGCAGCACTTTTATATTCTTTTTGCGACTTTTGCAGCTTCTTGGTTTACCGGGCAGACGCACCTTGCATCATTGCTGCAGTTCTTGGATACATGGCCCTGTCCACACCGAACGCAATCCTTACTCCTATCCAACGTGTTTTTACACGCCTTTGCTAGGTGCCCGAAGTTAAGACACCTAAAACATCGCAGCGGTATTATTTTCTCCCGTATTCGGCATACCGTCCATCCGATTTTTATTTTTGCAACCTCCAGAACTTTTTTGGCAGTATTTATCGGGGGGCTAATGACGGCAGTTTGCGTCCCTGCATAGGCTGTCCTCATAGATTTGATGGATGAGATCTCTATGCCTAGTGCTTCCTCGAACTGCTCGGACAGAGCTTGGCAGATCTCTTCCTTTGTGGTGACGCCATCTAGGTCTTTGCACTTAATGAGCACCTCTTGCGTTAGGGATCTCACTTCCGCTATTTCACCGAGAACTTTTCCCACTTTACTTTGGTGTTCTGATGTTCTTCCATCAGCTGCTTTCTTGAGCTCAAGCAGTAGCTCTCCCTTGGCTGTCCTTCTTATGCGGGTTACATCACACCCCAATCCATTCAACTCGGGGTTGGTCTTCACCTTTCGGAGTATGTCGCAATAGGAAATTTCTCCGATCTTTTTAATCACCAGTGCGTCAGGCTTAGCATATATCTTGCCTCGACTTTTTTCTACTCTTGTCCAAACGACTTTATTAGTAGTTTCTGCACCTGGTTCTTCGATCCGCTGTTTCACTGTCTGTCCACGGTTTTTCCCTGTGGCCTTTTTTTTTCTCTTTCTGGTCCTTATGCACGCTTTGTTTCACCTCCATTTCCGTTTTTTCCGCAACAATTTCGGCGTATGACAGTGTGGAGGGCTCTTCGGTATTTGGAGATCTCGTCCGTTTTCGCTTTGGCCAACTCACTCATTTCTGGAGAGTGGATGGTTTGAGTGGCTTTAGACACTCTACTGCATACTACTTTATCTATTTCGCAATCTACTGCGCAGCTGTAGTGTTTACGAATTGCACTAGCCAGTATCCTAATCTCATGATGCACATTGTTTTTTCCCTTAATGAATTCCATGAGTGCCGAGATGTGCTTTCCCAGGGAATGCATGGCTTCACGTTTTTCTCTCTCTTCGCTGGTTTCTTTGGCCTTTACTTCCGTGTTGGTTTCGGACTTCAGACTACCAGTTAATATTTCACTGGGGAGAGATTTCGACGGCATTTGCGAGGTTGTCTGTTCATTTATTGGTTCAGACGGCATCTCCGCGTTTGTGTTATCTTCTTGCGTCGGTCCATCCGCTATTTTTAACGGCGGTGATCGCATCAGTACCGAGCATCTCCTGAACGGATTTTCCTCTGTAATTTTGTCTCCTGAGTTTTGTACCTTTTTTTGTTCTTTTTTTTCTGTTTTATTTGTATTTGTTTTTGTTTGATTCATAGTTGGATCCCACGAGTATGGGGGAAAGAAAGGTCCGCCACATCAGAGACCCCTGTAATGCGGTAAGGCTATATTACAACCAGAGGGCACAAGTTATCTGGAGGGCTCCGTTAGCGATGCTGTATGGGTTTTACGTCCCCAGTACCATTCCGGCCTCGGTACGGGTCGCATAACGCCTTGCCTTAGGGACAGGATGCTTATTTACGGGCGGCATCTACTCGCCCGGTCACAAAAATTTCACTGGGCTTGTGTGTTATTTCCGCACACCCTCCGTTTTGCCGCTTTTGGTCGGGGACTGCTTATTGTTTATTCGCAGCTAACCTACATATCTGTAGGCCGTTCGACTATCCGCCACCATGCAGCACCAAACGGGTGGTGTGGCGATCGATATTGAACGCACTGTCCGATGATAATCCGCAGGGTGTTGATGTGGTCGGCACAGGAGGATCCAGAGCGGAAATCTGCTTGTTCGGCATCGAGCCATTCATGATACCTATTTCTTTTCCGCAGAATTATTTCCTCTTTTTTGAAGATAGCTTATTTTGTTCGGCGGAAAAATTCCGACGGAAAATATATTCACGATAACCCAAATTATCTTAGCTACAGCATGCAGCACGCAGAAAGCTTTCAGCTTCCCAAACTCTCTATAAGTTCAGCCGATTTGGTTGGCGCTCGTAAGAGCTCTGCGGGAATACCGTCAAGTCCTACCGCCTTCTTGGTTTTAAGTGCCTTGTTTGCGGTAGTCATCTGATCATTACTGGGAGTCGTGGTGCGTATTCGAGCGTTTCGGGCACCTCAGTCCATTTGGGAGCATATCGCTAGAGAATAGGCGGTTCAAACCCATAGCAAAATGCTCTTTCCATCTCTTGAGCTGGTTCTCATCCGAAATGAGCAAGGAGCCGTCTCGGCTTTCACTGGGGTTTGGCTGGAGCTGCGACCATCTGTCAGCTCTTTGGTGATTCTGTAGACGGTTCTGTTATCGCACCTCCGCTTCCGTGGCCAGTGTGTTGATGTAGTTGCGCTTGTCACGTCTTACGATACGCTGAACTTCTCTCATCTTCACGCGATTTAGGGACTCTAGCTCGCTTCGCCCTGCTGCTGGAGTAGCTGCAACGCGAGCTTTCAGCTGTTTTCATTCATCAATCCGTCTCCAGGTATCCTCGGAAAGCCACGCCCTATGTCTTCCCTGCGATCGACCGACAATTCTTTCAGCACCAGATCTAAAAACAATTTTCACAGAACACCAGTTGTCTTGAATGGTTGCGGCCAGTGAGCTACTGATTGCTTCCACACCTTGCGAAAGGTGCTCCCTTAATTAATAGCGCACTAATGGATCACATAGTCACTCGATGTTGAACCTGAACATTCTTGTGTTGTCGTGGGAGCTTCGAACTATAGCAGTGCGTAGTCGGAGAGCAGCTATCATAAGATGTTGATCTCGCACTATCCCCACATCTGCCCCTCGCCTGTTTCGGACGTCCAGGCGAATACTTCTAAAGCGGCGGGTGATGGCAAAATGGTCAATTTAGTTGGAGGTTGCTTGCCTGTTTTTGGTAACCCAACTGACTTTGTAGCAGGTCTTATGATCAAACATGATGCCACCTATCACAAGGTGGTTGGCATTGCAGACATCCACAAACTCTTCGCCGTTGTCATTGCGGTTGCTTAGTCCTTGCTTCCCGATTACATGTTTGAGTCCTTCGTTGTCGTTTCCTGCGTGGGCATTCAAATCCCCCTTCACTATGACAATATCTCCAATTGGTATTGTGTTGAAAAAGGCACTTAAGAGATTGTAGAAGCTCTCCTTTTCGTCCTCAGACGAGCCATTCGTTGGGGCATAGCACTGTGTGACGGTGAAGCCTCGTACTCTATACCGGAATCTGGCCGTCATAATCCTACCACCATGAGACTGCCAGAAAACTAGGCCCTTGCGTGCTGTTGCTGTTAACAGTAGTCCGACTCCATAATCACGCGGACTTCCGGATGGTCTTCTAGAATAGAGTGGTACAGTGTTACGCGTTGGAGACTGGTACTGGCGCGCTTCTAACCATCTGAATTCACTTACCCCCAAAATAGTCTATATCCAGTCTATATCGCATGAATTTATTTTCCAATTGAAGGAATCTGGCATTGTAAGTACCTTCGCTTTCCGAGTCGAGGAGCGTCTTTGCATTCCAGAAACCTATCTTTGTCCAAGTACGACAGCCAAAAGTCGTCAACATGTGATCATTCCTTATCAGAGGCATAGTGTCGGTTTCTGTAGCGGGAAAAGTAGTAGTTGATTATTGTGTTGTTTATTACTGTGAAAGAACCCCACAGGCGGATCAGTAGAAATGCGGTGAAGTGGGAAGGTTGTGATCCCTTGTTTTCGGATCATAACCGCGCTGATAAAAGGAAGAAGAAAAAGATTACTGTGAAAGAATGTAAACACTGAAGTGTCGCCATAGCAATTTGATTTCAAATTATTTCCCTAAAGACTTTTCCAATATTTTCAAAAGAGTTTTCAGTTCGCGCATAAACACCGTGGGTTTTAGCTTAAAACATTTCATCGAACAGTTTCTCCAAAACTTATAGTAAATTCTTAACTTTAAATTTTCGGTTTTAAACCCTAAGTTTCTGTGATTGACTTTTGCGCGCCAAATCCCTGTCAAAGATGTCTGAACAGCAAACTTCTCGTGAAACAAGATTTACATCCAAAAATAGTAAACCGCCAAACTCTCCTGCAATTGTTAACAAAAATGAAAAATTTCATAGAGGGTTTGAGATGCGCCTATTTAAACAAATGGAAGACCTCAGCATTGAACTTAAATCATTCATCCAACAAGCACAACAACCTAGTGGAAAGATTTGATAAAATTGTCTCCGATTTTAACAACCACCTAAAAGATGCAAAGAAAAGTATGTCTGCGCTTACAGTGCGAATCGAAACCCTGGAACGAACCTTCGAATCAAACCGGTGTTATCAACTTGAGAACCAGGTATCCGCACTATAAAATAAAATTGATGCAATGGAACGCGATAAACTTTCCACTGATGCCATATTGCACGGTGTTCCAAAAACAACGAACGAAGACCTATATCTTGACTTTTGTACACTTAAGTTTCTACATAAGATTATAATCAGCAAACAGCCAAAATATTTATTTCAATTTGATCCCTCCGTGTGTTTCATACCTAGTTTCTGAGCGCCAGTATTTTTTCAATGCCATCCGCCTGTGGAATTCACTCCCTCTCAGAATCAAACGGCTTTATGACAGGAAAATGTTTGTTGCTATATTATTTCAACATTTGTCAGGTAACTCTTTTATTTCATTTATTGGTAATTTATATCTTTTGTTTTGTAAACTCATTGATAATCTTGAATTCTCTTTCCGCCTTAAAGGCACTTTCTTAATCGTATTCTTTTACTAAAATTTATATATATTTCTTTAATTGTATGAAATTCTCATTTATAGAACAAATATAATGTAATATCTATTATAAATTATGTTAAATGGAATAATAAATACTAATAAATACTAAAAATGTTCAGTAACGCAGGTTGCTGGTCCACGTTACCTAATCTAGAATCAAGACCCTAGACAACCCGCACTTTTCGCCTACACGTATAAGGGTTTATACGTATAGTTGCCCGGGGACCACTACTAGGAGGTAAAGCAAGCACTTCATCACGAACTTGATTGTTGCGCTACTGGCCCAAGCGAAGTTTTGAGCAGTCAGTAGTTCCGATCAATCGCAATGCGGATCCCCAAGCTACTGTTAACTGTTGTACATAAGTACCTAGAAGCATTTCGCTTTAGTGAAGGTCTCATGTATACGTCGGATTTATTTTATTTTTTTGGTGACATCAATCAAACTAAAATTGATTGGGCCTCAGGGGGTGAAGATTGCATTTTTCTTAATTCTGTTAATGACTTATCTGTGATTGGATCGGAAATCATTGATACTGTCCAGTCCATCGATCTGACGAAAGTTTTGTTACTAAAAGTTCCTCATCTCTCATTTCCGAAGATATTGTTAATGAAGCTAAATTTTATAACTTTTATAAATTTGTTTCTAAAAATGCTAGTTACGTAAATATACCATATGTGATAAGTTGAGGAATTATAACTGGGTCCCACATATATCGTTGGATATTGATTATTTTTTTTTTTTATATTATTTTATTTTATTTTATTCATTTCATTTTATTCAAAATTTTGACAATATGTTTAACCTGCGAGGCCGCATGGCTTATCTGCAGGAGATTGTGTACTTATAATATGTATATGGAATCATCCTCAAAGTGAGAGTTTTATAAAGAAAATGAAAGAAAAAATTAAGAATGAAAACAGTTTTATACATACTTGCTTATCAATTTAAAGGATTATGAGGTTTTTTAAATTTGGGCTTGAGTAGTAAAAAGTTTCTATTCAGTTAAGTTGTTGACTCTAAAAAATATTGTTTAAGCTTTCGTTTTCTGACATGGACTGAGTTAAGACTTCGAAGTTGCTGAGGAAGATTATTGAATATAATAGGCACGATGTACTTCAGTCTGCTCTTTCTATATTCGTTTTTGATGCCTGGAATTTGGAATAGACACTCAGCTCGTCTTCTTGTGTTAAACTGGTGTGTAATTTGCGATCGTAGATTTGTGTCGTCGTAATACTCCAGGACTACACTCATCTCGTAGATCTGCTTTACTTGAAGGACCCTTACGCTGTTGGTTATGACATTACCTGCTGATATTAACTTTAGCGCCCTATAGCAATATTAGGTCTAGTGACGATAGGGCTTCTAAGAGAGCTTCTCCCCTTCTATTGGTCCGTGCGCTGCCCCAATCCGTGGCCCATGCATTGAAGTCTCCAGCTATAATCGTTGGGCTACGACCTCTAGCATCATCCACGAGCCTATCAAGCATACTTTGGAACTCCTCAATGGTGTTGTTTGGAGATGCATAACAGCTAAAGACATGCACTCCTTTGACCTTTGCTCGCACGAAGCCTGTTCCGGGGGTCATCATTTTTTCTTCAAAGGCGCAATCTCCGCAGGCCCAAATGGCAGCTCTTTTTGAGTCATCCGCAGCCCAAACTGTATCATCGAGATTGTTGTACTGCTCGCATCATACGGCAACATCTATCTTTAACTCGCGAACGGTTTGTGTCAAGATGTCCTGTGCCGCTTCGCAGTGGTTTAAGTTTAGTTGCAGCACTTTTATATTCTTTTTGCGACTTTTGCAGCTTCTTGGTTTACCGGGCAGACGCACCTTGCATCATTGCTGCAGTTCTTGGATACATGGCCTTTCTGTCCACACCGAACGCAATCCTTACTCCTATCCAACGTGTTTTTACACGCCTTTGCTAGGTGCCCGAAGTTAAGACACCTAAAACATCGCAGCGGTATTATTTTCTCCCGTATTCGGCATACCGTCCATCCGATTTTTATTTTTGCAACCTCCAGAACTTTTTTGGCAGTATTTATCGGGGGGCTAATGACGGAAGTTTGCGTCCCTGCATAGGCTGTCCTCATAGATTTGATGGATGAGATCTCTATGCCTTGTGCTTCCTCGAACTGCTCGGACAGAGCTTGGCAGATCTCTTCCTTTGTAGTGACGCCATCTAGGTCTTTGCACTTAATGAGCACCTCTTGCGTTAGGGATCTCACTTCCGCTATTTCACCGAGAACTTTTCCCACTTTACTTTGGTGTTCTGATGTTCTTCCATCAGCTGCTTTCTTGAGCTCAAGCAGTAGCTCTCCCTTGGCTGTCCTTCTTATGCGGGTTACATCACACCCCAATCCATTCAACTCGGGGTTGGTCTTCACCTTTCGGAGTATGTCGCAATAGGAAATTTCTCCGATCTTTTTAATCACCAGTGCGTCAGGCTTAGCATATATCTTGCCTCGACTTTTTTCTACTCTTGTCCAAACGACTTTATTAGTAGTTTCTGCACCTGGTTCTTCGATCCGGGGTTTCACTGTCTGTCCACGGTTTTTCCCTGTGGCCTTTTTTTTTCTCTTTCTGGTCCTTATGCACGCTTTGTTTCACCTCCATTTCCGTTTTTTCCGCAACAATTTCGGCGTATGACAGTGTGGAGGGCTCTTCGGTATTTGGAGATCTCGTCCGTTTTCGCTTTGGCCAACTCACTCATTTCTGGAGAGTGGATGGTTTGAGTGGCTTTAGACACTCTACTGCATACTACTTTATCTATTTCGCAATCTACTGCGCAGCTGTAGTGTTTACGAATTGCACTAGCCAGTATCCTAATCTCATGATGCACATTGTTTTTTCCCTTAATGAATTCCATGAGTGCCGAGATGTGCTTTCCCAGGGAATGCATGCTTCACGTTTTTCTCTCTCTTCGCTGGTTTCTTTGGCCTTTACTTCCGTGTTGGTTTCGGACTTCAGACTACCAGGTAATATTTCACTGGGGAGAGATTTCGACGGCATTTGCGAGGTTGTCTGTTCATTTATTGGTTCAGACGGCATCTCCGCGTTTGTGTTATCTTCTTGCGTCGGTCCATCCGCTATTTTTAACGGCTGTGATCGCATCAGTACCGAGCATCTCCTGAACGGATTTTCCTCTGTAATTTTGTCTCCTGAGTTTTGTACCTTTTTTTGTTCTTTTTTTTCTGTTTTATTTGTATTTGTTTTTGTTTGATTCATAGTTGGATCCCACGAGTATGGGGGAAAGAAAGGTCCGCCACATCAGAGACCCCTGTAATGCGGTAAGGCTATATTACAACCAGAGGGCACAAGTTATCTGGAGGGCTCCGTTAGCGATGCTGTATGGGTTTTACGTCCCCAGTACCATTCCGGCCTCGGTACGGGTCGCATAACGCCTTGCCTTAGGGACAGGATGCTTATTTACGGGCGGCATCTACTCGCCCGGTCACAAAAATTTCACTGGGCTTGTGTGTTATTTCCGCACACCCTCCGTTTTGCCGCTTTTGGTCGGGGACTGCTTATTGTTTATTCGCAGCTAACCTACATATCTGTAGGCCGTTCGACTATCCGCCACCATGCAGCCCCAAACGGGTGGTGTGGCGATCGATATTGAACGCACTGTCCGATGATAATCCGCAGGGTGTTGATGTGGTCGGCACAGGAGGATCCAGAGCGGAAATCTGCTTGTTCGGCATCGAGCCATTCATGATACCTATTTCTTTTCCGCAGAATTATTTCCTCTTTTTTGAAGATAGCTTATTTTGTTCGGCGGAAAAATTCCGACGGAAAATATATTCACGATAACCCAAATTATCTTAGCTACAGCATGCAGCACGCAGAAAGCTTTCAGCTTCCCAAACTCTCTATAAGTTCAGCCGATTTGGTTGGCGCTCGTAAGAGCTCTGCGGGAATACCGTCAAGTCCTACCGCCTTCTTGGTTTTAAGTGCCTTGTTTGCGGTAGTCATCTGATCATTACTGGGAGTCGTGGTGCGTATTCGAGCGTTTCGGGCACCTCAGTCCATTTGGGAGCATATCGCTAGAGAATAGGCGGTTCAAACCCATAGCAAAATGCTCTTTCCATCTCTTGAGCTGGTTCTCATCCGAAATGAGCAAGGAGCCGTCTCGGCTTTCACTGGGGTTTGGCTGGAGCTGCGACCATCTGTCAGCTCTTTGGTGATTCTGTAGACGGTTCTGTTATCGCACCTCCGCTTCCGTGGCCAGTGTGTTGATGTAGTTGCGCTTGTCACGTCTTACGATACGCTGAACTTCTCTCATCTTCACGCGATTTAGGGACTCTAGCTCGCTTCGCCCTGCTGCTGGAGTAGCTGCAACGCGAGCTTTCAGCTGTTTTCATTCATCAATCCGTCTCCAGGTATCCTCGGAAAGCCACGCCCTATGTCTTCCCTGCGATCGACCGACAATTCTTTCAGCACCAGATCTAAAAACAATTTTCACAGAACACCAGTTGTCTTGAATGGTTGCGGCCAGTGAGCTACTGATTGCTTCCACACCTTGCGAAAGGTGCTCCCTTAATTAATAGCGCACTAATGGATCACATAGTCACTCGATGTTGAACCTGAACATTCTTGTGTTGTCGTGGGAGCTTCGAACTATAGCAGTGCGTAGTCGGAGAGCAGCTATCATAAGATGTTGATCTCGCACTATCCCCACATCTGCCCCTCGCCTGTTTCGGACGTCCAGGCGAATACTTCTAAAGCGGCGGGTGATGGCAAAATGGTCAATTTAGTTGGAGGTTGCTTGCCTGTTGTTGGTAACCCAACTGACTTTGTAGCAGGTCTTATGATCAAACATGATGCCACCTATCACAAGGTGGTTGGCATTGCAGACATCCACAAACTCTTCGCCGTTGTCATTGCGGTTGCTTAGTCCTTGCTTCCCGATTACATGTTTGAGTCCTTCGTTGTCGTTTCCTGCGTGGGCATTCAAATCCCCCTTCACTATGACAATATCTCCAATTGGTATTGTGTTGAAAAAGGCACTTAAGAGATTGTAGAAGCTCTCCTTTTCGTCCTCAGACGAGCCATTCGTTGGGGCATAGCACTGTGTGACGGTGAAGCCTCGTACTCTATACCGGAATCTGGCCGTCATAATCCTACCACCATGAGACTGCCAGAAAACTAGGCCCTTGCGTGCTGTTGCTGTTAACAGTAGTCCGACTCCATATTCATGCGGACTTCCGGATGGTCTTCTAGAATAGAGTGGTACAGTGTTACGCGTTGGAGACTGGTACTGGCGCGCTTCTAACCATCTGAATTCACTTACCCCCAAAATATCCAGTCTATATCGCATGAATTTATTTTCCAATTGAAGGAATCTGGCATTGTAAGTACCTTCGCTTTCCGAGTCGAGGAGCGTCTTTGCATTCCAGAAACCTATCTTTGTCCAAGTACGACAGCCAAAAGTCGTCAACATGTGATCATTCCTTATCAGAGGCATAGTGTCGGTTTCTGTAGCGGGAAAAGTAGTAGTTGATTATTGTGTTGTTTATTACTGTGAAAGAACCCCACAGGCGGATCAGTAGAAATGCGGTGAAGTGGGAAGGTTGTGATCCCTTGTTTTCGGATCATAACCGCGCTGATAAAAGGAAGAAGAAAAAGATTACTGTGAAAGAATGTAAACACTGAAGTGTCGCCATAGCAATTTGATTTCAAATTATTTCCCTAAAGACTTTTCCAATATTTTCAAAAGAGTTTTCAGTTCGCGCATAAACACCGTGGGTTTTAGCTTAAAACATTTCATCGAACAGTTTCTCCAAAACTTATAGTAAATTCTTAACTTTAAATTTTCGGTTTTAAACCCTAAGTTTCTGTGATTGACTTTTGCGCGCCAAATCCCTGTCAAAGATGTCTGAACAGCAAACTTCTCGTGAAACAAGATTTACATCCAAAAATAGTAAACCGCCAAACTCTCCTGCAATTGTTAACAAAAATTAAAAATTTCATAGAGGGTTTGAGATGCGCCTATTTAAACAAATGGAAGACCTCAGCATTGAACTTAAATCATTCATCCAACAAGCACAACAACCTAGTGGAAAGATTTGATAAAATTGTCTCCGATTTTAACAACCACCTAAAAGATGCAAAGAAAAGTATGTCTGCGCTTACAGTGCGAATCGAAACCCTGGAACGAACCTTCGAATCAAACCGGTGTTATCAACTTGAGAACCAGGTATCCGCACTATAAAATAAAATTGATGCAATGGAACGCGACAAACTTTCCACTGATGCCATATTGCACGGTGTTCCAAAAACAACGAACGAAGACCTATATCTTGACTTTTGTACACTTAAGTTTCTACATAAGATTATAATCAGCAAACAGCCAAAATATTTATTTCAATTTGAACCCTCCGTGTGTTTCATACCTAGTTTCTGAGCGCCAGTATTTTGTCAATGCCATCCGCCTGTGGAATTCACTCCCTCTCAGAATCAAACGGCTTTATGACAGGAAAATGTTTGTTGCTATATTATTTCAACATTTGTCAGGTAACTCTTTTATTTCATTTATTGGTAATTTATATCTTTTGTTTTGTAAACTCATTGATAATCTTGAATTCTCTTTCCGCCTTAAAGGCACTTTCTTAATCGTATTCTTTTACTAAAATTTATATATATTTCTTTAATTGTATGAAATTCTCATTTATAGAACAAATATAATGTAATATCTATTATAAATTATGTTAAATGGAATAATAAATACTAATAAATACTAAAAATGTTCAGTAACGCAGGTTGCTGGTCCACGTTACCTAGTCTAGAATCAAGACCCTAGACAACCCGCACTTTTCGCCTACACGTATAAGGGTTTATACGTATAGTTGCCCGGGGACCACTACTAGGAGGTAAAGCAAGCACTTCATCACGAACTTGATTGTTGCGCTACTGGCCCAAGCGAAGTTTTGAGCAGTCAGTAGTTCCGATCAATCGCAATGCGGATCCCCAAGCTACTGTTAACTGTTGTACATAAGTACCTAGAAGCATTTCGCTTTAGTGAAGGTCTCATGTATACGTCGGATTTATTTTATTTTTTTGGTGACATCAATCAAACTAAAATTGATTGGGCCTCAGGGGGTGAAGATTGCATTTTTCTTAATTCTGTTAATGACTTATCTGTGATTGGATCGGAAATCATTGATACTGTCCAGTCCATCGATCTGACGAAAGTTTTGTTACTAAAAGTTCCTCATCTCTCATTTCCGAAGATATTGTTAATGAAGCTAAATTTTATAACTTTTATAAATTTGTTTCTAAAAATGCTAGTTACGTAAATATACCATATGTGATAAGTTGAGGAATTATAACTGGGTCCCACATATATCGTTGGATATTGATTATTTTTTTTTTTTATATTATTTTATTTTATTTTATTCATTTCATTTTATTCAAAATTTTGACAATATGTTTAACCTGCGAGGCCGCATGGCTTATCTGCAGGAGATTGTGTACTTATAATATGTATATGGAATCATCCTCAAAGTGAGAGTTTTATAAAGAAAATGAAAGAAAAAATTAAGATTGAAAACAGTTTTATACATACTTGCTTATCAATTTAAAGGATTATGAGGTTTTTTAAATTTGGGCTTGAGTAGTAAAAAGTTTCTATTCAGTTAAGTTGTTGACTCTAAAAAATATTGTTTAAGTTTTCGTTTTCTGACATGGACTGAGTTAAGACTTCGAAGTTGCTGAGGAAGATTATTGAATATAATAGGCACGATGTACTTCAGTCTGCTCTTTCTATATTCGTTTTTGATGCCTGGAATTTGGAATAGACACTCAGCTCGTCTTCTTGTGTTAAACTGGTGTGTAATTTGCGATCGTAGATTTGTGTCGTCGTAATACTCCAGGACTACACTCATCTCGTAGATCTGCTTTACTTGAAGGACCCTTACGCTGTTGGTTATGACATTACCTGCTGATATTAACTTTAGCGCCCTATAGCAATATTAGGTCTAGTGACGATAGGGCTTCTAAGAGAGCTTCTCCCCTTCTATTGGTCCGTGCGCTGCCCCAATCCGTGGCCCATGCATTGAAGTCTCCAGCTATAATCGTTGGGCTACGACCTCTAGCATCATCCACGAGCCTATCAAGCATACTTTGGAACTCCTCAATGGTGTTGTTTGGAGATGCATAACAGCTAAAGACATGCACTCCTTTGACCTTTGCTCGCACGAAGCCTGTTCCGGGGGTCATCATTTTTACTTCAAAGGCGCAATCTCCGCAGGCCCAAACGGCAGCTCTTTTTGAGTCATCCGCAGCCCAAACTGTATCATCGAGATTGTTGTACTGCTCGCATAATACGGCAACATCTATCTTTAACTCGCGAACGGTTTGTGTCAAGATGTCCTGTGCCGCTTCGCAGTGGTTTAAGTTTAGTTGCAGCACTTTTATATTCTTTTTGCGACTTTTGCAGCTTCTTGGTTTACCGGGCAGACGCACCTTGCATCATTGCTGCAGTTCTTGGATACATGGCCTTTCTGTCCACACCGAACGCAATCCTTACTCCTATCCAACGTGTTTTTACACGCCTTTGCTAGGTGCCCGAAGTTAAGACACCTAAAACATCGCAGCGGTATTATTTTCTCCCGTATTCGGCATACCGTCCATCCGATTTTTATTTTTGCAACCTCCAGAACTTTTTTGGCAGTATTTATCGGGGGGCTAATGACGGCAGTTTGCGTCCCTGCATAGGCTGTCCTCATAGATTTGATGGATGAGATCTCTATGCCTTGTGCTTCCTCGAACTGCTCGGACAGAGCTTGGCAGATCTTTTCCTTTGAGGTGACGCCATCTAGGTCTTTGCACTTAATGAGCACCTCTTGCGTTAGGGATCTCACTTCCGCTATTTCACCGAGAACTTTTCCCACTTTACTTTGGTGTTCTGATGTTCTTCCATCAGCTGCTTTCTTGAGCTCAAGCAGTAGCTCTCCCTTGGCTGTCCTTCTTATGCGGGTTACATCACACCCCAATCCATTCAACTCGGGGTTGGTCTTCACCTTTCGGAGTATGTCGCAATAGGAAATTTCTCCGATCTTTTTAATCACCAGTGCGTCAGGCTTAGCATATATCTTGCCTCGACTTTTTTCTACTCTTGTCCAAACGACTTTATTAGTAGTTTCTGCACCTGGTTCTTCGATCCGGGGTTTCACTGTCTGTCCACGGTTTTTCCCTGTGGCCTTTTTTTTTCTCTTTCTGGTCCTTATGCACGCTTTGTTTCACCTCCATTTCCGTTTTTTCCGCAACAATTTCGGCGTATGACAGTGTGGAGGGCTCTTCGGTATTTGGAGATCTCGTCCGTTTTCGCTTTGGCCAACTCACTCATTTCTGGAGAGTGGATGGTTTGAGTGGCTTTAGACACTCTACTGCATACTACTTTATCTATTTCGCAATCTACTGCGCAGCTGTAGTGTTTACGAATTGCACTAGCCAGTATCCTAATCTCATGATGCACATTGTTTTTTCCCTTAATGAATTCCATGAGTGCCGAGATGTGCTTTCCCAGGGAATGCATGGCTTCACGTTTTTCTCTCTCTTCGCTGGTTTCTTTGGCCTTTACTTCCGTGTTGGTTTCGGACTTCAGACTACCAGTTAATATTTCACTGGGGAGAGATTTCGACGGCATTTGCAAGGTTGTCTGTTCATTTATTGGTTCAGACGGCATCTCCGCGTTTGTGTTATCTTCTTGCGTCGGTCCATCTGCTATTTTTAACGGCGGTGATCGCATCAGTACCGAGCATCTCCTGAACGGATTTTCCTCTGTAATTTTGTCTCCTGAGTTTTGTACCTTTTTTTGTTCTTTTTTTTCTGTTTTATTTGTATTTGTTTTTGTTTGATTCATAGTTGGATCCCACGAGTATGGGGGAAAGAAAGGTCCGCCACATCAGAGACCCCTGTAATGCGGTAAGGCTATATTACAACCAGAGGGCACAAGTTATCTGGAGGGCTCCGTTAGCGATGCTGTATGGGTTTTACGTCCCCAGTACCATTCCGGCCTCGGTACGGGTCGCATAACGCCTTGCCTTAGGGACAGGATGCTTATTTACGGGCGGCATCTACTCGCCCGGTCACAAAAATTTCACTGGGCTTGTGTGTTATTTCCGCACACCCTCCGTTTTGCCGCTTTTGGTCGGGGACTGCTTATTGTTTATTCGCAGCTAACCTACATATCTGTAGGCCGTTCGACTATCCGCCACCATGCAGCCCCAAACGGGTGGTGTGGCGATCGATATTGAACGCACTGTCCGATGATAATCCGCAGGGTGTTGATGTGGTCGGCACAGGAGGATCCAGAGCGGAAATCTGCTTGTTCGGCATCGAGCCATTCATGATACCTATTTCTTTTCCGCAGAATTATTTCCTCTTTTTTGAAGATAGCTTATTTTGTTCGGCGGAAAAATTCCGACGGAAAATATATTCACGATAACCCAAATTATCTTAGCTACAGCATGCAGCACGCAGAAAGCTTTCAGCTTCCCAAACTCTCTATAAGTTCAGCCGATTTGGTTGGCGCTCGTAAGAGCTCTGCGGGAATACCGTCAAGTCCTACCGCCTTCTTGGTTTTAAGTGCCTTGTTTGCGGTAGTCATCTGATCATTACTGGGAGTCGTGGTGCGTATTCGAGCGTTTCGGGCACCTCAGTCCATTTGGGAGCATATCGCTAGAGAATAGGCGGTTCAAACCCATAGCAAAATGCTCTTTCCATCTCTTGAGCTGGTTCTCTTCCGAAATGAGCAAGGAGCCGTCTCGGCTTTCACTGGGGTTTGGCTGGAGCTGCGACCATCTGTCAGCTCTTTGGTGATTCTGTAGACGGTTCTGTTATCGCACCTCCGCTTCCGTGGCCAGTGTGTTGATGTAGTTGCGCTTGTCACGTCTTACGATACGCTGAACTTCTCTCATCTTCACGCGATTTAGGGACTCTAGCTCGCTTCACCCTGCTGCTGGAGTAGCTGCAACGCGAGCTTTCAGCTGTTTTCATTCATCAATCCGTCTCCAGGTATCCTCGGAAAGCCACGCCCTATGTCTTCCCTGCGATCGACCGACAATTCTTTCAGCACCAGATCTAAAAACAATTTTCACAGAACACCAGTTGTCTTGAATGGTTGCGGCCAGTGAGCTACTGATTGCTTCCACACCTTGCGAAAGGTGCTCCCTTAATTAATAGCGCACTAATGGATCACATAGTCACTCGATGTTGAACCTGAACATTCTTGTGTTGTCGTGGGAGCTTCGAACTATAGCAGTGCGTAGTCGGAGAGCAGCTATCATAAGATGTTGATCTCACACTATCCCCACATCTGCCCCTCGCCTGTTTCGGACGTCCAGGCGAATACTTCTAAAGCGGCGGGTGATGGCAAAATGGTCAATTTAGTTGGAGGTTGCTTGCCTGTTGTTGGTAACCCAACTGACTTTGTAGCAGGTCTTATGATCAAACATGATGCCACCTATCACAAGGTGGTTGGCATTGCAGACATCCACAAACTCTTCGCCGTTGTCATTGCGGTTGCTTAGTCCTTGCTTCCCGATTACATGTTTGAGTCCTTCGTTGTCGTTTCCTGCGTGGGCATTCAAATCCCCCTTCACTATGACAATATCTCCAATTGGTATTGTGTTGAAAAAGGCACTTAAGAGATTGTAGAAGCTCTCCTTTTCGTCCTCAGACGAGCCATTCGTTGGGGCATAGCACTGTGTGACGGTGAAGCCTCGTACTCTATACCGGAATCTGGCCGTCATAATCCTACCACCATGAGACTGCCAGAAAACTAGGCCCTTGCGTGCTGTTGCTGTTAACAGTAGTCCGACTCCATATTCACGCGGACTTCCGGATGGTCTTCTAGAATAGAGTGGTACAGTGTTACGCGTTGGAGACTGGTACTGGCGCGCTTCTAACCATCTGAATTCACTTACCCCCAAAATATCCAGTCTATATCGCATGAATTTATTTTCCAATTGAAGGAATCTGGCATTGTAAGTACCTTCGCTTTCCGAGTCGAGGAGCGTCTTTGCATTCCAGAAACCTATCTTTGTCCAAGTACGACAGCCAAAAGTCGTCAACATGTGATCATTCCTTATCAGAGGCATAGTGTCGGTTTCTGTAGCGGGAAAAGTAGTAGTTGATTATTGTGTTGTTTATTACTGTGAAAGAACCCCACAGGCGGATCAGTAGAAATGCGGTGAAGTGGGAAGGTTGTGATCCCTTGTTTTCGGATCATAACCGCGCTGATAAAAGGAAGAAGAAAAAGATTACTGTGAAAGAATGTAAACACTGAAGTGTCGCCATAGCAATTTGATTTCAAATTATTTCCCTAAAGACTTTTCCAATATTTTCAAAAGAGTTTTCAGTTCGCGCATAAACACCGTGGGTTTTAGCTTAAAACATTTCATCGAACAGTTTCTCCAAAACTTATAGTAAATTCTTAACTTTAAATTTTCGGTTTTAAACCCTAAGTTTCTGTGATTGACTTTTGCGCGCCAAATCCCTGTCAAAGATGTCTGAACAGCAAACTTCTCGTGAAACAAGATTTACATCCGCACTATAAAATAAAATTGATGCAATGGAACGCGACAAACTTTCCACTGATGCCATATTGCACGGTGTTCCAAAAACAACGAACGAAGACCTATATCTTGACTTTTGTACACTTAAGTTTCTACATAAGATTATAATCAGCAAACAGCCAAAATATTTATTTCAATTTGATCCCTCCGTGTGTTTCATACCTAGTTTCTGAGCGCCAGTATTTTGTCAATGCCATCCGCCTGTGGAATTCACTCCCTCTCAGAATCAAACGGCTTTATGACAGGAAAATGTTTGTTGCTATATTATTTCAACATTTGTCAGGTAACTCTTTTATTTCATTTATTGGTAATTTATATCTTTTGTTTTGTAAACTCATTGATAATCTTGAATTCTCTTTCCGCCTTAAAGGCACTTTCTTAATCGTATTCTTTTACTAAAATTTATATATATTTCTTTAATTGTATGAAATTCTCATTTATAGAACAAATATAATGTAATATCTATTATAAATTATGTTAAATGGAATAATAAATACTAATAAATACTAAAAATGTTCAGTAACGCAGGTTGCTGGTCCACGTTACCTAGTCTAGAATCAAGACCCTAGACAACCCGCACTTTTCGCCTACACGTATAAGGGTTTATACGTATAGTTGCCCGGGGACCACTACTAGGAGGTAAAGCAAGCACTTCATCACGAACTTGATTGTTGCGCTACTGGCCCAAGCGAAGTTTTGAGCAGTCAGTAGTTCCGATCAATCGCAATGCGGATCCCCAAGCTACTGTTAACTGTTGTACATAAGTACCTAGAAGCATTTCGCTTTAGTGAAGGTCTCATGTATACGTCGGATTTATTTTATTTTTTTGGTGACATCAATCAAACTAAAATTGATTGGGCCTCAGGGGGTGAAGATTGCATTTTTCTTAATTCTGTTAATGACTTATCTGTGATTGGATCGGAAATCATTGATACTGTCCAGTCCATCGATCTGACGAAAGTTTTGTTACTAAAAGTTCCTCATCTCTCATTTCCGAAGATATTGTTAATGAAGCTAAATTTTATAACTTTTATAAATTTGTTTCTAAAAATGCTAGTTACGTAAATATACCATATGTGATAAGTTGAGGAATTATAACTGGGTCCCACATATATCGTTGGATATTGATTATTTTTTTTTTTTATATTATTTTATTTTATTTTATTCATTTCATTTTATTCAAAATTTTGACAATATGTTTAACCTGCGAGGCCGCATGGCTTATCTGCAGGAGATTGTGTACTTATAATATGTATATGGAATCATCCTCAAAGTGAGAGTTTTATAAAGAAAATGAAAGAAAAAATTAAGATTGAAAACAGTTTTATACATACTTGCTTATCAATTTAAAGGATTATGAGGTTTTTTAAATTTGGGCTTGAGTAGTAAAAAGTTTCTATTCAGTTAAGTTGTTGACTCTAAAAAATATTGTTTAAGCTTTCGTTTTCTGACATGGACTGAGTTAAGACTTCGAAGTTGCTGAGGAAGATTATTGAATATAATAGGCACGATGTACTTCAGTCTGCTCTTTCTATATTCGTTTTTGATGCCTGGAATTTGGAATAGACACTCAGCTCGTCTTCTTGTGTTAAACTGGTGTGTAATTTGCGATCGTAGATTTGTGTCGTCGTAATACTCCAGGACTACACTCATCTCGTAGATCTGCTTTACTTGAAGGACCCTTACGCTGTTGGTTATGACATTACCTGCTGATATTAACTTTAGCGCCCTATTTTGAATCCGCTGTAGCTTTTCTAAGTGTGTCTGTGCTGCACTTCCCCAAGCTAATACGCCGTACCGCAACCTGGACTCTATTAGAGCGTGGTAGACTTGTTTTTGCACACAAGTAGTAGGTTTGTATTTTAGACAGGCCAGCGCAAACAATAACCCCTTCAAATTGCTTCGTAGATTATTGATGTGAGCATTCCAAAGGAAATGGCAGTCAATGGTAACGCCTAGATATTTTTAGGTATCGACAACATCAATAACATCATAGTCGGACGATTTGGCACATCTATAGTTTTTTACTATGATTTGCGGCGCTTTAAAATTTGGGCTCCAGATGTGCATTAATTTGGTTTTTGACGCGTTTATTACCAGCCCATTGTCGTGATACCATCTTCCTGCTTCATAGAAATCTTCTTGTATGATACGTGCTGCTTTTTCTACAGATTGGTGACACACAACAATTGCCGTGTCATCTGCGTATGCAAATGGTGAGCTTTTCGTAAAACACTTATGTTCAGAATTTTATCGGGTTATTACTAACATAATGTTTAATTTTATTCCTGTAGCTCTAGTAAAAAAATCTACTCTGGGTCTTCTTCATAGGACAGTTAGATATCCCGCAATTTAAAAATTCTTAAAAATAGAGCTTTAGGATATGGCGCTGTAGCTTAGAGAATGAGGACTTTGTGTTATACAGAAGACTAAAATCCGAATTCAAAAATTATTTATTCAATTCGTATTCGATGAACTTAAATGCTATGCAAAACTCATTTTAATTGAGTCCTAAAAAATGTTGGCGATTCATAAATTCTAAAAATAAAAGCGACGGTTACCCTGCCTCATTTTCATTTAATGGACAGCCAATGGATACACCTATTTCTATCTGCAATTCTTTTGCATCATTTTTCCAGTTAGTTTATTCAAAAGTAGACTCAAATACTGACCATGCATTTTTTAGTTACCTTGGGAATGCACCTCATTCCGCGTTCTATAACATTGATGACCTGCCTTCACGTTTCTTAAAAATGTGTGCTATGCCACTGCATGTGATATTATGTCACATATTCAAATTATCATTAAAATCAGGTATTTTCCCATTTGTATGGAAAAATTCTTTTATTATACCACTTTTTAAAAGTGGTAGAAAAACAAAGTTCAGACAAATTGGTTTCTAAAAATTTTAATTTTCATTGCAAATCCTTATTGTCCAACAATCAGCATGGTTTCATAAAGAAAAGGTCCGCAGTGACTAATTTTCTTGAGTTCACAAATTTCGTGATATCGGTAATTAGTAAAAGAAATCAAGTTGACGCAATCTACACTGATTTCAGTAAAGCGTTTGACCGTGTTGGCCACAAAATTCTGGCTTATAAACTGGATAAACTAGGATTTCCATACTACTTTTACGCTGGTTATCATTCTTTTTATCGGAATGATGTCAATTTGTTAACTTTCGAAATCACATTTCTAATAAAATTTGTCTGACATCTGGGGTTTCCCAAGGTAGTCACATTGGCACTATCTTGTTTATCCTATTTGTAAGTGATGTAGTTTCATTTTTGCCGGAATGCAACATTCTAATGTTTGGTGATAATTTCAAAATTTATTTATCAGGCAATGAGTATCATACATTTCAACTCTTAAATGAGTAACTTATTAAATTTCATTTGTGGTGATCTCTCTTAACGTAAGCAAATGTTCAGTATTTACTTTCTCACGCCGTATCTCGCCCCTTTTTTATAATTACTTACTTGGTAGTGAAGCTGTGCCTCGTGTTACCTTAAAAAAAGATCTAGGTGTACGAGTATTGTTAGATACTAAGTTATCAGTCAACAATCATTTGGGTGTTATTTGGTGTCCGTATTACAAGTTTCATATCACCAGAATCGAAGCTGTCCAGAAAAGATTCTGAAGATTTGCTTTACGTGGTCTTCCATGGTCCGACATTTACAACCTACCGTCCTATCAATCAAGGCTAAAGTTAATTAACCTTGCCTCGCTTGAGGATAGCAGAATGGTTGCTAAAGTAGTTTTCGTTCACAGAGTGCTTACAAATAATATTGCTTCCTTTGGAATTTGGAACTCTATTAACAGATGGGACATTAAGTCCCATCGACCGATCTACGTAGTAATCGATTTTTTACTATTACACATTCGCGCACTAACTACGGTCGCTCATCCTCTTTTAATGGGTTATTGCTAACTTACAACGCTAATGCAGATTTGATTGATTTTAATATATTTTTGGTACCTCTCAAAACGAGATTGATAGGTAGTATTTAGTCATGATTGCTAACTCTGTGCTTCAAAATGTTTTTGTATTTATAACTTATTTGATTTAGTTTGCGTATCACCCTCTTCTTTTTTCTTTTTTTTATTCATACTTTTGTAACTAAGTCTAAGTGTGGATGTACACTTTCGTTCTTTTAGCCGGTGTTCGTTGTTCGTTGTTGAACGTACGCGGAACAACGAAAGAGTGAATGGCAAAACCAAACAACGAACGAAGAACGAATGTACAACGAACACGTACGAAAACAAGTCAAAGCTGGTTGGAATTTTCGGTGTACGGTTTTACTCAAACACCAAACAACGAGTGTGTAAATGACGATAATCGTTAATCGTACGTTCTTGTGCAGTGTCGTGTATTTTTGTTTTTATAAAAATGGGTGATATAAGAAGTCTGTGAAGAGAATTTCTTGAGGAATCTATAGAACTATACAAGAGTTAAGAAACAGATTTTCTTAACCCATTGTTTGATTTCTCAATTAATGGTGTGACCAAATCAATAAGTTCAATATATATTTCTTCCGACGTCCTTAAATAATTCCGGAAGTCATCTGGGTACAGTCTCAATTGACTTAGCGCATTTATATGTAATAAGTGCTTTCTTTTTAACAACCAGCATTTGGTCCAACAGGATCTCTTATTTTTTTTCTTTTTCTGAATAACTAAAGGCCGACTGCTAGCAATGTGTTGCTATCCACTTTGATACAGCGAACGAACTGAATCAAAAAACCGTACAATGTGAATGCTTCTTCGTTGTTCGATGTACGTTCATTGAGAAACGAACAACGAACAACGTACACCGAATGAAGAACGAAAGTGTAAAGCCAGCTTAAGAAAGTAATTACTCTTTGATGACAAGTAAATAAATAATAAATGTCACTTTAAATCAACACCACACAATACAAGAGTTCATTGAACTCTTAACAACACAACAACACAATAGTCCACTAATTCACCACCACACAACAAAATTTATTCAACACAACACCACTAAAGTCTATTTCTTTAACACCTCACTTTAATATACACAACACAAAAAAAGCAGCATTGTCAACACATCACAAAACTCAACACTTCACTAACTCAACCAAAATAAAATGACCCGTTTAAAATAAAATTACTCCTCGCGTAAAAAAACAAGACTCGCTTATTCGCGGAGAGTGAGTTGATCTCCACATTTCTAGCAACTGCACATCCCTATTAAAGCACGCACACGAAACGCCGCAGAGACATGAATGGGACCGAAACCCATACATCAAAACACATAAATACACATGGATGGAATGAATCAAAATATAAATATAACAACACAAAGCACTTACCTTAATTCCATGCACCACAGAAATAACACAAAAAAAAAAACATAAAAATACAACCACTTATTAGTGTTATTACACTGTACTAAACTTTACGTTTTATTTACATGAGGCGAATTAGCAGCCAGGGTTGGCTATTAGGCAAGACAAGAATAATTATAAAGTTTGGAGTTATGGTCTGGCGATCAGTCAAGAGAAGACCATTTTTCGTCAGGTGAGAACTTCGTTCACCGTGGGGGGTGACTGTGGTGGAACGTAGGGACGTCACAACCATGACCGCCACGACAGTACTTTCTTTGGCAACAATGCCCACAATATTTCTTAAAGTGTATTTAGACCAAATAATATTTGTATATAAAAATGCTACCCGAAATAAAAACGTTTTCTTTCATTGTTCCTTATATAACGTAAAAGGAAAGTAGTGTTTTTTTGACCGTTCTTCCACACACAGTTTCTTTTTCCAACATTTAACCTCACTTTCAAGGAAGTAGATCACCAATGGATTCTACTACAAGTGGTTACTCCTACACTGGAATGTGAATAGAGGACGAGGAGAATCTCATAACATGGAATAATCTGGAAGCTTTTAAACACTGCTTAAGATGAGGCTACGTACCACTGGCATGGATGGAAGTGCGGGTTATATTCACGCCTAAAGCAAGTAAACCAAGCCAAACTTCAGCGAAGGACTGAAGATCCATAAGTCTCTCCTCATTTCTCCTCAAGCCACTTGAAAGGCTTCCCGATATCCACATCAGAAGTAAGTGTTACCACGACACTATGCAAATCTGGATATTTAAGGAGGAGATCGGAAAAAGAGCTTTATACGACGTAGTAGGAAAAATAGTAACAGGCCTTCTCCACAAGGAATTTGCACTAGCAGCCTTATTAGACATAAAAGGTGCAAATTCTAAGAGACATTAAGTGAAATGATGCAATCAGCTCTTGATAGTCTGGGAAAAGGAGCTAGAGAGTGTGGACTGCACCTCAACCCAGATAAAAGAGAATTGGTACTCTCCAGCAGAAAATACAAGATACCACCCTTCAAACTTCCTAAGCTAGCAGGGGCTGATCTTTCCGTTTGGCATCGCTATGGTTATCTAGGTATAACGCTAGACAGAAAACTCAATTGGAAACTTAATATACAGGAAAGAATTCGCAAGGCCTACAATGCCCTTTTCATCTGCAGGAGGACGGCGGCGGGGGGAAAATGGGGCCTGATGGCTGCAGTGATGCACTGGCTATACATCATGATAGTCAGACCCATTCTTATAAATGGGGCTCTTACAAGTAATACTGCGATTCGGCTCACTAACGTAGGTCTCTTCAAAATTAGAAACGTAGCTGCATTCTTATGGAATCATTTGTCGATATCCCCGACTAATCGGACGATATCATTGATACGTTAGACTTCGTCACACCGTACGAAGTATCGTACCCTATTAGGGAGGATTGAAAATTAGGCACCATTGAAAAATCTCTTGCCGTTAAAGAATATACTATGGTGTCTTTCCTTGACATAGAAGGCGCCTTTAATAACGTCAATACAGAATTCATCATAAGAGCGCTCGCTGACCTGAAGGTGGACTGCTGCCTTTGCATCTGGATAGAGCGAATGCTGAACAGCAGGCAGATTCTATCCGAGCTCGGGTGCTGCTCAACCAAAAGGCTAGCGCACAGAGCCACACCCCAGGGGGGTGTTCTCTTTCCGCTACTTTGAATATTAGTAGTGAATGAGCTACTCACTTCACTAGAAAATAAAGGCTACAAGGTCGTAGCATATGCTGACGATATTGCCATAGCCATCTCAGAGAAATTCCCCCAAACCCTAAGAGTTCTAATGAACTCGGCGCTAAATTTAGTAGCGAAATGGACGTTGGGCTCAACGTAAACGCGTCCAAAACTAAACTAGTACTTTTTACTAGGAAATACAAAATCCCGTTCGTAGCCCCACCTAAGCTTAGAAACACGGAACTCAGCTTTTCAAACAAAGCAAAATACTTAGCGTTGACCCTCGATAGTAAACTTAACTGGAAACAGAACATTCTAGACCGAACCAAGAAAGCGGAAATCGCCATCTACACCTGTAGAAAGGCTATAGGTCGTAAATGGGAGTAATCACAACAGATGGAGTAATCTAGCTACGTGCGCATCGACCAGGAAGATCTAGCCCTTACTTGACGCAAAGAAAACCAAAAATCTCCTTTCATTAAATAGAAGGAACATAAGCCTCACAGTAGGAATAGTCACAGGACACTGCTTGTTACGTAGACACGCCACTAGAATGGGTGTCCCAGCAAACGATTTCTGCAGAAGCTGCAGAGATGAAGAGGAGGAGGAGAATAGTCTCCACCTCCTTGGCACATGCCGAGCGCTAGCCACACTAAGAAAGAAGCTACGTTTTTGTTTTTTTTTTTTATTTATTTATTTTTCATTTCAAAAAAAGAATTTTAACAATACTATTGACCTGCGAGATTGAGTACATATTTGTTTTTTAAATCATCAAAGTGAATGAATTTATACATGTAAGGTTAATATAAGAAAAAGGTGTTTTGTTTTCGTGTTAATTTTAGAAAAAACTGAGCAAAATTGCAATATTTGATCTTTAGTGTAGATAAATTTATATTTTAATGAAATTGAATTGAATTAACTATTTGTTTTTAAAAACGTTCACCCGAATCCAACAAAGAAAAGAAACGATCCGTTTAATTAAAATTAACTTTAATTCAATATAGGATAACAAGGAATTAGCTACCGAATCTGATGACTGCAAATTGATAACTGATTTAAAATATCTAATTCAAGTTCAAATATGTGTTAGAATAAGAGAAAGAGATACGGTACTTATGTCTTACAAATACTATTATACAATACAAATTACTATATGTACTCGTAACAAGCTATTAGCCAAAAAAAGAGATAATTACGTTATGATGAAACAGTGTTAATAGACTGAAAAGTTCCAAAGATTTTTGACATTTGTTTTAATATATGAAATTTAGGTTATAGATTCTAGAAAATATTGTTTTATTTTACTTTTTCTAACATTTGTTTGGTTTAGGTTGCGAAGATGTTGAGGAACATTGTTGAGTACATTTGGCACTATGTAATTCAATCTTCTTCTACCGTACTCATTTATGATCGCTGGAAGTTGAAGTAGACCCTCAGCTCGTCTCCTGGTATTCACCTGGTGAGTAATTGGCGTTCGGAAACTTGGATCATCGTAGTACTCCAGAGCTGCACTCAGCTCAAAGATCTGCCTTACTCTAAGAACGCGTACGATGTTAGTTGTTATGGCGCCTTTCGACATCAACTTTAACGCCCTGTCTTGGATCTGTTGTAGCTTTTCGATGTACGCTTGCGCTGCACCTCCCCATGCTAATATGCCATACCGCAGTCTAGACTCTATAAGAGCATAGTAGACTTGCTTTTGTACAGACGTCGTGGATTTGTACTGTAGGCAGGCCAGCGCAAACAGTGACCCTTTCAATTTGTTTCGCAGATCGCTGACGTGAGCCTCCCAAAGGAAATGACAGTCAATTGTGATGCCTAGATACTTGTACGTGTCAACCATTTGGATATCCTCACAACTGGACGCATTCGCACATCTGTAGCTCTTCAGCAAAACTTGCGACGCTGGAATATTTGGGCTACGGATGTGCATGAGCTTTGTTTTTATGGCATTGATAACTAGCCCATTGTCGTGGCTCCATTTTCCAGCTTCATCTAGTTCGGCTTGCATTATCCTTGCTGCTTCTTCTGGGGATTGATGACACACAACAATTGCCGTGTCATCTGCGTAGGCGAACGGGAAACTCTTTTTGAAACATTTCAGCAATTCATTAGTGTACAAGATGAAAAGTAGAGGACCCAACTTGCTACCTTGTGGAACGCCATACTGCACTCTATGAGCCCTGCTGCAACAATCTTTGACTCTCACCCTAAATTTCCTGTCTGCCAAATAGTCTGCTATCCAGTATGCCAGCCTTCCCCTAATTCCAACTCTTTGAACTGCATTAATAAGTTTTTTATGGTCGAGGGTATCAAATTCTTTGCTGAAGTCTAAAAACAGAACTAGGGTGTGGTGACGTTGGCTGAGGCTGGTGTTGATGACATTCGCAAAATCGCCAAGGAGCTGGTTAGTATTTCTGCCCTTTTGGAAGTCATACTGATGTTTACTTATTAGATCGTGTTTGTGGATGAAGTCCCATATTCGATTTGACACGATCTGTTCCATGATCTTATCGATAGCTGGCAAGATAGCAATCGGACGATAGTTCTCCGACTGTTTTTTGCTACCTCCCTTGTGTATCGGTCGAACAATTGCTTCCTTCAGTTTCTCTGGTACAATCGAAGTGTCAAAGCTTATATTTATAAGTTTCGCTATTATTGGAGCAAAGATATCAGCGTTTGATCTTAAATCTATGGCTCTAATGCCATCAGCCCCTGGCGCCTTTCGAACATTCAAACGATACAATAGATTAGCTACTTCAGTGCAGCTGATATCTGCTAAATATATGGAGTCTCGTAGAACAGCGTTACGATGCGTAGACTCGGCAATGTTACACGCGTGGATAATGGATGCTGCCTGACTCGAAAAAATGTCGCCAAATTCATTCGATAGTTGTACCGTGCTAACATTAGGCGAAAAGTTGTTCCTAATAACATCATCTAAATTTAGTTTCTTTCGACCTAGCACTTCGTTTATTAACGCGCACGTTTTCTTTGGATCGCTTCTCACTTCTTCAAACTTATTCTTGTAATATTGATTCCTAGTCACTGTAATTTTTTTATTAACTTGATTCCGTAACGTTTTGTAATCTCTTTCATATGTTAGGTTATTCCGGTTACTTTTCCACCTACGATAGAGTCTATCTCGATCTCTACAGATGTCTTGAATATCTCTAGTAACCCATGGGGCATTCTTTCGGCTTTTTTTTCCTGTGTATGCTTTTTGAGCTTGTATATATTTCACTCATTTTTTCAATTAACGAGCTTAAGAGCGATACCGGGTCGTTTTTTCTGCCACTTGTGTCCAATCAGTGGCTCGAATCAGCTGGTTTACTTTACTCGTTATTATACTTGGTTGCAAATGAGTATCATTTTCCTCAGATGTATGGTCGTAGACCCCGTAAAGCGTGCTATAATGGTCAGATATGTCACTTTCTACTATAGCTGAAAACGTTTTGGCCTTTGGTAAATTCACCAAAATATGGTCAATAAGTGTACGTGTGCCTCTATTTAAGTCGACCCTAGTATCCCCTTTAATGACATTGTACAACTCTTCTGAAGCTAGCATTTCGTGGTAGTTGAGGACAGAATTGTTTATGTCGTTTCCTATATCTATGTTCATGTCGCCCAGAGCTACCAGATCGTTTTGCGCTCCTCTCGTGCTTGTAATTAGTGCAAACTCATTCATAAATTCATTCAGATTGTTTTTCGGTGGTCTATAGATTGCACTGATTACATTTGCTTTTGCATTTGAGATAGTTCTCACAGTCAAATTTTCAAAGGTAGCTGTTTCGATATTCAAACGTTCGTATCTGATATGCTTTTTAATAAATATAGCTATGCCTCCACCTTTTTTATGTAACCTGTTTTCAAACTCCGCGCAAAAACCATCCAGGTGGTACAATCTATTTTCCTCTTTTTTAATATTTATTTCCACCAAAACAATTACATCTATACAACTCAAGATTGGACATACACGAGCACAGAAGACATCCCAATTTTTTCTTAATGATCTAATATTTATACACAGACAACGAAAATTCAATTTTTTTAATTCATTTTTTGCTTGACTGAAATTTTCAAACTTCATATAATTTAAGTCAAACAATTCTTCTACATTGTCATTATCCATCATGATGTAAAAAATAGTTATTCTTCATACGAGTACTAACATATCAATTAAACGCGTTTAATTTTTTCTATGTCAATCATAGACTGAACGAACACAGCTTCTGCCCTTTCTTCCTTTCTAGCGAAAATTTTTCCCGCATTTTCCCACACAAATTTCCAACCTTCTTCTTTGGCCTTCTTCTTCGCTAGCCAAAGCAACTGTTTGTTTAAGTTCGTGAGCGTGTTATTGATGAAGACATTGTTGTTGTGATAAGCCTCATTAAATTTTGCATTATTATCCATGTTTTGGTTGATTTTAGCAATCGTTAGCGGACGAATTGCACGGGCGTTTTGCATAAAGGTCGTTTTCGTTTGATAGTTGTGGAAAGTGGCGATAATTGAGGATCTTTCGGCGTTTTTACTTTTAGTGCGGTAGATGTCGGTTATATCCGCGTTTGTTATATCTTGTTTGATTGTTTTACCTATAGATCTAATTACTTCAAGTAGATTTTCGTTTTGTTTGGGTGGGATATTCTTGATTTCTATGTTATGTTTTAGCTGTTGTTGTTCAAGTTTGTTTATCTGTGCCTGCATGCTATGAATTTGTTCATCTTTTTCTTTATTTGAATCTTTTAGTTTTTGTATTTCGTTCCTCATTGTGTCCATGAAGGTATTGTTTTTCTCGATATTTTTGTTAATTTCGTCAAATTTTTGAGATACGAAATTACAGAAATCAGCAATGCTCTTCATTTCCGTTTTCATGTTTTTAATTTCGGCTAATATAGTGCTTGTGTTTATGTCTGCACTGACGTTTGATACATTTTCCATGATTATTTGTGTATTTGCATTATTTTCTGGACTAATAATTTCGGTTCTATTTCTTTTGTTCGATTGACTATCTGGTGTTTCTGGCTGTGATGAAATGTCGTTTGCGGTGCGGCTGAGATTTTCGTTGGCGTTTCTGCAGATTTGGCACCTCCAAACGTCTCTTTTGGAGCCCATCGATCGCCATGACCTTTCTGTCACCGAGGCGCATTTGTAGTGCATTTTGCGGGAACATAAGGGGCAAGAGACAAAGTCACTCGCAAGAGGCAATTCATCTTCACAGTGATCGCATTTATGCATTGTACTTACTGTGTGTACGAGTTGGAGCGGTAAAGGTGACAGCTATGAACACACTGGAGATGAAGCAGCAATGAATTCAATAATAGAAATAAAGAAAACACTGATGTAAACCACTTTTACTAGTAGATTTATCAATAAATTATAAAAAGTCATTGTCTTGATTATGTTATAATATATTTTAGCTTGCAATCAGCTTTTTTTTTCCACAAGAGATTCAAATTATTTTAGCACTTTTAAAAACCA